>CM031234.1:255213738-256413738 GCA_018340775.1 Taxus wallichiana var. yunnanensis
AGGGTGGACAAAAATTATGTTAGATGACCTACTCACAATTTATACGGATCATGGTTAGATGGTCATCTAACCTAGATATAAAGTCTGACCCAGGTCGATCACTTGTTTTCTCGAGAGAAATTTGTACATCCCATGAGGTTAGACATTTGTCCAACTCAACATGGTTGGATGACCAACACGGTTGGATGAGTCATAGGCTAGGTGAAGGTAGGTGGGTGAATGATAGCTCAACAACTAGATTTAATGAAGTATGGTGCACATGACTACTGTGTAAGCAAAGTATGAAATCATATGGCTTCCCATAGCTCTTTAATGCATCCTACCAGTTGTTGGCAAAAAAATCCTATATGTTGTAAAATCTACCTCATTTTGAGGGGAGACTTTCTTTAATGCAAAGGAACCCTATCAAAATCGTTCAAGAGCTATTGTGAGATAAAGGCCTCAAATTTTGGCATTTTGTAAAGGATTTTTCCTTGTGCCTATATTGTAATGGATTGTGCATGTTTTTAGCAATAAAATTGGTGTTTGTGGCTTTTCTTTCCCTAATTTGAATTATATTGCATCTTTTACCTCCCATTATATTTGTGGGTATACTGTGTATGTTCTATCTCTTTGCAGGATCTATAATTTTTTGTGCTTCATGAATATAGGGAATTGAATATTATCTCTAGAATGTGGTGCCTCCATCTTCCCTCTCCCACTTTTTTACTCCCTATTTTTCACTCACTTGGATTGTCTCACCCTTTCTTGGTGCATCACCTTCCCTTATAGTAGATTTGCTTTTTACGTAATATTTTATCCCTGTCTCCTTGGAAATAATTAGGGTAGGATTAGTTTAGTTTTCCATTCTCTGCACTTTGGAGAAGTTAGCACTAGGTTAGGAGAAGAATTTGAATTTCTCCAGAGGATTATCCTACTTGCAAGGTCCCACACTGCAGGATAATCCCATGTTATATAGGTTATAACGAGTACCTCACACACACAAATCACTAGCAATCGGGGTCATACAATTTTGCAAAGTAATAACACAATCTACATGTTTCACTTGGAGCATGTATGATCTTCCTCTTTTGT
This sequence comes from Taxus wallichiana var. yunnanensis, assembly GCA_018340775.1. NCBI lineage: Eukaryota > Viridiplantae > Streptophyta > Pinopsida > Cupressales > Taxaceae > Taxus > Taxus wallichiana. The sequence continues at coordinate 255,214,813 of CM031234.1, forward strand.
ACATAGTTTTGGTGTTTCATTGTTATCCTTGCATTGTTCAATTCATTGGAAGTGGTAATGTTCAAGAAAGGAATCAATTTTAATAGTAGTCATAAGTGCTTTCCAAATTAGAAAGTGTTTGTATATTTTGATTCGTGAAGAAGATTTTGGGGTCAAATTTTAAGGTTTCAGATCAAATTTCATGGTTAACATAGACTCCATGCCCAATGGATGCTTCAAGACCAGCGATCGGTTCATCTAGTGGGTAGATGTCCCCGTGAGCCACCAAATTATTATTTATTTTTACTCCCTTGGTAAAAAATAGACAACTTGAGGAAGTTGGACCTGGGAACTTTGGTGGAGTTCCAATATTAAAGTTGGAGAAAATAGATAATCTTCACATTTTAGGGGACTTGGAACCATTTTTGTGTGTTTCCCTTCTTCTAGAGGAAAAGAGTTCAATTCTTAGCCAAATTCAAGGAAAATGAGTAAAATTAGGAAAATTTGGCTTTAGGGCACTCTAATTCATTTTTTATAACTCCCTAAATCAAGAGAAATTCAAAAAGTTAGAGAAAAATGCCACTAGAAAAATCACTGCAAAAAAGAAAAAATCTGCAGAAAAAACCACTCAACAAAGGAAAAAGTCACGGAAAAAGCCACGCAACAAAAGAAAAAAGCCGTGGGAAAATCCACACAATAAAGGAAAAACTTCATAGAAAGAGCTGCACAACAAAGGAAGAAAAGTTGTGAAAAAATCCACACAACAAAAGAAAATGACAATTTTTTCATGTGAATTTAAAATGGCCATAACTTTTGACCCGTTGCTCTATTTTTACAAACTTTATATCATTGGAAAGTGTTGAGCCCCTAAGAAGACTAAGTACCTAAGACACGGAGGGTTTTGTTGCACACCTACAAGGAATGAAAGCATGCAGAATTAACCTCGGGAACAGCATGAAGGTTGGTGCCGGCAAAGCAGCTCAGGACTTAGTCACATTTTGGACCATAGTTAGAATTATGATAAGGGAAACATGGAGATGCAACTAGATCTGATTACGGATAAGGTTAAAACATATAGACTTGCAGCCCAAGGAAAGCATATTCGGGATATGGTTATCATGATGAGATTAAGAGCTATAAAGTAGAGTTAGTTATGGTTTAGCTAGCACTTTCATGTTTAGGGTACTTGAGTATGGCGGGGTATGATGAAATTTGGCATGCGGTTTTCTCTTGAATGATGAATGGGTGATGAAGGGAATATTCCCTCCAGTCTCTTGATATGTATTGATTTACATGAAAATAGAGAGAGAATGGATGTGTGAATGAATGTGTGTAAGGGAGTAGAGAGAGATGGGAGTGAAATGCATAGGGATGTTGTTGTAACTTCTAGAGTAGATTTATTTGTAGGATGAGAATTATGTTGATGTATCTGGTCCATTTTATGGATCTTATCATGTATTTAGCTACTATAACAATGGAGGATTAATGTAATGGTGTTGTTTTGAATATCAATGCTTAATGGATCTAAGTGTTTGTGTTCTTTATTATGTTCATGGTTCTAGATCTGGTTCTTGTATGTTCTGTTTAATCTTCATAGTCATAATATGGATCATTTAAGCTCAAATCTAGTTTCTTTATCTCTGTCATAAGATGTATGAATTTATGTCTATACATTTTTATGTTATTCATGGTAACATTCTTGAAAAATCTCACATAGAAGAGGGGCATGGCACCTTCACGTGCCTTGGGTGAGATCCCAGATTTAGGTTGGGTGATATGTTGGTACACAGGAATTAAAGGGTTAAGAAAAGTGACTACATCTTGGTTCCATTATTGGGACCTCTTTTGAATTTGTTGCAAAAATGGTGGATGATGGAAAAATGCTTGACCTTGGATAGCATGGAAACTTGGCTTAAGAACACAGAGGATGAGTTTGCATAGAGATTCAACACTGGACTTGAGTTTGATGCACGTACATGGGTAGAGGAGCATCTATATCATGAGCTCTATGAAACATTCTTTTGTTGTTTCTAATAGAACTATATGAATGGTTTTCGGTGTATGCATCAAGGAGGAGTTGGTACTATCAACCTTGTGTGTGGACCCAAGAAGATTATCGGTGGTTTTTGATGCCAACATGATCCGGACTAGTGTTTTTGATAATTGGTGGAGTGGTGTGTTGACTAGCTACATGTTTGAGTACACGGTTTTTATGTATTCTTGCATAAAGGTTGCTGAGTTTGAGTTCTTGTGAGAACTAAGAGGATCTTCCTTGCATGTTATATCATTAGCCATCAAGATCCTCGGGAAATCTAGTTTGCAACTACGTTACAAGGGTGCACGCGTAGCTAGTACCAAAATTATGACCCACATCATATGGTGGTGGATTATACGTTTTTGCATGATGCTTTCTTGGTGGAATTTATATTCCTCGGTTTGACCAAAAGAACATTAGCACGCTCAATGAGATTCAATGGGGTATGGTAGAAAGTGTGTGAGACTATGATGTATGTTTTAAGACTCTCTTATCAAATTTATCTTATGATATCCCTCCCTCTCAACATGCTCAGTGATTTTTGGAGGCTTGATAACACCTTTTAGATGAGTGCTTTCACATAAGACTTTCATGGATCCATGGGAAGCCTTAGAGGTTATTTTACATGTTGAGGCCATGGGGAGCATTGATACTAGGGTAAGTCCCTTTTTTGAGGCACGGATTGCTTGTATGGTAAAGAAATTTGAGAAATTGTCTACGAATTCAACACATGAGACTCACAGTTGGAATTGATGTACAAATTGTGAAGTAGAATGACATACCAATGATAGTTTCCCTCAAAATTTGGTGTGCACCATGTCATTAGACTATGAAATATGTCATGGGGATCATGATCCAAGTAGATGTCATTTGTTACAATGCGCACTCCGTAAGAATGTGTCATGTTATTGTAAGATTTATACATCTACTACTCATGACATGAAGGACTACCGGTTAATAGACCAGATTCATGATGTAATTGATATTGGTGTGTGCCAGGCCAATGTTGTGAATAGTTCTAAAAATGAGGGGCATCAGCATGAAGGGCATGAAGATGGTGGAGGAAGGGGAAGAATCTTTTACGAGGAGGATTTAGAGGTTGTGGTGGTCACGATGGAGGAAGGAGTGAATTCCCCCATGGAACTTGTTTCAATTGTGGATCTATGGATCACTATAAGCATGAGTGCCTGGATTTACTACAATGCTCATGGTGTGGAAAGAAACATAAGTATGAGGAGTTACTTGACTTATATGATCACATGAGCCAAAATCAGAAGAAGGAAAAGGCATGGGAATGGTTAGTGTGAAGCATGTTGAACCTCTGTTCATGCCTATGGTAACGTCTAACCTTGAGTTGGAGCCTATATTAGTAACTACACGTGTTGAAGCTACATGCGCTAGAGAAATACTAAAGCAAAGGCCTCCCATTACTAGAGAAGAAGTATTACATGAAAAGTACCCTGATCCGACTTATCAGAAGGAGGTTTATCAGGAGACTATGGAGGTAATTAGGAGCTTGCAAGGAGAGATCCAGTGCTTGAAAGAGCAGTCACGGAAGTTGGAACAGGTGAAGAATGTTGAGATCCCTTAGAAGGATGTGGATGATGTCAAAGAGGTATGTGAGATGTTACACTAAGAGAATATCATTCCCCTATTAGGAGAATGGTTGAGAGGAAAGGTACCACACACTGGATGTGAGTGTGAGAGGTAGATATTGCATGTTAATTTTCCCCCTCATAGTCTTGATTATGACAAGGAGATCACGTTGAATGCGGTAGTTGATGGATGGATTTTGAGAAACATACTAATTGACACAAGTGTAGAGGTTAATGTTCTTACTCTGGATGTGTGGAACCAGATGGGGCGGCCACCATTACAGCCATCTTCAAATGTGTTGTACATGGAAAATAGAACTAAATATATGCCCATCGGAGTCTTGAAGGATGCTTCCATAACCATTCAAGGGGCCAAGTTCACTAGGGATTTTGAAGTCTTAACGCTTTCCAAGGAAGATATTTTTCTAGCCTTACTTGACACCCTTGGTGTTATGTGAATAATGTTAATTTACGCTTCAACAAGGGATACATCAACTTTGAGAAATGAAGGAACACGTAATTATTCCACTAATAGATGGGAGTTCTGCACCTTATGTCGAGCCTTTGGGAGAAGAAGACATAAATAGAATTTATGTGTGCACCATTAGAAACCTATAGGTTATTGAGCCATCAAGAGAAGGTCATTCAGTGGGATGATGCTTATTCCATGAGTGATACGACTAGCATTACATGTGATAATTGGGTGCATGGGACTTATGAGTTGGTTGGAAGAGAATTAAAGGGCATTGTGACTCATGTTGTCAAGGTGCAGGTTTGGTTAAGCATCTAGGAGGAAGACAATTACCAAGTTACATGGGAGAAGGTAACCTAATGTCTTCTTGCATGCGATATGGAAGTCCAGTGGACCTATGAAGTAGAACGGAGGAATATGCTTATTTATACCCTACATAGGATAGCATCACGTTGTTGGATGACTCATCGGGATAATCTTATAGAGTGGCATGAGGTAAGAATCACGTTCTCTGTTAGATTTCTCTAGACCAATGCACCTTCAAAGATATGTGACTATCATGGGAAGGAATCATCCTTATACCACATTAAAGAATGTGAGAAATCTTAGATGGAAGGCCAGATGCTTTACCCCCTTCACTCTAGGTGCATAATTTCTATTCCATTTTAGGAGGTCTATGCATGTGCTTGGTATATCCATTCGGAGTTATGTTGTCGACAGGAAATTGGCAAGAGTTAACAACAAGTATTATTCATACTTTTGAGTATTATCTTTTAAACCATCAGTGAATGAAGTTTTGCAGGTAGTCAAGTGTACTACTCTGGGAGATAGTGCCAAAGCTAAGGACCTCATCCTATATTTTCTAGGGATCTTGATTTGGAGGCACACTTTGAGGAAGGAGAAGAAATGGATGAAATATAGTTTGAGTGCACCTGCCTATAAAAAGAGAAAGGAAAAATGGTGTACCTAATAGAAGATGAAGAAATAGAGAACCTTGATGTTGATCATATAGAGGGTATGCATGACATCTTGGATAGTGCAGATGAGAAGGCATGTGCCTACCATGAGCCATTGAAGAAAAAGAAGGTCAACATTGGCACAAAGCATAACCAAAAGAAGCAATCATTGGTGATTACTGGACAAACCAAGAGGTCTCAAAGATAATTGAGTTGTTGTGTGACTTCTAGGATTTTTTCCCACGCGAGATACCATGAATTGAAAGGATTTCATCACTCATTGGAGAGATGTGGATTAAGTTAAAGGAAGGTGCACACCGATTAGGAAAAGGCCTTATAGGATGAATCCTAATTGTGTGTGAAGGTGAAAGAAGAGATTGAAAAATGTTGGAATCGGGATCATTGAAGCTATTAAAGAATCTAAATGGGTTATTCCAATGGTGATTAGTATCAAGAAATATGGAAGGATATGGATCTGTGTAGACTATAAAGACTTGAATGTTGCATGTGTGATAGATCCTTTTCCAATGCCTTTTACTAAGGAAATCTTGGAAGGTGTAGTGGGGTGAGATCTACTCTTTTACAGATGGATTCTCAGGGTATCACAGGTAAGGATTGCAAAAGAAGACCAAGAGAAGACTACTTTCACCACTTGAATGGGGAATTTTTTCTTATACGGTTATGCCATTCGGGCTTAAGAATGTGCCTAGTTGTATTTTCACATTGTGGTACAAGCATTCCAAGACTTTATTCATAAGTTTCTACAAGTCTACCTAGATGATTGGACAATGTATGGATTAGTAAAATGATCATTGTGAAAACTTGAGATTGATGTTTGAAAGATGTAGGTAGTTAAGTATCTCTCTAAACATTAAGAAATGTGTCTTTTCTACTCCTTTTGGCACATTTCTAGGTCATATTATTTGCAAGGAAGGCTTATTGGTGGACCCTACCAAAGTTGTTATTTTGGGTTTGGAGGAGCCTGCCAATCAAAGCGTAATGCATGGATTTTTGGGGCATACGGGTTACTATAGAAAATTCATCAAAGGTTATGCTAGGATCATGCCCTTGGAAGAACTATTGAGGCACAAAGGAAGATTTCATTAGGATGAGGCGCAACAAGTGGATTTTGATACGTTGAAGGAGAAGCTTACTACTACACCCATTTTGTACTTTCCCTCTTGGGATAATCCCTTCACATGTACATGTGGATGCATCAAGGATGGAAATTGGAGTAGTCCTAGCACACCTAGAGAAGGGATTATTGATCACCCTTTATGTTTTGTAAGTAGGAAGCTAACTCAGCTAAGAAGAATTACACAACAACGAAGTGTGAAGCGTTGTCTATGATTTATATGCATTACATAAGTTTAGGTAGTACTTGTTGGCTACTCATTTATCTTTTACAGATCATATGAAACTTAAGTATTTGGTAAACAAGCCTATGTTTTACAAGGGCACATATGCCGATGGATCTTGTTATTTCAAGAATTTGACTTTTTAGTGGTAGTAAAACCAGGAAAGTGTAATTTTAGGACCGACCATATTTCAAGAATTGATTCAGGTGAGGACACAGAGAATAGAAGACATGATGCTAGATGCATAGTTGTTTAGATTACAATGCACACCCACTGATTTGGAGGATATTTCTATATTTTTATGAATAGTTGTGGTGCCTGATGGATGAAGAGTATAGAAAGGAAAAAACTTTCCATTCATGTCATGCCTTATATGTTGATTGGTGGAGATCTATACAAACTTGGTTAGGATGATATTTTGTGTTGGTGTGTACTAGAGCATGAGCGCATGGGTATTATGGAGGAATCTCATGGAGGGATTTTGGTGGACACTATGTAGGGTGAGCCACCATGCACAAGATTTTGATGGTTGGTTTGTGGTGGGAGACATTATACAAGGATTGCCAAGAATATGCTAGGGGTTGTGATCATTTCCAATGCCTTGGGAAGCCTAGACATAGAGATGAAATGTCGTTGAGGCCTATAAAAGTGTGGAACCCTTTTAAAAATGGGAAATTGACTTCATGGGCCCTATTTCCCCCTATGTGTAGGACAAGGTCATGTTACATCATTACTTGTATAAACTATCTTACATGGTGGGTGGAAGCAACACCTACAAAGGATTACACTATAGCTACTACAGCAAGGTTCCTTTGGGAGAATATCATAAGTAGGTATGGATGTCCATTGAGTTTAACAAGTGATAGGGGTACTCATTTCTTGAATGAGATTGTTAGGATATTATTGGTGGAATTTATGGTAGCCCATCATAAGACTACACCCTATCACCCACAAGCTAATGGAACTGTTGAAGCTTTCAACAAGATTTTGAGCCACACATTGACAAAGATCTGTGATGTTGGAAGGAAGGATTGGGATGATAAAGTCTCTATGTTTTCTTTGGTCTTATAGAACAACCTACAAGAGACTAAACAAAACCAACACCCTTTTAGTTGGTGTTTGGTGTTGAGGTTATTTTACTGGTTGAATTTATGTTACCATCCCTATGTATTACACACGTAGGAGGATTGGATGATGAGAAAGCACTTGAAGAGTGCATAGAAAAACTGATGTAGTTGGATGAGAGTGCACCCATAGCCCGATGGAGCTAGAAGACAGAGAAAGAAAGACAAAAGGCCTGACATGATCGACACATTAAAAATAAGAAGTTGGAGGTTGGACAGATGGTTCTTCTGTATGATTCCAAGTTTTTGCACCACCCTAGGAAGTTCCAAGTGCATTGGTTGGGACCATATGTCATGACCTATATACTTGACTCGTGCTTTTTCCAATTAGAAGCTTTGGATGGCACATGGTTTCCTAGTTTCTTTAATGGGAGTAGGTTGAAGCCCTACTATAAATAAGTCTTCTTGGTGTTTGTAATAAGCAATGTTTCCATTTATCTTAGGTTTCCTTTAATGTAATTTCCTTTATTTGTGTTTCCTTTCATCATTCACTATGCTTTGTATTTTCAGCCCTATGTTGTGTTGTGCATTGGCATGCTAGTAGCTAATTACATTTTAAGTGATTCCATGCAGAGGACCACACATACCTTTAGTGTGGGGTAGGATTGGAGTATAGTGTGGAAAATTGTTGGTGTGTTTCTAAGGGAGGTTGGTCTGACTGAAAACTCATTTGAGGATATTGGTGCAAAGGTAGAAAAATGGTTTTTATTATAAGAAAGGTGTTCTAAGAGAAGTTGAGATGATCAAAGACCACACTAGAGAGAAAAAATAGATACTTAGTGTAACATGAGGTAGGCGGAGGCTTGGGAAATTACTTAGTGGTTGGCACAGAGGTTAAGTACTTCAACACAGTAAGGTGCATGGAGGAGGTTTGTGGCAGTAAAGTAATGTTAGCACGCTAGAAGGTTATGACTATGTAGCATGCGTGAAGTGAAGTGTGGAAGTTTAATTAAGTGGAAAAAGTACTTTATTAAAAAGTAACATTAAAATGTGTGGGTTAAAAGGATGGTGAGGTCTTGGAAAAAGTATAAATAGGGGGTGAGGGTAGTCATTTTAACTACCTTGCCTTTAGAAATTTTTGTGCTCCCGAGCTATTAAAGTGTGATGAGGGTGTGATATGGAAGTGAAGTACTTTTATGAACCAGTGGCATTGTGTGAACTGTAATGGGACCTTATGGAGTGGAAAGTGGAGTAGACAGGAGGCAACAGGTGGTTGCATAAAAGTGAAGCTATCGAAGTCGAGAGCTTGGGTAGACAAGGAGAGGTGAACACCTAGGGCACAAAGTGAAGAAACAAAAGATGGCACCAAAGAAGGCACAAACCAAGAGACCGGTGGTGGAGAAGGAGGAACCGGTTGAGATATACTCATAAATGCAAGTACCCTCCGGGTGTGATAAAAGTAGAGAAGTGGAGTTCAAAGTTGTATAGGTGCAAGATTAGTGAGTTCAACCACAGAGAGAGGAACACAAAAATTGATGTGGGTGGATCTATTCAAAGACATTCCAGGGTTAGATACGAGCTTGGAAACCCTAGGGTGGATGACTCGGTGCAACAAGAGTTGCATAAAATTAGGGTTTTACATCTATGGGAGTTTCTTTCTTTTTAAACCCACCCCACTCTTCAAGTGGTTAATGTTGTGGGTGTGCATGAGGACTTTTTCTATTTGAAGGGAAGAAGAATGAGAATTATAGGCTAGTTGATAAGGAGTGTGATAGGCTGTGGAACACTGGTGAAGATATGGCACTCGACCTATGTGCCAATGTGAAAATTGAGGAATTGGCAAAGTAGTTGAATTATGAGAAGGGAGGAAGGGCTCAAGTTATCTCAGATCTTGATGACCTAACATTAAGGGTTATGAACCCACCTTATCAGCTACAAATTAGGTGCATCAAAATGGTGGATGATATAAACAAGAGATTCATGTACATTATATATAGAGTATCAAAGTGAGTGCACTATAATTTCATGTAATTCATTGTGAAGAGTATCATTGAGGAAGCACGGGTGTAGAATGAAGTTGGAGAAAATAATGTGGGGTCCATTCTACTATTGATCATATTTTGGGAAATTGGCATCCCTGATGGACCAGATGGGAACATGTGGGTTTACCCACCGGTGCACTCATCTCTATAGTGTAATTTTTAGTAATTCACTTGTGATGGATCCATTATGAACACCTACAAGGCTTGAATGAACAAGTGGTATGAGAGACTATGTGTGGCCTTTGAGAATGAGTGGTGTATTCCCCAAATTACCAATAGTTGTAGGGGACCAAGTGAAGTTTGTAGTTACACAACACTTCAGCTTGGTGAAATTTAAAATGGCCAATGGAGAAATGGGACCATGGTGTAAACTTCCATTTGCATTCACTACAAAATATTTGAAGTGTTTCATCAATCGGATGAAGGATGCACAAACTAACCATTGATGTTGACAAAGTGGACTCTGATGTTCACACTCTTCATGTGACCTACAAGTATGATGTGAGGTATGGCTTATGTCGAAGTCTTGGAACTAGAATTCCTGGATCTGCATCCATAGATCAATGTCACCATCAAGGGCTTCATACACTGAGTGTTTTTGTAGTTGCATCCTAAGACACAAGGAGGAGTTGAAGTGGAAGTTACAGACTCCACCTTTCCAAGGCCAAGAGAAGCATCGATCCACCTATGAGAGTGGTCCAGAGAAGAAGGAGAAGAAGAAGAAGAAGGAAGTGAGGAGAAATTGGACACTTCTAGGAAGAGGAAGTATTATATGCATCGAAATAGTAGTGGGGGCAGTAGGTACATCACAACAAGGTAGCGCCGAGGCTTCACAACTAGAGTGTGAAGAAGATAAGTAGCCTAAGGAAGAAGATTCAGGGAAGAAAAATTCCAAGGTACATGATGTCTCCATTTTTGTGATGGAGATAGGCTCAAAAGAGGATAACACCACATTCAGAGAGGAACTCAAGGTAGAGCTCAAAGAGGAGGAGAAGAGAAAGGATGAGGCGGGGGTAAAGGCAAGTAGTAGATAGCACGTGCACAAAGGTAAAATACACCTATTGTGGAGGGGCTGTGAAGAGTACAGTGCAAGGGAATTCACCCACCTAGCCCACCAAGCTAGAAGAGGAGAATAAGGGAGACTCCTTTTTCATTAAGGAGGATAAGGGGTTTTTTGTAGGAACAAGCACCCATGGAAGCAACATTCAAAGTACAAGGCAAAGAGGAAGAAGTGGATGCCTATGTCCCCTCACATGGACTTCATGGATAATCTCATGAAGGTATTGCACACAAGGTTCAGAGCACCCTTTCCCTAGAGAAGTTACATGCTTGGGATATCTTAGACCAAGATGGGGGTGTGATGAGGACAAAGAAGATGATAAGTTGGAATCTGCATTATCATGCAGAGGATCCCGAGTTCGAGGTCAAGTGATCATGTGATCGAGACCATCCATTTGAAGAAGAAGAAAGGGAAACTTATAAAGTGGTGGACCCAAGCCACCTCACAGATGAGCAAGGTGAAACACGTTGTAGAAGATGTCCTCAAAAGTTATAAGATGGAGCTTGGATGCAGGAAAAATTGTTTGAACCCTAGTCATAGATCATAAAGGGAAGGAGAAAGATATAGAAATACTACAAAAAAATTTGAAAGGTGAGTAGGCATGGACTAAGGAAGCATATGATCGAGTTGGCACCTTGGTCAAGAAGGTCTGGAATAATGTTTGCACTGGTGAGCCAAGTCAAGGATGGATTATGGTGATGAAATGGAGTATTTGGAGGACTTGGTGAGGATGTTTTTGGTCAACATCAAGGATGGCATGGGACCCACATCGAGGAGCTCACAAAGGAGAAAGAGAACAACAAGATTTTGTTGAGGCCCAGATTACTAAGTTGGAGGACTTGCTCACCCAACTCAAGGAGGAAAACATATATTGGCAGACAGGGCTTCAATAGTTTTCGGAAGTGTGAGCCCATTATTGATGTGTGTGTTACAAATGAAGAGGCCATCCTCAAGGCCTTGTAGGAGAAGGTCCTGATGAATAATATTGAGTGTTCCCAGTTGATAATTGACACCACAATAGCATAGAAGGATAAGATAAAAACCAAGCGTGAGAAGATGGAATTTTGAATTGGTGAACTTTGGGATTCTATTATAGAACATATGGATGAGTTTGAGGGAGTTTTGCGTAGAGCTGGTGGTGGTCATAGAGGAGCTCAAGGGGAAGGTTGAAGAGATTACACAGACCAAGGTACCCAACATAGTGGAGGAAGCGTTGGGAAAAATATGGCTGAACTGGAGGCATGGAAGAAATTAAAGGGGGAAATAGATGTGGAGTTTCTGAACTCCTCAATTAACCATTTAGGTTGTTAAAACATACAAATTTTTTTCCTTAGCCAATTTTTGGATCATGGTTTTTTTTGTTCAGAGGATGTGAAGGATTTTGTGGGTGGAAATCAAACTAGTGTGGGGTAATGTTGAGCCCCTAAGAAGACTAATTACCTAAGGCATGGAGGGTTTTTTCATCACACAATAGGGTGTGCAAAGGCACATATAAGTAACCTTAGGAAAGGTGCAAAGGTTCATGCCTAGGAAAAATAGGCTCGAGACTTAGTCACATTTTGGACCATGGTTAGAGTTGTGATAAGGGACACATGGAGATGTGACCAGATCTGATTGTGGATAAGGCTAAAACATAGAGACTTACAGCCCAAGGAAAGCATATTCTAGGATATGGTTATCATGATGAGATTAAGAGTTGTAAAGTAGAGTTAGTTATGGTTTAGTTGGCACTTGCATGTTTAGGGTACTTGAGTATGGTGGGGTATGATGACATTTGGCATGTGGTTTTCTCTTGAATGATGAATGGGTGGTGAAGGGAAGATTCCCTCCAATATCTTGATATGTATTGATTTGCACGAAACACGAGAGAGAGAGAGAATGGATATGTGAATGAATGTGTGCAAGGGAGTAGAGAGAGTGGGAGTGAAATGTGTAGGGATGTTGTTGTAACTTCTAGAGTAGAGTCATTTGTAGGATGAGAATTTTGTTGATGTATCTAGTCCATTTTATGGATCTTATCATGTATTTGGCTACTGTAATAATGGAGGATTAATGTAATGGTGTTGTTCTAAATATCAATGCTTAATGGATCTAAGTGTTTGTGTTCTTTATTATGTTCATGGTTCAGATCTGGTTCATGTATGTTCTATTTAATCTTCATAGTCATAATATGGATCATTTAAGCTCAGATCTAGTTTATTTATCTTTGTCATAAGATGTATGTATTTATGTTTGTACATTGTTCTATTATTCATGGTAACATTCTTGATAAAGCTCACATAGAAAGAGGGGTCTATCACCTTCGCGCGCCTCGGGTGAGCTCCCAATTTAGGCTAGGTGATATGTCGATGTCCTTGGGAATTAAAGGGTTAGGAAAAGTGACTACAATATTCAGGACTTGGGAAACTCTTGCATTTTGGTTTCTCAATTCCATTGAGATGTAAGCCTTCACATGGGCCTGTAGAATGTATTTGTGCCTCTATTTTACAAATATAATGGACTATGTAACCGTTTGAAGCAATAAAATTGTGTATTGTGGTGTTTTCTCAACCCTTTCTCATTTTCTTGCATTTCCTTGCCTCTCCATTGTTGTTGTTCTATTATGTGCATGTATTTTCATTTGTAGGTTTATGTTGTTGTGTTTCATGGGGATTTGGTGGTAAATTCATGTTTTGGGACTGTGTCAAAAATTTTCGACCTTTTTCAACTACATTTTCCTTTATATTTCTCCCTCAACAGAATATTTCACTCCCTTTTCTTGGTGTTATCACCTCGTAGTGTAGGATTTCTTTATTTTTATGTATTTTCCCCTCTCCCTAATCCCTTGGAACCATATAATAGGATTAGGTAAGTGTGTTTCCAGCATTAGGAGTAGTTTTAGCATTAGATTAGGAAGAGGAACCAACCTTCTCTAGAGGTCCATCTCAGGTAGCAGGTCCCACAACTTGAGAGATGGTCCAATGTTACCCAATTACATTGGTAGCTCATGCACATACACATGACAAATTAGAGGGTGTTGTAATTCGGTGATAACAATGCCTCTTTTTACGAACTTCCCTCTAGCCCGCACCCCATTCTCCTCGAAACTACTTAACTCCTTGGTGAGCTCGGTGAGCTTATTGAGCTCCTCCCGAACTTTCCCTTACCATTCGGGTCACAAGCATTTCACAACCCATCCAACCATGTTCCATAAGGGGCCACTTTTCCCACATCCTTGCCCATTTCCGCAATACAGAGCTCGCCTCTCAACCAATACAATGCGGGGATTACCACCATGCAGGGAACTCATGACCCTAAGGCACAAGTTCCTCTTGTAACCCAAATTTCCAACTTGTCCGCATAACACTAAAAATGGGGCATTTTTATCCTTTCTCCAATTTTCCCAATTTTTACACTAACTCCTTAAATGTTTCTTAGGTGGGAAGTTAGAGAAAAATATGAGGAAGTGCCAAAAGCTAATTTTATCTAGTTTTCTTCCTTTTAAACCCGAATCAACTAAGGGTTGAGCCTAGAAGAGGGTAAATTGCACAAAATACTCCTAAGTCCCCCAAATCAACTACAAATGCTCTAGAACATAAAAATTTACATGTTTTCTCCATATTATTCGGTGAAGTCTTGTCAACTTGCCCAAGTCCAATTTTCTCGGGTTGTCCATTTTACGGGGAAAAAATGGATAACTCAACTTACTAAAAATAGAAACTTACTAAAAAGGGTAAATAATCATCAATGGACTTGAACCGAGTATGTCGGGGAGATTCAAAAGGCCAAATTTGAGCAGAAAGGTGAGATATCCCAATATAGCAACTCCTGGTCCTATATGCCAAAATATAAAAAAGTCTCAATTTTCAGTGCAAAAAGTTGCAGTTGGATCCATTTTCACTCATCTCACTACTTTTTGCCATCCTTACATGGTTGTAAAGTTGTCTCATAGCTCAAATAAGATAATTCACCCTTCACAAGGATCCGAAAGTATCGTTCTTATCACAATTCATCAAGGAGCGAGACAAAACATAACGAGGTGTAGCGAGGTTAAAGTCAAGGACATTGTGTAGTTGAAAAAGGATTTGGAAGGTATCAAGAGCCCCATTGGAATCCAAGATCATTAGAGGGATCATTATATTCATAAAGTAAAATGAGGAACTCATAGGGGCATCTAAGCATGAAAATGATCAATTTATCAAAGGAAGTCATCTATCTCATTGGGAAAGTTGGAAACATCATGTCTCAAATCCATCATCCTCTCTAAAAAGCAAATAAAAGTGAGCATCGTGAGTCAAGAAAAGGTGATCCATAAGACATCATCCTCCTCTTCGGGAGTATCCAAGTGTGTCTTTCCCAATGGTATAGATTTCTCAAAATGAACAATAAGTGATCCTACATCAATCTCCTAAAGGCACTCAGAAACCAACATCATGTCAACTCTTGAAGATCCATTCCTGTGGATTCAAGGATTTCTTGAAAGTGAGCCAAGGACAACACTACAAGCTACTGATGCACGACCTTAGATCTATCACAATAACCTTGAGATCTAGGTAGAGGAAGAAGGCCCGGACAACTTCCTACTTCTCAATGGTGTCTCGGGAAATTAGTATTTAGAATTTGTTAGGCATAAGAATGTAATTCTGTTGAGGATATGACTCCATCAGATTACAAGATGATCTACATCTCATTTGGTCAATCTACACATGAGGGAGACTCTCATTTGTTTAAGAAATCATATTCCTTCCTTCTCGATCAAAATGAATAATATAAGTGAATAATTGAGCAATAAGAGGAACAGGTGAAAACTCTCAGTGCTCATATTCAACCTTTCTTAGAGCCTAATTCAACATCTTCTCTTCCTATAGAATACATTCCTCTAATCATTATATTTGATCTTGAGGTGATCAATAAGGCACAAATTTATATAACACAAGGAAGGATAACAAAAGGTGGATTGAGAGGATCATCAAGAAAGGTAAGACATTGTTCGAGAAGTTCTCTCTCTATTCAAGTATGTTCTTGCCACTTTTTGAAGTAAAGAAAGAAAGGGAGGAGATGGTAAAAGATAAGATCCATTGGGATGAGGTTTTCCCACTTGTGTCTAAGATGAGAGATCCTTTAACTCTCACACTCTCATGAGAAAGAATGTGTTCACATCAATTGCTGAGAACTTGTCTCCAGTTTGGGTCTACATCATAGATGAGAGATATGGTATGATAGTAGATGCCATCTCCAAACTTGACTATGGTGGACAAGAGGCTTGTGATATTTTTAATGAAGTTTGTAACTATGTTCAAAGACTTGGGTTCCCTCCACTCAATATTTCGAGACTTGGGTTCCCTCCACTCACTAAGACTTGGGTGACTCTCTTTCCTTCAATGAAGATATTTTGTCACCAAATCACCGCACCCTCGAATGGCACGAGAATGAATCACAAAATTCGGTGTGATTGGGACACATGGGATCACCTCTCAAGCTATAGGACTTCAGCTCGAGGTAAACCTCGGAGAAGGACGGCTTCCTCTAACTATACTAAACACAACACTACTTCTGATGTAAGAAAGATGGCTAGCTAGACCTATGCTAACATTTCATGGGATTATGGAGAGAGAATGCAAATAAATAAAATCTATTCTAGAAGTGGTGATGCACCAAGAAAAAGGGGTGTTCAACACGGAAGGGTTAATATGGGTATGATGTTTACATCATTAGCCACCTTCACCTATTACAACTTGGAAAGGATATAAAATACCACAGACTAGAAGCACACGTTCCTCCACTAAACTTTAAACATACACAATATAAAGATCAGCTTTGATTTGATACACAGATAATCTATCAAGATGATAATCACAAGAACATGTCAAGTATCCACTTGAGTGACAATAATAATGTAAACCTTAATCAATAGAAGGAAAATGATTTCTTGCAACTAATGGAAAGTAGTCACACTATTCTTTTCACAATATGAAATAGATAATCTGAAATAAAGGTAAACTAATCAATAATGCCAAGGAATCACATTCACAAAGCATAAAATGACTAATCATTCAACACAATAAAATAGATCTTCAAGTGCAAGGAAAATCTAAATATAATTAAAATGTTTCCACAAAACTCGAAAGCACTCTTCTAAGATTGAAGAGCAACTTCACCCGAAATCCCTAAAAATTTATATATCAAATAATGGAAGCATTCCACTATTTATAGGTTCCTAGGTTGAGCCATTACAGCTGGGCCTTTAACTAACATTTAACTAAAAATAGTAATGTCATTAATAAAAGGGAATAGGCTCCCATGAAAATAGCAAAATTTTTCAAAAGGTTTGACAAAGTCAACCCTACAACTTTGAGTGATTCTGGATCTTGAGCCTGTCCTTTCATAGCCGCTCGGATTTGGCCTGGTTCACCTGTTTCTCCTTTCTCTGCAATTTTTTGTTGTCCTTCCTACCATACAACCATTCGGTTTCTATATTCAAATAAGTGCTTGACAACACCATGAGTTTCTTCGTCTCCAGGTCCACACGCATAGTGATTTACTACGTCCGTTGTCTCAATTTCTTTCATGATCCTAATGGCAACCTTCGAAGCTTATTCGTAAATTTATTTAGTCTCCTATGAAATTATGACATAGAACCAGTTGATCAATGGAGTAACTATTGAAATTCTTCGCAACATCATCATCCCGCTTCACCAAATCTTTGAAATTTTCCTTAATCTGGTCCTCGGGAAGAGCATCGATATTTTCATTGAAGAACTTACAGTTGGCGTTATCAAACTCCTCGAGATATCATTGAGGGCATCTGTAATCTCCACTCACTTTTCCTCTAATTTCTTGATCAGATTTTTAGCACACGACAATGGAATTCCATGGCCTTTTGATATTTGAACAATTTAGAGGCATCATCAATTACCTCTTCCTACATAAGTAAATCAGAATCTTCTTGTCTAATTTCACTCCATGTTGCAAAGTTAAGTTTTAAGTTATTATTATCTTCAGAGAAAGATTCATCCATTTTAGCAATAGCATTTTTTGCAACCTATAAATTAGTATAAATCTCAATGGCTTCCTTAATCAAAGGATTGGCCTCTGCAAGATTCTTTCCATCCATCCATTTACTATTCTCACTTTTCGACTTAGCTTCTCGAGCTCATGATAGGAAATATCATCAATTGTAAATGAAATTTTCATGTCCATAGTAGTTGATATGTCGGTGGATAGAGTGGCTTGGGTTACTCTACAAAGCAGTGCAACGAGCTGCTCGACTTTGGCCTTAAGCTCATCCTTAGTGGCCTTGACTTTGTCCTATTTCTCCAAAACGGCCCCAAGAGCAGTGTATAAATCCTACTTGACTCCTTCATGAGTATCCTTCCCTAATGAGAACTTTGAGATCCAGTAGTCTGCTACTGTGAAGGTTTCTTTAGTTTTCCCCTCAACAGGGGTAGCTACCTCTATCACACTCTCTCCAGATAGATCAACCATCAAACTTGATACGGTTCTTGGTCTCTTAGCCTGTCTTTTGGGCATGGACTCCAATATACTGAGATCTATCACATCTCCCAGAGGAACCTTTTTCTTTTTCTTAGGAGTCTATCTAAACAGCCACTCTGGTATGGCTAGAGCCAAGGAAGATGGAGTAGCAGATCCGATACCTGAAGCATCAGTTAGAGCAAGATCACTAGAAATTCTAGCTGATATCTGAGCAAAGGTAGCAATGATGGAAGGTGTGGGTGTGAGGACAGCCATAGGAATTGACAAAGCAATGCTAGGGGTTGAAATTGAAGAAAATGGGAGTGTCAAAGGAAGTGAAGAGGAAATGGGTGACCCAATATTTTCCCCAGCTGATAGAATTGGAAGTGACGAAAATACTTGGGCCATAGAAGGGGATGGGAAGGAAGAAATGATGGTGGGAGGGAAGTAGCGATATTGGAAGTGATAATGGAGGAAAGGGAAGATGGGATGGATCTTGAATGACACTAGGAGATTCACTCACTTCAAATACTTCTGTAACTGGCAATGTAGATGTTGTAATCTTTGGGGCAGCTAGACCTAGAGAGAGATGAGCCACCAACCACAAATGAGATCTTCTTTGGAACTGTGGGAACCCTTTGAGTCAACCTCTTGCCTTTTGTGGGTGTTGGTTGGTTTACTACTGATGTAGACCCTATATTTGTAGGTTTATTTTCCCCTTTGGGTGAGATTCCCAAGGTGGCCAACCAACTGAAAGTCCTATTTAGAATGGGTCCTGCCCTTTCCTTAGTATTACTACATTATTCCACAAACCAATCAACCCATGGTAGTGGTTGATTGGCAACATTATCATTCCTATATGATGCATCTAGGACCTCATCATTGTCCTACAAGTCCTTTGGCACATCAGCCAATCCAAATTTCCACACTTCATCAAGAGTTAACCTTTCATAATCCCTTTTCCACACGATGTACTCATCCTAACAATGAATCCATATATCTTCTAAGCTGGGGCACATGAGCCTTTGGACTTACTGTCTCCCAAACTTACCCCAATAGTTAAAATTAGTTCGCAAATGGAAGGTTTGCAAGGTTACCTCAGCCATTTCTACATCCATGTTATTTGCCTTACGGATATTTGGGCAAGAATACTTGTCAATTGAAACAGGAAATGCATTCTTGCCTTGTGATGCTTATTTTGGATTTTATGGTAATCTAGAAAGCTGTCGAACCAATTCCAAAAGAATACATTTGTCGCTGGGGCACCTTGGTAACTTGCTTGGGGCGCCTATGAGACCAGAATCCAAAGGTAGGTGAATGTAGGAAATTGAAAGTAAATTTCTCCCCATTCTCACACCTCTTAGAAAGCCTCATTGGAAACCCTCGATTATATAGCTCTTTGTCAAAGCAATAAAGGAAAATGGTGAAGAAAGCATCGTTGATTCTTCGGAAGTGCTTTCTCCCCTCATCCAGAGTAAGTTAGGGATAAAAATTGTATATTTGGGATGTGCTGCAAATTCCCTAGTATTCAATCCTATAAAATCCCCCATAGTAGCAACCACATATACTAGAAAAGATGTCATGTAGAAAGTTTTAGTTTCTGACACTTTTCCCAACTGATAGCAAATGTTGCTACTAATATGTTCACCCCATCAGATAAACTTGTCATTCTTCTTAATAGTTGCTATGTACAAGAACATCCATTCTTGGAATTCCTTTATGGAAGGAAGACCTGAAACTCTGCTCAAAAGCACAATGAGATCGTTGACTTCCTGAATGAAATCCGATTGATGTATAGTTTTGGGAAAATTGGTGAAATTCTTAATCAGGTAGGATTTTATCATGACCTTGAGCATACTTCCTCATTTTTATCCCAAAGTGCTCAACTATTATTTGGTGAGATAGTGGCATAATCTTGAACGTCCGGAAGTTTAAACAAGTCTTCAAAGAAATATGGGTCTAAACAGATTACCACCTTATCATCGCTATCCCTTATCAACATAGATTCCTCGTCGTAGTAGGGCTCTGCGCAGCTAAGACAAAATCTAGGCATTGCCTGAGATAGATGCAGAAAACCGGTAGTAAGGGAAAGACTGCTGCTATCGTAGATGACCTACATCCATGTCTTCTTGTTCGAGGCCTTAAATCTTTCCTAGAACTTGGGAAGATAAATTTTCCCTAGATCAGTGTCCCCGATATTTCCTAAGTCAAAGGTCAAGCAGGATTGGGGAGAAACCCCAAGAAATGTGTACTTCATCTTCTCTTTTCCCTTTGAAGTGGAGGTAGACATCAAAACCTATGTTTCGGGAGTTGAATGTTGCAGAACTTCCAAAACCCGAAAGTAAGAAAACTCTGAAATTTTGAACCGAAAAAGTCTGAAAGGAATCATTGAAAGAAATCTCAAAAAAAAATTCCAAATTCAAAGGTTTAAAAACTTAAAATCTCCATTCTCTAAAACAATAGTTCTCTGAAATCCACGAAATCCAAAAATATTCAAAACTTGAAATTTGAAATCTCTAAAAACCTGAAATCTCCAATTCTTTGAAAACCTAAAATTTGAAATCTCCGAAAATCTGAAATCTCCAATTCTCTGAAAACCCAAAATTTCCAATCTGCAAAAACCCAAGTTGTGATTTTCTGAAATAACTCACCGAGATGAGTTTTCCAAAAAAGTCTAAAAGGATGATAATCTGGATGAAACTACAAAAATAAATGTTAAAAATCCAAGTTGGAAATTGAGAAATGAGAGGAAGTATGAGAGACCTACAAAGATCCCCTTAACATACTTGAAAACATGGAGAAAAACTTACACAACAAAACATGGTGAAAAATAATGACATCACAAGGAAACACAGAGGAAAAATAAAAGGAAACCTAAATGGAGGAGAGGAGGAAAAATACCTAAACCAAAAGAAAATAAAACCAAAAAAACATACCTTAAAAAAGACACCGCAAAGTACAAGAGTGAAATGTCAGAGCGAAAGTGTCAGGTAAAACTAAAAGTAAAAATCTAAGTTTATATAGAAATCCCGACATTAATGGTAAAAATACAATCTGTATGGAGGTAGGTGGAAATTAATTGTGCATAGAATTTTGAAGCTCCGAAACCCAAAACCCGAAATTCTGAAAATTAGGATTTCGGACTTCGGAAAAAATGGGAAGAAAAAGATGAATTGGTGATTGAGAAGTCTAAAACCAAAAATCTGAAAGTCCAAAAATTCAAACTTTCAGAAATTCAAACTTTGAAAAATTCACGTAAAAATCCTAAAAATGACTCGGAGAACTCAAACCTGAAACCCAAAAGTCGAAAATTGGGCTTTGAGTTTCAGACTTTGGAAGTCCGGAGGGATTTAGACGAAATGAGCCAAAAATTTCTGAAACTTGAAAACCCAAAATTCCAAAAATTTAGACTTTCAGAAATTCAAACTTTGGAAAACTTCAAAAGAAATTCTGAAATTGAGCTTAAAAACTCAAAAGAGAAAAACTCCAAAGTCTGAAAAATTGAAAAAATCAGATTCTCACCTTAGCAAAATTCATTGTGTGAGGATTTCTTAAAAACATTAGTCTAACATATAGCCTTCTTATGGGTAGGTTAAATGGTTAACATTTTTGGCGATCTCTAAGGAAAGCTTTCTACTAAGCTTTTAGACCAAGTAGCCTTAAGCAAAACATTGGGCAAGGGAGTCTAAAAAACCAAAACCAAAAAAAAGAAAAAAAAATGCAAGCAAAAGAAAAGACAAACAAAACAATGTGCAAAGCACTTGGAAGAAAAAAAAAAAAATTGTATAGGGTGGAACCTCCTCAAAAGCAATATTTGAGGTGTATCCCATTCACATGAATGGGAAATTCTTCTCCATTGAGTCTGGATAGGAAAAATGAATTTTCCTCTTTGTAGCTTGTAATAACATAGGGCCCACTCCAAAGAGCATCGAACTTGGTGTGCTTTCCTAGTTTGGCACGATCTTCATCCCATTTTAGAACCAAATCCCCTTCCCTGAACAACCTATCAGAGGCTTTCCTATCAAAGGATTTCTTAACCTAATCTTGATGCTCTATCAATGTATCTATGGCAAAGTGTTTGAATCTCTTCTAGTTTCATGAGTTCGAAAACCTCACAATTAAGACTTCATCCTCCATAACTTCAAGTGATGAGCCAAATCTAGCAAAGGCATTTCCAAGGAAAGTGGCAACTTTGCTTCCCTTCCATATACAAGCATGAAAGGTGAAACCCCAATGGCCTTTTTAGGTGTTATTTGATCTTCCCATAGAGAAACCTTAAGTTACATATGCCAGGTCCTTTTGTTGGCCTCCATCGTGCTTGATGATCCTTATAAGGTTCTTATTGTTGGATTCAGCCAACCCATTTCCTTGTGGATAGTAGTTAGACGAAGTCTTGAGATAAACTCCTTTCTTGATGGCCCATTCACTTATTTTCATCCTGAGGAATGTCATTGCATTGTTAGAGATAACAATAAATGGAACATTGAACCTTGTCATGATACTCTCCAAGAATTCAAGGATAGATTTTTCATTGCTCTCCTTCAAGGCCACCACTTCTATCCAGCGAGTGAAATAATATGTCATGAGTAAGGACCCATTTATGTCCTTCACTAGATGGAGGATTGATCATACCAATAAAATCCAACCCCCATTGAACAAAGGGTTGATCTACCTAAACAGGATGCAATGGGAGAGTTGTCGTCTTCAATTTGCCTACAAAAAGAGCACACTCCTTACATTTCCTTACCCAAAAATGGGCATCTTTAAACAATTCTAGTTAGTAGTAACTAGGTCGCATGATCTTGGTAGTAGTCGTTTGTGTCGAGTAATGTCCTCCTGATATCCCATTATGGAACTCCTCTAATACCTTGTTCACCTCTTCTGGCCTAATGCAGCGTAGAAGAACACCATTTAGATCCTTTCAAAAGAGAACATTATCTATCACGACATATGGGATAGACTGCAAGTGGAAATTTCATGTCTATGGAATTTATTCATATTTGGAGGATATATACCTAAGAGAAGAAAATTCTTCATCCTAGTTGACCAATCAATCTAATCATTTCCTTCATCATCATGCAGAAGCATGACTTCTTTTGTATCTTTGGTCTCCATGTCCGTGGCCAGCTACTGACATAACCCTTTGCCCCTGACAAGCTTAGTGACCTTGATGTGTACATCATACTCCATTACTTTTGTGATCCACCAACACATTTCTCATTCATCTCATTATTCAACAAAAACTCTTTAATGCCAGGATGAGAAACCATCAAGTGTACCTTGTTGTTGGACAACATGTGCCCAAGTTTTTTAGAGATCAATTGATTTGCAAAGACTGTTTTTCAACAAAAGAATACTTTGAGCTCATATTCCTTGAGAGACTGGCTGAAAAAGGCATTTTTTTGGTCCATCGATCATCGTTCTGCTGAGTGAGGATACCTAAAATACTCTCATGACCTGCGAAAGCATAGAGAATAAAATCCTTGTCAAACGAGGGTTTACCAGCATAGGAGCTTGGGAAATAGTAGTTTTGATAGCCTCAAAGCTTTCTCTCCCTTCCTTTTTCCATGAGAAAGGAATGTTCTTTTAAGAATGGCCGTCAGTGGCTTGGCTAATGCTACAAATTGGGGAATGAATCTCTCGAACAAAGATTATAGTTCCTAGAAATCTCTAGAGACCCTTCTTATGACTTGGGAGGGATAGAGACAAAATTGACTGAATCCTGGCTGGGTCAATTGAGAGTCCTTCAAATTAAACAATATGCCCCAATAACTTGCCTTCTTGGACTGCAAAAATGCATTTTTAGGGTTTAATGAGACCCTGAACTCTCTACACCTTGAGAAAACTTTTCTTATATGCGTAATATGATCTTCTGGCATGCTTGGAATAGACAATTATATCATCGAGGTAAACCAAGACCATATCATTGATGAGTCCTTTAAATTCCATGTCCATGGCTCTTTGAAAAGTAGCTCCTACATTGGATAATTTGAAAGGCATTTTGTTGTATGTATGCATGCCCCACTTAGTGGTGAAAGCCGTTTTGAATTGATCATATTCTAGACTAGAATCTAATTGTACCCTGAATATCCATCCAATAGAGAAAACCTTTGAGATCCTGCCACCATCTAGAGGATTTGTTCCATTGACGGAAGAGGGTAATGATCCTTTAATGAGGCATGGTTCAAATCCCTGAAATCTACGCAAAGTCGGATCTCTCTGTTCTTTTTCCTTACGGGTACTAGATTAGCTACCCACGATGAATGCTTGATGGGAAAAATTATGTAGGCTTCGATAATCTTGGTTAGCTCTTTTCTCATTAATGGCTCAACCTTGGGATTGATTGGCCTTTGTTTTTGACAAACTAGCTTAGAGTTTGGATCTAGTTCAATTATGTGTTAAGCTAGGCCTGGGTCAAAACCACGCAGTCTTTATAGCTCCATGTGAAAATATCATGATATTATCGACACAATTCAATGAAAGCTTCATTTTCCTAAGCAGTGCATACCTTACCAATCTTTAAAAAAAAAAATTGTTGGCCACCTCAACTTCCTCAAAAACTTCCTCTTTGACCACCATATTTGTGCTTTGTTGTTTGGCCTGGTCATCTGAATTGAAGATAGATTCAAGCTTGACCAAGCCTTTTGGCAATTTGTTTCCTTTCAATTTGAATGACCTAGTCACCGTAGGATTCTTGTAATTTACCCTAGTTTTTGGTGGTGAACTCGCTTCTTGTTATAGAAAAAGAACAATTTGCTCATCACTATCAAAAACCGCTGCAATTACATTATCTAGTAATGCGGGATGACAAACCATTTTGACTATTTGTTACCCTTCCTTCATGATGTCCATAGGTATATCATATTGAGATCCGATAGTAGCAAGCCTATCAGCATCTTGATTTCTATTTCTAGGAACTAGGTGAATTTTGAAAGCTTCGAACTCCTCTATTAGGTCCCAAACTCAATTCTCATATGACCTTAAGAGATCATTCTTCGATGAACTGCAGGGCCATTACTTGATGGACCACCAATTCACTATAACCAAAAGTGATCAGGGATTTTATTCCTCTTTGTTGGGCTAGTTGTAATCCTTGTATAAGAGCTTCATACTCAGCGACATTATTAGTACAACTGAACTGCAATAAAAAAGATGAGAAATATTTATCCCCTCCTGGAGAAATTAACATGACTCCTGCACCAGATCCATTTTTACTCCTTGAACCATCGAAGAAGAGCTGCCACAGTCCTTCAAAATCGTTGGGTGCCTTAATCAACTAAGGTATGGTTGTACCTTCTTCATGTATACAATAAGTTCCCAATCCAGTCTCATCCAAAAACAACAGACCAGATTCTTCATTAGCCAATAAATCAGCATACGGGTCGTATTGATGGTCTATACTTACCTCATCAAGCACTGTATCAGGCACCTCCTCTACAAGAGTAGTTGGTTCATGATCCGCAACCTCTTCTTTTGGGTCACAAATGGCGTAGTTACCCTCTATGGGTTGGGATGTGTATGGTTCCACGTGGGTAGGAGAAATTAGTTCTGCTCTTATAGTTACCTTCATTCCATAATGAGTTCTCAAGATCATATGTAACCAGTCTGATGACAAATATCCTCCCATTTTTGTGATGAAATACCGTGATAAGAAGATGGCAAAGAGGGGAGGGAGATCAATGATGGATATATCTTGTGTGAAAGTCAAACTAGGACATGCGTGGAGAGAGCTGAAGCCCCTTAATGACCCCCATAGTTTGGACTACAGTACCATCTAGAACAACCCCTCTCAAAATTGGAGCATATGGAATCTGTAGTACATCTACGATCTTCTTAGGCATCATGGAACTACTAGCTCCAGAATTAATCATACAATTTTGCACCAAATGGTCACCAATAATCAGTGAGATATAAAATGGTGGAGGCTTGTTGGTCTTAGCATGTATTTTTTTCTTAGGTTGGCATAAGCTGGTTCTTTATTGCTACTTCCTATCCTAATGGTTTATTAGTAGTTCCAAAGTTGTTCAAAGCTTCTCATAGCAAGTTCCTTTGAGAAGGAATCGAAAGTGCATCCCACATTGTGACGCTCAAATTGGTCTTCTTCATTTGTTCCACTATGTTGAATGGAATTTCTCCCACTTTGCTAATGCCTTTTGGGACATTGGGGTCTTCCTTTGGATAATGCTTATTGGGTATCGTGATACTTGATGTCCCATATTTCTTTGTATTCTGATCAACATATATTTGGTGATTTCTTTCTCGTGCCTTTATCATCTAGTATTTGTGTTGGGGCCTAAGAAGTGGATTCCTGATCAGTATTAGAAGACCCTGAATCTATTTCCCTTTTCTTGGAACATGTGTTAGATGTTATGGTGGAGGAATCAATATTCAAACCACAAAATTCCTCTGCTTGCCAATTTAGTAATGTGGTTTCATCAGGAGCTTGATCTTGACTTTCTAAAGTGGATGGTCCAGTAGATGATTCAGGTGGAGTGGTTATGCTTTGAACCATGAGGGCTTGACTCAAAAACTCCATTTGGGTAGAGATTCTAATTATGGGGATGAGAATAAGGGTAGCACCATTCATAGTCTTGGATGAGGTTGTTCTAGACCGGGACTATAGCCTGGGAAGAACTGGCAGCAGAAGGGTTCCAAAATTCAAAGGTTTTATATTCACATCTTGGCTTGAGGCCTGATTTTGATTGACCATTTCCATGGAATGGAGGATGGTTTGTCTAATATTGGGGTTAAAAGGGGTGAGCATACTAGGATTGCTACCTCTTCATTACTATGAGTTCATTCCCAAAATTTTGTAATAATGACTTTACCTCAACCAAATCATTTGAGGGATTGGAAGCATGCATAGCTATTGGAATAGAAGATATCGGAACTAGGGCAATGGCTGGCTATTGGCCTGTAAGCTCTACAAAAACAAGAATGGGAGTTCTAGGAACAATTTTTCCTCCTTGAATTAAGAAATTTTTGGCTTGTACAGAAACTTCGTAAGCATTAGGGATCATAGTTCCCCCATGGATTGAATCATGATGGAAATATCACTATTCAATGCCCGTAAGTAATATAAAAATGCACTTTCTGGGGATGGCCTTACAAGTGTTGGGATCCGTTTCCAAGTCTTGTCAAAATAGAGGTTGAAATCACTCATATACTCCTGAGGAGATCACTTGATAGTATGGAATTGTTCTACAAGTGAGAGATTATCACTTTTGTCTTGAACTATTTACACAACTTCGTGCCTAAATTGTTCCAAGTGGTAATGGATCCAATAGCTAAACTTCAGAACCATTGAAGTGCTCTACCTTTGAATGAAGTAGTAAGGAGTCGAACTGCCACGTTATCTTCTATGATACTATGTATTGCACAGATGCTAGCCACATCCAAGTATGTGCTCCCAAGGTGAAACATTAGTCTCCCCAGTGTAAAATGGTAAACTTTTCAAGGTGGCATTGGTATGGCATCTCTTTGTGCTAATAGCAAAGGACTGTTGGCATTGAATGGAGGACAAGTATTAGCTACCATGACATTCACAAGTTGGTTGGGTCTTGGTGGGGAAAATGTCTTTCAGGAGGATTTGAATTCCCTCTACGAGGTAAAGCGACAGCTGATGGTACTGAAAGATTTCTTCCCCTTCTCCTTGGGGAGACAAAAAAAGCTCTATATGATAATGATTGTCTCACCTTGAAGAAGCTCTTGTGTGAATTCTTCACATGAGTTGTTGTACTGAACTTTGAAATCTAGAGATCTGGAGTCATCATGTACCTTATATCAATGGAATGAGAAGAGAGGTACCAACTCTGTCCCACCAGGCATGCCAAAAACTGTTATCACCAAATCATGCACCCCGAATGTCCAAAGAATGAATCACGACATTCGGTTTGATTGGGACACATGGGATCACCTCTCAAGCTATGGGACTTTGGCTTGAGGTGAACCTCCGGAGAAGGTTGGCTTCCACTAACTATACTAAACACAACACTACTTTTGATGTAAGAAAGATAGCTAACTATACCTATGCTAGCATTTCATGGGATTATGGAGAGAGAATGCAAATAAATAAAATCTATTCTAGAAGTGGTGATGCACCAAGAAAAGGGGTGTTCAACTTCTGGAAGGGTTAATGTGGGTATGATGCTTACATCATTAGCCACCTTCACCTATTGCAACTTGGAAAGGATATAAAATACCACATACTAGAAGCACACATTCCTCTGCTAAACTTTAAACATACACAATATAAAGATCAGATTTGATTTGATACACAGATAGTCTATTAAGATGATAATCACAAGCACATGTCAAGTATCCACTTGAGTGACAATAATAATGTAAACCTTAATCAATAGAAGGAAAATGATTTCTCGTAGCTGATGAAAAGTAGTCACACTATTCTTTTCACAATATGAAACAGATAATCTGAAATAGAGGTAAACTAATCAATAATGCCAAGGAATCACATTCACAAAGCATAAAATGACTAATCATTCACCACAATAAAACAGATCTTTAAGTGTGAGGAAACTCTGAATATAATTAAAAGGTTCAACAAAACTCTGAAATCACTATTCCAAGCTTGAAGAGAAACGTCACCCGAAATCTCTAAAAATGTATATATCAAATAATGGAAGCATTCCACTATTTATAAGTTCCTAGGTGAGCCATTACAGTTGGGCCTTTAACTAACATTTAACTAAAAATAGTAATGTCATTAATAAAAGGGAACATGCTCCCATGAAAATAAAAATTTGTTGTAAAAGGTTTGACCAATTCAACCCTGCTGACTTTGGATAATCTAGGAGCTTGAGCCTGTCCTTTCATGGCTACTCACCTTTGGCCTGATTCACTTGTTTCTCCTTTCTTTGCAAGTTTTTGTTGTCCTTCCTCTCATACAGCCATTCACCATTCAAGAAGGTGTCTATATTTGAATAGTGATTTACTACGTCCATTGTCTCGATTTCTTTCGTGATCCTAGCTAGAAACCTTTGAAGCTTGTTCATAACTTTCTTTAGTCTCTGTATGAAATTTTGACATAAAACCAGTCAATCAATGGAGTCACTATTTAAATTCTTCACAACATCGTCATCCCGCTTCACCAAATCTTTTAAATTTTCCATAATCTGGTCCTCGAGAAGAGCATCAATATTTTCATTTAAGAACTTGTAGTTGGTGTTGTCAAACTCCTCTGAGATATCATTGAGGGCATCTGTAATCTCCACTCACTTCTCCTCCAATTTCTTGATCAGATCTTGTAATACTTGACACCAGAATTCCATAGCCTTTTGATATTCAAGCAATTTAGAGGCATCATCAATTATCTCTTCCTACAGAAGTAAATCAGAATCTTCTTCTCTAATGTCACTCCATGTTGCCAAAGTTAAGTTTAAGTTATTATTATCTTTGGAGAAAGATTCGTCCATTTTAGCAATAGTAGTTTTTGTCAACCTGTAAATCAAGTATAAATCTCAATGGCTTCCTTAATCAAAGGATTGGCCTCCTGCAAGATTCTTTCCATCCACCCATTTACTATTCTCCCTTTCTAGCCTAGCTTCTCGAGCTCATGATAGGAAATATCATCAATTGTAGATGAAATTTTCATGGCCATAGTAGTTGAGATGTTAGTGGATGGAGTGGGTTGGGTTACTCTACACAATAATGTAGTGAGCTGCTCAACTTTGGCCTTAAGCTCATCCTTGGTGGCCTTGTCTTTGTCGTATTTCTCCAAAAGGGCCCCAAGAGTAGTGTGTACATCCTATTTGGCTCCTTCATGAGTAGCCTTACCTAATGAGAAATTTGAGATCTAGTAGTCTATTGTTGTGATGGTTTCTTTAGTTTTCCCTCATGGGGGTATTACCTCTATCACACTCTCTCCAGATGGATTAACCATCAAACTTGATACAGTTCTTGGTCTCTTAGCCTATCTTTTAGGCATGGACTCCAATATATTGAGATCTATCACATCTCCCAGAGGAACCTTTTTATTTTTCTTAGGATTCTATCTAAATAGCCACTCCGGTATGGCTAGAGCCGAGGAAGATGGAGTAGTAGATCCGATACCTAAAGCATCAGTTAGGGTAAGATCACTAGAAATTCTAGCTGATATTTGAGAAGAGGTAGAAATGATGGAAGGTGTAGATGTGAGGACATCCATAGGAATTGACAAAGCAATGCTAGGGGTTGAAATTGAAGAAAATGAAAGTGTTAAAGGAAGTGAAGAGGAAATGGGTGACCCAATATTTTCCCAGCTGATAGAACTAGAAGTGATGAAAATATCTAGGCCATAAAAGGGGATGGGAAGGAAGAAATGATGGTGGAAGTGAAAGGAACTGATATTGGAAGTGATAATGGAGGAAAGGGAAGATGGGATGGATCCTAAATGACACTAGGAGATTCACTCACTTCAACTACTTCATGAATCGCACTTTGTAGATGCTATAATCTTTAGGGTAGCATACCTAGAGAGAGATGAGCCACCAACCACAAATCAAATCTTCTTTGAAATGTGGGAACCCTTTGAGTCGACCTCTTGTCGTTTGTGGGTGTTGTTTGGTTTGGTGCTGATGTAGACCTTATATTTATAGGTTGATTTTCACCTTTGGGTGAGATTCCCAAGGTTCCAACCAACTAAAAGTCTTATTTAGAATGGGTCTTTCCCTTTTCTTACCATTAATACATTCTTCCACAAACTAATCAACCCATGGCAGTGGTTGATTGGTAACATTATCATTCCTGTATGATGCATCTAGGACCTCATCATTGTCCTACAAGTCCTTTGGCACATCAGCCAATCCAAATTATTGCACTTCATCAAGAGTTAACCTTTCATAATCCCTTTGTCGCATATTGTACTCATCCCGAAAATGAATCCATATATCTTCTAACTAGGGCACATGAGCATTGGACTTGCATGTCTCCTCGAACTTACCCCAATAGTCAAAATTGGTTCACGGATGAAAGGTCCGCAGGGTTACCTCGGCCATTTCTACATCCACGTTCTTTACCTTATGGATATTTGGGCAAGAATACCTACCGCTAATTGAAATAGGGAAATGCATTCCCACCTTGTGACGCTTATTTTGGATTTTATGGTAATCCAACAACTGCCGAACCAATTCCAAAAGAATCCATTTGTCAGTGGGGCACCTTGGCAACTTGCTTGGGGCGCCTATGAAACTTGGAATCCGAAGGTAGGTGAATGTGGGAAATTGAAAGTAGATTGCTCCCCATTCTCGCACCTCTTGGAAAGCCTCATTAGAAACCCTCCAATTATATAGCTCTTTGTCAAAGTGATAGAGGAAAATAGTGAAGAAAGCATCGTTGATTCTTCAAAAGTGCTTGCTCCCCTCATCCAGAGTAAGTTGGGGATAAAACTCATATATTTGGGATGTGTTGCGAACTCCCTTAGTATTCAATCCTGTATAATCCCCATAGCAAGAAGAAATCGCATTTACTAGAAAAGATGTCATGTAGAAAGTTTTAGTTTCTGACACTTTGCCCAACTGATAGTGAATGTTGCTACTAATATGTTCACCCCATTAGATAAACTCGTCATTCTTCTTGATAGTTGTTATGTACAAGAACATCCATTCTTGGAATTCCTTTGCAAAAGGAAGACCTGAAACTCTGCTTAAAAGAACAATGAGATCGTTGACTTCCTAAATGAAATCTGATAGATGTATATTTTTGGGCAACTTGGAAAAATTCTTAATCAGGTAGGATTTTATCATGACCTTCGAGCATACTTCCTCTTTTTTATCCCAGTGCTCAATTGCTATTTCAGGTGAGATAGTGGCATAATCTTGAACATCTAGAAGTTTAAACAAGTCTTCAAAGTAATCTAGGTCCAGACGGATTACCACCTTATCATCACTATCCCTTATTGACATAGAGTCCTCATCAAAGTGGGCTATCTGAGCTAAGACAAACTCTGGGCATCGCACAAATGTAGGAAAATCGGCAGCAAGGGCAAGACCACTGTCGTAGATGGCCTGCATCCATGGCTTCTTGTTTGGGGCCTCTAATCTTTCCTAGAACTCAAGAAGAACAATTTTCCCTAGGTCGGTGTCCCCGATATTTCCTAAGTTAGAGGTCAAGCAAGATTGGGGAGCAACCCCAAGAAATGTGTACTTCATCTTCTCTTTTCCCTTCAAAGTGGAGGTAGACATCAAAACCTATGTTTTGGGAGTTGAATGTTGTAGAAATTCCGAAAACCTGAAAGCAAGAAAACTCTGAAATTCTGAACTAAAAAAGTCTAAAAGGAATCACCGAAAGAAATCTCTAAAAAGTTTTCCAAAGTCAAAGGTTCCAAAACTTGAAATCTTCAATTCTCCAAAACAATGGTTCTCTGAAATCTTGAAAGCTAGAAATCTCCAAACACCCAAAATTGAAATCTGAAAACCCAAAATCTTCAATTCTCTCGAAAACCCGAAATTCAAAATCTCTAAAACCGAAATCTCCAATTCTTTGAAAACTCAAAATTTCCAATCTCTGAAAACCCACCTTGTGATTTTTCAAAATAACTCTCAAGATGAGTTTTCCAAAAATTCGGAAGGAGTATAACTGGAGGAAACTGGAAAAATAAATATTAAAAATCCAATTTGGAAATTAAGAAATGGGAGGAAGTATGAGAGACCTAAAAAGATCCTTTAAACATACTTGAAAACCTAGAGAAAAACTTACACAACAAAACATGGTGAAAAAGAATGACATTACAAGAAAACACAGAGGAAAAAAAAAAGGAAACCCAAATGGGGAGAAGGAGGAGGAAAAGACCTAAACCAAAAGAAAATAAAACCAAAAACATACCTTGAAAAAGACATCGCAAAGTACAAGAGTGAAATGTCAGAGCAAAAATGTCAGGTAAAAATGAAAAGTAAAAATCTAAGTTTATATAGAAATCCCGACATTAATGGTAAAAATCCAATCCATACAAAGGTAGGTGAAAATTAATTGCACACAGAATTTTTAAGCTCCGAAACCCGAAAGCCCGAAATTCTAAAAATTCGGGATTTCGGACTTGGAAAAAATGGGAAGCAAAAGATGAATTGGCGATTGAGAAGTCTCGAAACCCAAAACCCGAAAGTCTGAAAATTTAGACTTTTAGAAATTTAGACTTCGGAAAACTTCACATAAAAATCCTAAAAATAACTCAGAGAACTCGAAAACCTAAAACCTGAAAGTCTGAAAATTTGTATTTTCGAGTGTTTGACTTGGAAGTCGAGAGAAATTTAGACGAAATGAGCCAAAAAGTTCCAAAACCGAAAGTCCAAAAATTCAGACTTTCAAAAATTTAGACTTCGGAAAACTTCAAAATAAATTCTGAAATTGAGCTTAAAAACTCCGAAAGAGAAAAACTTTGAAGTCTAAAAATTGAAAAAAATTGATTCTTAGCCTTAGCAAAATTCATTGTGCGAGGATTTCTTAAAAACACTAGTCTGACATATAGCCTTAATTAAGGCTATAAGGCCAAAATGTGTGGACCTTTTGGTTTAGGTCAATTTCTGAAATTACAAAGGATCACAAAGAATGGATCATTCAATTCAAGAATATCAATGAGTTCCCTAGATTGGATCAAAGTGTTGAGTTCATTCCAAAAGCAGATAAGGTGGAATGTGTAGTTTCTTCGTTCAAGAAAGAATTTAAAGGACAAGAGATTATTCCAGAGACTCTTCCTCAAGAACCATGATTGGAAAGTTCCTCATCATCAGAACATCCAATCCCTTCCCCTCTCTCTCTCAATCCCTTCCCTCTCTCTCTCTCTCTCTCTCTCTCTCTCTCTCTCTCTCTCTCTCTCTCTCTCTCTCTCTCTCTCTCTCTCTCTCTCTCTCTCTCTCTCTCTCTCTCTCTCTCTCTCTCTCTCTCTCTCTCTCTCTCTCTCTCTCTCTCTCTCTCTCTCTCTCTCTCTCTCTCTCTCTCTCTCTCTCTCTCTCTCTCTCTCTCTCTCTCTCTCTCTCTCTCTCTCTCTCTCTCTCTCTCTCTCTCTCTCTCTCTCTCTCTCTCTCTCTCTCTCTCTCTCTCTCTTCTCTCTCTCTCTCTCTCTCTCTCTCTCTCTCTCTCTCTCTCTCTCTCTCTCTCTCTCTCTCTCTCTCTCTCTCTCTCTCTCTCTCTCTCTCTCTCTCTCTCTCTCTCTCTCTCTCTCTCTCTCTCTCTCTCTCTCTCTCTCTCTCTCTCTCTCTCTCTCTCTCTCTCTCTCTCTCTCTCTCTCTCTCTCTCTCTCTCTCTCTGAGAATGAACTCTTTACCTCTCTTTTTCATATTCACTTTAGTGACATAGCTAAATTTCAAAGAATGAACTTTTTCCATTTTCCACTTTATAAGCTAAACAAAGATTCATTTTCCAATAATAAGAAAAAGACTCACTTCCTAGGAATATGAAAGGTCACAAGTGATGAGGACAGTGAAGATTCATGTGGGGGTAGATGAAAGGATAGATTATAATGCTATAAATTGGAATGGCTTCTCCATTCCAAAGGGTTGGAAATTGTTGATTGAATGTATGTTGTTGAGAGTTCCACTTCTACATCAAGCAATAAAAGATGCAATTATTCTATTTCTTGTTTCATGTTCCTCTACTCTCTCTTTCCAACTTTGCATATATGATAATCTTGTAAAACCAAGAAAGGTGTTTATGCCTTTGATGAATGAATCAATGGAAGTCTGTGTCTATGGTTTGTTTTGTCTTATCATGGTTTACATTTTTGTGTTCTTATAATTGGATGTGTACTTACTCTAGTTGATGTATGTGAAATCTCCTAATGCCTACTCACATCATTAATAATGTCTCTCCTAATTTTCCCAACTCCCCTTTACCTCTCTTCGCTGCAATTTCCTCCCTTGTACTTCATACAAGCACCTTTTCCTAGGTTCAGTGGAGTGTTCTTGTGTGATACCCAGCCTACTAGCCACCCCAAAACATTTAGATAGTTTAAATTTTCTACATTCAATAATGGGAGCCTCCCCGTACACAAAAAGGGGGATTAGCCCCGTATTGTTAGTGAAAACTCAATAATTTACAAAATGACAAATTATTTTGCCAACACCTTTATAGAGTAGCAATGGCCAAATGCCCATGAGAGACTCAAACCAAGGGCTTGAGAAACTTAGGTAGGAATTACATTCTATGAGGCACCCAAATCAATTATACAATTGTTCAACCAAGACCCATTTATTAGCAAAGAGACATAAAAGGTTCAAATTTTCTAGTGCAGAAGGAGTGGAGGCCATGATATTTTGGCTTGGGCTAGGCTCAAGGGTAGGAAGTAGGCCTTTTGAAGTGCATGGTACCTTTCGGAAGATTACACTTTGGAATTAGGACCACCATTTTTAATGAACTTAACCAATTTTTCAAATTACTCGACATGGGTTTGGAGGTACTCAAATTATGAGATACGGAATTTATCTTTTTGACATGATATATGATATCAAAGTTTGAAGAGGGGTTCTCAGAAGTATTGGAAGCATTAGCTTGATTTGATTTATAGGAAGTGCTTGTTGATTTATCATCATTCATATGTTTTTCAGAAGTAGGAACATCATTTGTGGTAGAGTTGGACTTACCTTATTTAGAAGAATTTTTTCAAAAAGGCGCACCTTCGGGATTTTTCTTAGTAGACTCAAGGATGGAGGAAGGGGATACCCTCTCTTTGTTATTATTTTCTCAAGGAGTAGATTCACTAGTTGAGGATCTTCTTTCTCCTTATCTTTGTGCTTTGAAGACTTCTCCTTCTCAAGAGTCTTGTATCTGGTGAAAACAACATATGAATGGTTATTCCTATCCACCATAGAGTCTTCGTACACATCCTATGATGAGGAGGAATATTCAAAGAAACCAACTTCTATTGATCTAATTTCTTCAATCATCAATTCACCTTCCTCTTATTCACTTTCTAAGGTTGCATCTTATTTTCTTTCTTCGTTCGATCTAGTTTCACATGTTGCATTCATAGGAGGAGTTTTAAGAGTGATCCTATGAGGTGGGGTGCCAATTCTTTGCTTATTTGAAAAATTCTTCCTAGGAAAATCATTATTAATAGAAGCTTGGGTATATTACTTCTTGAGAGAAAGAACCTCGTTAGCCATTTTTTGTACTAAGGAGTCTGTGGCTCCAAAACTTGAGCTCGACCCTTCTCCGTTTATATTTTTCTAGGTTTTATCAGTTATCTTCTACATTAATTGACGATCTTGAGCTAGTTCTAATGTACTAATTGAGTTCTTCTCAAGCATGAAACTAACTTTTAGTTGTTGCGCATTGGTGAAGATCCTTAATTTGTTATCTTTTTGGGTTGGGTAGGCTCTAGGATCTTATAGATAATCCTATTTAATTTAACCACAAACTCCCTCATGGGATCCCGGGGCTCTTTCTTCAATCGAGACCATTGAGTAAGAAGAGCATGAGCATCTTCATCTGGTTTGAATCTAGATTCAAATTTGGATTTCATATCGCCCGATTGGTGATAGATCTCCTTGGAAAATGATAGAAGCAATCTGCAACATCATGCTATAAGGATTCCATGAACAAACATCATGATACATCTTCGTATTACACACCCAACACCCTATAGTCACAAAATCACACACTTATTATTACATTTATACTCCCAAGTATGTTATTTTATATATAGATCTCACATAATAAAATTATTCACTAATGACCTATCCCCTAGTCATGTCGACGATTAATCAATTGTCATTGTCATTTTTCTAGTACGGTAGTCACTTGTCTATACATTTTTGGGCATCTTTTAGGAGTCTCGGTGTTGTAATTTAATTGATTGTCATCTCCAGTCCTACACTAGGCACCTACGGTGGTACTCGGGTGCCTCGGGGTGCCCCAATCCATGATTTTAAAAGTCCTTGTTTCCATAACTTGTGGTTCTAATTTATTTGTTTGAGGTCGGTCTTTATTGTTACCACATGCATTCCTCTAGGTTATAGTCGAGGTTTCGGGTCATTAGTTTTGAACAAGATATCCCTATATAAACATAGCATACTCACTACATTATGGGCGGACATCTTACTATCAAGGGCAGATATCTACTAAGGCAAGGGACTACATTTGGGAATCTTCTACATCTGCATCACACAAGCATAGGGGAAAGGGTTGTATTCTTTCTATTCCATCCACCATTTGCATTTTTACATCTAGTTATTTCCCCCTACTTCTATGTCATTGGCACTAGGGAATCCTAGGCACAAAATTACACACACACGCACACAAAACTACATGGGGTTTGGAATGTAGTGCAACACTTAGTCATAAGTCCACCATTGTGGTAGCTAAGGTCAGTCGACCTATTCATATGCATTTTTATTTATTTAGAATTTGATGCTTTGAATAGGGTTTTACAAGTGGATCTTCATCACATTTACAATGACATAAGCAAAGGTATCGTGACAATTGTGTGATAAAGACAATATATTGCGAAGACCTTGTGAAATTGCCGATTCATATCCCGATTTTGAGTTTTTCTGAGACTACAAAGCCCAAATCACAAACAAGGGCACCCCTGGGTGCCCCTAGTACCCTTCAAGTGCCTCAATCCATTAGATATTCAACTTCTTCCTCAAATTTTTCCGGTCACATCTTACCCAAATTACACATCAACCTACTTCAGTCTAGCACACAATGAGGTAAGTCAAATTCAAGTTAGTACCACATCCTTCTTATTTTCATTATTTCAATACATCCAAACAATAAAATAAAATATCTAGATTCAACATTTTAATATTTCATTATGTTTCTATTTAGATTAACTCATAAAATAATCATATTTTAGTTAATCATTTTGGTGAACCCTACTTTTAGAATACTTTTCCTTTGGATCCTTTTCAATACCTTAGTGGTTGAGCATAGTTCTTCTTTTTCACCATCATGTCTCGTTTTAGTGTCAATCCTATCTATGATGAGGCCACCATAGCTGAACTCAAATATTTATATAGTACCCCAATGGCTACACCGATGATACTCAACAAGCACTCTTAGAGGGCAACATGTGCCAACTAGTCTTACAGATTATCCTATAGGTATCTGCCTTATTGATGACCCTATTACATTCACTTTTATACACCATGCCATCTATTTCTTGTTTTCCTTCCTTCTGATATGCCACCGATGCTTTAGATGACTCTATCATTGATTACTTATTAGGCATTGATCCATATTCAAGTATACATCATGACTCTTCCTCTTCTATTCCACCTACTACTATAGTTACTCCTATGTCTTCTACTGCTTCTGATAGTACTCCTCCCACATCTTATTCTAGCTTGCATTCTCCTTTATATTATATTGATGATCTATTGATAGTATTTTTAGTGACAACATTGTTCCTAGAACCCCATCTCCTACTAATGATTATCACGAGTCTCCTTCTTTCTATACCATTGAGTGTGACTCTCCTACTCCATTGTTTCCTTCTCCTGAGGGTGCATCTACCATTTGCATGAAGTCACCACCTTATTTTCTTCTTCTCTTCTATGCCAACATCATCTATACTGCCTACTTTATCTTTGCCTATAAAGGTTTCATCTTTGGTCACTTCACCTATTAGGGATAGTGTCGATGTTAGTCATACTATTGTTTTTCACTATTCCTCCACCATCATCTACTATAGCTCCTTGGCACATACTACTAATGTGCCTTTAGCATCAAACTCCATTGTATCACCTTTTGACATCCCTATGATCACTCATAATGGAAAAATTCAACCACTTAATACATTGTTTCCATCTTCTACCATCCCCTCATAGGAAATTCTCTCTCTCATGCATGTTGTAGGTCAGCTCCAATCTCAAGTTCATACTCTCACTTTAGAAAGTAAAGCCTATTATGCCTCTATCGACAACAATTCTTTGCATGGAAATCCTGTTCCTAAAAAGATTCATAATTTTCCTTCCCTAAAGACTTTACCATGCCCACTTTCACATGTTTTGATGGTAC
The DNA here is from genome assembly GCA_018340775.1 of Taxus wallichiana var. yunnanensis. Classification (NCBI taxonomy): domain Eukaryota; kingdom Viridiplantae; phylum Streptophyta; class Pinopsida; order Cupressales; family Taxaceae; genus Taxus; species Taxus wallichiana. Next base: position 255,253,775 of record CM031234.1, read on the forward strand.
TAGTGACCCTCATGCTCATCTCCTACATTACCATATGCTTATGGCCTCTTATTCTAATGATCGATTGTTACTTAAGGCCTTTTCATTATAGTCTTGTTGATGAGGCACTACAATGGTACACCCATTTACCCTTTGGGTCCATTAGCACTTTCTATGACATGGAGGACACTTTCCTCCACCATTTCATCATCAATAATGGCCCTAGAGTTACTTATGACCACATACCTACTTTATATCAGGGCTCATCTGAACCTATCCATGATTATATCTTACTAGTTTAATTCCTGTATACACCAACTCATATTCCAACCTAGTGACTTAGAAAAGAAATTCATTTTTTTCGTGGCCTCATTTCTCCACTTAAACAAAGGTTATAATATGATACTTGTGAGTCATTCATCCTCTTATGTTATAAAGTTATGGACCTAGAAAAATATCTCTATCCTCACACATCATTCGAACCTACACATGTTTCTCTAACCATCCCATCCTCTAGTCTTCCACTCACACCTCCAAGTGAGCATCCAAAGCAATCTCCACCTCTGCCTAAAGTACATCCCAAAAAAATTCAACCCACTCCTCCACCACCAACCCATCCTTCTCCGGTTCCGCAGCAAGTTCCTACTTCCACCACTCCACCTATGTCACGATATCCTTTATATTTCTCTCCTCATGCTCGACCACATGATGTGCTGCGTATATTACTAAATGAGTGATTAATTTGCTACCCTCCAACCAGCAAATCATCCCCACACCGATTACAATGTCAACATGACCAACACTATTGTAATTATCACCACATCAATGGCCATCAAGATAATGATTGTCTCACCCTACGTGAGAGGATATAATTAGTGGATACCGATATCATCTCCTTCACCTCTCATAAATGAGAGGTCATTGTCTCCCTTACCCCCCATCATAGGCATACCCCACTTATGTCTTTCTCCACTAGGTACTCAATTCATTCATCACTCACCTTCCATCACATGTGTTCTCCACCTCATCCATCATTTCCACCATCACATTCATTGCATCCGCTACATCCATGCTATCCACCACTTCATGTTGTTATGTCCCATGGGTTTCTACTAGCCTCTACATATCCCATGGTTACTCCACATGATATTCCATTTGGTCCATACACTCACGTTGCATCCATTCCACATGCTTCCACACCACATGTCATCTTGGTCTTTGGTAGGTGATTATTATCACCTTACCCCCGATGATGCACACTTGTGTTCTTATGGTTCTTACACAACTATTGAGGGATTATTTCTAAGAACCTTTCATCACACACTTTTTGTTTCATCTAGCGCACTCAATCATTTCCTGATGATGCAATCTTTACTTACGTGGCTCATACTTGACTATGAGGGGTCTTAATTACATGAGCCTATTCATTCACACACTGGGGGCATTGTTAATCCTCTCCCCTTTCATCATACTAACATATTACGACTACATTAAGTTTTCACACATTCATTATGATATATTCATTTCTCAATCATAAATCATCATTATATTACCTACGCACTACACAATCCATTCAATATACATTTTATCACACATATTCTAATTGATGTTTATTCTCATACACACATTATCTACCATTACTAACATTATAATGTGAATTTATATTCATCAAACATGAACAATACACATACTAGGACAATAACCATAGAATCATACAACATCCATTACACAATATATAAAAACATTCCAACATAGATTTATCATATATCAAAAATAGGTGTCCATACATATATCGCTAGTACAATCATCATCACAAAATTTCTCACAATTGGGGGCAAGGCCCCCACATCATATACAATAGTCCTCATCATAGACCTCATCATTGCTATCACTCTCATGTACTATGAGATACTCTAGAACTAGATGCCTCTCCACCAATGTGATGTCATAGTTCATGCCTCAGGAACTTCTCCACCTACCTCCGTAGCATAGTAATCTTTGTAGCCTGCTCCAAAATTGACACTACAAGTCCACATATCATGCACGTGAACACATCTGGGCCAAGGGACCACCACCCACCACCTCTCGAGCGTGTCGAGTCTCCTCATGTGCCTCATCCCCTCTCACCTAGCAAAGACATACATGTCGTCATGCTACTATGGCCATTGGCTCAAAGAGATGGGCATGCTCACCTATAATGTCATCAACATGCTCTAGCATCCCTCCACCTAAGCACATCATTTGACACATTCCACAGTCAAAGTATGGACCAATGTGTCTACAATCAATGACCAATATGCATCCCCTGCAAACATAACATAACACAACACATTAGCTAACCACATATAAAATAACATAAACAATCCATTAAACACTGATAGGCATACACAAATACTTACGCTCTGCCACACACTGTTGTCTATAGGGTCGGGGATGCCTCCCTCCCCTCCTCCTCCATGTGGTAGCTCCATAGAACTGTGAATACTGGGTATAATAATACCCACCGATGAGCTTCCCACCACGCCCGATACTCCTCGGTGCACCCCGCATCATCTCCATCCATAGCCGTTATCATTAGATCCACCTCATCTAGTCTTGGTGGTATTAACTACTCTATTGTGGGCCCTGGCCTAACACCTACCCTCCTAGGTGCTCTGATAGCTCTCAACCATATATATGGCTCTGGGGGCACATCTTGAGCCATCCCAAACTATCGTGACACCCTCTCAACCTGAAAAGCTCCGCCACACCTGAAAGTGGTCCTCTAGCCACATAGTCCTCTGGATACATCACAACTCTGTAGCATCCTTGGGCCATCCCCCATAATCATGGTATGGCCTCCATATAACCGACTCGGGCCCCATCCTATCTATAAGTTCCCCTAAAGGTATTTATATCCATCTTCCTACTGTGAATGTCCACCTAGTGTCGAGCATATATCTCGGGCCGAGCCCACTCTCCTCATGGCCCTGTAACCTCTCTCAATACAACTATGTGCTCATATGCCCACACATGCATCAATGTGGTGGATCCTATACCTCCACCATGTTGATCATCGTGTAAAATGATACAAGTCTTTATATAGATGGGCCAACACACACCGTGCCCACACATATCTATGTACCCTCCTCCTCTATCCATTGACATATGTCATGCATCTTATACAAGATGTCGACACCTCCTCCCTCCATGGCTATACATGAAGCAATCACCACTATAATAAATTTTCGCAAGTGCGAAACCCTCGACGTAATATAACATCTAAACTGATATGGGCCTCGGTAGGTACTCGAGTTCCCATAAAATACCACCTCATCGAGCGCATATGTCACTCCATATCCTCCACTACCATCACTCGTACCCTCTCCCCAACAACTAGAAATCACAATATGTGATATACATCCTCCAACGTGATAGTCATCTCCTTGTAGGTAACCAAAATGTGCATGTGTCTACACACCATCTCTCACATAATGCAGTCAACATGGGCATATTATGGGCACATCCCCATCCATGTTATATGTCATAGGATGACATGGTCCATCACATCCCACTCATCATCTAATAGGCCCAATCCCAAAAATGTGCTCAAATGACGGCCACCACGAAACTCCCTTGAGTGGATATCCCCTCTCGCACATACCCAATGACAACAAAGCAAGCGGTGTTAGAACACATTACACAATCAAACACACTTATTCAACATACTAGAAACAAGTTTTTCACCATTATCCACTAAATGCACAAATTTGGACCAAGGCACCCAAGATTCAGGACTTGGGAGCACCCCCAAGTAGGACACAGCACACTAGTGCCTAGTTCTAGGCACTCCAGTCCCATGGGTCACTAGCACCCTCACCACTCTTGTCTAGGTCAAAATGCCGAGAAAATAAAAATATCAAATTTTCAAAAATTCAACTAAAATGCTTATTACACCATACATTTGTGAAAATTAATGCACTTACCAACTCCATCATACATGATGTTACATGACACATTCACGATGCTATGGCATTCGCCACTCTCTCAAACCGACTAGGACATAATGCTCTCGCTTGAGGCATATTCACTCACTCCGTGCACACTCTCACACTCGCGCAAAATAAAAATGAGGTAACAAAATACTTTTTCACTTTACTATTTATAGTTACTTTTCATCACTACCTTTACTATGGTCCTTATTTTGTGCTTATTTCCACAACTAATACATCTACATCGTTTTGCTCATATCTTGAGTTTTTGACTTTGATTTACACCCGTTTGCAGCATTCTTTTTAGAATTCTTCCTACCACCATATTGTACACATTTGGCATATATTATATCTCTTCACCATTATCTTCCATTTAATACATACACATTTTCACCTCTTGTCATTACTTTTGGCTTAATGTCCATTCTTTTCATCACTCCCCTTTTGCCCGAAAGGGGGCATATTATTGGGGGTCCCCCTATAATCCCCCTCACATCACCATGCATTCAAAAATTGTGAATTGACACTTACCAATACATCACGTGATATTTCACCATTAATTCCCCCTAATGACCTAATCTAGGGGGCAACAAATGTTTAAAATCTTCCAAATATACGATCACACACCACTTTCTATCGATTCCCCTAATGACCAAACTTGGGGACAAAAAGTGATTAAAAACCCTTTATAATACAATCGTTCATCATTCTCTATCGATTCCCCCCCTAATGACCTAACCTGGGGGAAAGCTAGCATAAAATATCTCCATGAGTAACCAATCAAAATCAATGCATTCAAGTTGAAAATCATATCATTCAAATCTACAAGTGGTCTCCTAGATGACCTAACTTGGGAGTTACATTCACCACTCTTTCCCAAATGACATAACTTGGGAATTTATTCTATATGTTGTGCTTACTTCAGATGACCTAACTTGGAAGCCATCATACATTTTTGTGCCCTCTTCTAGATGACCTAACTTGGAAGCCCTCTCATATTCGACATTTTGCTTCCAGATGACCTAACTTGGAAGCCACCTCTTTCATCTCGTGTTGCTTCTAGATGACCTAACTTGGAAGTCACCTTTTCATATCATGTTCACTTCTAGATGACCCAACTTGGAAGCTTTCACATTACTGGTGACACCCATGGAGTGGGGGCAAGAGTGCCTTTCCCTATCACTCCTATATGGGTCAAATATTTAATCAAAATCATTTGGATCCAAAAACCAAAAAATTTGATCTATGAGTCTGTCTACAGTGACTAGATCTTGAGGATGTAGTTAAAGATTGGAGAATAACACACTTTTCTCCCTACACTCTTCCTCTGGTGGTAGGACACCCAAATCCTCGATTATTCATTTGTATAAAAGTGTTCAGGTTGGGAACTCAATCCCTACCCACCTATTCATCATTAAACCACATTCAAAACCATCGTACACCCTAAGCATCACTTTCATTTAGCACATTCATCATGACATTTATGCTTTTCATTACATTACATGGATCAACTCATTGATCCATGGTTTGACACACTTTTATAGTTCTATCGACACACTTCTACTACACATCTGCGTGCATTCTTCTACAACATGGGCTTCTTTGACTTCTTCTCAGGTATGCATCTCTATCTACTTTATGTTACCAAGCTTTCCGCTCACCAACATAAAGTGGGGGAAAATGTAGTCACAAAATCATGCACTTATTATTACATTTATACCACCAAGTATGTTATTTTATATATGGATCTCACGTAATAAAAGTATTCACTAATGACCTATCCCTTAGTCATGTCATCAGTTAGTCGGTCGTCATTGTCATTATTTTTCTAGTATCAGTCGTCACTTGTCTATACAATTTTGGGCATCTTTTAGGGAGTCTCAGGTGTCATAATTTTCTTGATTTTCATCTCTAGTCCTACACTAGAGCACCTAGGGTAGCACTGGGGCACCCCAGGGTGCCCGTCCATGATTTTAGGAACCCTTGTTTTTATAACTTGTGGTTCTAATTTGTTTTTTTGAGGTCGATATTTTTGTTACCACATGCATTCCTCTATGTACGGTCAACATTTTTAGGTCATTAGTGTTGAAATTTGAACAAGAGATCCCTATATAAACATAACATACTCACTACATTATGGGCGGACATACTTACTATCAAGGGAAATATCTACTAAGGCAAAGGACTACATTTGGGCATCTTCTACATATGCATCACACAAGCATAGGGGGAAAGGGTTGTATTTTTTTATTCCATCCACCATTTAAATTTTTACATCTAGTTATTACCCCCTACTTTTATCATCATTGGCTAGGGAATCCTAGGCATAAAATTGCACACACACACACACACACACACACACACACACACACACACACACACACACACACACACACACACACACACACACATGTAGTGCACATGAGTAGAACTAAGTCCGGAATTAGTGCGTTCTTAGTTGTAAGTCCATCATTGTGGTAGCTAAGGTCAATCTGACCTATTCATATGCATTTTTATTTCTTTATAATTTGATGCTTTGAATAGGGTTTTACAGGTGGATCTTCACATTACATTTACAATGACATAAGTGAAGGTATCATGACAACAATGTGTGACAAAGATAGATATTTCAAAGACCCTACGATATTTCCATATTCAGATCCCGAGCATTTTCAGACTACAATGCCCAAATCATAAATCGGGGAGCCCATGGTGCCCCTGTACCCTTCTAGGTGCCTCAATCTAGTCAGATATTCAACTTTTGTCATTCCCAAAGTTGTCCAATCACATCTTGCCCAGTCTACACATCAACCTGCTTTAATCCAACACACAACGAGGTAATTCAAATTTAGGTTAGTACCATATCCTTATTGTTTTCATTATTTCAATACATCTTAAAAATATATATATATATCTAGATTCAGCATTTTAATATTTCATTTTGTTTTTATTTAGATTAACTTATGAAATAATCATATTTTAGTTAATCACGTTTCCACAAGATGTTATGAATGTTGTGATATGATCATCGGGGTGTTGTTTCCCATATCCTTTGAACTTAGGGAAGTTATTTCTAGATCCCTTGGGTAAGTCATGTAATGGATGATTTAAAGCCAATGGTCCGTGAACTCGTCCCCAAGGTACTGGTGTTTGTTTGTGTCATTCCAAGTTCTTCTTCTCCTTATTATTCCTCTCCTTCTTCTTCTTCTTCTTCTTCTTTCAAAGGAATTAACTTTAATGGTTAAATTGATATTCCTTCAATGGGATTTTCAAGAGGAAAGTATGATCAAACTCAGGAAAATATTCTCAACATGTCCTTCTTGCTAGTTGATTAATAGGAATCCTAAAATCAGCTATTTGTTGTTCTTTGAATCTTGGGCCAGTTGCACCACTAGCTCAAGAAGACCTTGTATATCTTATTTTAGCTAGTTTGGAAGATTGATGTATATCTCAAAATAGATCTTTGTATTCCTTTCTTTGTTGATTAGGATTTTTTCATGCATATTGCAAGGCTTGTGCATGTTGTTCTTCCAAATCCATCATTTTTGAGGTCGTATTGTAGTGATTGAAGATTTATCTATTATGTAAAATGTAGTTCATCAAATCAACGATGACATCTTCTTAAGTATCATGGATGAAAAGGATATTAGGTTACAAACCATAGTATTTCCAAGGATATTCATTGAGGGAAAAATGCAGAGTAGACATTAGGCTCTTATGATTTTCAAATTCTTATTTTTCTTCTTTTTGGTTTTTCAGATATTTGATTTTTATGGATTTTTTGGTTTATGAGGTGGTGTAGAGACAACAAAATCTTCCCCATGGTGGGTGCCAAAATGTTGGCGAAATAATTTGTCACAAGGACAAATTAGCTGATTTTCACCAATGTTATGATGTTGGGCATTATGTCTTGTGTTGTCATTGATGTCAAGTGGCACATTTATGTCAAAGGGTGTCAAGGTGTGTCAAGTGTCTCCATGAGGTTTCAATAATTTTCAATCATTAAGGTTTATTAGTAGTTTCCAATCATGTTGTCTTTTGATGATATCTTGATACATTTGCATGGTTCTTAAGGCACGGTCAAGTAATTAGGTGTTGTGAGTTTGCTCCAAAGATAGTCCAAGGGTGTGATAAGGTCTAACATGGTTAGTATCATGTGGAAAAGGTTTCTAAATGTTTGTAATTTGTAAAAAATATCATTTCACTGGAAGTATGTGTTGATTCAGGTCATATGTCATTTGGTAAGTGCATGGTTAAGGTTCGTTGAAGCAAGTTTCTTGAGAACATGGCATGTTCTCATAGGTAAGTCTTATTTTTAGATATTTTTAGATGCATTTGAGAATGGATGAGAGTTTTCATGCATAGAGGATTTTATCATAGTGTTTTATGTCAAATTTTAGGTCAATTCTTTTGAGGAATTACAAGATAAGCTAACTTTGGTCAAACCGATTTTTGAAAAGGAAAAACCAACTCCATATGTGAAGTTATTTTACTCACCCACACATGTGGATTATGAATGGTATCATGAGGAGGGGATGTTTTTTCATTGAGATAAGAGTGTTTTGAAAAAATAATGAGTTGATTTGGTCGTCCCATCTTTATGAACAATCGTTAAGAATTGATGCAGATCAAAACCCTGCTAAAACCCTAACAACAAAGTGATGGAGGAAAGATGAATTGTTTTGGATCCAAATGGATTAGGAAATATTGTATGATGTATCAAGGTTGTAAATAATTCTCTAGGGCTCATTTTGGTGGTGGTTTCATGTTCCAGTTGTTTCAGGAAGTAGGAGAAAACCCTTGTTTTGTGGAGATTTGCGCTTTAGGCCGAGTCAAGGTTTCAGAATAAGAAGTGAATTTTTACATGAATCTTTGGAGGTATGATAAATGGACATGAAAAAATTTAGATAGTTTATATGGATAAAAATTGAGTTATAGGCATTCAAATGTGCCCTACTATCTTTATCCTTAAGGGCTAAAACCTTGTCTTGTGACTTGAGATGAGTTTCATAGTTTTTCTTTATGTAGTAGCATTTGATGATCATTGATACTTGATATAGACCTAGCATGATGTGTTGAATTTCTTTATTTGATCTTGAGATGTATTTTCTTGTTGAAACCATTGTGGCCTAGATAGCCCTATTTGGCCTATCAAGAAGATGTCATGGAACAAGAGTGCTTGGTTGATTTTCTCCAAATGAAATATGCTTGTTAGTGCTTGAGCATGTTGGTAGAAGTCTATTTGATGTGTTCCAAGTTCTGGTTGAGCTTGGAAGTGGATTTTAAGGTGATGGAGCATGTTTCTCTCAAGATTGATTCTTGATTCCATATTGGTATATTTGACTTGTTTCAAAATTGCTTGAGAGCCTTATGCCCTTGATTTGGAGGATGGTGTGAGTTGTTTCAGAAAGTACAGTCAAAGACATTTGAAATGGTATGATTCTTTAGCCTTGATAATGAGGTTTTCTATGTGAAATCATTTTCTTTTCAAGACTAAATTTTGGGTGTTTGAAGACCTTGTTGGAGTAGTTTTCTTTTGGTGTACTTCATGGTGTTGGTAGCTGATGAAATGCTTCTTTTTCCTATTGGTGATGCTTGAGAGGTTTTTCTTGACTTGTGTGGAGTATTTGGTGCCTTGAAAAATCTATATTGTGCCCTCAAGATCTCATTCCATTCATTAGAGGTGTAGGCTTATGTTTTAGGCCTATGTGGGATGTTTTAGAGCTAGTTCTTATTGGTGTGACCCTTTATAACCTAATTATGTCTCTTGGAGTGTTTTATATTTTATATTAGGTATGTTTTCAAGTTGTTATGACTGAACTATATGGTCATGTCCGACCTAGAGATATTATGAGCTAGTGTCATGTATATAAGTGAGTTATAATGACTCATATGTACTAGTTGATAGAAAGAGGATGTGAGAGAGCTAGAGAATGAAGAATATAAGTATAGAGGGGTCAAGGGAAGAGATAAGAATAGGTGTTAAGTATTGATAAATAGATAGGATTAGATTTTCAATTTCAATAGACCTAATTAGCTAATAAAGGACCATATTTGAGTGAGTAAGAAGAGAGGATAGTTTCAGAGGGGTTAGTGTGCATAGAGCTGAATATGTGATCACAATCAGTTGTAGGAGAAACATATCTTCATTTATCATCCATTTTAGGTGGATGAGTTGGTGTTTGGTCATCTTAGGGGGTTGTAGCCTCTTTATAGGATTGGTGTCCTACTAAACTAGGGGTTGGTGCTCCTTGTGGGGTTGGTGCCTCACTAAGAAAATCTTGTTTGATGTGTAATATCCATGCAAGTACTTTATTATGATTAATATTAGTAGAATTTTTAGTGGGTTTTCTTCCCTTGAGGGTTTCCCAATTTATATACGGTGTTATTGTGTTCTCTATTTTCTTTCTCTTGTGGATGGTTGTAACACACTTAATAAGCTCACATGTGGTTATGTATGATGAATGGTTGATTTAAATGATTAATTTATGACATGGTAAAGTTAAAAAATTTGTATGACTGATTCAACCCCCCCTCATTCACTCGTGTTTTTAAAATTTGGTATCAAAACTAGGTGCTTGAGAATAAATTTTAACAACTGAGGATATCCTTGAAACACAATGGGAAAATCAGTTAATATTTTGAGAAGGAAATATGATATTGTAGAGTCCTTGGTTTTAATATTGCAAGAAAAATCAGTGATATGGAGTTAGAGCATGATTAAGTCATCAAAGAGTTGAAATCCCAAATTAGAGTATGGCATAAGCTCTCTAAAGGGAAAAGAATAAAAATGTTGCAAGCTTAAGTTTGAAGTAGAAACCATAAGAGTGAGAGAAATATATTGTATTAGATATGAAGATGAACTAAAGTCCTTGAAATGAGAGTTAGAGATGACATGTAGTAGATTACGTAATATATGAAAGGATAGAGAAAAGTTGTGTTGACAATATGACATTTCCTATTGCTTGTGAAGACATGAAGGATACCAAGAAGGCTAGTTCAAAGAGATCTAACCCTATTAGAATACCAAATGCAATGAGGTGTGGTCATTCTTTCAATGGTTATTCTTGTATTTATCAGGATTTTAATCATAGAGCTAGAGATTATAAGACAAGATCCTCTAGGAATGGTGAAAGGTTTTTCAAAGGTCAATGTTACTCATGTTGTGAATATGGTCCAAAGGTTTTGGATTTTAGTTGGAACCTTAGTGCATATCATTCTAGAGGTAGGCATGGTGTTTTGTGCTATAACTATCATAGACCAAGCCATATAACAAGGTTTTTTCAAAGAAATAAGTCTCGATGCATCTGAAAATGGTAAGAATTTTCAAGGTAAGAAGATGTTTATCAATAGGTCTCACAAAGAGGAACTAAGCTCAACCAAGGAAATAAAAATATTTGATCCAAAAGAAATATTTAATGAAGCAAAGAAGGAATCTAAATCAGTCATGACAATCAAGGAAACTAATCATGAATATTGTTAAACCATGTTGCATTGGTTGGTGTTTTAATTGATGTCACATGGCGTTGATGGAAAAGGAGGATTGAAATGTCACATAGGTTGGTGCCCTCTCAATGGTTTTTAGTGGTCTCAAGATAGTTTATTAAACATTTAGGATTGTTTCAAGATGGTTTCAGTGGTGCTACAGTGCTTGGCCAAAGTGAGGTTGGTGTCCACTAGAGGTATGGAGATGGTTTGTATGCTTGGATCAAGTGTCCCATAGGTTAGAAATGATGTTTTAAGGATGTGAAAGAGCTTCTAGGGTGATCACAACTGTGTCAAGTGTTGCAAGTCACGGTTGAACTAGCTCATTTAGGCCTATTTATAGAGCCTAATGAGGTGTATGAGCACAAATCAAGTCATGACAAGCTTATGTAAGCATGGTAGGATCCTAGGAACACTCCCTAGGGCATGTATGAGCATCTATAGGGCTTACTTTAGCTTCTAGAGGCAAAATTCAAGTTTTCACTAAAACTGTCCTTGATAACTAACATTGAAGTCATGAGAAAATGAGATTGGCATCAACCGTAAAGGATCATTTATGAGTAACCAAGTTATTTATCATGTAGAGGGATATGTTATAGTGTTATGGGTCAAATTTCATCAAATCTTGAAGAATATTGTTCAAGTTACTCAAGTTACCAAAACCAAGTTCTTGAATAATACAAACTGTGCACCTTATCTTCTTAGCACTCAAACAAAATTACCAATCCTTCTTTAGATAAATCATAGAAGTAATTTTTGAAGAGCACTCTAATAATGAACTACTGCAAAAATTTTGAGGACAATGGCATAAGAAACAAAAAAATCTATTAGTTTTACTAGTTGTGTTGTTCTCCTCCAAACCTTCTTTCAAGTGATAGGCATAAAATGAGATGTTTTGTCTTCAAAAATGTTTTTACAAGTTGTTTCAACCACTCAAGGTTATAGTAGGATCCTTATAGGCTAATATGGTGTCATTTATTCTAGCCAAACATGATTGTACTGTAAGGAAACTCCTCTATTTTTGTAAATTTTACATATACAGTCTTGTTTTGAAGGGTTGCATCATTTTGAAGGATGTTTATGTGAATTAGTATGAGATTTGAGTTGGGAAACGGTCATAACCACTCTTTTTAGGTCAGATGTGAAACATTATGATGGAGCTATTGGTAAGATTTTATGATGATTTTTAAGTCTACTTCTCATTACTCCATTGATATCCTATAAAAGTCTTGTCAAGAAGATTATGATCGAGTTGTATTTGCAACTTTCTCCTTAAAAAATCTGCAATCAATTATTTGAAGGTGATACATAGGTATTCCTTGATGTTTTCCTACGTTAAAGGGTCATGTAAAGTGAAGGTGTGGTTGTAAGAAACTATCAAACTAACACAATCATGTTTGGGTCTTAAGGATCAACAAACACAATCCTAAAAATGCCTATTCTTAATGTTAATTTGCTTTAGTCAAGGTTATTGAAATATGTGTTATAATGATTCTAAACAAAGGATCCTCTCAAATATGTATGTTATATGTTTAAGATAGTGTTTTACATGTGTAAATTGTGCCTTATTATAGGCTTGGTTTGTTCTATTGTGACATTCAATTAAGTTAAAATCATATGTGCTTAAACCATGAAGATACATGTTCATTTGAAGCAAAGGAAGATTGAGAGCTTGTGATGAGAACTCCTATTAAATAGATCATGTAGTCCTATTGGCACAAAAATGAATAATTATATGTTGAAAGCCTCCAAATGACTACATAGGGTTTGAAGTTTAAAACCCTACTTGTGTATAGTCCTTAAAGAACAAGAAAGTTTGACCTTCTTAGTATGATATCAAGTAATATATGGGTCTGAAATTTGTAAGAATGTATTCTTCCCACTTGAAAAAATGCCTCTAAAGTCATGTGGACTAAAAATGAATGTAATGACCATAAAATCCTTGAAGTTGTAGGTCTGTGTTGATAGAATGGTGCATACCCTGTTTTCAATACATGTTTCATGAAGAATATGTGTAGTGTTAAGTCCTCTTGATTGGTATAATCAACTAAGTAATTTCATGTCAATCTCCCCAAGATATGAATCTTGTTCTCCTTCTCTTGAATTTTTTTTGGTAGTGCTCTCAAGTTCATAACATGTTGTTCAAGATTAAGAAACATGCTCGAGATCATAATAGAGATCTTCCCATATTCAATGTAATAATGATGATAAAATGTGTGTTCTCAGAACACTAATACATTTTGTTTCCTTTAATTTTTTCACAGAGTTCTTCAAGGTTGTAACAATGATCTTCAATCTAAAATGAAGTTAAAAGCACAAATGGAAAAGGATGAAGTTTTAATGGAGGTTATAAAAGATGTTTGATGTGTGAAGTAACATATTTTCATAATGTAACTCCTTCTATAGGTCCGATAATTGCTAAAATACAAGCATGATCTCATGGTACTAGAAGACAAACCTATGGTAGTTACATTTCAAGGTGGCAGAGGACTTTCTTGACATATTTGTAAGCTCAAAATTTTGGTAGCATTCTGAATTATATTTTATGTTCACCTCGAGCATACAAAGAGTCATATCAGTTCAAGAGCTTATAATAATTTTCTAAACAATAATTATATGAAATTAGTTATACTTCTTTATGTGTATGGCCAAGAGAAGCTATGTGAAGAGTCCTTGAAGTTGAAGTTGAAAAGTTTGATGTTTTTGTCTATATTTCCTACAAAAAGAAAATCTTGTACTTGTAAAGTGGTTGTTGAAGCTTAGTAGATCTTGATGATGTATGTTGTAAATATAGGTGCTGTTAAGAAGAAGAATGTGAGATGAAGTTGATGAAGAGTAAAATAGGAGCATGAGTTTATGATTCTTATGAAGAAGAGACCATGGTTTTAAAAGAAGAGATCATCCTTGAAGTCCATATACCGGATCTCGAACACCATTAATGTAGATAGGAATGTTAATGAAGAGAAAAGGCTAATCGAGTGAAGGAGAGTTTGCATGAGAGTGAGCTGAGTATGATCATGTTTTGAAGGAGGATAAGAGTATGAAATATAGGTGGATAAAGATGAGAAAGATATGTGATTGAGATATTACAACAAGATAAACATGTGAAGAAGTAGGAGCTTATTTATGTAATTCAATGTGTGGAATCATGATATGAAAGTGTGGGTGAAATAAGCCTTGTGTAGCAGAGCCTTACAACTAATTAGGTGATCAATAAAGAAGTGAATTAGGGCAAGACAGAGAAGAATAATGAGTTGATTCAAAGTGGTCACAATCAGTTATGTAAGACAACATTTTCAAAGTGATCAAAACCTTGCGTAAGTCTAAGTAAAGAACTTAGTAGATGGGGAGTCAAGCTTCCTTATAGGTGAAGCTTATGAAGGTTAGTAAGAGTTGGACTAAATTTATGAGTTGAAGCTTCCATGAATTTAGAAGCTTGCTAAAGACTAAATATGTGTTTGGTTGATTTTTTGGAGTTGCAGCTCCATGTTTAATGAAGCTCAACTATGAGATCATTCTAATCTTTACAGGACATTATTTTCCAAGCTAGTGCTTTGATTTCAGTGGGTTTTTCTCCCTTGAAGGGTTTCCCACATTAAATCTTATCTCTCTATGTGTACACTCATGTTTACTACTTGTGAATTTTGATTTGGCTTTATCATCAAAAATTAAGTAAATTGAATTGTTTGTCAAAGTTTGAGAAGACATTGATTCACCCCCCTCTCGTGTCCTAATTTCCAAAAAATATCAAGCTAAAAATGATGATTCAAATGAAAAGGTGAAAAGCATGAAATATGATGTAATAAATTTTGTCAAAGAAGGGTCAAACACATTCAAGAAGAGAGATTTTTCAAACAAGGGTGAGAGGGAGGAAGTCATGTCATTCAAGCTCAATTTTGATCTGTCATCAAGAGAAAAGTGTATGTTTGCTATGTTTTAATATAAACCAAAAGTTGAAGAAAATCATATGTGTTTGGATAAAATCTAGTCACATGTACTTGAGAAGTTGAGAAGTTAAGGTATGCTTTGGGATACATCAAAAGTTATAAGGTATGAGTTGTGATTGTTCATGTAGTCTCGTGGTCAGGAGTCCTCAGTAGATTAGTAAGATGTATGGTTCAAGAAGAAAAGTAGAGTCTCGAGTTTGTGTCAAGAAAAAATTGTATGATTAATATTTTTTTAGGTTATGCTTCCATCCATCATAGTCTATGAGTCATTTTTTTATAGTCTAAGATATGAAATATTGTGTCGAAGGGTTTGTGTACAATATGTATATCACAAGTTAATACAAGAAGTATGTTTGTCATATCATTCTTAGTTGATTTATAGAGATAGTCTTGGTTTATAAAGTGTTTCATCTTACTTTGAATGATTTCAATAAGTATGTTTGTGTGCATCAAGAAGATATTGTTTCATCTTGTGTCATTCATGAGGAGCTTGTTTTGTTAAGGTTTGTCTTAAATATTTTGGATATGACAAGTAAATTCAGGTAGCATGGATTCTTGGTTTAGGTGGTTAAATATGAAATCAAGGTCTTATATGTGAGGTTGCTAATTGGAAAGGAGTTTATTATGAATTAATAGATCTAGGTTCATTAGCATGAACTCGACACCAATATTAAGGGCATTGTTTTGAAGATGTTGAAAAGAATTTAAAATATGATGGTTTCAATCAAAGATTCATATATGTAAAATCTCTTGATCTATAAGGTTGCAGGTTTTGAAAGAAATACAAAAGTTTGTCTTCCATGAGGTTTGATGGTGTGGTGTTACTATGTAAAGAAGCCTATGTGATCAAAGTGCTAAACAGTGTATGTTGGTCTTAAATGACAAGTATGGATATGTCAATGTTGGTCAGAGATGAAGATCTTGTACTAGGAGGAACTATACTCTGTGAAGAATCCAAAAAGAGTTTGAGATAAAATTTATTTACATCATTAACATGTATGGGTGTATCTTCAAGGGGGTCTATTTTGTATTTGACAATTAATGCTCAAGTTGGTAAAAGAGTGCAAAAGTAATAATAAAGGAACGTGTGCACCTGATGTAAAAGAGTGTAAAGGATAGAAAATTGTCATGAAATGCTATGAAGAGTGATTTTTGGGTGATATCACACCAAGAGTGATTTTTTGGGCAATCTCATGTCGAGTGCAAGTTTTTTTGGGTGATATCATGCCAAGTGTGAGTTTTTTTTTTGATCTCGCACCAAAGAGAAAGTGTTGGTGAAAGAGGTCTAGTATTACTATCCTTCCATGACTCTACACGATAAGCACCACCGTAGATGGTGCATCCCTAATTTATTTCGTTGTCCCAATTTGTTCCAAGTTGTAATGATTCAAGGAGATAAAATGCATTTTATGATCGAAGGAATGTGCCTGTAGAATCGTAGAACTACTCTAAGGGCTTCGTGAGCGGTGTTGATTTGATAAGTTGATTGTATGTGCCCCCGGGACATTACCCAGGGGAGGACATAGGAACTCAAGCGCCACTCGTATAATGTTGGGCATTGGTGTCTATATTTTGTTGAGGACCCAAGTCGATTCTAGATCATTTTGTGACTGTGTTTCTATGTTATTCCCATATTGTGTAGATATGTACTATAGTTTTGAGTTATTATAAGTGTGATTTGTTCACCAAATGTATGCTCCCCCTCGTTTGGGTTGTATGCAATGACTCTAGGAGTGTGTAGCCCAAAAGAGAGGACCTGATACTATGTTGTATTGTATCCCTGCAGGGTAGGGGATGTGCATGGTAGAAACCAAGGCACATGCAAACAAAGTTGTTAGAACATGCAATAGAAGACAATGTAATTTAAGAATGAGTTTAGGGGATCATGTATGACTAGATGTAACAATGTTATGTAATTTAAGAATGAGTAGTAAACATACAATAGAAGGCAATGTAATTTAAAGTCATGCATGTAATGTTTACTACTTTTTAGAAAATTACATTGTCTTATATGTATTCTATTGTAATTTAAAGTCATACATCTAGTCATACTCAATGTTGGTAGAAAAGTAGTAAACGTACAATAGAAGACAATGTAATTTAAGAAAGTGTGCAAAAAGATAGACGAAGTGAAAAGTGGGTTTCAGATATGGGACATTGCTTAAAAGTTCACAAGATAATCGGGGCCAAAGTGGCAAAATCAAATAATAATCATACAATACATATGACATAGCAAACAAACATTAGCATACAATGGAAAACAATAACAAGAAAAATGTATCAGACAACCATGGTGGCATATAGTCCTACAAGGAAAATGTTACACATGAAGCACTGTTAGCATGTTAGAGAGATAAATAGTATGTCAAGAGAGTGTATGTATTAAAGGAATGAGTAGTAGTAATGTTATAGAAAGAAGGAGTGGTAAAAATGAAACAATAACACCTGTGATGTGTAAGAGTAGTAAATGTAGATGCCCATAAGGGCCTCGGTGAGACTAGAAAAGGATACGTTGTCGAGCATCATTATAGCATGTGAAGATCTATAATAAATATGCATTCATAACAAGAGACCAAGTGAACGTACATGTGCATATGATAAAGATAATTACATACTGAGTATGTGACTAGTATAGTAAGAAAAGTGCATAATGTAAGTAGTATAAGTAAACAAGACTAAGTGCAACCAAGATATTCAAATGCAAAGTGTATGAGTGCGATGGATATGGTATGCAATGTGTGACTGCGATAGGAGTGATGTGCCCCTAAATGGATGTGTATGAGTTTCATTTATTAATGCCCCCTCAAAGTAGTCAAGAATGAACCATAGAACAAGAGTGTATCATCGAGAAATGGTTTGAAAAGGTGTGTTAGAAAGATAGATCATGAAGTGCAAATCATGAAGAGTGAATGCAATGAGGTTCATTTCAGATTTAGACCCTCAGCAGTTGAGTATGAACCATGGAACTAGAGTGCATCATAGGATAATGACGATACAATGTGTGTATCAAAGGGTATGAAAGTGTAAAAAATTTGTGAGGCACGGAGCACAAAGTATCGTATTAGATAAAATTGATAGTGATTAGAGGAAGGAATAAAGCACGATGCCCCTAAGTGTGTAAGCAATGGATATATATGTGGTAATGTGAGAAGGACCATGCCATAGTGGCAGATCTTAAAATGTTTCTTGGCCATAAATGTAAGGATTAGTTTTTTTACAAAGAAAATTGGACATGGAATTGGAGTAGGATGGGGAGGGATCTTGAATGGTGGTAGCTTATGTGGGATTGATAACATTATAGAAGACTTGAGAGGAGGATATTGGACTGATTTTTAGAGGAGGTTACTTAGTTGGAGTTGCTAATGTGGTAGAAGACTTGAGATGAGGGGGGTGAATTGATTTTGAGAGGTGGTTGCTTAGGTTGCTCTTGACTTGCCATAGAAGGAACATTAGTAATTGTTGACTAGCCAAAGTATTGACTAAGTATGTAAGGGCATGTGAATAGGAATGTAAGTTTGATAGAGTTGTGCCCTGAATATCCGCGCCTGGAAAAATAGAGTTTGGTACTTAACCTCTTTTGCATGGATCAAGCTAGAGTTGAACATGGAGTGATGAACACATTTTGATAGAAGACTTGGAAGACATGCCAAGCTATTTTGGGAACAAGTGGAAGATGAAGCACCATGTAGAATTAGAGCTAATAATAGGATTAGATCTAGGGTTATTTGTAGGGAGTCTATTATAGCAAAAATTTCATGCTTATGTAGTTGCTTTTTTACTGGCGCATGGTAATTCTTAGCATGTAGCCTATTTTGAGAGTGCATGAGTAGTGAAGGGAAAGTCCCCACTACCTATATATGTATTTATTTACACAGTTTAGGGGATCGTGTATGACTAGATGTAACAACGTTATGTTGTTGGTATACTTGTGCACATGACCTTGTGATGATAATTGTGATGTATTCAACTATTGTGTTTTGATGAATTAATACAATGGATTGTTGTGCATAGATATCGGTTGTTGATGTCTCCATTACTAGTTATACGATAAATCTAATCTTGATCCTTGTTTGATTCATTATGCATTGTTGTTGTGAGTTGATGCTTGTTATATCTTATCTTTAATTTTCTATTATGATTATGGAATGCTTGTTTGATCATGCTAAAACCTTATCAAAGTTAACATAAAAGAGGGACTGGTACCTTTGCGTGCTCTCGAATGACCACTCGAGATCATCCCGAGTGATGTGTTAGTGTGTATAGGGTTTGAGTAAGAAAATAAACTATAGTAATGATGGAATGATGCTCATTAGACATAGAAGGACCGGATTTATGAGTCCATTGGGATTTAGCAATTGAAGATGAGAATGAAGCTTAATGTTGAGCAACAAATGAAATAAAACCCTAATTATCAAGGTGTTTAATTCATAGAAATCAATATCGTTATGTCCATTAATTCTATGATAATTGCGATATGGGAGACCGATGTATTTTGCAAGGTGATAAGGAGGATAAAAGTGAGTAGTTGGAAAATCAATCAAATGGTGAGTGAGGAGCCTGGGAAGAATATCATGTTGCTTAACATTGAGATCAAACTTGAGAGGTGTTGGTAGTGGTAAGACTTAAGGTTCACTTATATGAGCACATGTAGAAAACATAGGATTAGGATGAGGAGTAGAAGAAGAACTAGCATGGGATTGGGAAACAACCTTAAGATGTTGGATTTTAGTTGTGAGAGATGTAATTGTGGATTCCATAGCCGAATTTTATCTTAAAATAAATAATGTAAAGCTTGAATTGACTTGCAAATGGATTGATTGACATTAGGACTAATAGAGTCATTGGAAAGATGATCGAAGATGAAACTTACTTGTGAAGGTGACATATCGCTAGGGAGATACATAGTGTCTAGGGTTTTTTAGAGAACATCTTTGCAATGTGGGTGCATTTGAAGTAATTGATGTAAGGAGACTTGAGAAACCTTAGGATCCATGAAAGAAAATGAAATGTGCAAAATAAGGATCCAAAGATCAATCATGAGTGGGGTTCACCAAATGATTTAACAAAAATAGATTTTTATTAAACCCTATTGCAGAGTAATTGATGTATAAATGATAAAGTACATCAATGACATAAGTAACTAAGATTTAAAATATGAAACCTAAGAAAGAAATAGAAAAGGAAGACTTAGCTTATTTATACTCACTGGGACTAATTTGAACTGGGAGAAGTGATGAATAGACTAGGTGGAGTTGTGTTATGACACACCGTAAGACAGCAGAATGAAGCCGACACGGGTGCCTGGGCTAGGAAAAGGGCGCCTCAAGAGCTGGAGACTACTACGGGTGTAGACACTAAATCATGCACTTTAGACATTATTTAGTCTCGGTCTCATACTACTTTTCATATGGTTTTGAGTGAAGAAAGTACTAATTAACTCCCGTCCTTTGGCCATTTAACTTTTCTTACTTTCATCACCGATGACCTCCCACACCTACTCACCCAGTTAATTCTACCATTTGGAATCATTTTATCTCTAATTGGGGCACACTGGGCTAGTACTAGAGCATCAATAGGCACCCAAGTCCAAATCGGGGTGCCCCGATCATTTTCCCACTTTCCGCCACTTTTGGGCACTTTCTAGCCATTGAACATTTCATATTTCTTGTGGTTGGCCTTTTTGGGGTTAATTATGAAATTAGATAAAGAGAACCATATAAATATAATTTATAAGACCATAATGAGGGACCAAACACTATTCATTACTATCATCACCTAAGGTTGCATCGATCAAAGGATCCATTTACATCCATCTAACTCCATCATAAGGCAAAAGGTTGGTTCATCTCCATCATAATACATAGGAGGGAAGTTTATTCTATTCCATCTACCATTTCATTACATTTTCTACATATAGTTGTTGCTCGCCACTTTCACAAAGTGTGATTGGCACAAGATCACCTAAGGCATGATTGTACACACAAGCACATAGAACTACATCGCGTATGACATGTAGTGCAACACTCAGTTAGTAAGTCCACCATTGTGGCGCTGAGGACAATCGACCCCTTCATTTGCATTTTTCCTTTTTAGGGTTTGATGCTTGTTTTGGGGTTTTACAGGTCTATCTTTCATCAGTGATCATTGATGACATTTGGCACAGAGCAACAAATTACACGTGATAAGAAGCGATAATTTCATAACATCTTTCAACCCTGCAAGTTTGGTTTTTAGACCTTCTGCATAGACCAAGGTGCTCATAATTTAGACTAGGGTGCCCATAGGTGCTTTGATCCTCTCCCGAATGTGATGCCTAGCCAAACAAATCAGATTTGTCCTTTTCGAGACCTTTGCATGTTTGTTCCTACTTCCAAAATATTTAGTTAATTTTCGACATGTCCAGATTAGCCTTCGAGATCAACTAAGTCATTTCCTTACTCTTCTTACACATTAGGTTGTTATTTTAATTAGCCTAGTTGTTTAGGTCACTTTCTATATTTATTTACTACTTTTATTTATTATTATTTACTATTGTTCCTAGTTATATTAACTACCATTTTACCACATTTTAGTTAATCATTTTGGTGAACCCAACGTGAATCTTTACACTGTAGGATCCTCACTCTTTGTCATCCTAGAGCCTAGTCATCATGAACATCTCAATCAATGATTATTTTCTTGTGCATCCTAATGTAAGGTATAGAGTCCAACATCTTCTACCTACTACCCACATTCATGTTGATATGCATCCTGACTCAATATATCAAACTTTTGTTGATGCATTTTCTCAACACTTATCATTCAAATCTAATCTTCCCGTTGATTTCAACACTTTTGATAATGACCCACCCTTGCATATTATGATTCACATTCTCAATATGGGTATTAAGTGCACTTTAATTGATAATGGGTCTAAACTCAACCTATGTCCCATGTCATTCCTTCAACACCTTAGTCTTTCAGCTCATGACGTTAGTCCATCTTGTCTTTCACTGCGTGCTTATGATGGTTCTGTTTGTCCATGTGTTGGTCACATTACACTACCTATCACTGTAGGGCCCAAAACTATCCCCACTATGTTTTTCATCATTGATTTCCCAGTCTCCTATAATTGTTTACTAGGTAGGCCATGGCTTCATGCCATGCAAGTCATCACATCTATTGTGCATCATTGTGTTAAATTCCTCCATGAAGGCATTGAATATATTGTTCTTCGTGACCGTGACCCATTCCAATATTGTGATCATGATCCTAATACTAGTCTTCTTATTCCATGTATTGATACTATAGTTGATCCTAAGCTATAAAAGCTATAAACGAACCAACTCACTTGCCAATTTAAGGTGTCATTTGTGTGATAGATGTGGATAAATTTGTGAATTCTTGCACATGCATTCATGAGAAGAAACAAACACGCAAATAGAAATGGAAACAATGCATTCATGAGATAAGAGATAAATCATGAACTAAAAAATTTTCTAAAATCTCCTCATCAAAGAGGCTAAAAATCCTTCTTCTTGTATTGATGTTTAAACAAAAGTTGTACATAATGTGGGAATGGAAGAAATTTGAGAATGGAGGAAAGTAGAAGAAAATGGCTATCTCCTTTGCTTTCTCTAAGTACAATGCACTCTGAGTTTACAAGATCAATTGCCAACCCTTTACAATGGCGTGAAGAAGCCATTAAATATCTTGCAAGAAATGGTTACAACTTCTTCTTTGTTAGCAAGAAATGGTTTACAATCTTTTTCAATCATTCGCATCCGTTCAGATTCTTGATTCATGAAGAAACGCCAATGGTGGAAAAACTAGACTTTTCATAATGCATCCATTACACTCATTTTGTAACTTTGAATTTGAACCATTCATCTTGCCTTTGAAACTTTAAACCAGAGTCATCCACGTGGGAGAAATTTACTGGAGCGGGCGTGGAGGATGCCTTTTGCATTTTGTGACTTTATAGAGATTTGGCATTTTTTTACATTTTTGGTCCACTCACCCACTTTTGATATGGTCTTGACACGTGGCTTCACTTGATTGGTGAAGGAATCATGGCTCACTTTATGAATTTTAGCCCTTTTTACAAAAAGGCTCAAAAACACAAAGTTTCTCTCCGCCGACCCACTTCCCCCCTTTGACCTTTGATGTGGGCTTAATATTTGAATTTTTCCTCATAGCATGATGGGTCATGGGTCACTTTATGATTTTAGCCCTTTTTACAAAAAGGCTCAAAATTCTCAAAGTTCTCCGACCCACTTTCATGCTTTGATTTCAATGCGGGCTCAACATTTGAATTTTTCCTCATAAGCATGATCGAGGTCATGGGTCACTTTATGACTTTTTAAGCCCTTTAATACAAAAAAGGCTCAAAATTCTCAAAGTTCTCCACCGACCCACTTCCCACTTTGACTTTTTCTTTCAATGTGGGCTCAACATTTGACTTTTTTTTTCTTTAGCATGATCGGGTCATGGGTCACTTTATGACTTTTAGCCTTTTTTACAAAAAGGCTCAAAACCTCAAAAATTCTCAAAAAAGGACCACCCACCTCCAATTAGATATGTCCACGTACCATGGATAATGGGCCAAAATTTGATGGGGAAGAAAACACCCATCATTCACGAACTATGGAAAAATGCAGAGAAGAAGAAAACTCCACCATTTTGCGCCCGATTTTCAAATTTCTTTCGCGAACCAAGGAATTGAAAACAATACAAGGTTCGATGATCCATGGCCATAGAAAGATTGACAATTTCATTCAAATGAGGACAACAATAAAATTTTCACGTGTCCTAGACAGAAAATGGAAAATTTATCAAAACAGATTGGAGAGTTTAAACAACTTCAAAGCATGAATTTCTCTATCTTTTCAGACTTCCAACTTTACTTGAACACTTCTAGAGGGCGTGAGCTCAAAATTTTTGAATTTGACTTTAAAATGAGGGGGGGATTTTGAGGGCGACAACAATTGGCTCTAGCTTGGGGACATGACATGGACTGAGCATAGTGAAGACATGACATGGGAATCAGAATCTCAATCTCTAGACCTTGTAATTCATTGACCAAGTGCCTTATCCATTGGGCCTTGCAGAGTCATGTACAACTTTGAGAAAGAAAGATAGTAGAAGAAGGAAACACAACACACAATGGGAAGGAAACACACGACACACAACAAAAGGGGAAACAAAACCACACAATGGAAAGGGAAACACACCTAACAATCACCTATGGTACAAGGGGGGACAACCCACTTTCACTGATGATACAATTTCAAGTATTTCCCACTCCGAGGAAATTCTAGCAGTGTTCCATCCAAATATGAGAGAAGAAAAGCATTCTCACCACAAGCTTCATGAATCTGGAATGGGCCGAGCCATAATGAATCAAACTTTCCATGGCTGCCTTTTGGTTCTCTTCTCTTGTCCCATAGCAGATGAAGTCTCCAACTTTGAATTCTCTTGCCTTGGCCTTCTTATCAAAAATATTCTTTACTTTCAATTGGTGCTCCTTAATGTGATCCACCACTTGGAGTCTATTTTCTTCATCTTCTCAAGAAAGAGGATCCTCTTGTCAATGGAATCCTTGTACTGACCATCTTCTATTGCCTGTAGTAGCTTGAGAGCTGGCATCTCGATCGTGAGAGGAATTTTTTGCTTTGACTCCATACAACAGTTGGAATGGTGACATACCTATTGCCTTCTTGGGAGTGATCCTATCCACCCACAATGTGTCATACAACCTTTTGTGCCAATTCCTTTGATTCTCATTTACAAGCTTATGGACAATGGTCACAATGTTCTTTTGATTGATTGATTGGCCATGTCCATTTCCTGTGGATAGTAGTAGTTAAGAATGAGATAGGAGATTCATAGCTATAGAAAAACTCAATCACTCTCTTGAAGAGAAATAGGTAGCATTATCTACTACAATCTTCTGTGGCACTCCAAAAATGGACTATGATATTCTCCTTGATGAAGTTGCATATTGTTTCAGTGTTGGCTTGTTTGGCCGGAATGGCTTCCACCCATTTGGTGAAGTAGTCTGTTTGTGAGTACATAGGTGTGCCCTATGCTTGAGTGAGGGTTCAGAACACCAATGAAGTCCAACCCCCACTGTTGAAATGGTTCTTCAATAACCACAGTGCCTGAGTGGTAATGCAATGAGTTGTGGTCTTCCAATGAACTGTTGGCATGCTTTGCATTTAGAAACCCAATCTTGAGTGTCTGCAAAGATGGTGGGCCAATAATACCTTCCCTTCCTCGAGGATCTTGTGTGCAGTGACCATTGCTAAAAAAATGTCCACCACATGCTTGGTCATGGTATGCTTTAAGAAACTTTTCTTGTTGCTCTTTATCTACACACCTGAGGAAACAACCATCCAGCCTCTTTTGTAAAGTGCATGATTCCAGATTACAAATTTAGCTACCTTCAACTTGAGTGTTCTCCTTTGCTTGTAATCAAGATGGGGAGGGCATTCTCCATAAGTTAGGTAATAGGAAATATCAACATACCACTCATCAATAGTGGTGACAAAGAGAACCTGTGGGTTGTCTTCTGAACAAGTTGAGCAAGCACAATTTTCTTCACCATGTTGAACTTTGAGTGTTTCATCTTCAACAATCAACTTGCACAAGCCATTTCCCCTTACCAGATTGGAGGGTCAAATCTCCAAGTCATATTCTTGAGTCTTTGCAATCCAATTTCCTCTTTTAGCTCTGGGATCCTGTTGTGTCAAGATGGACTTGATTGCACCACTGGGACCATCACCACCGTATGGGAATTGAGGATGTAAAACCTAAAGTTTTTTATAGCCTTGACCACTACATAGGCATGCTTCTCCAATTGGATGTATTTTAGCTCATGATTTTTCAAAGGACAACTCATGAAAGCAATAGGTGCTTCCACGCCTTCATCATTTTTCTGAATGAGAATGACAGAGAGTGTATGTTCTGATGCATAACAATACATGATGAATTCTTTGTTAAAATATGGAGATACAAGAGTCAGAGCCTTGGAAATGGATTTCTTGATCTCTTTGAATGCTTCCTTTCCTTCATTGTTCCATTTGAAGTTTTCTTGTGGTTTCATCATGGAAGTGATGTGCTTCATCAACTCAAGCAAACTCAGCACAAAATGATGAAGAAAGTTCACCTTTCCAAAGAATGAATGAACTCCTTTCTTGCTTGTGGGCAAGGGCTAATGCTTGAATGGATCTAATCCTCTCAGGATCAATGTGTGCTCCATGTTTGTTCACAATGTGCCCCAATAACTTGCCTTCTGTGACTCCAAAAATGCACTTTTTGGATTTAGTGATATGCCATGTTTCCTACACCTTGCAAGTACCTGTTCCAAGTGATAGATATGATCTCCCCTCTTCTTTGAAAATATTGTGAGATCATCAAGATATATGACAATGCAATGCTTTAGATCTTTGAAGGCCAAATCCATCACCCTTTGGAATGTAGCTCCTGCATTGATTAGGCCAAAAGGCATTCTCGTCTGTAGGCAAAAGTGCCCCAAGGTGTTGTAAAGGTTGTCTTGGTGTGGTCCTCCTCTGCCACTTTGATTTGATTATATCCTGAGAATCCATCAAGTAATGAAAGCATTTCAGATCTAGTGACTACTTGCAGGATATGGTCCATGATAGGAAGAGGATAATTGTCCTTTAGTGATGCTCTGGTTCAAGTTGTGAAAATCTACACATATCCTTATTTCACCATTCTTCTTCCACACTGGCACAATGTTAGCCACCCACGTTGAATGGTGGATGGGAAAGATGATCCTTGCATTAAGCATCTTCATTACCTCCTCCTTGATGGTATCAACAATCTTTGGGTTATATGCCTTTTTTTCTTCCTGAAGGGCTTAACACCCTGCTTCAAAGGAATTGAGTGATGCATTTCCTTTGGCTGGAAGGATTTGAGTTCATCATAAGAGTAGGCCAAGACATCTGAGTATTTCTTGAGTAATGCAACAAACCTTCTTTTTTCTTCAAGTGAGCAACATTTTCCAATATTGACCATCCTTGGCTCCTCCGGGGTACCAATGTTTTCTTTATCAAAATCAGCTGGGCACCGAGAAGATTGCTTTTCTTTCTCTTGAATGAATCTATCATGTTTGTCAAAGAGGTCTTCTAAAGAGACTAGGCCTTTGGGAATTTTGTTCCCTTTCAATTTGATTACTCCCTCATCATCAATCCCTTCAATTCCTTCTTTCTCTTCTTTGGGGACTGCTTCTCGGTGTGGATTTTCACCTCCTTCGAAGAAGAGATTATTGAAATTATCCCTTTGCTCTAAAAAGGCTAGAATTTGGTTATCATCATTGAAGACTTGCCAATGATTTGCATTATCTGGTACACTAGGCCTGAATACCATTTCAATGGTCACTTTGTCTTTACCAAAAGAAGGATGAGGTGTCACTAGGGAAGCTGACACTACAAGAGAATCAACCTTTTCATTCATTTGTTCCTTGGAATAGCTTCAATGGAAAATGCATCAAAAGATTCAATGCAGTCCCACACTGTTTCGTAATGCCGAGTCTTGGATTCTTCACCTGATATTGTTGGTGGACCTACTTTACTACAACCTCTACATCACCTCAAGCATCTCAGTTTCTTGATTCCCATGTCCTCTACTATGCACTCATGCCTAAGAGTAGTGCTTCATACTGCAGTGTTATTTGTATTATCAAATTGCAGCTTGTAGGAAAATGGGTACAACTCATTGGAAGGAGAGTACAATACTACACCAGCTCCGAGCCCACACTGGAATGACTACCATCAAATTCCATTGTCCAAATTTGATCTTCCTCTTCCTCCATGAGAAGTGGCAAGTTCTCTTTTTTTGATGTGAGGAAGTAGTTTCCTAGCCCACAATCTTGAAAGAGAATGTTTGCTTTTGGATCATCAGACTTTCGTACTGTGAACTTCATCTTTCTTACTATAGCAACTTCTTCATCTCACCTTTTATTGGGATAGTTGCAGATGACCAATCCATTTTTATCTCTCCCCAGTGTCTCTCAGTAAACTCCTACTCAATAGCATACCAAAGGATGTTGGGATGTCTGCTACCAATATGGTTAGGAGCACCTTCTTCTCTGGAAAATCAGCTAGTGCTACATGTGCATTTGATTCTTCCTACCAATGGCACTTGTTTGGATTCCATTGAGTAGTAGGTGCCATTTACCCAGGTCAAGGTGAGGCCTAGAGCATTTGCAACTTTGGTTGGCATCACATTGTCTGAGGCTCCGAATCTATGATACAATTATTTAGTTGGAAGCCTTTAATGAGGAGTGATAGGTAGAAAGGTTCAACCCTGTTGGTTTTGGAGGCACTGAGGGCTAGCATGTTTTGGGAAGGTGGTGTGGATGGTGTGGGAAGTAAGCCTTTAGAATTAGGACTCGAGGATATAGGGTTACCACCACGAACTACATTAATGAACTTGTCAAACTGGGCAGGGTGTGTTTGTAGGTATTCTATTTTTGAGAGTTGGACTTTGGTTTTTCTTGCATGTTCCACAAAGTCAAATGGGGTTATGGTGAGTGAGGAAGAGGTTCTAAAATGGAGGAAGATTTACATGGTAGAGGCTTTTGCTACTTTGGGTGTTGAATTCTCCTTTTTGGGTGTAGAAATTGGCTTGGAAGGGGGTGAGGGTGTAGCTTTTGATTGAACCTTAGATGTTTTTAGCAGGAACAACATTTAAAGGAGAATTGTTCTTAGCAACTTTTGAGATGGGAGAAGAATTAGATGACTTACTTGGCATAGTAAGATGATCCCCGACAACCAAGTGAGTCTGGTTTTTCTTTGGCCGACTCCATAGAAGGTGGTAATGGTGATCCTCTGCTGATGATTTTATTTTGTGTGACCTGGAGGAGAATCTTCTTTATTCTTCTTATCCTTTACCACAACCATTGAGGATGAAGCACCTTTCCTGGATTGTGCATGAGTGAAAACAACACATGAGAAACTTGGAGCTTCTTCATCATCCTCATCTTCATCATCAACGTATACTCAATTAGGCCATTGTGCATATCAACTTCCTCGACCTCAAGATAGTTTTCATAGTCTTCCATATTTTCTTCTTCAGTTTCATCAATTTCTGCTTCCTCCTCCGGCTCTTTGGTGTCACAGATGGCATTGACTGGTGGTGCTTCAAGAGCAAGCCGATGAGGAGGTGGAGCAATCCTTGGCCTATCTGGAGGGTTTGGTTTCTTGAAGCATTCCACATTGTGATCTGAGATAGCTACTTCTTCAAGGCAACCAAGTCATTTGCCATTTTTTGGAACATCGGATCTGTGGTGACAGAGTTTGAATTTGACCTTTTGCTTTCCATTGGGGCTTTCACCTTTCCAGAAAGGATTAGATCATCATCGGTTTCTATTGCATAGTCTTGAGCTTCCTCAATGTTCTTGGTTGGGCTCTTCTAAGGAAGAAACCTACTTCTGATGGCAAAGCACTGATGAAAAACCTCTTCAAATTATTTTTAAGAGGCACCACATCTTCAGGATCCTTCTTATCACTCTATCATATCTTGCTATGAAGTCCCTCATTGACTCAGAGGTTTCTTTCTTCATTTGTACCAATTGGACCAAAAGATCCTGACAATCTTCTGTGCTCTTGAACCTGTGTTTGAATGCACTTCTTATATCCTCCCAACAGGTGATGGACCTGGGGGTAGCATGTAGAACCATTCGGCAACTTTCTCTTGAAGTGACTCCACAAAGAGTCGATTGACACATCTTCATCCTCAACACCCAACACACCACAAGTAAGTGATAAATGTTGCTACATGCTCTTCAGGGAGTTGAGAACCATCCCCTGAATTTTGGGAAGTTTTTTCTCGAGCCTCTCAGTAGCTCATGGAGTGGTTGAGCAAGAGCCAATGGACCAGTGTTTCCTCCCATGGTACATTAGGCCTATGGGCCTCATGATCACGCTCATGCTCATGATCATGATCCCCATTCTATTTCTATTTCTAGCTTCCAACCTGCTAAGGCTAAGGTGGCTTCTCTCTGCTTCTCTTTCATCTCGCCGGCTTGAAGTCTCTCGATTTCTTCGAGTTGAGCTCTTATTTCTTCTTCATAGCTCTCGCCTCTCTTTCTCTAGCTTCTTCTTCGGTCTCTCACATGTCAGTGAAGTCTACAAGGTTCTCATTGATGTATGGAAATTCACCATCCAAAGGATTGGCAACACTCAAGTTCCCAACGTGACCGGTTGCTTGAAAAGGAAGCCTGGATTCCGAGTAGCTCTTGTCTCCTTTGAAGTTCCTCAAAAATGGGATCAGTTTGTCCTCCTTGTCTCTCTGTTTCTAGGTGTATCTTCTATCCGCCACTTGAAAATCTATGCTCTTCTTTGTGGTGCTGGAATTTGTCTTTGCCTCTCCAATTCAAAACACGTTCTTCTTCAAGGTCCAGAATTCTCGTGGCAATGAAGTAGTGATTGGCACTTTGTCTATTATGCCAGATAGCTTCCTCAAAATCAAGCAAATCTTTGGATGTGGAAGAGAAATTGGGTCTTTCAACAGAGGGTTTCCTGAATAGCCATGATTTGAATCCATGTGGCTCATATAGCCATTCAAATTAAAATTTTTCTCTTTTTTGAATTTTGAATTTTTGACCTTGTGGTCACATTCAGGTGCAGATGCTGCTAAATCTACCCCATGGTGGGTGCTAAAAAACTATTGGTGAGGAAATTTTTTTGGGTGGAAAATTGTGGATTCCTTGCCAATGCTCTGGGAATCTAAGTCCCTCTACTTAACCTAACCGGTGCAACTCATGTATGTATGCATGCGTGAAAAAGTGGATTTTTGTGGTGGCCTTTGACCGGGATCCAAGGGGCACTCCACCGACCTCATGGAAAATGCTTAGTTATCTACAAGGGGGAATTTTTATGAAGGTGGGAAAGGGAGTGAGAAAAGAGGTAGGAGAACTAATGTTGCAGGTAGAAAATCATATTCCTACACACACTAGTTAGAAATTTCAACACATGCATTCATGAGAAGAAACAACTCTGCAAATGGCAACAAGATGAGATAAGATTGTGAACTCAAAGTTTCTAAAATCTCCTCATCAAAGAGGCTACAAAATCCTTCTTCAGTATTGATGCTTAAAACAAAGTTGTACATAATGTGGGAATGGAAGAAATTTGAGAATGGAGGAAAGTAGAAGAAAATGGCTATCTCCTTTGCTTTTTTCTAAGTACAATGCACTCGTGAGTTTACAAGATCAATCAATTGCCCCAACCCTTTACAATGGCGTGAAGAAGCCATTAAATATCTTCCAAGAAATGGTTACAAATTCTTCTTTTGTTAGCAAGAAATGGTTTACAATTTTTTTCATCATCATTCATTCATTCGATTCTTGATTCGTGAAGAAAATGCCAATGGCGAGAAAAACTAGACTTTTCATAATGCAATGCCATTACACTCATTTTGTAACTTTGAATTTGAACCATTCATCTTGCCTTTGAAACTTTAAACCAGAGTCATCCACATGGGAGAAATTTTATCGAGAGCTGGGCGTGGAGGATGCCTTTTGCATTTTGTGACTTTATAGAGATTTGGCATTTTTTACATTTTTGGTCCGCCTCTTCCACTTTTGATATAAGCCTGACACGTGGCTTCACTTGATTGGAGAAGGAGTCATCGGGGTCACTTTTATAATTTTAGCCCTTTTTCAACAAAAAGGCTCAAAACACAAAGTTCTCCACCCCCCGCTCCCCGCTTTGACTTTCGATGGGCTCAACATTTGACTTTTTCCTCATATAAGCATGATGGGGCTGTGGGTCACTTTATGACTTTTTCCCTTTTTTGAAAAAAGGCTCAAAAACCTCAAAGTTCTCCGATGACCCACTTCCCACTTTGACTTTCAATGCGGGCTCAACATTTGAATTTTTCCTCATAGCATGATCGGGGTCAAGGGTCACTTTTTAACTTTAGCCCTTTTTTGAAAAAAGGCTCAAAATTCTCAAAATCTCCCCAAAACCCACCTCCCCACTTTTTGACTTTTTGGAAAAATGAGAGGGCTCAACATTTGACTTTTTTTCCTTGAAAACAAAGCATGATCCAATGACCTCAAAAATATTGACAATTTCATTCAAATCAGGTCACTTTATGACTTTTAGCCCTTTTTAAAAAAGGCATGAATTTCTCAAAAACTCAAATTCTTCCAACCCGCTCCAATTAGATATGTCCACGTACCCATGGATAATGGGGCCAAAATTTGATGGGGAAGAAAATGCCCATCATTCACGACTATGGAAAAATGCAGAGAAGAAGAAAACTCCACCATTTCATGCCCGATTTTCAAATTTCTTTTCACGAACCAAGGAATTGAAAACAATACAAGGTTCGATGATCCATGGCCATAGAAAGATTGAAAATTTCATTCAAATGAGGAAAACAATAAAATTTTCTTCGTGTCTTTCATCCAGACAAGAAAATGGAAAATTTATCAAAACGTGCAGACCGGAGAGTTTAAACAACTTCAAAGCATGAATTTCTATCTTTTTGGACTTCCAACTTTACTTGAACACTTTGGAGGTCTTTATTTGTGAGCTCAAAATTTTGAATTTGACTTTAAAATGAGGGGGATTTACTACACATAAACCCCACACATTGGATAATAGTTACTACACACTACATCTATTCACACAACACACATCTTACATCACACATTCTATAGTTAGTTTACATCAAGTACACATCTACACGTCATACATCGTACTAGTCCTCATCATACATGTGTCACACTTGCATTTAGCCTTACACACTACTCATCACACTTACTACTCTTGTTAGTCTTCATACACATTTTACATTACATCTCATACATCATACAATCCACATCCCGCACATCAATTGGTCATCTCTTACAATCAAACATACTACATATTTTTCTATGTTTTGGACTCACTACCCGATGACGCACTCTAGTCTCACACGATCCATACTAGACTATTGAGGATATTTAACACAAATGGACCTTATCATACTCACACATTCATCATTAGACCTCTCATGTGACATTACTAGGTTAGTGACATATACTTTAAGCTAAATGGTCACCTAATCCTTCATCTTGCAGTGATACACACTCTAGGTTACATCACCACTCCCTCTATTACTCTTGTAGTGATAAATGATTTAGGCTACATCTTCACTCTTTTGATCATGTTATCATGATATAAGCATCAACTATAAGGGTCATGTACACATCATTTCTAGGTTGCATATCATCACACATACACACTCATTACAACGTGTTAGACACAATACACACTTTGACCATTTCCTGATGATGCACTCTCATTTTTTTTTCATTCTTGATCACGAGGGGGCATACCAAATGAACATCATGTACCTTCAATTTAGGGAGGAAATTTATGACTCCTTCTCTCCTCTCTCTCAATTTCTTCTATAAATGTAAGTTGGAGGTTCCAACAAGGAGGTTCCAATAGGTCATACAAGTTGGACAAGTTAGACACTTTCCAAGCTTCCCCTCTCTTCACAAGTTGAGATGCTGTGATTTGTAGGCTTTCAAGCCTTTCTTCTAAAATTGTAATGGCAGCCTATGCCTTTTCACTGATGTAATGATGCACTTTGTGCAAAGTGCTTGAAGTAATGAGAATTATGCTTTGTGATCAGTTGTATGTCCTTTCATGATTTTGTTGCTTTTACTTTCCTCTCTCATGTTTTCAGTGAACTGTGGTTTCTTCTTGCAAGTTTTGGAGGTCATTGTGCTTATCAAGGAGTGAAGTACTATATGTAAAAGTGGGTTTGTAATGCATTTCATTCTTTCTCATGATCATCTCTCTTCATCAGCAAGCTGGAATTATGTCTAGCAACACCCTTTCTTGGTGCATCACCACTTCTAGTATAGGTTTTATTTCTTTGCAAATCTCTTTCCCTAATCCCATGAAATGTTAGCATAGGTCTAGTTAGCCATTTTTATTGCATTAGAAGTAGTGTTGTGTTTAGTTTAGGAAGAGGAAGTTGGCCTTCTCTCGGAGGTTCACCTCGAGCCCAAGTCCCATAGCTTGAGAGGTGATCCCATGTGTCCCAATCACACCGAATGTCGTGATTCATTTTCAGGCCATTCGGGGTGTAGTGATTTGGTGACAATAGTTTTTTTGGCACGCTTGGTGGGACCATAGGTGAAAGTTCTACATTTCATATTTATCCCATTGTAATATCTTAGCCACATTTTTCAACAAGTGTGTGTATTGTGTTCATTTCATTTCATTAAGTTGTTGTGCTCTTAGTGAAATTTCAGCCTTAGGAGGTATACCCAAGCACAACTAGAAACTCCATTGGTCTAAGTACCCTACTCTCTATGTTACAGACTTTCATTTTACCCATTTTCCATCTATTTTTCTTCCATATCTTTCCATTTTCCCAATTCATGAAGTTGTGCAATCATGGCTTCATTTCCACAGTGGGATTCCCACTTCCAAAGAAAGCAACATTTTCCATCTTTGAGTTATTTTAACCCACCTCTAGCTTCATTTTATAATGAGAATCAATAGTATGCATATCCCTCTGAGCAAAGTCATGATCAGTTTGGTTTTTCACCTAACTATGCATCTTTTCAAGGGCAAAAACATGCATATGATAGAGGTTATCCTACAAATGAAGATGTAAAGTTGCAGCTTAAAATATAGAAACTAGAGGTAGGTATGGTACAATCCAGAGCCAAAGCTCAAATGAGAGCATTTAAGAATGGCTTCAAGGTAGCTTGTCCGTGGGTTGGCCTTATGCCAAGTTTTTACAACTTATAGGAAAAGATTGATTTTATGACTAAAATTTTGCCTTAACTTGAAGGTTGGATCGAAGAGATAGAGGCCTATGAGTTCGATGCAATGCAATCTTGCCAATGGATTAATTATGCATCACCACCTCAAATTCCTCTCCCTAATTCCCATTCAATGTCATTTCATTATAAACCTCAAATTTCAAGTTTTTCACCATTTGTATATGTTGAGAGTTCCATTCCTTCATTTCCTACATTTCCATCCCATCATGAATTTTCCATGCCTCATCCTTCTAAAGTTCCCTCTTTTCTACAAGGGCCATCATTACAAGAGAATGAATCTCTTCCTCAAATAGTGAGAGGATTAGTTAAATCCCTACCCACCCCTCCTCTTGTAATCCCAAACCCATTTTGGGAGGAACATTGTCAAGAAATGAGAAAAAGGGAGGAGTATATGGTCAAAGAGAATAGAAAAAGAGCGCATGCAAATAATCTAAGGAAATGGGCTGTAAAACTTAACATCAAGCAAACTTCATTCCTGACTAAACCTCCTGTAGAAGTTGAGGCTCAAGAACAAGTGGAACAAACTAGTTTTGTGCCAGAAACAAATCTAGAGTTGAACGAGGAGGACCAACAGTCTACTTGTTCATAATATAGTATTCATATTGGCTCAATTCCATCAGAGGAGTTTGAATCACCAAAGGTGGCAAAATCAGTAATAGAAGAGAATGTGCAAGTTGAAGAAGAAATAATTTCAAGTGTACAAGTTGATTCTAATGAATGTAATGATCCTAATTACCATGCATATCAAGAACTAGCATCACTTCTAGAAGGTGGTAACAACTTTCCAAGATCATCATTAGATGTTACAATCAGCCATAACAAGTTTCATGAGACAAAGAAGGATTCAAAGATCGAGAATGCTGATGAGACCATGCAGAGGCTTTCTAAACCTTTTCCCTCTCTTCCTTCTCAAAAATGTGATTTTTTAGATGAATTTGATCTTTCTAATTTCATGTTTGAAAATGAAGAATATCAAGGTGAAAGAGGTTCTAGTTCGGAGGATACTCAGATTGAGGAGAAGCCTTTGATACGATTCGAGAGAATGAAGAATCATATTTGGAAGAATGTTTTGATGGACAGGATCCTATGGAACTTG
The DNA here is from genome assembly GCA_018340775.1 of Taxus wallichiana var. yunnanensis. Taxonomy (NCBI): domain Eukaryota; kingdom Viridiplantae; phylum Streptophyta; class Pinopsida; order Cupressales; family Taxaceae; genus Taxus; species Taxus wallichiana. Next base: position 255,290,060 of record CM031234.1, read on the forward strand.
ACAATCTTGTTATTCCATCACTTCTTTTCCACCAAAAAGTGTCAAGTGTTGCAGAGGTACATGCTCAAGAATAGCTCATTGCTCATAATTTTCTTTGGAATCAGAATGGAGGAATTGAATCTTCCATATCCATCATCACACGTAAAGGAGGAACACACAGGAGAAGCTAGGACTGATCTAGAAGCATTGAATGAAGATTATGTCATGGAGAGGTTTTTATTTTTAGTTACTGAAACCTATTTTGGTAAATAAGTCTGTGATGGAGGAAAGTATTCTTGAAGATTTTGTTTCCCTAACAATCCTCAAAAGTTGAAAATAGGAGGGTTTGACCTTTCAAATTCTATGTCAAATGAGGGAGATGTCACTGCAATATCATTCACACAGATGGAAGATAAGTTGTTGGTAGATGGGAAACAGGAGGGAAATCAGGTCATGAATAACCATCCTTTTCAAGGATGTCTTCAACAAGAATTCCTTATTAAAATTGAAGTTCAGACAAGCAGGAATATTCAATGGGTTAGACCATGTCCTATCAAGTACCTGGCTTCATTGAAGCTAGAAGAGAAAGAACCAGTCACATTCATTTCAGAATGTGAGGATGAGTTTCAAAATTATGAGGATCAGTTATAATGCTTCTACAGGACAAATGTAGAGCAACTAAAAGAGGAATTATTTCTCTTTCTAGTTGATGTCTTAGTAGACCAAGTGGAGAATTGGGCCTATTTCAGTTTTTCACTCTCATTTTCAGCCATGTTCATTATCACATCATCTTCATGGCTGCCCATTGTAAGGACATGAAGCTATTTTGCACAACCAGTTGCAGGTTTTGTTTAGCTCACATGTGCTTCTAGTTAGTGTAGGGTAGTAATAGGTTTGCTTTCAAAAAATAAGTGCATTGCACACCCTACATGTTTCAATTGGGGCATGTATGGTTTTCAATTTCAGTGTGTTTTTGTTTTCTGTTGTCACTCTTGTGTTGTTTTGCACACTTTGTGCATCATTGGAAGGTGTCAAGGAGAAGGAAGGTTCAAATATTCCATAAGAGTTTCATAACTTGCCATCAAAATTCTGCAACATTCCATAGTTTTGAAATATTCAATGATTCGAGATACTTCATGTTTAGCATTCCAAGGATATCTAAGATCATATTGTTCAAGAAAATTCTGGGATGTATCACAGAGGATCAAATTGCTTTCAGAATCCCAATATAGACTCCATGCCCAATGGACGACTTAAGGCTACTTTGGAATCATGCTTAATAGACAAGCATCCCTGAGAGGTCACCAAAAATGTTGTCAATTTTTACCCTCTTAGACAAAAATTGACAATGAGGGTATATCGGACCCCGAGACCAAAAAAACAAACCCTTCATGAGCATTCGGGTCGTTTTGGGTAATTTTTGTGTTTGGAAGCATTTATGTTGTTCTAAAAGGTTACGGGATCTTCTTGGGATTGTTCTTTCTTTCCCATGTCTTGGAGGTTTAAATTGGTCTCTGAGTGGGAAAACCAACTTCAGTGGGCCCATAGGCTAAAAGGATCAAAATTGATACATTGTGTTTATTAGGCCTTTTGTATCTTTTCTACTCTCCGGTTTGAGGAGAAGCCCAAGATTATTAAAATCAGGATGAAAAAATGAGTAGAGTAAAGGAAAGTTAGCGCTAAGTGAAAACAACTCACGAGTTCTGTATTGAGAGGAGCTTGATTTTGTTTCATTAAGTTGGCTCGGTCAAAATGTACCATGACAAGCTCGACAGAAAATCAGATTGGGTGTTTGCGGTAGATAATGCACAATTCAAAGTTAGCCATTATAGCTTGGTCTGGATCCATCGAGGCTCACAGAGAAATGAGAAACTAAGATTATCAAGTTCTCACAGTCATGTATGGTGTAGATCAAAGCGTGGAATTACATCATGAGGTCAAATAGCTCAAAATGGAGACTGAGCTAAGGTAAACATGATTTGTATCGATTTACAGAAAAATCGAGCTCAAGTCGAGTTAAAAGCAATGTTGGAAAGTAAAAGAAGAGCTTTGGATCAAACCCGTGTGATTAAAATGTAGCTTGGCTAAATTGTAGATTGAAAGATGGCTTAGTAGCATTCACCCAATTTACAAGTATCACAACAAGCCTTCATGTGACAAGCGTGGATAGACAAACAATTAGGTCAAAATGTTGAACTTATGAGTCTGGAAAATAGCTTGAGTGAAGCGGTGAGTTCAAAGGGGAAAAGGTTCACCGAGCCCGTGTGATGAAAAATAGTGGTGAGGTGGCATTAGCTCAGTCGAGCACATTCAAAACTCAAGCAAGCTTGAAGGAAATGATGGAAGCTCATAAGGAGCGTGAATGTCAAGGGATTGAGCCCTAGCGAATGGATCGAATATGGTTCAGTCGAGCCAAGTGGGAAAAGATAGTTTGATTTCTCGGTGAATTGAGCTCATAATGGAGTTTCTAGATGATGGCTCGCCAGGTAGAGCCGAGGTAATACAGAGTTGGTGAGCCATGAATGACATAAGCCTGATTAAATGGAGACTGGATCCAGAGCTTGTGAGCAGGTTTAGTAAAAGCTCAGTCGACTGAGTGAGTGAGTCGGGGAAAAATGATATAAATAATCTCATCTTGGAGGATGAGTGGATGATTTCCGGAGGTTCTTGCTTTGATCAAACTCGGTTGGAGATAGATCTCATCAGAGGTAAGAGTTAAAATTTTTGTAAATAGCTCAAACTGAGTCTAAGCCGAAGAAAGAGAGGAGCTCGGTGACATCTCTCGAGTCATATGGAGTGTATAGGCTAGCTCATTGATGAGGCCCACCAAGACTCATAACTCGGTCGTGCCGTGATCACACATATTAGGGGTGGGATCAAGATCGAGCTCGGTAGCTCATGCAAGAGGAGCCAACTCGACAAAGGAGTGACTCAGGGATCGAGTGCTCGAAGTGGGAGACAAAGCTTAGACAATGAGCAATGAAGGTCATGGAGTCATCATGGGACCAGAAGTTCAGTGAACGAGGTAGGCCAAGTTGAGTCAAGCTTTGATTTTTATTTCGAGAGATTCTTTTCGATAATTCCATTTCAGAATTTGTAGAGATTTGGGATCAAAAATGTTGAGCGAGTCAAATATTTCGAAGCTCGAAACTCCAAAATTTAGATTTTCAGGTTTTCGGGATTCAGAGATTATGGTTTTGGGTTTTTGGGAGTCAAAGGTTCGGAGATGGTTAGAGCTCGAGTAAGAAGTAGCGACGTGGTGGAATGGTTTCCACGAAAAATCAGCAAAGCTCACCAAAGGAGAACTCGTTGGGTTCCATAATGGAGGTCCCATAAAACTTGGCGGGGATCACTTAAGGGAGATACATTCATGTCGATCCGTAGTTGCATTAGGGTGAAACTCGAATGCTTACTGTGTAAGCACAAGGAAAAGCTCGATAGGAGTTTTTCGGCAGGGAGAGCTTGTTGGCAACCGCAGAGTTATATCTTCGGAGTGTCGGTTGGGGCGGTAGAAGAACTCGTAATATGTGGCGAGGCCAAACCATAGGGTAGAGAGGAAATTAGGAAATGCATCATGAGAAGACTCATTCAATTCGTAGGTAATAACAAAGATCGGGCTCACCGTGAATGGAGTGGAGTCGGCCGAGACAAACTGACACAAATGAAGAAGAGGGCTCGGCGTCGCGGTGGAGCTTGGTGACTTCGGAAGATGATGAAGCTCAGAGTAGAAGTCTATTTGGCATAGAGCTCATTGGGAACACTACTCAGTCGGTGGAGAGCTCACTTTGTGATATCGATGCGGTAAGCTCGGCTACAGTGTATTCATGGGTCGATGTAAATTAGGAAGTAAGAACGAAGCTCAAGTCAATGATGGAGATCGGCCAAGATGGTGGAGGGAGCTTGTCTCTTCAAAAAACAGGGAAGGTGAGGTGGCACGAGTACTTAGGCGAGCTGGTGATGAGCTCAATGTTGACATAAATTGCTCGATGGATGGTTCAAAGTGGGTCCTAGTCATAAAAAGATCTCAAAGGAATAGACATGGTGAGCTTAGTCGTTGCACTCAAATGAGGGATAACTCGATGAAAATCAAATAGAGTGATGGACAAGAGAACCGATCTTGAGGCTCATCATCGAAGATGTCTAAGTCGGAAGGATGAAAATTACAAAGGTGCTTGAGTAGGCAGTAAGTCATGAATAGGAACTCACACATAGAGCTCTTGACGAGTTAAAACCGACGGATTTACAAAATTTAGGGAGCTCATGAGCACAGAATCTCGCTCGAGCTAGAGCTCGTTGGGAACGAAGCTCGCTCGAAAGGAGAGCTCAACGTTTGGCAATATAGGAAGCCCACATATGACTTAGAGATGGAGGTCGGCCATGGTGCTCAGTTCAACACATGAGAACACGGTAAATTAGTTAGCACCTCGGTTCAAGGAGTGAATTCATCACAGGATCTCAGCTCAACAAGTCTCAGTGCGACGAGGAACTCAGACTATGGTTGCTTAGTTAGAGCTTAATGGAGCTCAAAATTATGGTGAGATCCAGCTTTTTGAATGCATCTATGGTGCGTGATCCGGATTCGTGAACGCATGTATGGCACCAAAGATGAGCTCAACGCATCTATGTCGGTTAGGGAGCCGATATGAGAGAGATATTTTGATGAGCCGAAAACAAGTCGGTGCACAAAGTTGGCTCATGGAAGTCAACTTGGCATAAGGCCATATGAGATGGAGTTCGGAAAACATGGAGCTCAGTTGCATAGAAGAATAAAGGAGCTTGGTCACGTGGAACAGAAAGAGCTCAAGCTTGTCGATTTTGGAAAGTGACGGCAAAAGGGCTCGACACATGTTTAGTAACACAACTCGGTTGGGAGGTGATTAAGCTCGATTAAATGTTGAAATCAGTGCACATGTGTGCACAAGTTGAAAGTTGTTGTTTTAGTTAGAAGGAACTTGAAATCATTTGACTCACCACTCCATGAGCTACCTTCCTCGTGCATTGATTAGTGAATTCGCTCAATGTACTTTGGCCCACATAGCCCAATTCTCCTCAAAGCTTGTCGAATGATTTCAAGTTCTTCTAACTAAAACAACTTGGCTTTTTAACTAGTGCACACATGTGCCCGATTTTAACGTTTAATTGAGCTTAATCACCTCCCAAGCCGAGTTGTGTTACTAGACATGTGTCGAGCCCTTTTGCCGTCACTTTCCAAAATCGACAAGCTTGAGCTCTTTTTCTATTCCACGTGACCAAGCTCCTTTATTCTTTCTACGCAACCGAGCTCCATGTTTTCGAACTCCATCTCATATGGCCTTATGCCAAGTTGACTTCCATGAGTTGACTTTGTGCATCGACTTGTTTTTACGGCTCGCCAAAATATCTCTCTCATATCGGCTCCCTAAGCCGACATAGATGCGTTGAGCTCATCTTTGGTGCCATACATGCATTCACGGCTTGATCACGAGACCATAGATGAGCTCAACGCATCTATGTCGGTTAGGGAGCCGATATGAGAGAGATATTTTGATGAGCCGTAAAACAAGTCGGTGCACAAAGTTGGCTCATGGAATTCAACTTGGCATAAGGCCATATGAGATGGAGTTCGGAAAACATGGAGCTCATTGCATAGAAGAATAAAGGAGCTTGGTCACGTGGAATGCAGAAGGAGCTCAAGCTTGTCGATTTTGGAAAGTGACAAAGAAAAGGGCTCGACACATGTCCGATAACACAACTCGGTTGGGAGGTGATTAAGCTCGATTAAATGTTGAAATCGGTGCACATGTGTGCACGAGTTCAAGCCAAGTTGTTTTAGTTAGGGAACTTGAAATCATTCGACAAGCTTTGAGGAGAATCGGGCTATGTGGGCCAAAGTACATCGAGCGAATTCACTAATCAATGCACGAGGAAGGTAGCTCATGGAGCGGTGAGTGAAGATGAACTCGGTGATGTGATGAATGATGGAGCTCGGACCCAACTTGGTGAGTTGGCTTGGCAAGCCAACCACCGAGTTGGGCTTATTTTTAGTCTTTTTGGACCCCTCCCTCCTCATCACGAACCGGTCAACAAGGGGCCCACCAAAATTCAATTAATTTAATATTTTTTATATAAATATTTTTAATAATAACATTTATTATTACTATTTAAATATTTTATTTAAATATTATTTTAATTAATTAAGAAGACTATGTCAACATGCATTAATGATGCATGATGGAACCTTTTCAAGTGGTTCAACCGAATGTAATAAGTGATACATCATGTACCTTCAATTTAGGGAGGAAATTTATAACTCCTCTCCTCTCTCTCAATTTCTTTTATAAATGTAAGTTGCAGGTTCCAACAAGTCATAAAAGTTGGACAAGTTAGACACTTTCCAAGCTTCCCCTCTCTTCACAAGCTGAGATGTTGTGATTTGTAGGCTTTCAAGCCTTTCTTCTAAAATTGTAATGGCAGCCTATGCCTTTTCACTGATGTAATGATGCACTGTGCAAAGTGCTTGAAGTAATGAGAATTATGCTTTGTGATCAATTGTATGTCCTTTCATGATTTTGTTGCTTCTACTTGCCTCTCTCATGTTTTCAGGTGAACTGTGCAACCAGGGTTTCTCTTGCAAGTTTTGGAGGTCATTGTGCTTATCAAGGAGTGAAGTATTATATGTAAAAGTGGGTTTGTAATGCATGTCATTATTTCTCATGATCATATCTCTTCATCGGCAAGCCGGAATTATGTCTAGCAACACCCTTTCTTAGTGTATCACTACTTCTAGTATAGGTTTTATTTCAATGCAAATCTCTTTCCCTAATCCCATGAAATGTTAGCATAGGTCTAGTTAGCCATTTTTCCCACATTATAAGTAGTGTTGTGTTTAGTTTAGGAAGAGGAAGTCGGCCTTCTCTCGGAGGTTCACGTCGAGCCCAAGTCCCATGGCTTGAGAGGTGATCCCATGTGTCCCAATCACATCGAATGTCATGTTTCATTTTCAGGCCATTCGGGGTGTAGTGATTTGGTGACAACACCATGCACAACATATTGCATATCTTAGTTGTTTTTACACTTTCTTGCATTTGTTTGTATATGGTCATTTTATTACACATGCTAGTTAGATATCTTGTATGTCATTTATCTATACCATACACACATGTGTGTTCATGCCTTTTCTTAGTTGTGATCACAAATACAGGTCTTTTACACATAGTACAGATGCTCACCTTCTACCCATCCTACATTGGTCACTAGGGGCATCCACATTTGTCTCTCATAGGTGTTATTGTTTCATTTTTTACTTAGCACTCTATATTATATGGTTATACATGTTTTTTACATACTAGGTATCTTTCTAACATGTTAATGGGTGCTTCATGTGTAGCATTTGCTCACAGGATTACTTTCTTTCATGGTTATCTGTTGTTTGTACTTATATATCTATTTTTTTATTGTATGTGGGTCTTGCCCTTTGTTTGGTGTGCACACTTGTTTGTTTTATGTGGCCATGATGGCCTTGGGTGTCTTGCAAAATCGTGAGTGATGTCCCATGTTTATAACCCACTTTGTGTAACTTACTTTGTCTTCTTGTGTGTTTACACTACTATATTGCTTGGTATCTTATACATCATTTGTGTAGATTACACATTGTCTTATACACTCATGTTTGTTTGTACTAACACTTTTCTTTAGATAGCCTCATGTTTGTGCACACCTTGGTCTCTACCAACCATATTCCTTTCCCCTCAGAGGGCGAGTTACACAGTTCATGTGGTTGGTCCTCTTTTGGGACCACATTCTCCTATTAGCGATGTCACATGCACCCCCAAAGAGGGGGCATCATTTGGGGTTTACATACCATACATCACTTCTACATCGGTTTAGTTCAATTCAGTTTCCACCCTTGGCATTGTGGGTTATACAGTGAGTGGGATCATACCAGTCTACGAACCTTGTACACAACAAATTTTATAGGACATGGTAATCCTTAGCATTTTGGGGAGAAATTACAAGTTAGAGGATACAATGGACTTCCTCTCTATATTGCTTCAGCCAATGGCATCGGATCTCACAAAAAACTAGCAATACATAGATCTCTTCACACATGTTCAAGGAAGTAGTTAAAGGTTGGAGGATATAGTGGAATTCCTCCCTATACTTCTTTGGCCTATGGCGTTGGATCACCCAAAAAACCCAAGACAGGATATCCTCTTTCTACACCCTTTCTCTCATCACGAGATCAGGTGCACATGTTCCATTTTTCATTTACGTATTTTACATTTACATGACATATACATGCATATTTGACTTCTTGGTCATCTTCTCCTTGTAGGTCCGATCGTATGAGAAGCAAGTAGTCAACAAAAACAACAACATTTTGTGGCAGCACACACCAAACTAACCATGTAGATACATCACACACATCGGTAACTACACACGCATTTCTGCCCTAGGTTCACTCTCATCACCTTTTTTTGTGCTTTTACATATTTAGCTTCGCATGCTCGATCATCTTTTTTTCATTCCACGCTTTGTCTATTCCTTCAAAGTGAATTTTCTACTACAATCTTCATGGACATTAGGTAAGCATATCTATCTACCTTATATTACCAAGCATTCACTCACCAACATAAAGTGGGGAAAATGTAAACACTAAATCATGCACTTTAGACATAATTTAGTCCTAAGTCTCATACTACTATTCATATGGTTTTTGAGTGAAGAAAGTACTGATTAACCCATGTCCTTTGGAAATTTTACTTTGTGTAGTCTTATTTTACCCACAAAAGCCCAAGGCACGTTGGCACATCACTCAACGGCTAGTAATCGAGCACTCACCCAAAGCACACATGGGGTACCCGGCTCCCTCTTTTATGTTAGTTTGATCAAAAGTTAGCATGATCATAACAATATTCCATATCCATAACAAATAATCAAGTATATTGCATAACATAAACTAGATCTAGATCTTAACCATATGCAATAATATCTAAACAAGAACCATAATTAGATTTACCATATAAGATCCATGCTCAATTAAGTCACAACTAATATCCAAAACCATAAAGGTCCATTATATTAATTATTGTAAAACACAAGCTTCATACATATCTAATGTTGTCACCATAGGTTATGCACGCTCAAGAACTAGTAGCATCACCTTACAACATATAGATGATCCATAAACCATGTAAATCAATACATATATATAGGTCTGGGACTTTCCCTTCACCGCATATGCACCCTCAAAATAGGCTATATGCAAAGAATAATCATACACTGCTACAAGATGAATACAAGAGCATGCAAGCTTATTAATAATATACTATCTAATAATAAACTAAAATCCAATCCTATTAATAGCTCCAAAATCATGCATGGCGCTTGATCCCCCCCACTCATCCAAAATAACCTTTGTGTGTTTTCCAAGACTTCTACAAAACATGCTTGCACTCCATGTCCACATTTAGCTTCATACTAAAACAGTTAAGTCCGACTTTATGCTTTCTGGGTGCACCATGTTCCCCTCTAATTCCATGCACACCTAAGCGCCCTATAAATTTGGTTGCACCCAATCCTGTGTGTCTTTTGTTGATCAGAAAACACTTAGAAGAACTCACACAAGAAGTCCACATGGGAAAATAGGCCAGGTTTAAGGGCGCGAATGGATAGGAAGAACCCGCGTGTGGAGGGCAAGTTCAACATTCAGGACTTAGCTGATTTTGAGCATGAAGACCTATTTTTAGAAGATGGCATACAGAACACACTAATGATGCAGAGACGTGTGCACCACACATTATCTATCTTTGGAGGATTGGATCGAAGCATTTTTCATGGAGACGAGCTAAGAATAGGATTGCCACTTTAGTTAACTGAAAGAGATCTATAGATAGCACACTTGCATGTGTGGCTATGCCTTGTAAATGGCGTGTGGCTATTAATAGCATGCGGCCTATTTTTGGAATAGATAAGTGGTGAAGGGCAAGTCCCACACTATATATAGGTAGTGAATTACCTAAGATAGAGAGAGATGAGAGATATATAGGTATATGTAGAGCATAAGAGGTAAGCATAGAGAGATATGTGCATATGACTAGATTACTGTATTAGATCTGTGTGCACATCGGTATAGAATGCCATTATTGTAAGGAGCTTCTGTGTTTATTAATAGATGGAAGTTATTGGTTGAATCTAAGTGTCAATCCTATGTGTAATTGAGTAGTGCATGTTCTTGATTCAATCATGATTATTGTTTAAGCTTGTTCTTTCTTAGATCTGAATATGGCATGCAGTGTAGAATGATGGATTAGTTATGGATCTATATGTTTCTTCCTTCATCACACTAACATCTTGCTATAACAACCCTAAAGAGGACTGGTACCTTTGCGTGCTTCGGGTGAGTGCTCAATCTAGGTTGAGTGATGTGTCAAGCATGTCTAGGGTGTTATAGTAAATTCTAGGCTACATCATTGGTTCCATTATTGCTAGGACCTCTTTTTAGTTGTTTTTAGGATGGTTCACGATGAAGACGTACCGGTTAACTCTAGCAAGTATTGAGGAGTGGATACATGATCTAGAGGAAGAATATGCATGATGGTTCAACATTGGATCTGAGTTTAACACACAGTTGGGTAGAACATAATCTGTATGACAGCTTATATGAGAGCTTTTTCACCATCTTTCCAAGTAGAATTATATGAGTGGCTGATTGCTTATGCATCTAAGTGGAATTGGAGGTATCGCACACTTGTCTAGACATAGGAAGAATTTTAGGCCCTTTATGATGTTTGATTGATCTGGACTCACTTTGTGATATGTGGTTTCATGGTGTTCTAAATAGTTATATTCTGGAATATTCAATTTGACATATTCTTTCTTGAAGGTAGCTGAATTCTAGTTTTGTGGTATCCTAGAGGAGCATATTTGCAAGGCATCCCACTGGTGATCAAGATCTTGATGGTAACTTTGAACTGGAGAGTAAACCGATGGCTAACTAAACCTCACCACGCGCGAGGGTAGGAATAGGTTTGGTGAAAGATGGTAGACCTAGCGGCAAAAAGGTAGAGAGAGGAAAGGTGGCTTAAGTATAATGAGGTGTGCAGAGAGGGAGATAGAGAAGAAACATTTCATTGCAAAAGTATGGCATTGAGGAGAGAGATGGCTCATGAAGGATTTACAAGCTCACGTAGAAGATGTGGAGCCAAAGCATCAGGAACTCCCCATCTTGGAAAACATGATAGAGATCCCCCCTTGGCCTCACACAAAAGTGCACTAGCTAAAGACTACCTGGGCCATGGGTGCGCATCTTAATCCACCTGGTGACCTAGCCCTTGCGCTTGGTTTTCCAGTATCTAGTATGACAAGTAACCAGTAAGCTAACTTGGGAAGTAGGAGAGTAGGAGTAAGTCAAGGAGCAAGTACATCAATGGTAGGACAATGACTTCAATGATATTTGGAGGAACATTCTTAGGTGCATCATCCACACAGAACATGAGTGCAGAATGTTGGATTCACCTCTGGAAGTGGAACTACCTCACAGACTGTAGGGGTTCAATATAGTACTACTATTGGAGCACATGGGAGTACATCTATAGGTCCTATTCCAGCTACAGGTGGAGGATTAGGAGGTATAGGTGGTTCTAGTTCCGGTGGATCTGGTGGTTCTAGAGGTAGAGGAAACACATGAGGTTTTGGATCAGGTGGTCAAGGCCCGTAAGCAACCACAGAATATCTATATGGAGATGTCTCTTCATCTCTGGAATATAGAGGTATAGAGGATGTTCGAACATGTGCATATGTGTGAAATCTTGTGGCACGTGAAAGGGATCATGGCTTTTGAGTGTAAGGCAAGTCAATTTGCTACTACATTACAAGGATGTGCACACAATGGTATAGGAAGTTTGACCCTAATCAAACTTGCATGGATTATGTAGTGTTGAAGGATGCATTCTTAAAAGAGTTCCATATCCCTGAATTTGAGCAAAAGAGTATAAGCACGCTCAAGGATATCAAGCAAGGCACTACTGAGAGTGTACGTGAGTATGATGCCCACTTTAAGACACTTCTATCTAAGTTGTCTTATGATATTCACACCATGCCAACATGCACAATGGTTTGTTGGAGGATTGATTACACCATTCAAAAGAGCATTGTCACATAAGACATACATTGATCAAGAAAAGCACTGGAAGCAGCTTTGCATGTTGAGGTAGTTGGGAGCATTGACATTAGTGTTAGTCCATTCTTAGAGGCACAAATTGTAAGCTATGGAAAAATTTAGAGAAGCTATTAGCCAATTCAGCCCATGAAACACGCTAGGGATTTGGTGTATAGATTGTGAAGTGGAAGGTCACACCAAGGATAGTTTTCCTCACATAATAATATGCTCATTACTATTGGACTGTGAGATCTATCATTTGAATCATGATGCTAGTCACTTGTCCTTTGTTATAGTATGCATGATAAGGAAGAATGTATCTTGTTACTATAAAATTTTCGGTCCATGACCCATGATACTGAAGATTTTTGGTTGATTGGTCAGATCCAAGATGCTATAGACATTGGGGTATGACAAACAAGTGTAATGGATAACTCTAAGAATAAGAATGAGCACCAGGATCGGGATCATAATCAAACGCACTATGACAGGAATGAGGGGCATTTTGAAGGAGGTCATGGAAGAGGACGTGGATATTGTGGTGGATATGGAGGATGAGGCCGTGGTGGAGGAAGAGGTGAGTTCCCTCATGGAACATGTTATACATGTGGATATCCTGACCACTATAGGCACGAATGTCCTTAGAATATTGCATGTTCTTTCTGTGGAAAGAACCATAGCTATGAAGAGTTCCCTGGACTTATATGAGCATCTGAGTAAGTAGCATAAGCAAGAAAACAAAGGTGCTAGGATGGTTAGAATCCATCACGCATGGTAGAAGATCAGTGGATGCCTAAGATAGCACCAAGGCCTAAGGCATTAATAGTGAAGATTACTACACGGAGATGAAGTGTGCACAAGAGAGGCATTGCACTAGAAGCCTACGATCACTAAGGAGGAGGTTTTGCATGCAAGGTACCTAGATCCTACTCATCAGAAGGAAGTTTACCAGGATACCATGGAAGTGCTAAGGAATCTTTAGGGTGAGATACTGATACTTAAAGGAGCAAAAGAAAGCATTAGAGATAGTCCAAACTGATATCGATGATCTGAGAGAAGTGTGCAAAATGTTGTGCTAGGAGAACATCATTCCACTATTAGGAAGTTGGTTAAAAGGGAACACTCACATGCAAGTATTGAGACCAGATGGCAGATCCTACATGTGAATCTTCCCCCGATAGCATTGACTATGATAAAGAGATCACTCTGAATGTTGTTGTAGATGGATGGTTGTTGAGCAATATTTTGATTGACACAAGTGCGGAAGTCAATGTGCTTACATTAGATGCATGGGTACAAATGGGGAGGCCTCCATTGCAGCCATCATCTAATGTTTGTTTATGGAAAATAGGACTAAGGCCACTCCCATAGGAGTGTTGAAGGATGCATCCATAACTATACAAGGGGCCAAATTCACTGGGGATTTTGAGGTATTAGCACTTGTAGAAGCAGATAGTTTTCCTAGCCCTACTTGGATGCCCTTGGTGTTATGTGAATAATGTTGACTTGAGATTCAATAAGGGGTATATCAGCTTTGAGAACAAGGAGGAAAGTTGTGATACCTCTAAGATGGGAAGTCTACACCATATGTTGAGCCTCTAAGTGAGGAGGACTTAAACAGAAATCTATGTATGCGTTATTCAGGACCCAGAGGTCAATGAGCCATCAAAGGAAGGCATCCTACAGTGGGAGGATTCTCACTCTATTAGTGATACTATGAGTATTTCTTGTGATAATTGGGCTCATGGTACATATGAACTAGTAGGATGTGAGGTAAAAAGCGTGGTTACATAAGAATGGACTTCATTCTATTTGATGGATAGGTAGCGCAATACCTTGGTATATAGGAGCAAAAGATCTTCCTGTATTCTTACAAGCCATGGAGGCACAATGGATAGACCAGGTAAGAGAAGAGACATGTTAGCATATGTCTTGTGTGGGACAACAAGCATGTTGGTGGGTAGTTCATAGAGATAATCTTATGGAGTGGAAGGAGATCAGAGTCACCCTATCTACTAGGTTTGTAAGAAGAAATGCACCTATGTAGATCTACACTTATAATGGTGATCAACCTATTCAACATCACATTCAAAGTGTGAGAGACTCTAGACAAGTGGGATCAGGAAGCATTACCACCTTCACTCTGGGTGCATAGATTGTACTCTACTCTACAAGGATGCACACGTGCACTGGTATGTATATGCCGAACTACATCGAGAGACTAGGAATTGGAAAAATTTGACTATAAGAATGATCCAGACCTTTGACTACTTTTCTTCCCAACCTCCAATAGAAGAGGCATTAAAATTTGTTAAGCGGTTAACCATGGGAGATAGTGCAAAGGTGGAGGAACTCATACAAGGATTATTTGGTGAGACAAAATCATGCATGGTGTTTTGAAGAAGAAGGAGAAGACTCCATATTGCTTGAACGTGCTTGCCTTGAGAAAGAAAAAGGAAAGATGGTTTACATCGTGGATGATGAGGAAGTTGAGAACCTGGATATTGAACATTCACAAGGGGGTGTGAGGTCTTGGATAGTGCAAACAAGGATACATGTGCCTATCACGAACCCATGAAGACAAAGAAGGTCAATATAGGATCGGAGGCTGAACCTAAGGAGGCCATAATTGGAGACTATTGGTCAGACTCGGAGGTGGAAAAGATTATTGAGTTACTATGGGATTATTAGGACTTATTCCCTCGAGGGTATCATGAACTTAAAGGCGTGCATGAATCACTTGGGGAAATGAAGATAAAACTTAAGGAAGGTGTGCATCCAGTGAGAAAGAGACCTTATAGAATGAATCCTAATTTGTGAAAAGGTAAAAGAAGAAATTGATCAAATGTTGAAATATGGAATTATCAAGCCCCTTGATGAGTCAGAATGGGTTAGTCCAATGGTGATCAGTATCAAGAAGGATGGTAGAATTTGAATATGTGTGGACTATAGGGAGCTAAATGCCACATGTGTAACAGACCCATTCCCTACGCCATTTACTGAGGAAATACTAGAGGAGTTATGGAGGTGTGAAATCTATTCCTTTACAGATGGGTTTTCTAGGTATCATTAGGTTAGGATTTCTCAGGAGGATCAAGAAAAGACAACTTTTACTACTATTGAATGGGGTAGTTTTTCCTATATTGTGATGCCTTTTGGATTGAAAAACATGCTTATTGTATTCTCGCGCATAGTTTTTAGGCATTCAAATATTTTATTCACAACTTCTTACATAGGTCTACCTCGATGATTGGACAATATATGGGCTTGTTAAGGATCATTGTGACAATCTGTGCTTAATGTTTGACCGGTGTAGACAATTGAGTATCTCTTTGAACATCAAGAAGTGCATATTTGCTACACCTTTTGGAATACTGTTAGGACACATAATCTGCAAGGAGGGATTGCTTGTTGATCTAGCTAAGGTTGTAGTCATTTTAGGGTTGGAAGCACCTACCAGTCAGAGTGAGGTGTGTGGATTTTTAGGTCACACAGGATATTATAGAAAATTCATCAAGGGATATGCAAAAATTTGCCACACCTCTAGAGGAGTTACTGAAAGGAAAAGGTACATTCTATTGGGGAGAATCACAAGCAGTGCACGTTTGAAACATTGAAAGAGAAACTTACTACCGCACCTATCCTACATTTTCCTTCATGGGACAAACCATTTCATGTACATGTGGATGCCTCTGGCATGGCCATTGGCATTGTGTTAGCTCAACCTGGAGAAGGTATTGTCGATCATCCTATCTGCTTTTGCTAGTAGGAAGTTGACTCTGTTGAACAAAATTATACAACTACAAAGTGCAAAGCTTTGTCCATGATCTATGCATTACACAAGTTTCGATAGTATTTTCTAGCTACACCATTTGTATTCTATACGGATCACATGGCATTGAAGTATTTGGTGAACAAACCCATCTTACAAGGGCACATATGTAGATGGGTACTCCTATTTCAAGAGTTTGATTTCATAGTTATGGTGAAGCCAGGAAAAGTAACTCTGGACCTAGACCACTTGTCTAGAATTAACTTAGGAGAGGAAGCACAGACAATTGAAGAAACCATGCCAAATGCAAGTTATATAGGTTACAACACGTGCCATCAGAATTAGAAGACATTGTTGTCTTTCTACGGACTGGTGTGGCACCAGAAGGAATGAAGGCATTAGAAAAGAAACAACTTGCTATACGCATGTGGCACCATTTATGTTGATCAGTGGTGACCTATACAAGTTAGGTAGAGATGAAGTATTACGCCGTTGTGTATTAGAGCATGAGCACAAGGATATTATGGAAGAAGCCCATGGTGGTATTGCAGGAGGCCATTATATGTAGGTGATACAACTGCCTGAAAGATCCTACTTGTTGGATTATGGTGGGAGACACTGTATAAAGACTGTAAAGCATATTACAAAGTGTGTGACCATTTCCAACATCTAGGTAAACTAGGGAAAAGAGATGAGATGTCTTTGAGACCAATTACTAGTGTCTAAACCATTTGAGAAATGGGCCATTGACTTTGTAGGACCTATTTCACCAATGTGCATAGGACTGGATCACACTATATCATTACTTACACAGATTATCTCACACGGTGGGTAGAAGCACACCTATGAAGGACTATACAACAGCTACAATAGCTAGGTTTCTATGGGAGAATGTTCTTACAA
The DNA here is from genome assembly GCA_018340775.1 of Taxus wallichiana var. yunnanensis. Taxonomy (NCBI): domain Eukaryota; kingdom Viridiplantae; phylum Streptophyta; class Pinopsida; order Cupressales; family Taxaceae; genus Taxus; species Taxus wallichiana. Next base: position 255,306,853 of record CM031234.1, read on the forward strand.
GATATGGATGTCCTTTAAGTTTGACAAGTGATAGGGGTACACACTTTTTAAATGAAACCATAAAGATCCTATTAGATGAGTTTATGGTTGCCCACCATAAGACTACACCTTACCACCCTCAGGAAAATGGAACTGCTGAGGCTTTCAACAAGATTTTGAGCTAGACATTGAAAAAAATTGTGATGTTGGAAGAAAGGATTGGGATGATAAAGTGTCAGTTGTTCTTTGGGCATATAGAACAACTTATAAGAGATTGAACAAAGCCACACCATTTTAGTTGGTGTTTGTGCAGAATTCATTCTCCCTATAGAATTTATGTTACCTTCTTTTGCGCATTGTGCGTGTTGGAGGTCTAGATGATGAGTAGGCTTTAGAAGAGCGTATTGAGAAGATGATTCAATTGGATGAGTGATGAGCCATAACACGATGGAGTCAGAAGTAGGAAAAGGCAGGTAGAAAGCATGACATGATAGGAACATAAGGGATAAGAAGTTTGAGATTGGACAAATGGTACTTCTCTATGACTCTAAGTTCTTGCACCATCTAGGAAAACTTAAAGTACATTGGTTGGGGCTATGTATGTCATCACTTACATACTTGAATCAGGTGCTTTCCAGTTAGAAGCACTTGATGGAACATGGCTACCCGATTACTTTAACGGGAGTAGGTTGAAGCCCTACTATAAATAAGTCTTCTTGGTGTTTGTAATAAGGTAGTATTGCCATTTAGATTAGGTTTTCAATTTGTATCTTTCCTTAATGTATTTCCTTCATTATCATTATGCTTTGTCAATTTAGTTGTTGTTATTGTGTAATAAGCATGCTTTGCGCATGAAGCTAATTACTATGTGAAGAATGTTTATATGTGAGAGGACTACACATACTTTTAGTGTGGGGTGGTTGTAGTTATCCAAGAACAAGACTGTGGGAATTGAAAGGTGAAAGGAATAAGCTACTATGGGTGTGCTTTAAGTCAAAAGAAGATTGCTTCTCAAAAGTGACCAAGGATGGAGATGAATGAAAGGATAATATAACGTGAGGTAAGAAGAGGCCATGATAACTACTAGAGAAGGCATGGTGACAAGGTACTCGGAAACAAGGGGGCGTGTGCTTGAAGAGAATTCTGTGACTAGAGGGTAGGAAGGTGCGCTAGAAGGTTATAGCTGGGGCATGAAGATGTACCACATGGAATAAATGAATTTGGTCAATGAATGAGAGGATATTTGGTAGGTGAAGGAGTAATAAATGCATCAAAATTTGAAAAATTATATAAGGATGGGATGTGAATTCATTTTTACCATTGTGACTAAGAGTATTTGAGGAAAGAGCTAAGTGTGAAGAGCTGAGTGATTGGGTTAAGGTGTGAAGGGTGTGAAACCAAGCGTGACAAAATAGATCTATGTGAAAAAGAAGCTTGTGTCCCGGTGGTGAAGGGTTTGAGTGAAGAAAGGATAAGAGAGGAGTTAGGGCATGAAGTTTCCACCTAGGGCATGATTGAATCGAGCTAGGGTTTGATTTCAAATTTAGAGTTAAAGAGGAGACGATTGCAAGGTAAAAATGGCACCCAAGAAGGTAGCTGTAGTAGGAGAAAAAGGAAAGAAGAAGGTGGTCATTGAGGAGGAAGAGATGGCACCCGAAAGTAATTTTTAGAAATGCAATATCCAGAAGGAGTCATCATCGGCCAGAATGGGATTCACACATCAAAAAGAGAAAAGTAAGTGAATACAATCACAGGACCTCAGAGAACAAGAAGGAGCTTGATTCCTTGCTCACTACGAGGACAAACAAACATACGGCAGATGACATGTCGGTTTATGATGATGTAGGTGAGAAGCTTCTGAAGAAAATTGGGGTCTACCAATTATATGAGCTTCCATATTTTGGGAAGTATGAGCCCTTGTACCAGTGGCTCATGAGCAGAGTGCATGAGGACTTCTTCTACTTTGTAGGATGCAGAGTTAGAATCTCATCCATGCTTATCTCATTAGTGATAGGTTTGAAGGCCACAGGAGAGGATATAAAGAATGATCTCATAGATAAAGCTGTGATCTTAAAGACCAGACAGGAGTTGGGGTACCTGAAGGGTCCGCATGGTATGGATATAGACAAATTGAAGAACTGTCTAGTTGTGCAAGCAATAACACACCTTGTTACAAAGTTGAATGATCAAGAGTGGTGGTCACATAGGTAAATACTATGTGGTTACACGTTGCATGCAAGATGTCAGAAGGAGTAGTCTACAATATTGTAGGCTACATTGTAGAGAAGATAGTCGAGGAAGTGCACACAGGAGGGAAGATCAGCTTTGGGGCTGTTCTATTATCACTAGTATTCATGGAAATTGGAGTACTAGATGGGCGAAGGAAAAGGTATGGGAATACCCAATGGAGAATAAGTCACCAGCTGAAAGGTTCAGCAAGTACCTATGTAAAGGGTCCATAACAGATGATGTCAAGAAAAGGGTGGAGAAATGGTATGACAGGCTCCATGTGTGACATTTGGAGAAGAGTGGCACATCTTGAAGGACCTACCATCAGTAGTGGGGAAACAAGTCCAGTTTGTTGTATATCAAGCATTTCTACATATCGTGTGCTTCCCAATGAGAGATGGAGTTTGGAGCCCTTGGTGTAAATTACCTTATGCATTCACTGCAAGGTATTTCCAAGCATCTATTCATAGATTCATAGACACACGCGAATCAACTGGTATTCAATGCAGATAAGGTAGAATGTGACTACCACACGTTGAGGAAGAAGTATGTGTATCCAAGAAGAAGTTCCTATGATGAGAAGCTCTTTTCGGAGGTGTTGAATATTAAGCCAATAAGTCTAGTTGTAGTAGATGTAGGGGCAACATTAGTATATCTTTAGCTAAAGCCCAAGATGGAGAACAATAAGTATGTGGAGAATGAATTCGTGCTCCCAGGGCCACCGAAGGGTAAGCACACAATGGAAAACATACCGACACAAAGGCCAATAGAAACTATTGAAGTAGAGGATGAAGAAGAGGAGCGTGAAGATAGTGGAGGCTTGGAGCACAGAAGAAAGTAACCATATGACAGAGAAGAGTCACAACGCGTGACCACTCCACCTCAAGGATAGATGACAAAGAGGAAGATACGGAGGTTGAGTAGGGGGACATAGGTTTAAGAAAGTGTTTAGATGCACAAGGACTCAAAGTGGAACCCCACAAATGGTAAGGAAATCACCTCTCTCTCCACACAAGGAGACCGTTGAGCCAAAAAGGAGAAGAAAGTTGAAGTTAGATGAAGAAGTGGAGGAATCAGGGGAGAGTGAGCATGCATCTCCTACCCCACTCAAGCAAGAAGATGAGCCATAGAATGAGGAAGAGAAAAAATATGAAGAGATGAAGGACGGAGAAGAAAGAGAGAAAGAAACCTCCGGATCCGCATGCATGTGACTATTATTCAAGGCATAATGGGATAGACTCCTAACCTTGAAGCTATAATTCCCAAGGGTCCTAGATGAAGAGGATGAGTGGAGAGCACATTCCACCAGTAGACCATGGGGTATGTAGAGGACACAGTAAAATTATCACGTGCATTGCTTCCAAAGCATGATAAGAAAAGGATTTATTTGGTTGGGAGCTAATGGATGAGGATATGGTGTGTGTGCACTTAAAAGAAACTATCATGGTCAATGCATACCCACATGGATGAGCCTGACTTTGATGTATGTGCAAAGAGTCATGCATTTGAGATGGCTGAAGAAGGCACCCCAAGCTAGACATATGACAGTAAAGCCTATTATCATGTCAGATGAGTAGGTCAGCAACGCATTGGTGAAGGTTTCTACTGAAGTTACAAGAAGAAACATGGACAAGGCCACAACAATCAAAGCATTATGCATGAGGAGTTGAAGATGAAGGATGTAGAGATAGCGCACCTAACCCAAGAGAAGGACTTGGAGTAGAAAAAGAATAGTGCATTAATTGGCATGGCAGAGGCCATTGGAGATCATGTGATGAAAGTGCACCCGCATCTAAAATCTAAGGTACCAGAACAATTCCCCTCGGTAATGCATTATGTTAGAGATTTGGTGGACTTGGTATTGGAAGAGGACACAATTAGAATGCCAAAACCAAAGAATCCTTGAAAAAGAGGTAGAAAGGGCTAAGGCTGCAGTAGTCAAAAAGATTACATCATACGAAGGCCTACTGCAAGCGCTCCAAGAAGAATTGAAAAAGGTGGATCATGCCTTAAATATATGCACAGCTCTAGAGGCGTTGATCAAGGTAAAGACTCTAGAAGAAGATAATGTAGTCAGAAGGCTATGAAGGATGATACCTTGGGCCACGTAGAATGGTTAACACTCGTAAAGCAAAAGTGTGAGGCCCTAGCAGTAACACAAGAGCCACACAAGGAATGATTAGATGAGCTTGGGAAACTCATCACACAAAAAATATGGATGTGCTGGAAGGAAAACATATTGCAATTCCAAGCATTATGTTGGTATTGCAAAATGAAAAAGGTGAAGTTACCCAAGATGAACTGGAGTCTATTATTGTGGACATACCAGAGTAGGCAGAGAAAGCATTCACCGAGTGGCAGGCCTTGGAGGCCGAAATAAAGGAAGAGTATCTAGAGTTGATCCTTCACTCATACAATGGAGGTTGCCTCATAAAACATTCTTTATTCATCTACATTCTTTCTTATTCTTTCCATTCAACATTATTTACTTCAATTTTTGGAGATACCCATTGTCGGGGTGAAAATGAGATTAGTGTGGGGTAATGTTGATCAGAGAACACTTGACAAAACTCACACAAGAAGTCCGTGTGGGAAAATAGGCCAGGTTTAAGGGTGTGAATGGACAAGAAGAACCCACGCATGGAGGGCAAGTTCAACATTTAGGACTTAGCTAATTTTGAGCATGAAGACCTATTTTTAGAAGATGGTGTATGGAACACACCAATGATGTGAGAGATGTGCGCGCCATGCATTTCTATCTTTGGAGGATCAGATCAAAGCATTTTGCATGGAGACGAGCTAAGAATAGGATTTCACTTCAGTTAACTAAAGAGGTCTATAGATAACACACTTGCATGTGTGGCTATGCTGTAAATGGTGCATGGCTATTAATAGCATGTGGCCTATTTTTGGAATAGATAAGTGGTGAAGGGAAAGTCCCCACCCTATATATAGGTAGTGAATTACCTAAGATAGAGAGAGATGAGAGATATATAGGTATATGCAGAGCGTAAGAGGTAAGCATAGAGAGATATGTGCATATGACTAGATTACTGTATTAGATCCATGCGCGCATCGGTATAGAATGCCATTATTGTAAGGAGATTCTTATGTTTATTAATAGATGGAAGTTATTGGCTGAATCTAAGTGTCAATCTATGTGTAATTGAGTAGTGCATGTTCTTGATTCAATCATGATTATTGTTTAAGCTTGTTCTTTCTTAGATCTGAATATGGCATGCGTGTAGAATGATGGATTAGTTATGGATCTATATGTTTCTTCCTTCATCACGCTAACATCTTGCTATAACAACCCTAAAGAGGGACTTGGTACCTTTGCACGCTTCGGGTGAGCGCTTAGTCTAGGTTGAGTGATGTGTCAGTGCGTCTAGGGTGTTATCCCACCATTTCATGAATAAAGAATAACAATGAAATTTAATTCCATTCCCAAGAAAATTTGAATATTTCATGAATAAATAACAAAATAATCTTCCATAGAAAAGAATACTCATGCGTGTTATCCCTCTACTAGGTAGAATCAATTCGAGATATTCAACTTTAATTTTTGCTTCAAGTTCATTCCAATCATTTAGTGCCTTATTTGTTTTGTCGGGGATGTCTACTAGTACCCATCCATTTCATCCATCATCATGTTTTGTCCTTCATTTTGTAGTACCCAGAGTACATTCACCATGCTTGAGATCATCCCTTCTATGACTATCCATCCATCGTGTGATCAATTTCCCAATCTCCTTGATCCTTTCCTTGTGAGGTTCTTGGGCTGCTGCAAGCACGTCGTGCTTCTCTTTTGCCAAAGTAAGCCTCTCCTTACGTGCCCAAGTGCCTCATTCTTTACCACCTTGAGGACCTCATTATCTTCTTCAATGGTCCTTGTCTTTATTATTGTGTTAGGGCCACACACATATTCAAGGCCAAATTTGCTTTCTTTAGTTCATATTTTAATGTCTGCAAGTATAGATTCATAACTTGTGATTTTTTGTGCAACCACTGCCCTGGCCTTCTCTTCCTATGCTACAACATCTTTTGGCTTAGGCATGCACACCAGATTCTTGTCTAACACTAGATGAACCAATGTGTGTAAATAATGTAGTGTAGGGGAATTCTTAACCACCTTTTCTTCATATTGTGGTCTTTCTTTTAAAATCTCATCCCCAATTTGTTCCACCATTTGAAGGAATTTATGTGCCTTTACCTCAATTTTTCTTTCTCCTCTATTAGGCACTTAATTTCCATATCCTTATCTTTTATATCTTCTAATAAGGCTGAATAGTTGTCACCGCTTTATCAATGTTTTCGTGCGACTTCCATAGACACCTTAGTTAAAGCATTACTAACATGTTCATATCGAGAATTGAGTTGGATTGATGGTGATATGGTGAGAATGTGGTGCCTTCTTCATTCTTCGTGACACACATGATTCCTCAAAACTTCAAATTCAAGCTCATCCATATGAGTCTGCATAGTCCATGATAATTGTTTGTGGGTGCGTGTGGTTCACCATGTTTGGATCCATCAAGTCCCTAGCCATATAGCTTCTCCCTAGGAAAAGTACTCTAGAACCTAGCACAAATTATCTTGGTCATGTCATCAGCATAGCCAAGGTTTCATGTTCTTACCACCTCATCTTCCTTGGGACTCATTGGCGTGCTCTTTTTCATGCTCTTGTGCTTTGGCACCCACATTTTCTCTACTTCCTCTCCTTCCTCAGTTTCTTTATCCATGCGTGTAGGTGTACTATAATTTTTGTATCTCCACCAGTGTTGCTTTCATTTATAGGTCCTTACACACTTATACTGGGGGCATCCTCCTCATACATAGGTTTCTCGCCACCTATCTCTTCATCTTCCCACACTTCCATGCTAGTTGTGGCAACATCATTCTACACACTCTTGTGTGAAGACTTCTCATCATCACTATCCTTAACTAGGAACATACCTTTGGGCACTTCTTTCTTTCTTCCTTGACATTATTCACCGGTGTTACACGTGGTGATCTTCTAACTGGATGTGATGGCCCAATGCCAACACACTGTGCCCATATGCCTGCCTGCATGTAACACTCTCTAGTATGGTCCGAGTCTAGTATTGTTTGCTTGTTCTTCTTCTTTTACTCCAAGACATTCTGTAAGCCTTCAGGTATCATCTCTTCCTTTTTGAGGGTGCATGTTCAACTGGATTCCTTGTGCCCACTATTTGTTTCCCTTTTGGAGGACCTGAAAAAGCTAAGTCCTCTCCTACAAGCACCTTTCCATCCTTGAAATGCATGCCTTAGATACACATAGACGCGTGCTAGGCTCAATTTTCCCCATGGCTAGAGTCTCCGGAGTTATATCAATGTTGTCCATCTCCATTGTTTCTACATAAGCTTCCTGTTTGGCCACACATATATTTCTTATCAAGATATGTATATCCACATCTACCTTATTAACATCAAATTGAAGCTTCCACACATTATGTAATTTGTTCACTGAATATTTAAAATAACGCATGGTGAAGGCGAAGGGTAACTTACACCAAGGGCTCTTTTCACCCATCTTCATAAAGAACCTCCCTAGACTAAAGTGTTGGTACACCATGAAACTCAGCTTGTCCATCCAACACTGTAGGAAGCTCGTGTGGTATGCACCACTCCCCTTCAAATGCCTAAAGCACATCCATCTAAACCATTTCTCTTGGCGCTCCTTGTAGGTGTTCGAGATGGAACCATGACATGTATACTTTGAAAAAAATTTTGTCGGTGATTTATTTTCCAAGGGATACTCCCAAACCTTCTCCCTTTTCCCATTGAGCATGCTATTTCACTTAATACAATCAAAATCAAAATAACACCCCAAGGTTATTTTTTCACCTTTATCATCTTGTACATGCGTGCCTCTCGCTACCAAGGCTCTACAATATAACCGGTGATGTTGTAGTAGGTCTTGCTCACCATTTTATGCATTATGTGCAACCAACATTGGTTGACCTCTATCCACCTCTCCGAGGCACCTAACTTACAACCTACGAGTCACGTTACAACCCTTGTGGCCATATCCTCTATGTTTGTGACTTTGAATGCTCGACCTCCCTTCTTATACTTGAACGTAGTGGTCATCACATCAACTCCCTCATCATCTGTTAGGTCACTAAAAATCTCTAAACTAGAATCATGTAACCCTATGACCTTGCCAACTAGTTTGGTGGTAATCCACATCCTCCTTCCTGTAAAATAGAAAAAATATCTTCATGTACCGCGACATCATCCACTAGTACAACTGGTCGGGCTTTCCAAAGTATGGAAATTCAAAGAGTTGCATGACCCCAACACTTTCCAACAATCTCTTCACCGAATCATCTAGAACCCTTGTTCCATCTACCATCCTCCTATTTGTCTTGGATGGTCTCTATAATGATATCCTTAATAGTCTTATCGGTCCTGTGATTGAAATAAAAAATTTTCACCTTGTTATCTTTGTCTCCCATGGTCTCCCTTCGATCACCCCCTCTGGATACAACATCTCTACTAACCATTCCTTTATCACTTCATCGGCCTCATTTCAATGACTGGGGCTTGCCTCGGTGCCATCTTTCCTTTTTCACTTATAGGGGCATGTTCTGTAACTTTAACTTTATCACCTTCTTACCTTGCACGCCTCGAATTCAAACAGACCCTTCGATCCATGAAACCCTAGTTATGAATCTTGTCTTCCTCAAACCTAGCCACATGAACCCACCTTTGAGCACATGCACAACCACCTTAATAACATTTTGCATGGAATGTTACCAACAATGTGTCTCACCCTTTCTGGTTCGTCATTCTCTGATTCATCACACTAAGCTCTTCTTCACACTTTGTAATTTGATAGCTCAACAATGCAAGGTAATAATAACATTACACTCACCAATTTATAGCTAATTCAAAAATCTTCACATTAATTTCTCCCCAACCACCACTATACATGAACATTAATTCCACCTCCACACTTTTCCATGCATTGCACCATGTCTTCCATGCCTATCTCTTTCCACGCCTCATTCATAACCTTCTTGTGTGCCCACTACTTCTTGGTCACATATTTCCTTTACGCACACTTTCCTATGCCAAAGTACCTATCAATGTGACTCTTCCCAAGTAGTTTCCAATGCTACAACCTACCTCACATTATACTGAGCATCCATCCTCCTACGTGTGGTCTTTAAATTGAAATTTTCTTGAAATCAACATTATCTCTTCTTTAAGCACCTGTAAGTTTATTTTTACCATGCACTATGATCTGAAACAAGGCACCAGTCAATCCTTCTTCATCCACCCACACTAAAAGTATGTGGTCCTCTGCATGCATGAACTAAAAAGGAGTAATCATCTTCTTGTGCATGCAAGTGTGCTTATTACACAAAACACTGAACTAAATTGACAAAGCATAATATCAATGATTAAAGGAAACACATATAAAGGGAATGCATTAAGGAAACCTAATCTAATGGAAATAATGCCTTATTACAAACACCAAGAAGACTTATTTATAGTAGGGCTTAACCTACTCCCGTTGAAATAACAGGGAAACCATGTGCCATCTTGCACCTGCCTCTAAAGTAACCTGAATCAAGTATGTAAGTCACAATATATGGTCCCAACCAATGCACTTTAAGCTTTTAGGTGGCGCAAAAACTTTGAATCATAAAGAAGAACCATCTATCAACTTCAAGCTTCTTATCCTTAATATGCCTATCATGCCATGCCTTCTACCTAGCCTTTTCTATCTTTTGACTCCATCCTGGAAATGGCACATCTTTCATCCAACTACATCATTTTATCAATGCGCTCTTCAAGTTCTTTCTCATCATCCAAACCTCTGTGCATGTAATATGTAGAGAAGGTAACATGAATTCCATGGAAAACAACCTCCAAACAAACACCAATTGAAAGGGTGTGGCTTTGTTCAATCTTTTATAAGTTTTCATGTATGCCCAAAGTACAATAGAGACTTTATCATCCCAATCTTTCCTTCCAACATCACAAATCTTAGTCAATGTATGGTTCAATATCTTGTTGAAAGCCTCAATAGTTCCATTAGCTTGAGGGTGATAGGGTGTTGTTTTATGGTGTGCCACCATAAATTCTACTATAATATATCGATGGTCTCATTAAGGAAATGAGTACCCCTATCACTTGTCAAACTCAAAGACATCCATACATGTTGATAATGTTCTCCCAAAAACCTTGTTGTCGTAGCTACTTTCATGTAATCCTTTGTAAGTGCCACTTCTACCCACCTTGTAAGATAATATGTACAAGTTATGATGTAGCGTGATCCAATCCTGTGCGCATGGGTGGGGAAATAGGACCCACAAAGTCAATTCCCACTTTTCAAATGGTTTTGCACTAGAAATAGGCCTTAAAGGAATTTCATCTCTATGCCTAGGCTTTCTAAGGTGCTAAAAATGGTCACATGCCTTACAATATTCTTTACAATCCTTATATAATGTTTCCCACCATAAACCAGCTAATAAAATCTTACGCATGGTAGCATCTCCTACATAATGTCCACCTACAATACCACCATGAGCCTCCTCCATAATAGCTTCATGCTCATGCTCAAGTACACACCGTGAAAAACTTCATCCCGACCTAGTTTGTATAAGTCTCCACTTGATCAACATATAAGGCACATCGTGTATGGAAAGTTGTTTCTTTTCTATACTCTTCATTCCCTTTGGCACCACACAGTTCGTAAAAAGACAACAATGTCTTCCAAGTCAGAGGCGCACATGGTTTAACTGAATAGCTAGGCATCGCACATTATATCCTCATATGCTCTGCACGCATCCTCTCTTGAATTAATCCTTGATAAATGATTTGGTCCAATTAATTCTTTACCTGGCTTAACCACCACCGTAAAATCAAATTCCTGAAATAACAGAATCTAATGGCATATGTGCCCTATAAAACGGGCTTGTTCACCAAGTATTTCAATGTCATGTGATATGTATAGAAAATAAAAGGTGTTTCTAGAAAGTATTCCTAAACTTATGCAACACGTAGATCATGGACAAGGCCTCGTGCTCTATGTAGTTGTATAGTTTTGTTCACTTGAGTCAACTTCCTACTTATAAAACAAATAGGATGATCAACAATACCTTCTCCAGGTTGGGCTAATACCATGCCAATGGCCATGTTAGAGGCATCCACATGCACATGAAAAGGTTTGGTCCATGAAGGAAAGTGCTAGAATAGGATGTTGTAGTAAGCCTTTCCTTTAATGTCTCAAATGCATGTTGTTGTGCTTCACCCCAATGGAACTTGCCTTTACTCTTTAATAATTCCTCCAAGGGCAACAATCTTAGCATAACCTTTGATAAACTTCTTATAATATCTATGTGTGCCCCAAGAATCCATGCACCTCACTCTAGTTAGTAGGTTCCTCTAAGCCCAAAATAACAACAACCTTAGTAGGATCCACTAACAAGCCTTCCTTACAAATAATATGTCCTAGAAAAGTCCCAAAAGGTGTAGCAAAAATGCACTTCTTAATGTTTAAGGAGATGCTCAACTATCAACACCTCTCAAACATAAGCCTTAAATTATCACAATGATCTTTCACTAGCCCATACACTATCCAATCATCCAAGTAAACCTGTAAGAACTTATGAATAAAGTCCTAGAATGCTTGTACAACAATGCATGCGAAAAAGATACTGTAAGTGTATTCTTTAATCCAAAGGGCATAACTATGTATGCAAAACTTCCCCATTCAATGGTGAAAGTTGTCTTCTCTTGATCCTCTTTAGCTATCCTCACTTGATGATATCTAAAAATCCATCAAGTGAAGGAGTAGATCTCACACCCTATAACACCTTCCAAGATTTCTTCAATAAAAGGTGTGGGAAAGGGATCTATTACACATATAGCATTCAACTCCCTATAATCCACACAAATCCATATTCATCCATCTTTATTTATATTGATCACCATAGGGCTAACCCACTCTGACTCCTCAATAGGCTCAATGATTCTAGAATTCAACATCTTGTCAATTTATTCTTTTACCTTAACATGTGTAGATTAGGATTCATCCTGTAAGGCCTCTTCCTAATCGAGTGTGCACCTTCCTTTAGCTTGATCCTCATCTCACCCAAAGAGTGATGTACCCCTTTCAACTCATGATAGCCTCTAGGAAATAAGTCCTGGAAGTTGTGTACAACTAGTTCAATTATCTTAGCAACCTTAGAGTCAGACCAATAGTCTCCAATGATGGCCTCCTTAGGTTCAACATCTATCCCAATGTTGACCTTCTTCATTTTCATAGGCTCATGGTATGCACGTGCCTTCTCATCTACACTTTCTAAGACCTCGCGTGTACCCTTAGTATGCTCAACATCCATATTCTCCACTTCTTCATCATCAATCACGTAGACCATCTTACCCTTTTCCTTTTCTAGGTAGCACGCCCAAGTTGTTCTACATCTGTCTCTTCTTCTTCAAAGCACACCTCCAGATCTAACTCACCTAGTAACTCCTAAATAAGTTCTTTACCTTTGCACTATCTCCCAACGTCAAGTGCTTCATAACCTATAATGCCTCATTCACTGGGGTTTAGTGGAAAAATAGTCAAAGGTTTTGAATCATACTTGTAGTCAGTTCTTGCCAATTTCCCATTTCTCTATTCAACTCTGCATAAACATACCATGCACGTGTGTAGCCTCGCAGGGTGTAGTAGAACTTGTGCACCCATAGTGAAGGTGGTAAGGCCTCTTGCCCCTTATGTCCAGAGTCTCTCACACTTCTAAACATGGTGTTGAGCATCCTTCCCATGAAATTCACATGTCTTGGTAGGTGCATTGCTCCAAGAAATCTAGCGAGAGAAGGTGATTCTCACTTCTCGCCACTCCAAAATATTATCTCTTGTGAACCATCCACCAGTGCATGCATTGTTGTCCCATGCAAGGCATACACTAACATATTCCTTCTTTCAACTTGATCTATCCACTTGAACTTCCATAGCATGCAAGAACACTTTAGATTCCCTCACCAGTGTACCTTGGTACTTGGTTACTGCCCAAATGCCTAACACACCATGGCCTGCTTATGCATGTGATTACACTTCTTACCTCACATCCAACCATTTCATAAGTGTCATGTGCCCAGTTTTTCACATATAACACTTGTAGTATCACTCATGGACTATGCATCATCCCATTGGAGAACTCCTTCCTTTGATGGCTCAAGTACTTCGGATCTCTAATGGTATGCACATAAATTTTGTTTAAATCCTCTTCACTCAAAGGTTCCACATAAGGTGCAACTTTTCTATTTGTTAAAGGAATGATGACACGCTCTTCCTTGTTCTCAAAACTGATGTATCCTTTGTTGAAGTGTAGATCGACGTTGTTTGCATAACACCAAGGGTGCCCAAGTAATGCTAGAAAATAGTCTACCTCTGCAAACGCCAAGACCTCAAAGTCCCCAATAAACTTGGCCCCTTGTATAGTAATAGTAGCATCTTTCAAGACTCAATGGGCATGGCCTTAGTCCTATTTTCCATAAACAACACATTTGAAGATGGTTATAATGGTGGTCTCCCCATCTGAATCCACGTGTCCAAAGTGAGTACATTCACTTCTGCACTGTATCAATTAAAATGTTACTCAACATCCATCCATCAACAACAACATTCAGAGTGATCTCCTTATCATAATCTAGACTATGAGGAGGTAGGTTAGCATGCAAAATTGTCTTTTGTGCTCAACTCCATCATGCTGCGTCTTTCCCTTAACCATTCCCCCAATAAAGGAATGATGTTTTCTTGTCACAACATCTTGCAAACCTCCCTTAGATCATCAACATATTTCTGAGGAAGCTCATTGTTTTCTTCTACTCTAACTTCCATGATTGTTCTTTCAAACATTGTATCTCACCTTGCAAATTCCTAATCACCTCCATGGTTTCTTGATAAACTTCCTTTTGATGTGTAGGGTCTAGATAATTTACATGTAATACTTCCTCCTTTGTAATAATAGGCTTCTACTTTGGGACTTCCCTAAGCGCGTGCAACCTTGGTGAGTGTAGTAACAAACATGGCACCAACTCAAGATCTAATGCTAACTTCGACATCCACTGATCTTCCACAATGCACTGCACTCTAACCATCCCCGCGCCCTTATCCTACTTGTGCTTCTTCTTAAGTGTTCATACAAGTCTGGGCATTCTTCATAATTGTGGTTCTTTCCACAAAAAGAACAAATAATATTCTGAGGGCATTCACACTGTAATGATAGGGGATCCACATGTATAACATGTTCCTCATGGAAATTCACTTCTTCCATCACACAACTTTGGACCTGGCCTCGAATCCTCCATGATATCCTTTACCTCTACCTTGGCCTCCATTAGAGTGCCCTTCATTGTGATTGTGATCATGATGCTCACCTTGTTCCTTTAGAATTATTTACAACACTAGTCTGACGTACACCAATATCAATTACATTATGAATATGATCAATCAACCTATAATTCTCAAGTATCATGCATGGTAGACCTACAAATCTTGCAATAACAAGACACGTTCTTCCTTATCGCACACGTTGCAACAATGGGCACCTACTTGAATCATGGTCCAAGTGACAGATCTCACAATCCAACAACATGGCACACACCGATTTATGAGGACAACTATCCTTAGTATGTCCTTCTACTTCACAATCCATGTGCACCAAATACCACTACACGTCTCATGTGCTGAATTAGTTGATAATTTTTCTAACTATTTTTCATTGCCATAATCTGAGCTTCCAAGAATGGGCTCACTCCTATGTCTACACTCCCAACTGCCTCAAGTGCGTAGAGCTACCTCAATTACCTCACGCAGATCTATATAAGTCTTGTGTGAGAGCACCCTTCTAAATGGCGTGATCAAACCTCCAACGAACCATTGAGCATGTTAACTCGGGTGTATGTCATAAGATAACTTTGATAAATGGTTTTGAATCATGCATCATACTCCCAAACACTCTCAGTCATGCCTTGTTTGATGTCCTTCAGTGCATTGATGCTTTTCTACTCAAACTCTAGGTATGTGGAACTCTGCCAAGAAAGCATCACGTAATGTGGTATAGTCCACACAAGTCTAGTTCGAGATCATATTTCTTGTACCAACTATGTGTGCGCACCCTTGTAGTGTAGTTACAAACTGACTTGCCTTACGCTCTAGAGTTGTGATCCCCTTACATGCCATAGTATTTCACACATATGTACATTGCTCAGCTACATCTTCTATTCCTCAGTATTCTAGAAGACGAAGAGACATCTCCATATAGATTTGCTTGGGCAGTGCAAAATGTGCCCACCAGATATGGAACTGTATTACCTCTTGTGTTTCTTCCACCCCCTAGAACCACTAGATCCACTAGATCCCGAGCCACCTGACCCTCCCGATCCTCCTCCTTTAGAAGGAAATAGACCAGAGAATGTAATGCCTTGTTTCCCAATAGATTTGTGCTAAACTGAACTCCCATGTTTGTGAAGTTGTTGTGCTACTTCCAGATGTGATTCCAATGTTCTGCGTGCCCATGTTCTACGTGATGATGACAAGCCAAAAAGATACCTCCAACTGGATCTCCAAATAAGATAGATGATAATTACACCACCATAGATGAATAAGCTACATGATTAACTCCTAAACTTGACTACAAATTAACTCTCTATTTATGTTGCTACTCTACTGCCCACACTAGCTTGTTTACTAATAACTATCATAGAAACTAGAAAACCAAACACAAGGGCTAGGTTGTCGGGTAAGATCAGATGTGCGCCCATGGTTCTCAATCTTTCTTCAAAAGTGCCTTCATCCGAAACCAAAGAGGGTTCTCTACCATGCTTTCCCAAATGGGGAGTTTCAGATGCTCTAGCTCTATGTCTTCTATGTGAGCTATAAATCCTTCATGAGCCATCTCTTTCATTAACACCATTATTTCCACAATTTCATGTTGCTTTTCCAAATCCCTCTCACGCACTTCATTAAACTTAAGCCACACCTTTCTTCTCTCTACCTTTCTACCACTAGGTCTTCCATCTTTCACCACACTTGCTCCTGCCCCCGCGCATGGTGGGGTTTAGTTAGCCATAGGACGTTGTTCCAAATCTAGAGTCACAATCAAGATCTTAATAGCTAAAGGGATACCATGCACAAATACATGATCCTTTGGGTTTATGCAAGAACTGGAACTCAACAACCTCTGGACATGAATAAGTAGAAATTACATACTCCAAAATATAGCTATTCAGAACACCACTCCACTAATGGTCTACAACGTGCATCCAAGTCATATCAGCATCATGAAAATCCTGGAATTCTTTTCCAAATAAGTGTTGAAACCTCCAATTTCTCTTTGATGCATAAGCTAATAGCCACTCACAACTCTATAGGAAAAATGGCGAAGAACATCTCATACTAACTCATGATACAGATTATGTTCAACCCACACACGTGCATTAAAATCAGGTCTAATGTTAAATCTATGAGCATACTCTTCCTCTAAATTGTCTAACCACTCTTCAATACTAGCCAAAGTCAACCGATACGTCTTCATCATGCAACATCCTGAAAACAACTAAAAAGAGGTCCCGACAACGAAACCAAAATGTAGTCTTATTTTACCCACAAAAGTCCAAGGTGTGTTAGCACATCAATCACCAGAAATGAGCTCTCACCGAAGCACGCAAGGTACCAAGTGTCCCTCTTTTAAGTCAACTTGCTTAAGAAGTTAGCATGATCATACAAATATTCCAGATCCATAACAGATAATCAAGTATATTGCATAACATAAACTAGATCTAGATCTTAACCATATGCAATAATATTTAAACAAGAACCATAATCAAATTTACCATATAAGATCCATGCTCAATTAATTCAATAACCAATATCCAACCACAAAGGTCCATTATATTAATTGTTGTAAAACACATAAGCTTCATACATATATAATGTGTCACCATAGGTTACGCACGCTCAAGAACCAACATCATAACCTTACAAAATATAGATGATCCCTAAACCGTGCAAATCAATACATATATATAGGTAGTGGGGATTTTCCGTTCACCACCTATGCACCTCAAAATAGGCTACATGCTAAGAATAGCCATGTGTCGCTACAAGATGAATACAAGAGCATGCAAGCTTGATAATAATAGACTATCTAATAATAAACTAAAATCTAATCCTATTAATAGCTCCAAAACTATGCATGGTGCTTGATCTCCCACTCGTCCAAAATAGCCTTTGCGTGCTTTCCAAGTCTTCTACAAAACGTGATTTGCACTCCATGTCCACATTTAGCATAATACTTGGAAAACAGCTTAAGTCCTAACTTTGTGCTTTCGGGCAGGCCCTATACCCCAATAATTCTATGTGCACCTATGCGCCCAATCCTTATGCACTTTCCATACTTAGGTTATATCTCATTAGCCCAACACTTTACTTAATGTCTTCATTTCGACCTCCCGCATCTACTCACCAGATCGGATTCGCCATTTTTGTCATTTTATCTCGATTGGGGTGCCAACATGCACCTTGGTCCTAGTCGGGGTGCTTTGATCATTTTCCCACTTTCCCACCACTTTTTGGGCACTTTCTAGCCATTTGTTTGAACATTTCATATTTCTTGTGGTCACCTTTTCGGGGTTAATTACAAAATTAGATCAAGAGAACCATATAAATATAAAATTATAAGACCATAATGAGGGACCAAACACTAGTCATTACTATCATCACCTAAGGTTGCATCCATCAAAGGCTCCATTTGCATCCATATAGCTCCATCACAAGGCACAAGGCTAGTTCATTTGCATCACACTGCATAGGAGGGAAGTTTATTCTATTCCATCCACCATTTTATTACATTATCTACACATAATTATTGCTCACTACTTTCATAAAGTGCGGCTAGCATAAGAACACCTAGGGCATGATTGCACACACAAGCACATAAAACTACACCAGGTCTGAGATGTAGTGTAACGCTCAATTAGAAAGTCCACCATTGTGGCAGCTGAGGACAATCTAACCCTTCATTTACATTTTTCTTTTTAGGGTTTGATGTTTGTTTTGGGGTTTTACAGGTCTATCTTTCATCAGTGATCATTGATGACATTCAACACAGAGTAGAGAATTACACGCAACAAGAAGCGAGGGTTTCATATCATTTTCCAACCCTCAAAGTTTGGTTTGGACCTCATGCATAGACCATTGTGCTCGTAAATCGACTAGGGCACCAATGTGTGGTCTAATCCTCCCCAGGAGCCCAGGCCTAGCCAAACAGATCAAATCTATCCTTTTTCGACCTCTACATGTTTGCTCCTACTTCGAACATTTATTTAATTTTACGACACATTCTAGATTAGCCTTCGATCAACTAAGTCATTTTCTTACTCATCTTGCACATTAGGGTTGTTATTTTCATTAGCCTAGTTGTTTAGGTCACTCTATATATTTACTTAATATTTTTATTTATTGTTATTTACTATTGTTCCTAGTTAGATTAACTACCATTATTCCACATTTTATTTAATCACGGGCACCGGTGATTGCATTGAGAGGCCTAAGATCTCGATCTATAATGTGTCGCAAGGTTGTCGTAATTGCTCCCTATTGATCACACTATGATCGCGAGGGTACCAGAACCTACAAAATAGAAGTTCAACCGTACATGCTCACAAACCACATCAAATATAAAAAAAAAAATGCAATATGGGGAGTCGATTGACCGACGGTCACCCTAAGAGTGATCTTACAACTGAGTGTTGCCCTACATCTTAGACTCCATGTAGTTCTAGTGAGTGTGTGTAGAAATGTGCCCTAGGATGTCATATTGCAAGTTAATGTTACCGCAAAATTACAACACCCCATTATTTGTCCTCTAAGTGTGGGGCAATCGATGTAATTTGCTAACATGGACCACCTCTCAAGTTGTGGGACTTGTGAACTTGAGATGGTCCTCTGGAGAAGGTCGGCCTCCTCTTCCTAATCCTAATGCTAAACTACTCCTAATGCAAGAAAAACTCCTAACTACACCTATCCTAACAATTCCAAGGAGACAAGGAGAGAGAAAGTGCATAAAAGGGAAATCCTACACTAAAGGGGTGATAACACCAGAAAAAATGGACCAAATACTCTGCTGAGGGAGGAAGAAGAGGGAAAATAGGGTTGGGAGAGGTCAGAACAACAACGACACATACCTAGATCCCCACTCGCCATCAAATCTCAATGAAACACAACATCCTACACCTACAAGTGAGAAAGCATACACATAATGCAAAAAAATGGGGAGGCAAGGGAAATACAATAAAAATGAGCAAGGGTTGAAGAAACACCACAAAACATGATTTTTATTGCTTCAAAACATGCACAGACCATTTACATTGATGCATAGAGGCATAAATACACTTGCTAGGCATAGGAGAAGGCTTACAACTCATTAGAGTTGAAGGAAAATTTTGCAAGATTTTCCCCAGCTCCCATAATGTCTCTCTTAAAAAATGAGGGGGTCGATTACATTATATAGGAAATTATCTCACCTACCCTCATTAAAGAGGTATGGGCAACCATACAAATCACTTCCCAAGGGTACCTTTTGTTATAAAATACATGGGTACCATACTGCATTAATGTCAATTGTTGAACTATCATTCACCCACCTACATTTACTTGATCTTCAACCCATGAGCCATCTAACTAGGCGTCGTTGGACGACTATCTAACCATGAATCATACAAAATGTGAGTGGGTCGTCCCAACCATGTGACTAGTCCAACCCTTGTTCAGTAAAGCTGCTGGTCATCTAACTATGTGACTCATCTAAACCCCCATCTATATGACTTCTGGTAAGTCCAACCTAGGTACCTGTCCAACTTGGGATGCCGTACGAAGTCTAACTTGAGTTGGATTAACCCTCGGGTGGTCAACCCCCGCCATCCAACCCATCCAACCCCTAAGGCCAACTTGCGAGGGCAATATCTTGAGCTCCCAGATTAGTTTTGGGGAAAAAATTTATATGATTTAACATGTAAACAACCCAATGAATACAATGGTGGTGGTATTCAGATCTAATTTTGAATTTATCACCTCAAAATTTCCCCTTCTTTCTCAGGATGGCTAATTTTACGTTAGAAAAATGAGTTGCCTCGAGAAGTGCAAGATATTTCAAGATATATCATCTTTTTCGCCATGTGGAGAATGGAAAAGGACTTCCATATGAACTTTTTGGACTTCTAATTCTTCACGTGGCTCCCTGTAATCTTTCATTTAATCTTAGGTCCTCTTTCACGGTGCATGCTCCTTTAGGCCCGAAAGCCTCTGCTTATGATGAATCGACTCTAAAACCTCGAAACTTCCCTAAATCTTCCAAAATCATCTCCTTGATGTTCCTAACACTTAAATACTCATGTATCATTCCAAATTGCTCCTTGAATCCTTATCCAGTGCTCAAACCCATCCTCTCAAGTTGTCTATTTTACCTAGGGGTAAAAATAGATAAAAGTTTGGTGACCTCTCGGGGACATCTACCTGCTAGATGTGTGACCAATTTTCAAGCATCCATTGGGCATGGATTCAGTTAATACATATGCAAATTGATCCTAAACTTTGAATTCCACCGAGCCATTAAAAATTGTTGCTTGAACCTGGACTTGCTTACATCGCTCGATTTTCCATCTCATTCACAAAATTATTTGAATTAAGGTTTTGTGAGAATGGAAAATTGTCTTAAACTTGTAATTCCCTTCCTTTGCAAATCAGATCTATGGGATGAAGGATAAAGCCTTCTGAAACTGTCCCAAATTTGATTTCTTGCCAAGTGTGAAGCTCACCAACTAATGATTTCTTGACAAGTATAAACATTGCAAAAGTTCTAGAGACACAAGCTGATTTGGAAAGACAAAAGCCGTTGTTAGGACCAAATTTTCCTCATGAACATGCCTTGGTCAAAATGTCGAAGATAGAAATGCCCTTGTGTAACTGATTTTATGATGCAAGAAGAGGCATAAGAACTCAACTATGATGATATAGAGAGATGTGAGAGATGAAATGAAAAATGTTCCCTCTACATTTGGATTTACTTGAAGATATCAACTGTCTCTTCTTGAATTGAACCCCTTACTACAACCCATTTCTCTCTTGGCAACATGATGAACTATGCAATAACAACCACCAAACCAAAAACTATGTACAAAAGGGAAGATCATACATACCCCAAGTAGAGCATACAAAGTGTGCACAAGCACTTCTTTTGTTGAAAGTAAGCCTACCTACCCTACTCTAACTAGAGGCAAAGGGAACTCAAACAAAGCCTACAACCAATAGGTATGCAAAAATAGCTCCCTTTCCTCAAAATTAACAGCCATGCATATGATTTGGCACTGATCATGGCTATTTTTATGAGTAAAATACGACAAGGGGCCAATCCTCTACCCAAATCATCAAGGTATCAACTGGGAGCAAGACGAATACTTCTCTCCAAATGATCCGCATTGAGCTCCTAAAGGTAATACAACCGATCCTTGGTGCCTTGATGTTCATCCTCATGCCCTAAAATGGACATGACCAGTTTTGGCTTCTCCCTTGGCTCCAATGAAGCCAAGTACCTTATTGGGCATGGTCTGGTTCGTTGAATGTGTCCATCGCTATGAATTTCAACCTCCATAATGAGGTCTTCTTGCAGACTTCCTTGAATGGAGTTGTTTGTTTCATGTTGATTTTGACCTTCTTGTGCATCTACACATAGTTGTTCCTCTATGTTGATGATTGATTGGGAAATGATGTCATCTTTGCTTTCTTCTCCTTCCTCAACCACATGGAACTTCTCCTCAACATGCACCTTCTTGGGATTACTTGCAACATCTTATGGAATAATTTGTGGGCTGTGCAACTTGAACAAAGCTTGCTCCTCACTTGGGAGTTCCTCCTCTGCTTGAAGACCAAGACTATATGCACATTTGTTCTCTTCTTCCGATATAAAGTTTGACAAGTAAAACTCCTCTAGAATTCATCGCTCATTAAGGACTCTGTCTTTGGGTAGTGAGGTCTTCTTTAATGCCCTCCTCCATCACAAGTTCATCAACTAAATCGACCCTACAAATGAGAGCAAAAATCTCTTAATGATTTCATATTCATTTAGTGTTCATCTCTTTGTGGATTTGGAGTTGATTCCTCCTCTTCCTTTGTTGATTTTGCAGGAAGATGATGGATCCACAATCTTTGAAAATAGAGTGCCCTAATAGACATTACATTCAAAAACACATCGATTGTTGATCTTCCTCTATTTGTTCTTGCTCTACTCTGTGTTGCATTCAGATCAACTTTCACCACCTACTCTTTCTCCAACCTCGATTCCTCTGTGAAGGTATGACCAAGAAGAGGATCTTCTCTATCCCTAATTTTGTAGCCCAACTCCTCAAAAATGTTGTCATTTCTTCTCTGTTGGGATCCTTCTCTTGTTGTGCCTCTTGACTGGTTTTTGGATTTCTTCCCAACATGGACTCAAGAATGCAAGAGGAGGGTTGAGTTGGGATCATCGATTTTTGCATTGGTTTAGGTGATGGAAGGGAAGGTATTTCATTCTGCTCCTATGGGGGAATTGGGTTTGGAAGGGAAAAGGGTAGAGAAACTGAGATGGGATGGGAGAGTGGAAGATGAAGAAGTGGATTCCACAATAGGTGCAACAGGTGGGAGACTTGGAAATTGAGGTTCAGGATGGAAGGGCATGGCTTGAGACAAAAGGGGGAAAATGCTAGATGGTGCAAAGGTTCCCATTGAGAGGAATGGATATCATTATGTTCGTAGGCCTCCCTTATTATGGTCCATTCTTTAACCCAAAACATTATGTTTTTCATCCAATAGAGCTCTTGTTGAGGGTCCAACTCACATGGTATGAGGCCATTCCAAGGGTATGGAATTCTGAAGCCGGCTTGGGCTACCTTTTTCATCTCCTTAATCCTGACTCGGTCCATGTGATACTCCAACTCCTGAACCTGCCTCTGTAACTCAAGATCTTTAGGTGCTAGATACCTTCCAAAATCTATGCACCCTTGCTCTTAAAAATCTCCATAGTTTGGTGGGTAACCAAACTATTCTGCATTCTAGTCATAGGGGTATACCCATTGCTAACTTTCATCATAGTATGATTCCGAAGGTAGTTGATAACACCCTGAGAATATATGTTGCAAATGTGGAGGTATGTCTGAACAACATTGTTGTTGTTGCATGTGTGAATTCCATTGTGAGAATGAAGTCATGATTGCACAACTTCATGGAACAAAAGAAAATAGAGAGAGGTGAAAAGAAAAATGGAAATGGATGGAATGGAGGAAGGTCTGCAACTCAGAGAACGAGTTGTTGACCAAATGGAGTCACCAGATGTGTTTGAGCATGTGCCTCCAAAGGCTAAAATTCTGACAAGAACACACCAACTCGACCGAAATGAAGCGGTAAGGTGCTTCAAACTTGTCCCATCGAGCATGTCAAAAATGTTATGTAAAATTACAACACCCTCGATTTTTCCTCCGAGTATGGGGAAATTGGTGTAATTTGATAACATGGGACCATCTCTCAAGCTATGGGACTTGTGAACTTGAGATGGTCCTTCGGAGAAGGTCGACTTCCTCTACCTAATCCTAATGCTAAACTACTCCTAATGGAAGAAAAACTCGTAACTACACATATCTTAACAATTTGAAGGAGACAAGAAAGTGCATAAAAGGGAAATCCTACACTAAGAGGGGTGATAACACCAAAAAAGGGACGATATACTCTGTTGAGGGAGGAAGAAGAGGGAAAATAGGGCTGGGAGAGGTCAGAACAACAATGACACACAACTAGATCCCCACTCGCCATCAAATCTCCATAAAACACAACATCCTGCACTGCAAGTGAGAAAACATACACATAATGCAACAACAAAATAGGAGGCAAGGGAAATACAATAAAAATGAGCAAGGGTTGAAGAAACACCACAAAACATGATTTTTATTGCTTCAAAACATGCACAGACCATTTACATTGATGCACAAAGGCATAAATACACTTTCCAGGTGCAAGAGAAGGATTACAAATCATTGGAGTTGAGGAATTTTTTACAAGAGTTTCCCCAGCTCCCAGAATGTCTCTCTAAAGAATGAGGGGGTCGATTACATTATATAGGCAATTGCCCCACCCACCCTCATTAAAGAGGTATGAGCAACCATACAAATTACTTCCCAAGGGTACCTTTTGTTAGAAAAGACACGGGCACCACCATATTGCATTAATGTCGATTGTTGAGTTGTCATTCACCCACCTACCTTTACTTGATCTATGACTTGTGAGTCATCCAACCATGCCAGGTTGGACGACCGTCTAACAATGAACCATACAAAATGTGAGTGGGTCATTTAACCCTCGTCATGCAAATTTGTAGGGTCGTCTAACTATGCGACCCATCTAACCCCTATCCGTATGACTGCTAGGACGTCCAACTTGGGTATCCATCTAACTTGGGATTCCGTACGATGTCTAACTTGGGTGGAGAGTCGTCCCAACCCCGGCCATCTAACCCCCGAGGCCAACTTGAGAGGGCGATATCTCCAGCTCTCCTAAGAGTTTTGGGGTAAAATTTTATATAATTTCGCATGAAAAAAACCCATTGAAACCAATGGTGGTGGTTTCAAGATCCAATTTTGAATTTATCACCTCCAAATTTCTCCTTATTTCTCGGGATGGCTAGTTGTGCACCAAAAAAATGAGTTGCCTCGGGAAGTGCATGATGTTTCAAGATGTCTCATCTTTTCCACCATGTAGAGCATGGAAAAGGACTTCCATAGGAACTTTTTTGGACTTATAATTCCTCACGAGGATCCCATAATATTTCATTGAAGCTCAGGTTCTCTTTCATGATGCATGCTCCTTTAGGCCCGAAAGCCTGCTTCTAATGAATCGGTTCCAAAACCTCTGAAACTTCCCTGAATCTTCCAAAATCATATCCTTGATGTTCTTAGCACTCAAATACTCCTGTATCATTCCAGATTGCTCCCTGAAGCCTTGTCCAGTGCTCAAACCCATCCTCCCAAGTTGTCTATTGACAGGAGGTAAAAATAGATAACATGATTACACTGATAACGGGCTAGATCTAGAATGTGGAAATGTATAACATATGTGTTGATGGAATAGAATGAACTTCCCCTTCCCATACAGGTTTATGCAGAATATGTAGTCCCTTGTCCCTTGAATAGAGCTAGATGGATGCCTTTAGTGCTCTTTAGTGCCTTTGGATGCAAGCTTAGGTGATGATAGTATATGCTTAGCGTTTGGTCTCTCATTTGGAAAACATAACTATGTATTTATATGATTCCCTTGTTTAAATTTTGTAATCGACACTGAAAGGTTGACCCATACATGAAAAAAGATGCTCAAAAGATAAAAGAGACCCTAAAGGAGCAAGTAAGATAGAAAAGGACAGGGCGCCCATAGGAGATATGAATGCCTAGTGTAGCTATTTCGATCAAAGGTGTTGGTGTCCAAGTCCATAAAAAAATAAAAAAAAATACTAAGCGGGTTATAGGGTGTGTAAGACCAAAAAGGAAGCAAAAATAGAGAAAAGAGGCCAAAGATAGTCACAACCACTAGTTTTCTTGCTTATGAATCATGTAAATGCTAGCATGTTTTTAGGACCTAGAAATGTACCCAAGTGTCGATTTTGTGTCTACACACACACACACATAACTTGATCACTTGATGATGTTTTGTAATGACTTGCTTATTTGTGCTTGACTTGGTGTTGCGGGTTAGTGATTTGGGTAGTTTGATTCTATAACCCTGGTTTGAAGTGCTTGAGACCTATTTAGGGGTTACTCTTAATGCACGTTACTACTTTAAATGATATTTACCTCGGGGCTCTTGAAAGCACCAAGTGAGTAAATGAGTGTATTTGACTTGCTTATATAGGGTTCTATAGGTATAATTTTGCATTAAGGCCGACCCATGAGGAAAGTAATGACCCATAAAAGATATCAAATTGAGAAAATGATTGTTGGAAGGCCTTGGATGAAATCGATAGTTTTAAACCAAATCATTGGACACTTTGGTCCTTGTTTGGCAATTTTGTCTAAGTAAGGAATGAGGTTTTGCAAAGTTCTATGCATTATAATTATGATCGAGAAATTGCTTTGCACTAATGTGAGCTTTTTTGTGAGTAACTAAACAAGCAATAAGGAGAAAAAGTCTTGCAATAGGATTGTGACTATGGCATTTAGGCATGGAATAGGTGCATAACTCATGATTTATGGATTAAGCTAATACTAACATTATTAAGTGATAAATTATCAAACTTAGGTGTCTACAACCAAAAGCAATTACAAGCATTTAAAACAATATTCGTGTATGTAAGGGATTTTGAATAACATCTAGAATTTGTTGTTGTCGTATTCATTAGGTCATTGAAAGAGACATGTTGTGTACTCAGTACACCTTGGACTACTTTTTGGTTTGCATTATACTTGACATTATGTCTTCAAAGAATTGTTCTCATCAAGGGCCCGGTAATAGTGGAGGGTTAAACGCGCCACTCAAAACATCCCCTATTTTTATTACGTTGTGCAGGTGTTCATACCACATTATTATGGTTCTAAGGAAGATCATTTCCCAAAGACCCAACCAAAACCTTGGAAAAGAGAGCAAGGTTTTTAGAGCCTCAAAGTAGGTAAATAGGATCATCAAATCAAATTTGTCGTATTTGACAATTGCTAGAAATGCATGTAGGATTCTAGTTAACTTGCTTTGTTCATGTTGATCTTTCTAGGACTCCTTCACCTTATTATCCAAACATATACCATAGTATTTGTTTTTTAACAATCGTCTCCAAACTTGTAATAAATCAAATATTCTTCTACCCCCTTTGGACAATATTTGATTACTCAAATATTTTTCGACTCCCAACTTTCCCATAGAAGCAAAGTGAGTGGACCACTTGTAATCCACCAAGAGATTATAAGAGGGCTCACCTTATGTCGAACTTCACAACTCTAAATCGCTAGACAAACCTCAATTTTCTCTAATTTATCAATTTTAATTACTCAAAAACCCCATTTAAATACCCATGTGTATTGGTCGGTGCATTGCATTCTTAATGTGTGAGTACTTTCCACATAAAAGACCAACATGTGATCCTATTTATGTTTCCCACATCATCTTCCCTTCCCCATCCCATTGTGATTTAAGTATGCCTTATAAAACTATATACACACACTATATACTCAAAACAACAATATCTTTCAAAAACGCCAAATCAGGGTGTGACAGTGACCACAACGAAACTAAACTCAACCTCTGCCCAGGGTTTAAAATTAGCCCCCTCTCATTTTCAACGGGGTACCTAACCAGTCCTCAAGCGGAGCCAGGTATGGTGAGAGAGTATTTATTATTATTATTTTTGAATGCACACGTTTGAGAAAAGGGCCTATTTTTTCCTGCTAAAGGAAGCGGCAGCAGGTAGTATAATGAGATTGCTCTTGCCACTTCTTCATTTTCGTTTTTGTTTTCCTAGTCCCATGCGAAAATAGGCCAGAGTATTCATCGCAAATAAAACGCAGATTTCTCTATTTTCTATGTTTTTGCTAGATTATTTCCGTGCATGTCTCTGCATAAAAACCTTCATCTGTACACATTAGTCACCTAAAATTTCATCTGGGTGCTCTTCACTACCGAAAATTTCAATTGGGTGGTCTTGATAACCCAAAAATTTCATTTGGGTTTTCTGGAATTGATTGACTCTTTCTATTTAAACCCTAGCAAGTGTCTGACAAAGTATTTCAATTTGGGTATGTGAAGAGAGGCATATTCAGAGATCCACCAGGCTATTGTGAGTGTTGCGTATGGTATGAGGTTTGAGGGGAAAACAGTGATGGTGACATCTAGGGTTCCTGTTGTTGGGGATATCAAGAGAGAAGCTGTGCAGGAAGTGCTGCTGAGGGGAGAAGAGGATTGGGGGCTGCTTCTGATAGGGACCAGAGAAAGTTGCAAATGTGTCCTGCCTCAACGGCCAGTGCCAACCATTTGGGTGGAACTCAGCTGAAATTGGTTGTAGGGTACGCCCTAACGTCTAAGAAGATTAAGAGCTTTCTGCAGCCTAAACTTGAAGGCCTAGCCAGGTATAGCCTTCTTTGTTCACTTGGATCTCAGTGGCTAATGGGTTTATTATCTTTTATGTTTTTGTTTTTAATACATTTTTTTGGGTGAATGAAAAAATTGCAAATAGTGACTCCTCCTTGAAGCTTGGCGAGATTATTTGGACATCTTTTCCATTAAAAGTTTGGTTTAATTGATGCCCTGGGAAATTTGCCCTTGCATCGAATATTTGTTTTTTTGGGTCGAACACGAGTTTGTTTTGTGGAGAAACATAGGCTCCAAAGTAGATGGTGGCTGCATAGTGGCTTATACTGTTTGTCTATCATCTTCCTATATCGAAAGAATGGCCATTTCAATTGGAAGGATCGTGGATCAGTTGATGCCCTCAACGTGGTCTCAAATTGTTTACTTATGATCGCATCAATTGCAAATTTTTCAAGTTTTTGAAAGACTTTGGCAAGTTTTTCTTCCTTTTTCAGCATTTTGCCCATCAAAATTTGGTTCAGTTGATTCTATCAATATGGTGGGGAATTTTCTTTCTCCCATGATATGGTTTCCAACAAGTGCCACGCTGCAAAAGTGAGCCACTGCGTGTAAAATGGCTTTTCTTAGAATGCCTCTTTTTTGTAAGGTAGCCGCTGTAAGCTACTTTTCTAAACTATAAAACTTGGTTATTTGAATTGTAAGGTTATTGATTTAGTCTATAACCTGAACATGGTATTGAATTATATTTGCTAATTTGTATTTTTTTAAATAAAAAGTAGGGTTCTGTTGATGCCCTCAGCACAGTGGGGATTTTTCTTTCTGCCATGTAATTTATTGCTCCAAAATAGACAATGGTTGTATGATGTTTCTTATTGGAATGCCTTCATCTGATAAATGGTAATTGTCTATCATCTTGCCAATTTCAATAGTTTGTCTATATCAATTGGAAATATTGGCTCAGTTTATAGTGATACCCTGAGCATGGTGGGATTTCTCTCTGTTCTATGTCTTTTGGTAGAAAATATTCCATTCGAAATAAAGTTACTTCTCTCTATTTTTTCTTGCAAGATTTCTTTGTTATCTTTCTAGATTCAAATTTTTTTGTCTGAATTGGAAAGACACAAGTTCTGTTGATACCCTGAACAGGGTGGGGAATGTTCTCCTGCTGTGGAAGTTTGGTAAAATCAAGATTCTAGATTTTAAATGAAAAAATGGGTTTACAAGATTTTCCTGAGTGTGAAAAGGTTGCATTGATGCAAACTTCTCTTTCATTCTTGTGGTAAGCTTGGTGAGTGTTTTTTATCAACCCAATGAGTAATGTAAAGATCGCTTGAATCATTTTTGACCTGTCAAAGTTGCAATCAGTTGACACCTGTTTCTGTCCCATCAAAAGTTAGGTTCGGTTGATGCCCTTAGCATGGTGAAGGATTTTCTTTTTGACATGGATAGTTTGCAGAAAATGTTGTGCACTGAAATAAGTTATGAGTGTGTAATGTTTCTTAGTAGTTTGCTTTATTTCAAAAGTAGTCACTGTTTGTCACCTTGTAAAAACAAAAAAAAACCAGCTCTTTGAATTAGAAGGATATATCCCAATTTCAAAATTCAAATATGAACATGCAACTATTTCTCAGTTTATGACTTATGTTTTATGTTGTTCTGATTGTGTTTACATTTTGTATCCATAAAAAGTTACATTCAGTTTTACCTGAAATCCAGTGGAAACTTTCTTTCTGCCGTGGACCTCTTTTGCAGAAATTATTAGGTTCCAAAGTAGGCTATATGTGTATAGTATGTGAACATGGTGGGAGATTTTCTTTCTGTATAAAATGTGATTATTCTTCTACCATGGGTGTAGAATTTTAATTATTACTATTTCACCAAATAGTCATTGTCTGTCATTTTTCTAAGTTTAATAAGATATTGTAGTTCCAAAATCTAGAACTGATTAGATTATTTTTGTTATATTTTAACTCAACAGAAAATTCACTTAGAGCATTTACAGTGTGGAGGGGTATCTTCAGTCGTCAATTATTTTGTTATATTGAATGATGAATGAAATATAAATAACACCTCCCTACCTGTTGAATATATTTGAAAGTACATGGAAGTCTTGTAAAATATTCTAGAAGGGTTGTGGCGAGGTTTAACTTAACTCAAAATATAGATGTCTGTAGTAGCTTGTATGTGTGGTTGCCTTTGGGGTCACGAAATATTTTTTTATTGTGAATGCCTTATTACTAGGATACCGATACGGCACCCCTGGACCCCCTGGAGCGGGTACGGAGCGTGCAGGATACGGATACGGCGACGGATACGGATTGGGAGCGCGTAGGAAACGGCAAGGGTTTTTGCGTGCACTGTGTTTGATCCTTCCTGCCCTGCAACCTCCTGCGAAGACGTGCCGTGCCCTTCCGCCTTGCCTGCGTGCATTTTGTGCATTTCCAGTTTTTGAAAGTGTTTAATTAAATTAATATATACATGCCCGTAAGACTTTATCTTTAGTATAGTCGGTGTTTATTATTTAATCATGTGTAATATTAGTAACAAAACTTTAGGACTTTAGTGACAGTTTTTTAAAAGTGTTTCTTTTATTAATCATGTGCAATATTAAACATATATATGTCTAGTCTTTTATTTTATTATTATATGTGTAGTCGGTGCTATATTAAAGTAAAACTAGTAAGCTTTTATTATATTTATAGATTACCCCTTTTTTAATATAATATCTTAGGATTTAATTTATTTAATTTAAAGTGGTTTAATTTAATTTTTATATATTTTTTGTACTGTTGTATCCTATGCCGTATCAGGGCTCAATTTTTTTTTGCCGTTTCCGTGTATCGGATACTCTGTACCCGCTCCCGTATCCAAAACGTATCGGCTACTTAGCCTTACTATGACCGTATGACGTGGCTTCCCTTTAATAACAATATTGGGCGTTTCCAACATTTCACGATTTCTTTTGGGGGCAGTCCTGTGAGCTTCTATTGAAGTTGTTTGAGTATATGCAAATGCTGAAAGATAGTTATGTAGATAGGATTTAGATTACTGTATTAGCTGGAAGTATATTTTCAAGGAACAAAAGAGTTATTTCATGCAGAGAGATTCAGTATTGATCAATGATGGTAAATAAATGGATAAGTATTTATCATAATCAAAGACCAATTGTTGTAATAGATTCTAAATGTTTATGGCTAAATTACTATTGTAATGCTGGTCTATTCTTTCATTAAAGCTGCATTTCTACTTTGTTGTGATAGCATCAATAGTATCCTATAGAGCTATCTGAATCTCAGTTCTATATATTGTGGTATTTGTTGTAGGGTGCAATCGAGGTACCATGTATGTGTCCTATTTGCAAGGCTGTTGTGGATTTTGTGCCTAAGCCAATATTATCTTTTTCCGATAAATGGGCTGTGATGGATTACAATTTCTTGTTATACCTAATCATTTTGCATACAGTTTTATGACCAAGCAATACCCAATCTTGGTATCTATTCATTCGTTGCGTTTAGTTGGTCATTGGGTGTTAGGATTGGAAATGTTATAACTACTTTATGTTGGGAGAATTAAGTTTTTCTTTTCAAACTTTTCAAAGATGATGTGCCCTAGTCTACCATTATAGAGTCAGGCTGTTCTATCTGATGGCAGGGTTTTTGCTAATGGAAGGGAGCCAGTCTATTATGCAGCCAGTCTATTATAAAGATGCCAAAAGTTTTGTCCGGCTGCTTTGATTTAGCATGGCCTTTGTGACTAGTTGTAGTGCAAGATTTGCAGGATTACTCTATACAAATGCTACAACATATCATCTCTGTTTTCTGATTTGTGAAATATATAGTAGTCAGGTAATTGCGTGGCCCTTACACAATGGGTTCAAAGTTAGCTTAGTTTGCAAGGATGAGGTGAAATAATTACGAATTACACTAATTTCATGCAACTTCCCTAAACTGCATATGCTTACCTGATCAAATTAATTGCTTTTTAATTTTTATGATATTAGTATAGTCTTATTGGGTAGAATTGCTCCATCTTCTTACTTTATCTAGCCTGTAAGTCTCTTTAATTTCTAGCAAGTTTTATATAATTTGCACTGGTGTTATAATTTTCCTGTTGCAGGAAAAAAGGTATTACATTTGTTGCGATAGACCGGAACAGGCCTCTAGGCGAACAGGGTCCTTTTGATGTTGTTTTGCACAAGGTTAGCTGCCATTGTCTTTTACTTGTTCTATATTTTTAATTTTAGCTGTATGCTGGGTGATGGAATTTAAACTTGTGTCTCCCTTTTATGTTTTATGTGGCAAACCATTCATATAACACCTTGGGTGTTTTGTGTGTGATTTTGACAACACTTGTAGGGAATTAGTCTATTAGAGGAAAGACCAGGGTTGGTCAGTTAAGGTTGCTGTTAATGTGTGTGGAATGCTCACGCTATTATTTACTTGGGAGGTGTTATTTATTCAAGAAAATAACAACTTATATCTTCATTTATTTTTAAATTGATTTTTTCTTGGCAAGATATTTCTGTGGTTATCTTGATATTTTCTGCAACTTTATGCAGTTATCGGGAAGGATTGGCGACAGAATCTGGAGGTTGGTATCATTTGTGGCTGTTGTAAAGATATGTGTATCTTTTATTATATGACTTTAATCACCGAAACAAGATTCATGATGGCATTTTCCCTTTTTCACATAGTTGTTCTTCAAAAAATTGGATGATAGTTACTTTTAAGTTTTTTTGTCTGTAAGTTTGGTGCATACTCAATTGGACATTGATGACCGAGCAATAGTTCATAACTTTTTTATGTGACCTTTAAATAGGATGAGATGATATAGACATTAGACTTCCAAACTTGCCAGTCGACTGTGTCTTATGGCTCCTAAATCATGGCCAAAAAGGTCAAGAAATTTGGATTTCAACAAACACAAATGAATAAGGTCAACCCTGCATAGGAACTGACATACATAACTAAGTAGAGAGCACAAAAAGAATCTCATAATGGCTTGAGCCTTGAGGAAACATGCAGCAGGCCTCCTAAAAGTGCAGACTTTGCAGCTGCTGACAATTCATCTTGAAAAAGCTTCAGAACATTTCACAAACAGAGACATAAATGTTACTTCTTAAAAGGTCAAACAAGCCTGATTAAGCTACCATCATCTGCACATTGGCACATTGAGCATTATTCCTTTGTTTCTCTGCTTTTCCTCATACATATGACCACCTCTCAGAATGCATTGGCTTAGGACAGTGGAAGTGACTGGAGAAAACTGATAGGGATCTTTTCCACATGACACCAAAGCTGCACGAATTTAACTACTAACGGAAAGAATGATTTTTCAAGCATGCCACTCATCAAACTAATAGGTGAACGACAACCTTGAAAACAAGGCCTATATATCTCATGATTTCCCATGCTCATGGTTCTGGTGACATAGATGTGGAGCTGGTTGAAAAAATATTCAATTGCAAATGTTTTATGAGTTTTGAACAATGTTTAAATGATAAATATCTTTGGCTTTGATTTTCTTTTCACTAATACTCAGCTCAACATCAAGGCATTTACGGCTTAGGGTTTACCTTTCAAAACTGTGTGGCTTTGCACTTACATTCTTTGCACTTATCATAAATATTAAAATTGTGTAGGTCAAAGGCTATTGGCTTGGATATTTTCTCCCTCTTAGTGCTTTTACTGAGTCTGCTTACGTGGATGTGTTTACGCAATCTTTATGTTTGATGAAATTTTCATTTTTTCTAGGTTGAACCTCTTGAATGAGACAACACATTTGAATTAGAATGTGAGTTTGAATTTCTGTTGTTTTGCAGGATTACCGGAAGGGGCATCCAGAAGTAATTGTTCTTGATCCACCAGATGCAATACAACATTTGTATAATCGCCAGTCAATGCTTCAAGATGTTACTGATTTAGATCTATGTGATTGTGAAGGTAGGTGTCTCTCTCTTTTGTTCTGTTTTTAGCTTTTCATTTTTGCTTCTCTTTCATTTATCTTACAATCTGAGTTACTGATATGGAGCTTCTTAGCTTTTCGTTTCAATATTTTCTTTCTTATATAATGGCATAAGGCCACATCCATTTGTTTGCCCTTTACCAGTTTGTATACTCATTTTTGGTTTGTATCTTCTTTTTTGGTTGATGTGTCAGGTAAAGTTGGTGTTCCAAGGCAATTGGTTATAACTGGTGATCCGGCTTCAATTCCTAATGCTGTTACCAAAGCAGGGCTGAAGTTGCCACTAGGTAGGCTGTTCATTTATAAATTCTCCATATTTAATGTCTTCAAATTTGTGATATCTTGGTGTACAAGGAGGCAGTTTGAGTATTTTTCTTGGCAACATTTTTTTATATTTTTGTTATGTTCTTTGCAGTGGCCAAGCCGTTGGTAGTAGATGGTACAGCAAAGTCACATGCGTTGTCACTAGCATATGATCAGTTCAGTCTCTCAGAACTTGACCCTCCTCTTGTGCTGCAGGAGTTTGTCAATCATGGTATAGAAGCAGTGGTCTTATCTTCTATGGTTTATTTGCTTTTAGTATTTTGCTCCAACTCTATTTCGTGGGAGTTACTTAAACAAGCGATTTGTCTTGATCATAGGTGGTGTGCTTTTCAAGGTTTACATTGTAGGGGACACTATTAAAGTAGTGCGCAGGTTCTCTTTACCTGACGTGGATGAAAATGAATCTTTGGGCTATGGAGTGATGCCATTTCCAAGGGTGTCTAGTGCTGCAGCCTCAGCTGACGATGCAGATTTAGATCCACATGTTGCAGGTAAAATTTTTATTGCAGCTATTGTGGTGGATGCAATATGCCTTTTCTTTTAGTTTTGATTCCCATCCTAAATGTTTTTTTAGTGCAAGTGTCTTGTTTTTTTATGAGTGCCACATTTTTATGCATGCAGAGTTGCCTCCATTCTCATTGCTCAATAAACTTGCGACTGAGCTGCGACGAAGACTGGTGAGTTGACTTGAGGGCTGTGGGAGTTAAAAACATACATAGTCTCTTTATTTAGTATTTTCAGATATGATATACATCCTAGTTGATTCGTTTTTATATATCTGGGTACAAGTACAGTCTAAAGAATGCTTTAGTACTGGCATAAGGTTGACTAATTTATGGTGACTGATGCATAACGGTAATGCTAGGCAGGTGAACCATGTTGGCTATTTAGGGATTGATGAAAAGATGTCTTTCATGGAAGTTGTACAATACTAAATTGTTTTAGGCTTTAGTATTGGTTCAACTTTCTTTTGAACTTGGCTTGGAGATGCTCTAGTCTCTTGGGATGCCTTTCACTGCTGTTTGGTCATCTGCAGATATTATTATAGTTTGTTTCATTCAGACATCTGGATTGGTGTAAACACATTGATGAAAGTAAACTGAGTCATAAATTTATTGTTTTTCTTACGAGGGTGGTATTTTAATATATTCAGGGACTGCGACTCTTTAATCTTGACATCATTCGTGAGCATGGAACTCCAGACAGTTATTATGTGATTGATATCAATTATTTTCCTGGTATGTAATTTGTTCAATGATTTTATTAGTTGTTTTTGAAATGGGGTGTTTCTTGGTTGCCCGCTATATATTTTCTCCTCTGCTGGATTGAGTACTAGTCGTAAATCCTTTTTCTATTTATATGCAGTAGAGGATTTTCTCCTTATTATAACAATTGTATTTACTGACACTTTGATCGGCATATGTTGCCAATTATTTACAGGTTATGGAAAAATGCCCGGATATGAGTACATTTTCACTGATTTCCTTTTAAGCCTAGTCCAGGGCAAGCATCGCAAACTAACTGGAGCTGCTATCTGCAATGCGGATAGTAATGACTGCTAATCAGTGTCCCAGATACAAATTTCATTTCTTCCCTCTTGTTTTCAGTTTCAAATTTTAGGCTCATGTAACATTTTGAATGTGTCAAATTTAGGCATTTGACAGATTCTTCCGGTATGACCGAGATACAAGCATTGATTCAATTTCTGGATGGTATCTTTTGCCCAGATATCATCAATGCACATGGCCCAGTGCATTCTCCAGGTATCTTATTTGGCCAAATGGCCCATTCCTATTGTATATCTGTCTGTAAAACTTTTTTCTTGCAGAGGTCGACTCTGTCTCTGCTTAAATCAGAATATAGGTTTGGTGGAGGCAGGTTGCCCGGGGTCATTCAGGGTGGTAAAGCAAGCGAAGTGCAACTACCATCCAAGTTATTTGCAAGCATGACATTTTTGCTTTCCAGGTTAAATTTTCAGCAGAAAAATTTAATCTTGCCCTTCTATTGTAAATGAACTACATTTGCCTGGATATTTACATTTACATTTAGCGGGGTTTTCATGTGATGATTTATTAGTTTAACGAGATAAATGAACACCACAATATCTTACTGAGTTTTGCACCATCTAGCTACTTATCTTTCTTTTATGTCATTTAGCTTTATATGTGGCATGTTCATTTTTAATCCACATACACTACCAGTTGCTTTAATTGAAACTGCGAAACCTAGGAAATGGAGAATGCAGAACCTCTGAATCAAGTTTTCTTTTGCAGCCTTTGCAGTTGGCCATCACCTGGTCATGGAAGTCAAGGCAAATCATCTGTATCTATTTATACGGCTCTTCTGAGTTACATGGCCTGCATCCTTAACTGGCGAGCAATGACCGATTTATTATGCATAATGTCTATTAATTCTTACATTGAGAAGGTTGTATGTATTTGACTCTTTAGTATGTTGCATATGGGTAGCTCTCCTTGGTGCGCTGAGGTTGGTGAGCATGTTATTCAGATGGTCTGAATTTGTGCTATTCACTCTGTTTTGGCCAAATTTAACACCTGGGAGATGTATCTGGCCTGAGTTTTGTTTACATCAACATATTTTTATGATTAGTAAGAAATTGCCTATATATTTTTCAATGTCTGAAAAATACAAATATTGGCACACAATCTCATCTTTTGTTATATTGAAGCTAACCTGTCTCCAAGTATGCACGCGCTAAATTTTAACTCAGAATTAATATTGTAATTACTCTGTAAGAAGTTTGTTGTCAAAATGGAATACAACTGTGTTTAACATAGACTTACCCAAATCATTAAAAATGTACTTCCTTATTCTAAATAAACAATTAGAAATCTCTGGCACAAATTTGTAATTAAGAAAACTAGAACTTGTGGCACGATCTGTATGCACTTCAATAAAATATCAGCCACCTCTAGTATGGAGGAGTTATTCTTACATAGTTTTAGATATAAGACTGAACCGCATGTGGGAGCAGTATAATTTGTTTATTGTATTCAAGAATCAAATAAGTTTTAACATCTTGCATCTTGTATGAGATGATGGTATGAAGTCTTAACGGTGAAACTCAGCATTCTGGATTGTATGCATATGTATTTTTGGAGGATGTACTTTGTTAATTAAATTATTCGATAGTGCCATCATTTAATGATGAAAAATGTGAGAAATTTAATGCTGATTTTTCAGAGCCCAAGACAATCAAATTTCCTCAATGGTAGTGCGCTTTTACCAGGAAATTGATGTTTCTCTCACTACATCTGAATGTGGTGCAAATGAAAAATGTAGCAGTGTTTTAGGATTTGTTTTGGGGTTAAGATATGCTTTGAATGTTATTGTTTGCTTCTCGTCGGAGGACTCATACAACAAACTGTTTGTAGTACTTACAGAATGGTGCCATATTTGTTTTCGAGTTCTTTTACCTCAGTTATTTGTTTTTAAGGGGTTTGATTAGAACATTGGTCTTTTCAATAGCTAAGCTTGTCCGGTAGCTCCATATGTAGATTTGCATTGTAGCTGGGTTATAAGAGTAATGGTCTGGTGCTGTATTAGTTGTATTTTTGAGCTCATTGCATTTGTTTCTACCTAGCAATTGAAGTTTTGGTATAGAGTATTTTGTTTTCTAATATTGAAAATTCAAAGAAGACTACAAAGCACTAATCCGAAGAAAGAGAAAAAGACACAAGTAAACACCTTGTGGTAAATTGTCTACTTGCGTGGCCAGGACAGAAACAGAAATCATGTGATACTATTTAATCGCAAGAGTTGCAGATCTTTTAATTTGTCATAGAACTCATTATTTCAGGATTACCAAAATCGGAGTGAGAATAACGTGTGAATGTTTTAGATACCATTTTGTAAGAGACCAATTCCAAGCACATCATTTTTCCAGGTAAGAGTTATGTTAAATAGAGTTGGCAGATCAAATTGAATTTGATTCCAAATGGGTGCGTTGCAATCCCTAGAATAGAAAGTATGTTTAATAGACTCAATATTCCTGCAGAAAATGCAAAGGCAACTTAATATTTTGAAAGAACTTAATCCTATCAGCTGTGGGTAGCTTGCATTGGATCACTCCCAAGTGAGGCGTTGAGCATTAGTCTACTTTGAATTTCCATGTATTGGAACAAAGTTGGGTCCATGTACACTTAAGAAGATTAATATTCCATTTTCTGATGTAGCCAGTTATGAATACATAATTGAGAAACCAAACTTTAAATAAGCTGCTTTAAGATGGAATTTGATCAAATATCACTCCATTTGATCCCCTCTAGTCCTTGGCAAAATTTCATGGGATTTGAGAAGACATATTCTTGTTGAACTTTTCTTATTAAAGCTTGATTTTGATAATGCTTATCTGAGAATCAAATGGTCTTTTGGTTAAAAATGATGAAATGGCCTAGGTATGGGAATCATATTCTTAAGTCTTGTTAAATTGCTTATCATTGATGCCTCTGCCAAAATTGTTGTCGATGGATCTCTCACTGGTTCCTTTTTGCTTCAAAGATCCATCCGACAACAACTACCAAAGATCTTGTTATGTATGTAGCAGCGGTGTAACCCAAACACAATGTGGAAGCGGGTCCTCTCCTTTGTCAATAACTGAATTTTGAAGCCAAGAAGCAAGGCCCAAAACTGCCCCTCCTTCCACATCAGCATTATGTAAAAAGCAAACCTCTTTCAAATTGCAGTGTGAAGTCTGAGAAAGTCTCATTTCACTGATCTTGACCTCTTGAAGCAGATGAATACTAGAGTCGTGATTAGTAAACGTTTGCCTAACTTTGTATTTTCTATTAGGAAGGACAACCCTTGAACATTCCATGAAAGGATTTTACAATTCATTAGGTGGGGGGGGGGGATTCAATTGAGTGGCTGCCATTTGTAAGTGCCAAGAAGTGGTTGGTTAGAGTGATCACATGGCTCTTTTCTTTATCCATACTACAAGCATAGCCGACTGGAGACCTAGACCTATGTCTTGAGACCATATCAGCTTCTTGTAAAGCAAGTTGGAGCTCATTATTGTTTGAAGGCACATAAGTCATATAATTGGAGAAGTCAAAGAACTTAGTTCTTTACACCTGTGGTCATTGTGCTGTCCACTATCCACAACAATGTTAGAATATGAAGAAGGTTTTGCATTATCGTGCGAGAGGAGAAGAAGGTGAGGAATGGGCTTTGGCAATTATCTGGAGAAGTTGATTTAGAATTGTGAAGGGAAGGAAGGCTAGGGATTTGTTTGCATAGAATTTGGCCTTTCATCATAAGGAATTGCGTTATGTTGGGTTGAGAGTTTGTGTTATGCGTTAGTTGAGATGGATATGAAGTAGGGTTTGCAATCTTAGATTTAGAAGTATCACTATTGCTAAAGGGGTTACATGTCTTTCCCATGGGACAATCTCTAATAAGGTGACATTCTCTTCAACAATAGTAGCAAGCATTAGACATACTACGGAAATGCACAAGTTGTAAAACTTCAAACCCCAGACTTATTAATTTTAGGGCTTCAAGTAGTGGGTTAGTCAAATGCATTTCAACACGCCTTGGGATGAACATGAACCTTGGAAAACTTGTCATTGTTTTTACACCAAATAACCTGTCAAAGATGACTTGCAATATCTTTCAAAAATGGCCAAAAAACATGATTGAGATATAGGGGAACTCAACCCGCATTGGGTATCTAGACCTAGAAGGTCCTTCAAGGTGAAAATCAAAACTCCACACTTGTAGATAACAAATTTGTCCATAGACGACCCATGTACTTATTGTAAGACATCTTGAGCGTATTTTGGGGAAGAAAACATACATGAAATATATCCTTTCCCTAGCCCTCTAATGGCTTCTAGAAACCAACCACGATTCTCCTAATTAATTTGTGCCCATTTATACAAATCTTGTTCAAAATTAATGTCTCATAAGAAAATAAAGTCACAGCTTTTATAGCACTCTGTTATAACACGAGACTTTACCCCCTCCACAATATGTTGAAAGATTTGTGTTGTCGACCTTAGCTTGTTTGTTGCCATGTTCTTTGAAGGGAGCTAGCGTAATCTTATATTCACCCTGAGCTATCCATTACAGGAGAGGTGTTCTTGGCTCCATTATAGGAGCAACACTCCGATCCCAATGCCTCAACCAACAAAAACAATAATAAACAATGATATGAGAGTTTTAGGTTTGTTAATGTTATCTTCTATAGTAGCTTTGCAATGGCCAATGTTTCACAATATCTCTTCGTCGCTTTGCATCACTCCTTCCAAATTGTGTTTTTTCTTTATGGTCTTTGGCATAGAGTATTGATTGTAGTTCTAGTTAAGAGCAATGTATTCATGAGTATTATATGTTACTTTGTTAGTGTAGAGATTTAATTCGGTATGTGATTTGGTTAATTTCTATGGTGTTAGTGTATTAATGTATTTATTAATTATTAGTATAAATTAGGCTTTTATTAGTTTGTTATGTGATGTTTGACTTTCAAGATGTTTCCTTCTATCATTATTTTGTTGTGTCTCTAATCTTCTTAGTTTACTCGTGTTTTTCTCCCCTTCCTCAAGTTTGCTCTTTTACTGTATTTCTTTGCTTTTGTGTTTTTCCTAGAATTCTGCAGGACCTTTTGACCCTTGTTTCACGCCACTTTATGTTTGTGGCCATTCGTTGTATGTTAACATTAACACTAATAAAGTTTTAATTTAAATTTGCATTGCCTAACAATTATTAGATTCTACTAATATGGTTTTGGTGTTGCCACTCAAAGAACAAAACAATTATCATCAAACTTTTTTTTTTTGGGTTTGGTTCGACTCATGTCTAGAAAGGTTTTTGTCAAATGTTGATATTTAAAATATATAATTACTTTAGAACTCTATTTCTCCTAACCTTTCAATTGTTTTAATTCTAAATATTATTTTCTATAAATAAATTTGATTTATTAAGTTATACTTGTTACGCCGAAGGGGTTCCCCTATGGGAAAGGCCTTTATGGTCGTTTACGTCACTAGCTTAAAATTGGACAGGATTGTAGACGTTTTTCCTAGTTTTAACCTTGATTGTTAGATTTGGATTGTAAAATTTTTGGGCAAATCGTATTTAGTTAAACTACCATTTGAGAA
This sequence comes from Taxus wallichiana var. yunnanensis, assembly GCA_018340775.1. Taxonomy (NCBI): domain Eukaryota; kingdom Viridiplantae; phylum Streptophyta; class Pinopsida; order Cupressales; family Taxaceae; genus Taxus; species Taxus wallichiana. Next base: position 255,348,604 of record CM031234.1, read on the forward strand.
GGGAATGGTCAGTTTCCTTCACTGTCGTTTTTAAAGGCAAGAACGCTCCATGAGGCAAGCATCAAAGAAGGCTCTAAATTGCATTTCGGTGTGGTTACAAGGTATTACTCTTAAACTTGAAACCCTTCATTATTTTTATTGAATTTTCTTTGATATTTCATTTGAGTTTTTTTCTTCAATTTTTTTCTTTATTAAGACAAACAAGCAATGAAGGCGTCATTTCTCATTCGGTGAAACCCTCAATTTTGTCGACGTTCTTGTGTAGGTACATTCCGAGACACGCCATCATTATGCTTTCCGTTAGGGTTTGTTTTTGGGTTGAGACAGTCACATAATTGTTCTTTTGGAGTAGTGACGAGAAGGAAAGGCGTGGACAATAACTCAAATTTGCTTTAGTTGAATGCTCGCCAAGTGTTTGATGAAATGATTGATCCTTGATTAGAAGAAATTTTTGAAAAGATCTATTTTTATTGATTGCTCCTTGTGTCAAACAAAAATGGACAAGGTGAGCAAGAATAGGGGAGGGTGATTTCCAATGCCAATGATTTGGACTTCCATGAACAACACTAACTCAAATTTGCTTTAGTTGGTAAGATTTCTATTTGTTAATATTCTTTCGGATCTCAACTTGTGAAATACACCATTTTGTCGTGGCCAATCCCTAGAATTGATTAGTTTATCTCAAGACCCACCCAGGAAATGACAATCTAATAGAAAAGAGCTATCCCTTGTAGTAGACAAAGGCAATCTGGGTTATGCAAAGAAACAAGAATAAGCATGCTAGGCATACGCAAACCATTCATAAGTGCACCTTATGTACTATAAATAAATTATAACGAGTTGTTTGCTTTCATTATACTACCTAAACTAAGGAATTGCATGCTTGACATTTTTCACTAAATACAAGAATAATATTGAGGCAAGCCCTTCAAATAATTTGTTTATATGCAAATGTACAACCAATATTCTAATAACAAATTTCAAATTGTAAAACCTCGAGTACCTCAAAACTTACATTTAGAGACACGGGGATCCCAAAAGCGTTCTTATTGAAGCAATCTTATAATAAGTGAAAGAATCCAATTAAGTCTTCTCCGACCATTAACTCAAACACCGTTATTCACCCAAAGCGCCTCATGCAAGAAAATTTCACCAAATAAAGTGAAGCGCAAAACATAAACCAACATAAATACCCACAACTATTACTCTCAACTCTAATAGCTTAAAGCTTGGCAATTTAGGAACCAACCACTTTCTTGCAGAATACAAGCAATACAGTAGCGATATCACTGCATCTTCCATTTCTAGATGAGAAAGAGAGTCGAATACCTCCTGAATGTTCATAAATTCATAACACATAATATTAGGATCAATCTCTACCGTCACCTAATATAATGAGCCTTTCCCTAACAATAGCCAATATACAAAAACCTAACCAAAGCTTCTGTTCTCAAAACTGTACAACAAGATCAACGATTACTTTGTGGTAGCATCTTGCATGTTAATTTTTGTGGTAGACAACACATCAATTTCTCTCTTTGAACCGCTTAAATAAGGTCGCATAGATTTTACGTGATCTGGTGCTGGATTTGACTCTTCTTTCTTCATGCCATGTGTGCTTTCCCCAGCTGAAGTTTGCTCTATATTAGTAGAAATGTCTCCATTTCCACTGCTCATTAATTTGGTTCCTTCTGAGGCATGTAAATCATTACATAATTCACCTACACCACTGACTCCATATTCAATGGTATTATTCTCAATATTGACTCATGAGATATCAACCAACCCATTGGCCTGTTGGACTTCACTTTGATCTTTTACCGATTCAGACCCATCCACTTTTGCACTCACTTCGTGGTTCACACTAGTAGAGGAATCTTGATGTGCCGTGGATGCACTGACAACAATTTTTTCAACTGACCTGTTCACATATCCCTTTTGTATTTGATTGCTTGCAAGTGTTTGATGAAATGACTGATCCTTCGATTCCAAAGAAATTTTTGAAAATATTCATTTTTTATGGATTGTTCCCAGTGTCAAACAGAAATATCAAGGCTTGCTATTTCTATAAAGTATCAATTTCCTCGAGGTTGGGGTGGAAGTTTAAGCTTCTATCCACTTATGTTTAAGGTTGGGTTGGGATGGAAGTATTTGATTAATTGATTATGAAGACATGATACATGATACATGATGATATGCTTTGTATTGTGTGCAGGCCTGTGTGTACATACCCCTTTCTCTTAGAACAATGCGCTAAAAGTAATGCCATACAACCTCGTTATCAACCCCCAATCAGTAATAGTAAAGTTAGATTTAAAAACTTGTTTTTTCTTAAGGATTTATCATGGCTGATTTTTAGGACCTAATTTATTTTTTTCTTCAAATAGGTTGGTTGCAAGACATTTGTCAGACATATCATCTATTCGGGCACATTGTTTTTAATACCATTAGTATTTAGTTGATTTCTGCATCGATATCAACATAAAAGCAAAAAATAGTAACAAAGTATAGTCGACTTATTGCAACAAGAAGCAAAATTTATACTTGACTTATAGTAGATTATTATGCGCTTATTTGTATTTGAAAAATTACCTTCCTCAAAAAGTAAGCTCTTCAAACTAAAGATGTTTGATCTGTGTGAACTCTCGTTTGCAGGCAAATGGGAAGGGAGGTTCCCAGGCATCCCTCTAGCACTTTTATGAGAACTAATATAAAGTTAGGTGCATGGCGAAAGCAACCGAGAGGTGTTGAGACCTTCTAATAAATCTGCACATCATGTCAAAGGCTTTGCTAATGAGCATAATCATTATGATAATCATGCAAATGTTGGTTATTTTTAAAGGTTCGATTTTGGAATTAGGTGGAAGGTCTGAGAGAACAATAAACTATAGTGGTGCTAGCTTGAATTATTCTGATTTATTGTCCACTCAGTCATTTTTGTATTTATCAAGATGACGTTCTAATCTTGGTTCCATCAGTCCTAATCTTCCAATAAGCTTATGCAAAAAAACCATAAAACAATATTATATATTTGTGCTAAATAATATGGGTTTGTGTAATGCTCAAAATTACAAGAGCTGGAAAATGAGGATTTTTTTTTCATAAAAACAAATTACACAACTACAATCGTACATATTAATTTAATCAAATACATTAAATCATATTTGTTCTTTTGATCTATCTGACAACATCCATGTAAGCCATGTGCGGCTGAGAAGGGTGTATCCAGATCTCCACGATCTCCCTTCATCACTACTTGAGTGACAATGCTTACTAGCATTTCGGCTCAACCTTTATCAGGTCATGGGAACCATGTGAAAGTCCTTGGGTCTACCACGAAGCTAGTTTCCCAACTTCGTATTTACGGTATCCGACCATTGCCTACCTCATGTTTAGTGTTCAACTTCCCATGATCAGGTTACTGACAATTTTTTTAATTGGAGGACTAGGTGATCAGACAATGCACAACCATCAATGCATTACTTTGGCCAAAGTTATCCGCCGTGCAGGTTACGGCTAAACTCAAGACAACACACTAGTCTTATGAGTTTTAAGTCTTCCGCCACCTCACAACTATCCCTTTCATTGTTATCTAGATCTTATAGTTTGTATTTACTTTATTTCCAATTAAACTTATCTTGCAAGAGTTTATATCGAGATAGATGCCAAGGCCAATTAGGATCATTATGAGATGAGTACATTCGTTATGCTGAAATGTAACTATTTCAGCATTCCGTATGTACTTATCCCTTAATATGCCTAATGGATCTTTTCATCTAATTACCTTCCTATCTAGTTTCTCTTTTCCTGATGTTTGATTTTTAACCTTAAATTATCTTTTTATAACGACACTCTTTCATCCTCCAAAAAAATAGGCTTTCTGATCTCAACAAATTAATGTCAAGTTTACCGGAAGGCCAAATTAAATATATATTAATATATATTTAATTATTCCTCTGATCAACTATGCCACTAAATAGCTATTTACTTTAGAAATTACAAGACAATTGAATGTTATAATAATTGTCCAATTTTTGGCTTCATACATTGGTAAATATCAAATAAATATATATAACAATTTATGATAAGTAAGACCTCTTAATTCTAGTATTTATCATTTACTCATATTGAGATATTATTCGTATAAAGTAATCATCTCTTTATTAAAAACATAAATTACATATGCCGTTAAGGCAAAATATATAACTGATACTGTAACCCACACATAGTGAGGTTTGAATATTAACAATGGGTCCAAGATCCCCATAAATTGGTCAAAATTCTGCGATATCATCCTTCTACAAATTGAAATCCAAGTAACTCATTTAGATCCATGCTATGATAAAACTTCTCAAGACATGAGTTTTCGCATATCCGAATGTGACGGCTAATTGTCCTGCAAGACTGGAGTAGTGGTATGACGTCAGTTCAAAATGAACTGGCATGAATATTGCCTCCATTTTCTGATGCAATTATTTAATAAAATATGAAAGATATAAATGTTGTTTTATCAACAAGCGCATGATAATACAACTGAGAATGTATTACTACATGTTTTCCATAAAGATGCAACTATGAATGCACACAAATAGAACAACCAATTTCTATTTCAACGATCATGTTTCCCTCTAATCAACGAGCAACTTAACAAAACTATCCGAAATCAACATTTCCAAATACCAATTAAACATATTCTCTCTAGGTAATGAGCAGCTCATCATATCATCCAAGAACATCATTAACAAAGAAAATAAAACATAATATTTTCAGTCAATGAGCAGCTCTATAAAACGTCAAAGAACATCATTAACAAGAGAAATAAAACATATTAATTCCAGTTAATGAGCAGCTCTATAAAACGTACAAAATATACCTTTCCAAACAATCAAAACACATTTTTCTTATATATATGAACAACCCAACTAAACAATGTAAAAACACCATGATTACATCATTTAAACATGTTCTTTCTGGTAAACGAACAACCCAACAAAACAATATAGCAGCACCATGATTACATCATTTAAACATACTCTTACTAGTAAAAGAACAACTAATAATTTCTTTCATACAATATCATTATATTAAACCCAATCATGCCACCAATTACTCCTTGGTACGACTCGGTCAAGTTGTCCTGGCTTTCATGCCCTTACCAAGACAAGCAATTTCTTTTTCATAGCCATGCAAGAATCCAAGTCATATTGCCAAGTTGGAAGTTATAGGCTAAATGCCATTTTTTGTAGTTATTCACACATAACAACACACCCTCATTTATACATGAACCGATTTAGATGCCCATAATAAAAATTTTTGGAAAATGCAGCCCCATGCAAGAGCTTTGACATCCACAAATTTTCATTCAAAAGATCTCAATAAATTAAAAATCAGACCTGCATATAACAACCAAGAGGGAAAAAATACAAAACCCCAACCAAGTTGCATATCCATATCGATTTGGTTACCCAAATCGATTCATTTATGCAAATCGATTTGTATACCCAAATCGATTTGGGTATCAAATCGATTTGTTTACAGAAAACACAATCAAATTTCTGTTAACAAAAATGAAAACCCACAAGCACAAATCGATTTGAAACACACAAATTCACAAAAACGTTTTCCTTCTTCCAATACAGGAAAAACCCAACTCTTTTCTTTTTGGGTACAATTTATTTTAATGCAGAGAAGGAATTTTAACTTTCATTCTATTTTTATTTTTGCAGATCAAAACCCAAAACCCCATCTGCATTTTTTTTTCTGGGTTTAGCTAAAACCACACAAAGAAAACTTAAGAGAATACAAAATCCATCAATTTCCTTTTCAAATTTCATCTCCAAGCAATTAAATCAAAAGCTGTCCACAAATTCCTTTGATTGCCATTAAAACAGAATGTGTATTTCCTCATTTTTTTACAAATAATGCAATAGAGAAGGGAGAAGATATTCATGCCTGAAGTAAACCCAGAATCAACAACCTCTTACTCTTCCAACTCCAACAAGTTGAATCTTTCCTTCCTCCAAAACTCACGCAGGTATCCCAGAAGGGAAGAATGAAAATAGACAAGGAGAAATAAAAGAAACAAATATAATGAAAGAAACTATAGTTGGGCAACATATTCGAGAATTTTCGGGCTTCCCAATGTTGGCACATGCATTAATGCATGCCACATACTTGTGCTATGTGGAGGTGTTTCGCTTTACGAAACCCATGAATTTTAAATATTAAAATTAATATATATATATATATATATATATATATATATATATATATATATATATATATATATATATATATATTACTAATTTTACAAATTAATATTGCATTTTTTAAATTTTTATTTATTTTTATTTAAGTTGTTATCCAACTTAATGGTTAAGTTAAAATTAATCATCATAATACAAGTCCACATATTACCAATAATATATTATAATAATAATTATTTGAATTTCCACGTTCCATACGAAACATTCCAATAAACGAAAATCACCAAGTCCAGTAAATAATAATTCAAATATTCTCATAAAGCTGGCTTGACATAGCATCGTCAAATAAAATAGAGGTAGTTATTATTACGGTCATTGCAAAAGTCGAACAAAACAAAAGATGACTAAACCGATTAAAATAAAGTAACCGAAATACAAATAACCGAAAGATTCGTTATCGTTTATGAACCGTTTTACCTACGATCAAGGCCTAATCACATTTAGGAAGGATCATCAAGGTGGGTGCGGGGTTACCCGTTCAACAGTGTCATGCCCCGCAACAGAAGTTGTGGGTCATGACATGACGAACCAAATGAATTCTTACACACAATGATGATCTCGTCTAATCTGATTAGATGTAACCGTAGTTAATTTAACTTACTAGAAATTTGGGATGTTACGGTTTGCATATATTATTTTGAAGGTGGCATGGAGCTAGTCTTTGTCAATCAAGATTTTGACCTCTAATAAAGAACTTTAAGCTGTGTATCTTGGCTTATTTTAGAAATTTGGAATTGTTGAGTTTATTATTATTATTATTATTATTCCAATTTACCCTGAAAATGCACCTTAAAAGACCTAGAAAATTTTCCTCCAAATTTGGGGGAAAGGGGGGAAATGGCAATGCCGTGGCCAAACAAAAACCCTCTTCGTGTAATTTAATCTTCCTCCTTGCTCATGCTTTAGTGCAGAAGTTCCAATTCAGTTCCCTATTTTGTTAATTCGTAAATTTTACTTGCATAGAATGCTCAACAAAGATTTCTGTCAAGTTTACCCATAGAGCTCTTTGCCTTAGAGGTCACAACAAAATCATGCAATTTGCAATAAATAATCTTGTTTGAGCATTTTGTCAAGCGTTCCTGTAGACAATATGTTTAACAAACATATTTGAAATTTTTTCCCAATAGAAAATTTCGTCCAACATTTTGTAGACAATCTATGTAGGATCTATTTTTGAGCATTATTGTGAAATAATTGGTCTGCCTTCTACCAACAACACACCTTTGTCATGTGTTTTCATGTAGGTCCTCTGCTTTCTTCTTTTGACATTATCGTTTGCTCAATGTGCTATTTTTCCCATGGATCTATCAAATTTAACTGTCACGAGCATAAAATTAAAGACACAAACAATAGAGCATTACATTGTGCATGAAATGAGAACATGTGGGCTGTCCTTTGATTGTCTACGAATCTTTTTGGATCAACTTATGGATTGTAATTTGTCTTATGTTATCTTAGTTTATGACCATGCACAAGAATCTTGTTTCATTATGGATTGTAATTTGTCGTTTGTTGACTTATTGTGGCTTGTTTGCAGGGTTTTGAAGTAGCTAAATTACATGTCTTTCCCATAAAGTTTTGTTACAAGGGGATTATTGCCGCCATGATCAGTATGTCATAGTTTGAAATCTTTTCCTACGCTTCTCTCTATTCAATAGTGTTTTTGTTTTAGGGGACAATTTGGCCAAGCATGTGAGTTTTCTCCTTTTTCGCAAGCCCACGTAAAGTTTTTGTGTACTAGGCATGTAAGGTTTTTCATAAAATTAGTGATTTTATTTGCATTGTATGCCTTCATCTTCGCTTCAGTGTTTCCTTTGGCTTGGCATGTCCCAAAACGTAATCCTAATTTATATTGATTTATATTAAGACACAAACATGGAACAAAAATATGTTGTTATTTTAATAGGTTTAACCTCAACTATGGAAACACCTTCTTAACCAAATCTAAAGTATTTGATTATGATGAAATATTTGTTGTATGTTTGTAGTTTCATTCTAGAATTTACTACTCCACATGTGAGATTCAACTCCTCTTAGTGAGGACTGAGAAATCATAATGTCTCACACCGACTCACACCTAACGCAGCTTGAGCTCAACATTTTAAAGGACACACCACATTTGTTTACAAAAATGATCTCATGAAATCCCACAACCTTCAGATGTTGAAAGCATCGAGCGCTCTAATCACCCAATTCATTGTTTGGGGATTGACTATCCACAAGTCCTAGGGACTTACTTTTCATAGAGTAATCACAAAATTGGAACCCCTTTGAAAGGCAAGGTTTGACATTCACTGACTTTCTCTAGAGTTCCCTCACTTTCTAATGTGCACATTTCCCTGTTTCATTCGAAAGGTACTCAAAAATGGTGCACGTACCAACACTTGGAGCACACGAGAGAAAGGAGGACTCATGACTACTATCACACAACCAAAACAAACCATCGTAAATACTACCCTCTACTTTGATAACACCTCCACTACTACTTTACTCAACACTTCTTGTATCCAAAGTGACAAAGGTGCCGTTCAAGGGGTATCAAATGTATTCATGTTTAGTGCAAATAAAATTGGCCACAAAAGGCTACCACTCATGATATAAAATTTGCAAATGTACGGAGGTCTTCATGTATTCATGTTTAGTTCAGATCTCATGATATAAGATTTGCAAATGTATATATATGAATTTGTAACAAATTTGAAATGTACACATAGAACCTTTCAATGTAATGTTTCATCTATATTCCTACACTTTCGCTATCAATCAACCCCTTATCAACATGTTATCGACAATACAAAAATGATTTTTAACAAAGAACCAACCAAACAACCGATGCAACCACCATCTCAAACACATTGTAACACTCATACAATTCCCTAAATAATCACAAACCACATCAACTACAAAAGTAATTAACTATCCAAAGCGATATCAAATGTATGAAAATTCCATAGCATCCAAGTCAAAACTACTTAGTCAAATTCCCCTTGTGTCTTTTACGGGTAAAAATTGATTAAATGGGTGCCTCTAACAACTTTTCGCTTTCCCCTTGTGATGCGCTAAAATTAGCGGGGAACTTGAAAAGGTCATAACTTGTGCTCGGGTGTCTGTTTGAGTCCTTTTTTATTTAAACCATCTATTTCGATGAGACGAATGCCCCAGATTAATTTTCCCTGTTGGTTGGAGCGCGTTTCAACACATTTTCGGGCCTAAAATCTGCCATCTGAAGGCCGAAAATTAGGATCTAAGTTGTAGTTAGGTTTTTCCTATTTTAGAGCATTAGTTAATTTTAGTCTCTTGCATTCAAATTAGGTTAGAAAGTTGGCAATTCCTCTAATTTAGGCTTGTAGAAGATGCGTGGCAATTTTTGTGCCCATACGAATAAACATGTAAACTTACTAAGAATAGCAGGTTCTAGTAAACTGCTAAAAATAGTAAATTTCGCCATCTAGAGTAGATTTAGTCAAAGTTAGTTAGATTTTGTTGGGCAAATCGAGTTGGGAGTTGTTTTCCTATTTATGAAACATTGTAATCCATGATTGAATAACGAAGAAGGAGATCTATTTTCTTTTGAGTTCAAATTATTTGCAGTATATTGAGTGTGTTTAGTATATTTACGGGTAGAAATTGATTAAATGGGTGCCTCTAACAAAATTTCTCTTTCCCCTTGTGTATAAACATTCCAAAGCATCCAAGTCAAAAATACTTAGTCTTCAGGTTCTCTCCTATTTGATTTTACATTCGGAAAAAAATTGGAGTAGGTTGGTCCTCGGGACCGGTGTAACATTTGGCATACAATTCATCACAATATTGAATTGTTATTTTTCTTGGAACTACACCTCTTGTAAAATTCTTCCAATGATTGTCTCTAAAACTTCAAAAAATTTATACGAGTGGCACCGCTACCCAACTTGCAGGATATGAAATGAGGAATAATTTCCATTGCCCTAATCGATTCAAAAAAGTTGGGATTTCCAATGCCTAATCCTCTACATTGTGTTTGTTTGTTTGATATCCCATAGATTTTTTAATTTTGCTTGCTACGACTATAGACGAGATAGTATGGTAAGACCAAGTTATGAATAATTTTTTTCTGATCCAGATTGTTAGTGCTTCTTAGTGTAGGGATGAGAGTGTTCTTATCAAAATACTACACACATGTGAGGCTCTTGAAGAAAAGGCAAAAATCTTGATATAAGATTTACAAATGTATATGTACAAATTTGTAACAAATTTAAAACGTATAGATACAAGCTTTAAATGTAATGCTTCATCTATATTCCTACACTTACAAAATCAATCACACTCCTTATCAACATCAACTATAAAAGTAATAACTATCCCTCTAAATCAAATAACATATAATGTTCGGCGTTCACATTGCATTATACAAATGCAATTTCTAGTTTAAACCTAATTGCAATGTAATGTGGATTGTAGTGAATTGTCACTAAACAACCACTTTCCACATTACACTTAGTTGCTTCCTTGATAATGTCGGGGCCACATGCTTTAATGCAACATACACATTAACTATGTAATTTGGAATTTATTAGTCTTTTAATGGTCGAAATTGTTCTATTTATGTACAATTTTTTCAACTTATTTAACCAATGGGATGTGTGGGATATTAAATATTGTCTATTGATAACATTTTACCTTTTAAATATTGTTTATTGATAAGATTTTATCTTTGGCATATATTAATGATATAGTCTTCAAATTTTAATTATTTTTATCTTTTTTATCCATTCGAATTGTACTATTTACATGCTTCAATTATTGGGCAAATATTATTGAATAATACATATTTTATATTTAGCTATAAATGACATTTATCTCACATATCACTAATCTCTCAAATTTTCTTCTTATTCATAACTTTAATAAATTAATTATGCCCAAGGCATTTTTTTGGTGATATTTATAAGGGATGGAAGGAGTTGGTTCTTACACAACCATATCAACGTCCATCCATCCCACGGTTGTAAAGTCATCCGATTGTAAATCATCATTTTGTGAGATTTGTCATTTTCCCACACAAAAAGATTGGCCCAGGTTTGTTGCACTTCACCCCTTTAGGTTAACACACGGGTTGTTGTGAATGACAACATGATGACCATAAAATGATTTTACATAACCAATAAGGCACAAGGAGGTGTTGTGTTAGTGGATATACCCTGCTACAATTTGACGGTCTGCACCGTGTTTTATGGGGTTTGACGTCACTTGTAACTCATAACTTTTAGTCGAGTGAAATTTTTACTTCCCATATTTTGAGATAATCACATATTTGACAATTAGATTTCCATACAAATTATATATTTTTAAACGTTAATATTTATTTACTTCACTTATCAAAGAAGGTTCTTTCTGGTTTCCCACTAGTTCTAGTAATACAACTGAAGCTCAGGCTCTACTACATGGTATTAAACTAGCCCTTAATAGTGGTTGCTCCAAGCTCTGCATCGAAGGGGATTCAAAATCATCGTTCTTGCCGTTTTCAAGGGCAAAGATTTGGCTTGGTTTCTTAATATATTTATCAATCAAATTATTCACTGTCTTTCTTTCTTCGAGGATTCATCCATTTGACATGTATATCACGAAAACAAGGTTGCGACTCATTTCATACACCCTTACTACCGCATGGGTTTGGTCAAAGCGATGTAAAATATCTATCTTCCTGCTCTCTTTTCAGTGGTTAGCTCTTCTCCGTCCCCCTGTGGGTAGATAGAAAAATTTGTTAAGAACTGGGGCAAAAAAATTGTGTTCTTCTTCAATTTGTGGAATTCGTCCACCGAATTTTCTACTCTCACGGGGCTTTCGTCTCCAGGGTTCCCTCTCTAAACTTTTCTGCTTTCGCTGCCCCTGTCTCTCCTCCTCCCAATCGTGTGGTGGCTCTGAAGGCCTCTGCTAGTTCTCCCTTTGCCTTCCTAAAAAGGTGGCGACGCTTGGTTCAGCAGAATATTTTCGTGGTCGAAAGTCTTTGGATTTTCTCAAGTGAAACCAGAGATGGAGATTCATGAAATCTCTGATTGACTTCTTTTCTCTGTGTCTCTTTTTGCTTAATATTTTTTATCGGCCTTATTTCTCACGCTCTTGTCATGCCTTCTTCTAGTTTCAGTCCGGTGTTCTTGGGTACTATTTTTTTGGTTGCTCCTAAACACTGGTATCTATTGTGCATTGTAGGGTGGGGTCCCATCAAACCTTTGGTTCATAGCTCTGGTCAAAAGTGTTTAACTATCTAAAAAATATTGATTTACTTCACAATTATTTGTGTTAATTGTTATTATTAAAAAGGTAAAAAATAAACTTGGTAAATCCAACATGTTTGAAGTTCAAATATTTTGGCTTTATATATTGTTGTCATTGATGTTTTCTTCATGATTTCCATGACTAGAATTGGAAAGAAATCAGCTGCTTTAGTCCAAAGTAAGTACATCACATTTTAAATTAAGAAAACAAGGAATGTCTTTTACCCCTGGACATTACACGGTACACTTTGATGGTTTCATTAGTAAAAATCCATCCTTATATTTAAATAGAGCAATATGCACTCAAACATTTAAAATCATATAGAGACAATCTAAAACTTTTTATTAGCAAAGATAATCTACTTGACATTCATATGATCAAATTTGAAGGGGCTTAATTATTGCCGATTGTTCACGCACACCCTATAGTCACACACATGTATGTATACTGTTGGTCTAGCATGTCAAGAGCATCTAAAGTCATGATGTGCTTTCTAATATCATCGTTGCCATATTTTTCCCGGCTGCCATTATTCTTTGTGTTAACTCTCTCCGCAATCGCATGTAGATCCAACATGCAAGAAGTTCAAAACTTTTGGATTTATATATGGCTACTGAGTAAGTACATCAGATCTTAAATTTAGAAAACAAGGTATCTCATTCACAGTTGGACATTACATGGTACACTTTGATGGTTTTATTTGTAAAAATCCCTTCTTGTAAATCAAAGAGCAATTTGCACTCAACAACATAAGAAAAAAATTGATCAAAGAAAGAAAATCTACTTGACATTCATATGACCAATAGTTGGAGGGGCTCAATTATTGATGATTGTTCGTGCATTCCCTGTGTTCATGCTATAAAACAAGGTATCTCACTCACACTTGGACATTACACGGTACACTTTGATGGTTAATTTTTAAAAATCCCTTCTTGTAAATCAAAGAGCAATTTACACTCAACAACATAGGAAAACATTTGATTGGAAAAGAAAATCTACATGGCATTCATATGACAAACCATTGGAGGGGCTCAATTATCTTTGATTGTTCATGCATTCCTCGTGTTCACCTTATAGAGTGGCAACATGTATATAGATAGGTTGATTGTCCAACTTGTCAAGAGCATCTAAATCCATGATGTGGTTTCTAATATCATTACTGCCAACATTTTCCCGGTTGTTGTTATTCTCTGTGTTATCTCTCTGCAACCACATGTAGATCCAACATCCATGAAGTTATGAAGTTTTAGATTTATATATGGCTATTAATCCTTTTCTTCACGAATTCGACAAATAGAATTGGAAAGAAATCAATTGCTTCAACATAGAGTAAGTACATCATATTTTAAATTAAGAAAACAAGGTATCTTGTTTACACTAAGACATTCCATGGTACACTTTGATGGTTTTATTTGTAAAAAACCCTTCTTGTAAATCAAAGAGAAATTTGCACTCAACAACGTAAGAAAATTTTTGATTGGAAGAGAAAATCTATTTAGCGTTCATATGACCAACCACTGGAGGGGCTCAATTATTATTGATTGTTTGTGCATTCCATATGTTCATGCTATAAAGTGGCATCACACATGTAGGTAGGTTGTTGTCTCAACATGAAGTTCAAAACTTTTGGATTCATATATGGTTGTTGATTCTTTTCTTCACAAATTCCACAACTAGAATTTGAAAGAAATTAGTTTCTTCAACATAGAGTGATTACATTAGATCTTAAATTAAGAAAACATGGTATCTCATTCATACTTGGACATTGCATGATACACTTTGATGGTTTTATTTGTAAAAATACATTCTTGTAAATCAAATATAAATTCACACTCAACAACGTATGAATTCATATGGAGTATTAGTCTACTTTTTTATCGGTAGATAAAATATACCTACCGTTCATATGACAAACCACTAACAGGGCTCAATTATCGTTGATTGTTCGTGCATCCCTTGTTTCTAGGCTATAAAGTGACATCACATGTGTATGCAAGTTTTGGTCCAACATGTCAAGAGAGTCTAAATTTTTGATGTGCTTTCTAATATCATCACTACCACCTTTTTCTTGGCCGTCATTTTTCTTTGTGTTGGCTCTCTTTGAATTGGATGTGGATCCAATATGATTGAAGTTTAAATATTTTGGCATGATATATGTTTGATGATCATTTTCTTCACAAATTCAACAACTAGAAATGACAAGAAATCATATGCTTCAACCTAGAGTAAGTACATCGATCTTACATTAAGAAAACATGGTATCACATTCACACATGGACTTTACATGGTACACTTTGATGGTTTTATTGATAAAAATTCCCTCTTTGTAAATCAGAGAGAAATTTGCACTCAACAATGTAAGAAATTGTATGGAGTCTCAGTCTACAAATTTTGATTAAAAGATAAAATCTACCTACCACTCATATGACTAATTGTTGGAGGGGCTCACTTATCATTTATTGTTCATGCCCCCCATTTTTCCCTACATAGTCAAGCTTAAAACTAAAAAAGGAAGGCTACAAAGTGCTACAAGAAGTAAACATTGTGGTTGGGTTTCAAACTTGGATCTGATTGGATTTTCACTATTTTTATTTTGTCCACTTTAAGTACAATTGCACTCTCATAGATAATGTGAGAAAGATAGAGTCGATAAAGTGGAGAACAAAAAAAAGATATTATTTGGGTATGAAATATTTAAGAGTCGTTGAATAAGTGTACGACATGCAAGCATTTAATTCCCATAATTTTCTTTCCAAATTTACATTCATGTCTTCTTCATATCTTAAAAATAAATTTCGTCCAATCGAATATGGAGACAACGTAGAAAAATTAAATAAAAAAATAGCAAAACCCATTTCTCCATATTTAATATATTTTTTGTTTTAGTAGTTGTGTAAGGGACACTTATCGACACCATATAATTGGAAAACAAGTTAACAACACAGATTGAACGTCCCCACATTCTAAAAATTTTGCAAAGTACAAATTTATTCGTAAGCTAGATAGTATTTTTATTAAGTTGAATCATATTACTCAATACTTATTTTATCATATCTGTGCACTACCCTAAAATATTCTCTCCTTATTTTCTCCTCAATATGGAAAATATTTTAATCAAATCTTCTAGAAATATTTTAAAATATCTTTCCACATTTCTCCTCTCAAAAATAAAAATATAAAACCATACCAACCTACCAAAGTTAGTATATTAAAAAGTGTTATCATTGTACCTACATTGTAAACCTTCCACCTTGGAATGTAATTTTTTTCATCTTTCCTAGCCCATTACCTCCTCGAGATCCCTGTTTATTGAGTTCCTCGTCTCTCCCTTGTGCTTCACTTTGTTTCATGCTAACATCGAAAATTTCACTTTAACTAAGATCGACATTAATCTGTATTGGATTTGTGATTGGTTTCAGGATCAACAAACATCAATATTTACATTGAGGGTCCTCTAAGCTCGACAACATATTGCATCATAAAATATTCAAAATCAAATGTTCCATGTTTATAAACTTGGATAGGCCAGAGGATCAAATGAGGACCCACAAATGCATGCAAAAATATTTTCCTCTTTGTCCAATGATTCAAACATTAATTGAGATGATAGGCATTTTAAAATGGGAGTCTTAGTAGTTGTGCCTATCACTCATAAGGGAAATGGAAAGTCATGGTTTTGTGTTGGTGTCATTAACATACAACCTTATTAGGACTATTGATCATAGTTATTGGGTTTCAAACTTGGAACCCATTGAATTTTAACTATTTCATATTTTAGCCCCTTAAACTTCAAATTACACTCGCATAAATAATGTGACAGAGATCGAGATGATAAATTGGATCACAAATAGTAGATATTGTTTGGGTATGAATATTATGAGTTGTGGAATAGGTGTGGGACATGCATGTATTTAATTCCCATATTCAAGTCCCACATATTCATGTCTTCATCTTATCTAACAAATGAAATACATCAAATCAAAAACATTGACATAGTAAAAAATATAAAAAATAGCAAATCCCATTTTACCCTTGTTTTTCAAAATTTTCCATTTGTTTCAGTTGTGTAATCAAACCCCTGTAAAGTGAGTACCTCGAATCTCCCATGTTCTTGGCTTGGCTTCATGATAACATCAAATATTTTACTTTCATTAATCCAAATTCATCCCTCGACTTCAATTTGTATTGGATTTACAGTTGGTTTCAAGATAAATATGTGTCGGTTTGTGTATTGAGGGCCCTTTGAGCTAGACATCACTTTGCATCATATAATCTTCAAACTAAAACGTTCCTTGTTTATAACCTCAAATGAGCTAGAGATCGTTGGAGGACCCAACATGCATATAAAAATAATTTTCCTCTTTTTCCAATGCCTCAAACATTAATTACATTTATTGGAATTTCTAAATGAGATTCTTCATAGCTATTCCTCACACGCATTGGGGAAATGAGAGGTTAGTGTTTTGTGCTAGTGGTCATTGACAAATGGTTTCATCAAGAGTGTTGCCGAGGGAAAACCCTTATCACTAAAGAGAAATTATAATCACAAATGTTCATGAAATCAAAGACATAAATAACCCTAAACATAGAGTTTCTATGTCTAACATATGTAGAATTTGGGATTCAAACATATGTAATTTTTTTTTAGAAGTATTCATCGACCACACCTTATTTTATGAGACATCTCCAAATTTTATTCATCACCTCTCTTCCTCCTATGATGTCTCACTGTCCCAAATTTAACTTCTCCAATGCATCCCCTTCAACGTTTCCATCACACATTTGGCATGTGATTGCTAGTATTATAATAATTAACTAATCATTTATCAATAATAAAAATACAAATACATTAATGCCATAACAATTAACTAATCTCATACCAATATTAAATTAAAGTTCTACATCGTATTTTACTCCCAAAAATATATTGTAATATATTAATTGCCATAACAATGTGAAGTATACAACATGGAATGTGATTTTTAAAGAAAAATGTAAAGTTTTTAATATAAATATTGTTTTGAATATAAAATATTATTATAGTTAATTACATTCAATAGATGACATATTAGCAACTAGCAATCATCACACATGAAATGTATGATGGTAATGCCGAAAGGGATCTTTTGAAGGAGTCAAATTGGAGGGGAAGAAATAATGGGAGAGGAAGAGGGGTGAAGAGGAAATGGTTTGAGGGTGGGGAAAATGGAATGGGGAAACAAGGTGAAACTCGACCTTGCAACAACCACATGACATTTTTATCAATCGTTTGTAGGAGAAAATGATTGTTGTGTAAGACGATGCGAAACTTTTATAGAGATATTTGTGAACGGAAGGAGTGGTAGAAAAATATTTTGAAGTGAAAATTTGTTTACAATTTCAGCCCTTGCATTTATTGGGCCACGATGTTTGCTTCGTGTAGGAATTTGTAGACCCCCTTTTTAGTTGTGAGATCTAGTAAATGCAAGAAACAAATGATGTAAAAAAACATCAATAAAGGGAAGGGAAAGTGAATGATTCTAACACCGTGTGCTCCAAATTATATAAAGGGAAGGGAAAGCCGTTGATTTGAACACCACCCGTACAAGCCATATCGACACAAAATCAGATGGTTCAAGTGCTTCAAAGATTAGGATTCGATGGTTTATTCCTACCCATTCGTGCCCTGTTACCATTGGCTCTTTCACAACGTAATCCCCACACTTGTATTCCTGCAACAAAAACATAAAATATTTTTAGCACAATTTGGAAAATGCCATGGTCTCCCTCTATTAGTAACTACGACCACTTGGTTTCTCCTTGACATCACTTTTTACGACCAAAACATGTTTCAAAAGGACATCTTCATGACCGTGGGATGGTTCCTTGCATGGGAAAAAATGAACGCCATTGAAGAAGTATATCACATCACAAGAGCACAATCATTTCAAAACCCTGGGTCATGTGGGTGCAATATACGCAGGTCCTTGTGGGCGTGGCGATGTAGGTGGGTATTACACATCGCTCACCCATGTGATGTTAGAAGTGTTGGACATCCTTGCATTTTGGAAAATGTTTATTTACCCTGAGAACTTGTTGTGTCCCACGTAAGGGACATACATGGATGGCATGCAATTTGTTGTAATGCAAGACAACACTAATGTCAACAATTAACTAAGGAAACCTCGTGCCAACAACGAGAGCCAAGACACCCCTTGCGTGGGTAATGTTGTTTCCTATAATAGTCATTTCAAAACCCTAGGTAACACCCACATTATGAGTGATGTAGCCTATAATCTACTATATAATACCCAGACGCATTAACACATCACCCAACTTGAGATGACTACTCACCCAAAGCGTGGAAAGGTACAAGGCCCTTCTTTAGAGTTGCTTATGCAGGATGCTAGTGTGATGAAGATACAACATATTTAGAACCATAAATAAGCATAAACATTCCACGAGGCCTCAAGATCTAGATCTTAGAGAGTCATGAATTAAACAATAACTATAATAAGATTAACCATAAAGAACTAGTTACAATCATGTTTAAAACCATTATCCATCCAATATACTCCATTACATTAAACACTATAATACATAGAAGTTTCTTACATTACAAAGCATCACCATAAGTCATGCGCGTATCGGATCCAGAGCATAAATCTATAATATTTTACTCTCGTATCTATCTCTAACTACACAGTTCACTACATACTTATAGGGGTGGGGAATTTCCCTTCACCACCTATGCACTTCCCAAAATAGGTCGCATGTTGATAATAGCCATGCGCCTTTACATTAACATGCACACATGCAAGTGCACTAATAATAGACATCTTATAGTTAACTAGAAGAATTAATCCTATTATTATCTTGAACTCATGCATGACACTTATCAAACGCTCATTCCCAAAATAGAATTTGTGTATCACACAAATTTCCATCCCAATGTGTGCTCGCACACTATCTTCCAAAAATATCCCGCATCCATGAAAATGGCTAAGTCCCGAATCATCTTGTCTTGGCGCGCATTTCCTTTCCTATCCTTCCATGCCTTCAAGTACGCCTTGTTCCCATGTGTGAATTCTATGTGTGTATTCTCCTTAGGAAAATATTTTCGCTCAACATTACCCCACACTAAAGTACATTTCCATCCCGATAATGGGGATTCTTTTTGATGTTCCCAAAGAATAAAGAATAAGAATGAAAAGAATGTAAAGAATCAATGTATAAAAGAATAGACCTTTACTTTGCAACACCTTCTTCTTCAACTGGGAGGATCAACTCTGGATATTCTATTTTAATCTTAGCCTCCAATGTCTACTAGTCATCTAGCGTAGTCCTTGTCTTCTTTGGAATGTCTGTGGAAATGGCTTCTAATTCATCCTGAGTAATATTTTCCTTTTCATTCTACAGTACTTAGACAACATTGGCCATAATAGACATCATTCCCTCTAGAAGATCCATCTTCTATGCTATGAGATTCCCAATCTCATCTATTCTCTCCTTATGTGGATCTTGGGATGCTGCAAGGGCTTCGCACTTCTGTTTCACAAGTGCCAATCTTCTGCGTGTGTCCTAGTGTCTCATCTTTCATGGCCTTTAGAATGTCATTATATTCAACCAGAGTTTTGATCCTTATCACTGCTTTGGTGCCACACAAATATTTAGAGCTTGGTTGGATTTCTTAATTCATCCTTCAGAGTTTGGAGCAATGCCTCATAATTTGAAATTTTCCTAACCACGAAGACCCTTGTTCTTTCAACTTCTTGTTCAAGATCCTTTGACACTAGCATTTGAATTGGTCCATCTTCTTGCACCAAATCAACCAATATATGCACATAATGCATAAGCCGAAGGAAACTTCTCGGGAACCTTATACTTAAGATGAGGTCTTGATTTGAACGTAATCACCAATTTATTTTTGCCATGCTAATGAATGCCTCATTATTTTTTTGTTCTAGGCCCTTTTCTCCTTTTAAATGCTCTATTTCTAATTTTTTTGCCTTGTTATCTTCAAGTAGTGCTCTAATGGGGGCAACCTTATCAATGTTCCTCTGTGCTACCTCTGCAGATACCTTAACCAAGGCATTGATCACCTGCATATCATACATTAGAGTAGGCTTTCTTGTCATGTATGTCTCGCTTATTATTCACTCTCCTTGATACACAAGATTCCTCACATACATCAAAATATGGCTTGTCCATATGGGTCTGCATAGACTAGGATAATTGTTTCCTTGTGCACATGGTGGTGATGTTTGTATCCATAAGATCCCATCCATACAATTCCTTAAGGCCAATTTGCTTTGAAACTTGCGTGCATAATTTTTATTGTGTCCTCAACATAACCCATACTTGGCACCACATATTCTTCACTTGTTCTCTTTGTTCTTGTCCCCTTAGGAACTTGAGCACCAAGGTTTAGAGTTGGCCCTTCTTCATCTTGATTAGTAACATGTGCGTTGGGTTGCTCTTGCATCATCTCTTTCGCTTCCTTTACTCCCTCCTCTTCATCTTTCATTTCTTCATCTCTGGGTTCCTCCATATCTTTTGGTTGCACTAGGTTGCGGGTGTGCTTTCTAGGGTTCCGCCTCCTGCTTCGAGCTTCAAATTTCTCATTTCTCTCCTCAAGTGCCTATTTCGTAGGGAGATTCTAGGTGATCTTCGAGTGTTCAACCTTGGGTCTTGGTTTCTCTTAAACTAGTGCTCTTCATGCATCCAAGTCCAAGTCCTCTTCTCCTCCTTACACTAGTTTCGTGCCTCACTCTCCATGCCTCAAGCCTCTCTCTACTATCTTCATGTTCCTCTTCTTCCTTGTCTATCTGTATGGTCACAAAAATATTTGGAGCTGGCACATTCTCCATTGTATGTTTTCCCTTAGACGACCCTGAGAGCATGAAGTCATTCTCCACATACTTATTATTCTCCAGCTTAGGCTTGAGTTGAAGATATATAAGCATGGCTCCGCTATCCCCAATAACCAATATTATTGGCTTCATACTTATGACGTCTGAAATGAGCCTCTCAATGTAGGCAAACTGACCTGGATATACATATGTTTTCCTGAGAGTGTGGTAGTCACAATCTACCTTGTCTATGTTGAAGTTTAAATGGCTCGCATCAGTAAATCTGTGAATTGAGGCCGGAAGTAGCGCACTAGGTATATGGTAGTTTTAGGGTAGGACTCCATGTCCCATCCTTCATGGAAAACCACACAATGTAAAAATGTTGATACACCATGAACTGTACTTCCTTGCCTACTATCGAAGGTAGTTCCTTTGGAATGCACCATTCCTCCTCAAACTCCATGTGAATTCGGTCATACCACATTTCTGCCCTTTTCTTGAATGTTCCACATCCATTGATCCTCACATAAATATTTCTTGAACCTTTCAAAGTGAGGGATGTATTCTCAGTGGGGTATTCCCAAATTTTGTTCTTTGGCCCATCGGGCACTCCAATTTTTACAAAAACAAGAGATAAGAGGATGGCGCAAAAATTATCTTTTCTCCTATACGCACCTCCTAAAAATGGTTTCTACAATGTAGCTCGCTAAATTGTACACTTCTCCCTCAAAAATTTTCTTCGCAATATGAAGTGACATGGTGTTTACCTAAGACCATCTCTCTTGATCATTCAACTTGGTGAGAAGATGCGTGGTTGCTTGCACCATAAGGTACTTCCTTAATCTATAGATGTCCATTGCGTGGAACCCTTGGTATACCCCAACTCCTTGCTTGTGGATATAACAAATTCTTTATCAGTCATATCACTAACAATGTCTATCCCTATGCCCTTCAATCCTATTAATGTCATAATTAGGGCCGTTGTGAGCCTAACCCTCCATCTGAAGAAATAGAAGAAGTCCTCATGGAATTTTCTCATAAGCCATTGGTATAAAGGTTCATGTTTTCCAAAATATGGGAGCTCATACAATTGATAAAATCCTACCTACTTAAACAAATTTTCCCCAGCGTTGTCATACATTAGCATATCTTCCACCATGCACTTGTTGGTCTTCTTATTCAGCAAAGCGTCCAACTCTCCCTTGTTATCAGTGGTGCGGTGGTTGTAGTCACTTACTTTGCATCTACGGATGTGGGAATCCCAATCTTTGTCGACTATTACTCCTTCCAAGTACTGCATCTCTGAAAAATTTCTCTCGAGAGAAATTTCAACCTCAACTTCCACCTTTTTCTTTCCTTTTATGCTTGTTGCAGGTGCTTTCTTCGGTGCCATCATAAAAATCCCACCTTTTGTCTTTTGTTTAGAGTAAGTTCAAACCCTAGCTCAAAATCGTGTGCCCTAGATTGAAACCACGTGCCCTAGCTCCTTCTCAACGCTTATTCTTCGCTCAAACCCTTATCGATGGGGACATAAGCCTTTTAGTGCACAAATCTACTCTCCACATCTAGTTTCGTAACTCTCCACACCTCAATATGATTTTATTGGATCATTTGTACTTATCTCACTCAAATACTTGTGATTGCAAAGGTAAAAATGAACTTGCATCATGTCCTTATACAAATTTTCAAAAAATTAGTGCATTTATTTCTCCTTCACCTACCAAAAATCATCTCATTAATTGACCATTTTCAAAATTTCTAAAAAATTCCACGTGGTACAATTTTATGCCCCAACTATAACTTTCTAGCGTGCCTTCCTACCCCTCGGCCACTGAGACTTATCTTCCGCACACTTTCATGTCATGTGCTGAGTACCTCACCATTGTGCCCTCTCATAGTAGTTTCTATGGCCACTGCTTACCTCGTGTTATACTATCCATTCATTCATTTCCATCTATGGTCTTCTTTAGAAGCAATCTCCTTTCAAAAGCTCCTTTCCATACTTGAATAGAACTTGTAACAATTTGTTCTCATGTGTACCCATTTGTGAATAACAAATAACAACCACCCCACACCAATGGTATGTGTAATCCTTTGCACATAAAAATACTTCAGATTGTAATTAGCTTCCGTAACACAAACACACTTATTACACAAAACACCAAACTAAATTGACAAATCATAGCGACAAAGAAGGAAATATAGAAAGGGAAACCTATACTAAATGGCAATACTGCCTTATTACAAACACCAAGAAGACTTATTTATAGTAGGGCTTCAACCTACTCCCATTAAAGTAACTAGGTAACCACATTCCATCAAGCGCCTCCAACTAGAAAGTACTTGATTCAAGTATATGAGTGATAACATACGGTCCCAACCAATGCACCTTAAGCTTGCCTGGATGGTGCAAAAACTTAGAATCATAAAGTAGTACCATCTGTCCAACCTCAAGCTTCTTGTCCTTGATGTGTTGGTCATGCCATGCCTTCTGCTTGGCCTTTTCATGCTTCTAACTCCAATGTGCTATGGCATGCCTCTCATCCAACTATATTAACCTGTCAATTCTTTCTTCTAATGCTTTCTCATCAGCTAGACCTAAATGCATACAATACACAAAGAAGGTAACATGAATTCCATAGAAGAACTGCTTTTGCACCAAACACCAACTGAAATGGTGTGGCCTTATTCAACCTCTTGTAGGTTGTTCTATACACCCAAAGCACAATAAAACTTTATCATCCCAATCTTTCCTTCCAACATCACAAATTTTTGTCAAGGTCTAGCTCAATATCTTGTTGAAATCCTCAACAATACCATTTTCCGAGGATGATAGGGTGTAGTCTTGTGGTGCGCAACCATAAATTCATCAGTAATATCTTGATTGTATCATTTAAAATGTGTGTGCCCCTATCACTTGTCAAGCTCAATGGACATCCATACCTATTAAGAACATTTTCCCATAAAAACATGGTTGTTGTAGCTACTTTACAATCCTTTGTAGGTGTTGCTTTTTCCCACCTTGTAAGATAATCTGTGTAAGTGATGATATAACACGATCTAGTTCTATACGTCGGGTGAAATAGGACCTACAAATTCTATAGCCCATTTCTCAAATGGCTCTGCACTAGTAATAGGCCTCAAAGGCATTTCATCTCTTTGCCTAGGTTTTCCAAGGTGTTGATAAAGGATCATCATGTGTATTACAATACTCTTTACAATCCTTGTACAGGGTCTCCCACCATAATACAATGAGTAGAATCTGTGTGTGGTGGCATCACCTGCATAGTTCCCACTTGCAATACCACCATGATCCTCTTCCATGATATTTGTGTGCTCATGTTCTAGTACACACCGGCACAATACTTCATCTCGACCTAGTTTGTATAAATCTCCACTGATCAACATAAAGAGTGCCACACAAATTGAAAGTTATTTATTCTCTAATGCTTTTATTCCTTCGGCACCATACCCATGCAAAAAAGACAACAATATCCTCCAACATTATGAAGGCACGTGATATCTTCAATATGCATCAACATTGTATCTTCAATTATCCGTGCATCCTCCCCGATGAATCCTTGATAAGTTGTCTAGGCCAAAATTACTTTTACTGGTTTTACCATAATCTGTGAAATAAAATTCGTGGAATAAGAGTACCCATCGACATATGCGCCCCTGTAAAATGGGATTATTTACCAATTATTTTAATGCCATGTGATCAGTATAGAATACAAAATGTGTTGCTAGTAAATACTGTCTGAATTTATGTAGCACGTAGATCATTGAAAAGTCTCATGCTCTTTTTTGTATAATTATGCTCTGTAGGAGTCAAATTTCTACTAGAAAAATAAATAGGATGATCTATAATACCCTCTCTAGGTTGAGCTAACACCACACCAATGGTTGTGCAGAGGCATCCACATGTACATGAAATGGTTGGTTCCATGAAGGAAAATGTAGAATAGGCACTATTGTAAGTCTCTCCTTCAATGCCTCAAATGTGCACTTGTTGTGGTTATCCCTAATAGAACATCCCTTTTCCTTTTAGTAACTCTTCTAGGGGTGTGGAAATATTCACATATCCTTTGATAAATTTTCTGTAATACCCTGTGTGACCCAAGAATCTGTGCACCTCACTCTGACCAGTAGGCTTTTCTAGGCCTATAATAACTACAACCTTAGCTAGATCCACTAAAAACATGGACCTTGCATATGATGTGCCCTAACAAAGTTTGAAAAGGTGTAGCAAACACACACTTCTTGATGTTTAAAGAGATGATTAACTATCTACATCTTTCAAACATTAGGTACAAATTGTCACAATGATCCTTAACAAGTCCATACACTGTCCAATCATCCAAGTAAACCTGTAGGAAGTTGTGAATAAAATATTAGAATGCTTGAAAAACTATGTGCAAAAATACAATAGGCGCATTTTTCAAACCAAAGGGCATCACAATATATGCAAAACTTCCCCATTTAGTGGTGAAAATTATCTTCTCTTGATCCTCCTGTGAAATTCTAAGCTAATGATACCTAAGAATCCATCTGTAAAAGAATAAACTTCGCACCCTGCAACACCTTCTAATATTTCCTCTGTGAAAGGTGTAGGAAAATGATCAATCACACATGTAACATTCAATTCCATGTAATCCACAAAAATCCTAATCCGACCATATTTCTTTATACTGATCACCATGGGGCTAACCCACTCTAATTATCTAAGGGTCATTGATGCTAGATTTCAACATAATGTCAATTTATTCCTTAAATTTTACGCACAAGTTAGGGTTCATCCTATAAGGTCTCTTCCTGACCGGGCATGCACCTTCCTTTAGCTTAATATTCATCTCTCCTAATGAATCATGCACTCCTTTTAACTCATGGTAGCTCTTAGGCAATAAGTCCTAAAAAAATTGTAGTAACGCAATTATCTTTGCCACTTCAGAATTAGTCCAATAATCCCCAATTATTTCCTCCTTAGGTTCAACATCTATGCCAATGTTCACTTTCTTGGTCTTTATAGGCTCATGATAGGCACACACATTTTTTCTCGCACTATCTAACACCTCGCGCG
Organism: Taxus wallichiana var. yunnanensis; assembly: GCA_018340775.1. Lineage (NCBI taxonomy): Eukaryota > Viridiplantae > Streptophyta > Pinopsida > Cupressales > Taxaceae > Taxus > Taxus wallichiana. Next base: position 255,375,036 of record CM031234.1, read on the forward strand.
TACCTGCTGAATGATCTATATCCAAATTTTCTACTTCTTCATCATCCACCATGTAGACCATCTTACCTTTTACTTCTCAAAGTAAGTGCACTAAAGTAGTGTGGTATATGTATCTTCTACTTATTCAACATGCGCTCTTGAGTCTATCTCACCAAATAACTCCTGAATGAGTTCTTCAACCTTTACACTTTCTCCCATAGTTAAGCGCTTTATAACCCTTAATGCCTCTTCCACCAAAGGTTTAGTAGAGAAGTAGTCAAAAGTCTAGGTCATTCCTGTAATCAAGTCCTACCAATTTCCAGTCTCTATGTAGTTCTGCATAAACATACTAGGCTCGTGCACAACCTTGTAAAGTGGAATAAAGTTTGTGCACCTAAAGTGAAGGTGGTAAAGCTTGCTACCCTTCTATTTAGAGTCCCTCCCTAAACACTGAATAGGTTGATTACATGATACATGCATGTAGTGGGTGCATTGCTCAAGAATAGTGGATAGAGCAATTATTCATTCCATTCAATAAGATTATCCCTGTGAACCATCCACTAAATGGGGTGCAATTGTAACAAAGCTAAGTCAAAATCTAGGCACCATCAAGATGAGAGCTAAACAAGATCAACACTAAGCATAATGCATTAACTTTGAACTAAGATCAAATTAACATGCTAAAGTATTCAAAACCTCTACTTCTCTAGATTACCAACAAAAGCAAATGGACCTATGTAGACTCCATGGCAATCAAATTGATTGTTTTGATCTTCAAGAACCTAGGAATGGGAGCTCATCAAAGCTTGGCTACAAGACCCTTTGACTATTCCCATATGACCCAAGCACTTGGCTAGAAAATGCAAGAAAGGAGGCTTAGCTCTTCAAATGGTGAATTTCTCAAGAAAAAAAAAGCTTATAGTCTATTTGCTATGTGCTTTGCTTTTGTCTTCTCAAGGAATTTAGGTGTAAGTGTAAAGGTAGGAGGAGGGCTCTTTATATAGCCCAATGGATAAAGGAATCACTACATCCCTTTGCATGTGGGATAATAGAGATGTTGAGTTAGTTGTGGATAAGGGGGGTTTAGATAGGGTTGAGTTAACTTTAGGAGGGTTTAGCTTGTCCTTTAGTGACTCATGTGGATAAAGGGGTTTATTAATTGATCAAGATGATTAATTAATAGATGTGCAAGCTTATAAAAGCTTTTAGAGGAATATTAGCATGATTTAGACTATAGAAGGGGATTAAATCAATTAAATATTGATTTATTGGTTAAATGAAAGGGGAAGCTAATTAATTAATAATAATTAATTAGTCTAGATAGAAGGGGGATTTATTAACAGAAGGTCATTAATTAGGGTATTTGTTGGATAGGTGACTTAATTAATTAGCGTAGTGTAATTAATTAATGACGATAGGAGAGAAGATGAGCGCTTTTGACGATATGTCACCAATTTGTAGGAAAGGAGATAATTAGCGCAATTTAAGTATTTAAATTGCTCGGGCGTAATTATAGGTGTCTACATTTCCCCTCTTTGGGGTGGCGTAAGTGACACCACTTCAAAGATAGTAGATGAATGAAATTTTGAAGGGGTAGAAGAAAAATTAGTAGAAGTGAGAGATGCCCCCTCGAGTGTCGATGGGGTGATGAAGGAAGACGATCGATGATCGAAAAAGGTGAGAAATAGATAGAAGAATGGGGGGGAAGAATGCCCGGTGAAATGGAAGATTAGGGGTGAGAGGAAAGTGATGTAGAAGAAATATGGAGAAGTGGAGAGAAGAACTTAGCCTCTAGCCTTTGTATTGGAACAACTTCAGTGTCATCATATTGCCAAAAGATCTACGTCATTGGTCCTTATGAAAAATATAAGCATACAAAAAAAGTAGAATGACATGAAAAGCCATACTATGAACAATTGTCCATTGCTAAAAACACCAACTCCATGCAACATACAAAATGCAATGCAATATGAGAAGGAAACAAGCTCATTTAATAGGGAAAACAAGTATGAATGCACATATCCAACCCAACAACGGTCAAGATAGTTGTACAAATGTTTTGTTATCAAGCTGAAGAGGTCCACATGTTCGTGATTGATGACAAGGGTTAAAAATGATGCCCGAGAAAGGATACATGCAAGGGGAAATGATGATGGACACTAGGTCCAAGTAGAAAGCTTTGTGCACAATGAAACAACACCAGGAAACAAGACATGCCCCAGAGTATAGATGAAGCAAGCAGCTAGCTTTGTGAATGGTTGTGAATCCAACGATCCAAAGTCATGTTGATCGGTGAAGATGTGAAACAAACCAGTAGGATATGGAAAGAATACCATGTGCAAGACACAAGTTTTAGTCGTAATAAGCAGGTTACCTATTTTTGTAGTTTTTTTACTTTTTAGGATTTTGTGGAGAATTTTGCCTTGTTTTGGATTTTGAAGTATATATATATATATATATATTTTGGTTTTTGTTTTTCTAAAAAAATGTGGTGGTGGATAGTAGAAGAAAATAGAAGAAATAGAATGAAGTGCCTAGATGCAAAAGAAAATGCCCTGGGGGAAGAAAGAAGAAACATGTGACAAATAATGTCCCTGTATAGTGGAAAAAATAATAAAATATATATTTTTAAAAATAATTATTATGAGAGTGTGGATAAGAAGAAAAATCACCTAGGAGCAATAAAAATTGTCCTAGTGAGAAGAAAGGGGTACTAGATGGCAAAAAAAATGCCCCAAACACGGTGAAAAATGAAAGAAAAATAATTATTTAAATAAAATAATTATTTGACAGTGAACAGAGGAGAAAATGGCATGGTCAAAACAAGCCTCCAGGCACCATGGATCGGTGAAAAATAGGTTGATATACCCCACAGGGGGGGTAAATCACCGTGACAATTCATTTGTTACCGACCGCTGCCAAGTTTTTACCGCGAGGCTCTGACAGTGATGAGGATGATGGTGAGAGCATGAGACCGATTGAGATGAGGAAGACATAGTCGAGGGTACGAGTGGCATGTAGACGATGGCATCTTTGTGAGTATCCTAACCCTCTCTTGTCAATTTTGTAATTAATGCCCCTAGAAGTAGGAATTAGGGTTAGAGGTCAGTGCGCATGCATGCATGCGTGGGTGCGCAGGTGCACTAAAGGTGTAGTGCATAAAATGGTGGCAAATGCACCCATGGCAGTGTCCTATACACATGCATGCATGCACAGGCACACACAAAACATGCATACGCACACGTGTATGCACACACACACATGTGTGCGCACACACACTACACACATAGCACACACACAAATGCACATGAGCACACATGCATGCACGCACGCAGGATGGATGATGCAAGCACCCATAGTGGTTGCATGCATGCATGCAAATCGAGGATGGCGCACATGACATAGGTGTGCACACACCCCAAAAGGAACACATAGCAGAGAGAGGAGGAAAATAGAAAAATGCCAAAAATGATGGCACTTAGAAGAAAATTTAGGATTTTTGGGTTAACCCTAAAAATGATAGGTAGAATTTAGAAGAAATGTTAGTAGCTGACAAATGGAATGATTTTATAGAGATGCTTTCCCATGCTTTAGATGCGTGAGTGTCATTCATGCATTATAGAGAGCTAGAGGGGAGCATGCATGCACAGACGATGAGGCGGTGTGTGGTGGCGATACTCCTAGAGGCGGTGGGCCTAGGCCCCGTATCCGGATGCCATCTATTACTTTGGATCATGGTCTACTTACTGCATTGGCTGAGTGGTGGCATAGTGAGAGCCAGTGTTTTAGGATCCCTACTGGAGAGATGATAGTGACTGGAGGATGTGTGGTAGATTCTCTGTGTGCCTATCTAGGCTCATTGATCGAGTATACTAGTGACCTTGGGTGGATCAGGGTGGTTGTTAGTGACCTATTTGACAGAGATGATATACCGCATGATGGTATGACAATTGCATTTCATGAGTGCATAGCGGATCTGACACTACACGGGGCCATTATATGTGATGTCACTTATCAGTGGGTTTTTCTCACTGATAAGATCGGGACATCCTTCCCTAGAGGTCTGATGACATTAGTGCATGGGATCTTTAGTGGTGAGCGTTATTATTGGGGCCAGTGCATACTGGCACATCATGTTGGGATCTACATCTTATTACCTACCACCATCAGAAGATGGTGGGGCCTGCCTCTCTACTATAGATTTGGTCATGGGACCACATAGCTATCGGGGTGCACCCCGTAGGCACATTACATGTCCGAGCCCAGAGGAGCCATCATATATGGCATGGGTTTCAGTAGGTGATGACATACGAGGTCACCTAGGTAGTTTGTACAGATATCAACGAGAGTTTGATGAGTTGAGATAGGGATATCATATGGAGACCCTACAGGTAGATACAATGGCTAGAGGATGTAGTAGAGCTAGTTTTTACAGTGGAGCACTTCCTTCTCGGTAGTTGTCAACTATATCATTGAGTTATATAGGGTAGACAGATGTCAGTGACAACTGGGCATGGTGCAGGGGGTTCCACAACCAGACTTGTGGTATGCCCATCGAGACTCTGAGAGGCGACCATGGGGCCCCACGCATACAGGTGACCCGAGCTAGGGCCAAATTTTTTTACAGGTGGTTCCACAGGTATGGGATCCGCTCTTGACAAGTTAGAGATCCAGGCACCATCGCATGGATTACATGGCTTGGTATGCTACTATTTTACCACGGTGCTTGACTATCCCAGATGAGGCCTAGGCAGTAGGTACTCGACCACCATGAGAGCTTTGTCATGGTGGTGATGAGAGAGATGATGCAAGCATCCGTGACCTAGCTGATCCATTTGATGGGCTACCACATGATGAGTAGGGTGTGCAACATGGCACAGTAGGGACAGAGGCCATAAGGACCAGTATAGGCACTGCATAGTTTCCCTAGCTTAGATTATGAGAGAAGGACATATCATCAGAGAGTGGCACAGGACATGCCCCGGTGGTGCAGCCAGTGGCATAGATAGCCACCTTACAGCAGCTAGTAGTAGGCCTTAGCAAGAGAGAGAGACCAGAGAGAGAGAGAGAGAGAGCCGAGCAGAGACTTTAGATGAGCAGGATCAGAGGATCAGGCTCGGGCTCGGGCTAGTTAGTGAGGGGAGATGATAGTGTTATTCACTTTTCAATAGATTGATAAATGATGCATAGATGGCGGTGTGATGAGCCTATATCAGTAGACATAGGCCCAACTACAACCTATGACTCGAGAGAGAGAGATGAGGTGAGAGAGTGAGTAGTGGGTCAGGCCGAGCTTTCCCAGAGCATCAGTAGAGATAGCATCTTTCTGATGCATATATGGCACAGTAGTGACCTGGACTACGAGAGATCTAGCTACAGTAGAGGGTAGAGCATCTACTATAGATCATTATATTTTGAGGTAGTTCGGTGAGGTGGGCACCTTCCTATAGCCAGTAGTCGAGTAGAGGGACCAGGTCAGAGAGGCCTCAGGCCTCAGTGGAGCAGCCATGGGGATAGATCAGAGAGACCGAGTGATGCTCATGCTATGCCACCACCACGAGACAGACCAGCCACCCCATCTGAGGGCTTGAGTCATGCCTTGATGATTGTATTGATACATATGCCTCTTGATGAAGGCTATGAGTAGTTTGTGCTTGATGTACATCATTCTTTATTGTATAGCAGTTTTGACATATGCCTTTGATGAAGGCCTTGTGTATTCTTTGATTGATGTATATCATCATTTTTTGTACACCTTAGATGAAGGCATTTTTGATGTATAACAATGATGTATATCCATTTTGATATATCAGATATACCACACACATGTATTATATGGACATTTTTGACATGACACATGTGTTATGAGATGGACATTGTTTGTTATTTTTGATGGAGATATGGATATATAGATGTGTTTATGATGTTAGCTGATTTGATTTCACATGTATATGTATCCTGATTTGTTGATGTATCACATGTGTTTTGATTTCTAGATGATAGATCTTGTAGAGTATATCAAATGTATTTTCTCATGTGATGTGCCTAGACTTAGTGGATGGGATGATATGATGATATGGGTGTGGGGGGATAGATTTTGATATTTGTGATCCCTCTTGCCCCCATTTGATGATACGATATGTGATGATTAGCTTAGCATTCATGTATGATGTATACTTAGCTTTTTCTTGATATATGATGTATAGATGATGTTAGATGTGATGATATTGATGGAAATATGATGATGTGATAACAAAATGATGCACATGCAACAAGAAAACACAATCAAATGCTAACAAAGAACATAATGAACCAATAACAATGTACCATGATTCACTAGCATGCAAAAACACACTTCAATATGCACAAGTAAGAATAAATCTAATCTAATCAAGAAAAGATGAATCCTAACAAAGTATGTCCAAGCAACAAACAATACAAATGTACAAACATGAAGTAACTATACAAGCAATCAAGAAAAGAAAGAAACAAGACAATGAAAGTAAACTAAAGTGAATGTTTTTGTAAGATTTTTTTTGTGAAACAATTTTCTATTGTTTTGATTTTGTGAAACAATTTTCTATTGTTTTGATGTTTTGTGAAACAATTTTCTATTGTTTAGGTTTTTGAAAAATTTTTTTGGGTTTTTGAAACATTTTCTATTGTTTTGTTTTTCTAACATTTTTGAATGTTTTTGTGTTTTTCTAACAATTTTCTAGAGCTATGCACAAGTAACCAAGAAGTGTGGATGCCCCCAAGCGTTAGATGGGGAATATACAAGGGAAAATGCCACATGCTTATAAATAGGAAGGTGAAGTCGCAGAAGTGCCCCCAGCATGAGATGGGGAATAGAAAAGACCATGCCTTCACATAGACGAATAAAAGGAGACAAAAGCCGGATCAAGGCTTGACAAGATTAGGCTCACAAGGAATCTCGGAGATGCAGAACTAGCCCTAGGCTAAGTAAAAGTACCCTCAGATGCAAGATGCTTGTGAACAACGAATCCTCCCAAGGTGCCGAAACCGGTTTTCACCCAAGGACTTATCCAAAGTGCCACAATTGTGTGGTTTTCACTTATGGATGACCTTTTTTTCTTTTTTTTTTTCTCTCTTTTTTTTTTTTTTTTTTGTATTTTGATTATTTTACCATGTTTTTTATTTTTTTTTTCTAATTTTTGCGCCATGTTTAAGCATAGAACCGCTTAAGGTGCATGGCATTCATGGGCTCATGGAGCTCATCACCATTAGGGTGAGCAAGTTTGTATGCTCCTATGCCATACTTGGCCACGATAACATAAGGTCCTAACCAATGTGGTTTGAACTTTCCTTTCTTTTCTCGTTTTGCCCTTGTGTTGAATTGATTCTCCTTCATGACCAAATCACCAACCTCAAACTGACGAGGTATGATTCTTTTGTTGTAATTTTTGGAGACTCTATTCTGATACACTTTGAGGTGATTAAGGGCATGGATGCACTTCTCATCTAGGAGCTCTAACTCTGCTAGTCTAGCCACTCGATAATCTTCATCTTTATCTAGATAATCCCTAAGAGAGATTCTTAGGGAAGGAAGCTCAATTTCTAATGGGATGATAGATTCCATTCCAAATACCAGGGAATATGGCATCACACCCATAGGAGTGTGAATAGAGGTCTGTAAGCCCAAAGAGCTGGGTGGATTTGCAAATGCCAATTATGACTATGTCTTACTTACCATCTTCTCCATTATTCACACCAAAGTCTTATTAGTGGCCTCGGCCTATCCATTACCTTGGGGATAATATGGTGTAGACCATTTTAACCTAATTTGGAACCGATGATAGAGATCCTTTACCATTTTATTCTTGAATGAATTTCCATTATCAGTAATAATGGCTACAGGAATGCCATACCGAAAATAATATGATTCATGATGAATTTGGAAATCTGAGCTCCTGTTACATAGGTTAAAGGGACAACTTCCACCCACTTGGTAAAGTATTTAGTAGCCGTAATGATGTGGGTATGGCCATTAGATGAAGTAGGGGTAAGCTTCCCTATTAAATCAAGTCCCCATTTAGAAAATGGCCATGGGGTGGTGATGGGTTGCAATGGTTGTGATGGAGCATGGATGAAATTTCCATACTTCGAAAAAGTACACACTTCCTTACATAGTTGCAACAGTCGGTTTCCATGGTAGGCCAATAGTAGCCTACTCTCAAACAATTTTTTTGGCTAGAACCATTCCATTAGTATGTGCTCCACACACCCCTTCATGCACCTCTTTAATTGCTTGGACCGACTCTGTCATATCGAGACAACGTAACAGATTCCCATCATAGCCACGATGATAAAGTGTACCTCCTAAAAGGGTATAACGGGCTATTTGGTGAATTAGGCTTTGTTTCTCAGAATGGGAGATGTCGGGAGGGAACGTGTTGTCTTTGAGATAGGTAAATATGGGCTCATACCATGGGGAATTGGGACCAACAACATCACAAGCCAGATATGATTCTGGCATGTCATATGCAGGTTGGCGTAGATTTTCCACAAAGAATGGCATGTCATTACTTTCTCGGTGGAATGCAGAGCATAGAACCATTATTGCCATAGCATCTGTAGATCTATTTTGTGCTCTTGGAATTTGTTCAAATGTGATGCACAAAATACTCTTTTGAGTTTCTACTAGCTTCTTGTAAGGGATGAGTTTCTCATCCTTAACTTTGTATTCATCATTAACTTGCTTGATAATTAACTGAGAGTCACCAACAATCTTAACATGATGAATGTCCCATTTGATGGTGAGCTTCATCCCTATGATAAGTGCCTCATACTCTATGATATTGTTCATGCAAGGAAAACCAAGATGAAAAAGCCTGAGGTATGGGGTCATAGAAGGAGTAATGAGGACCACACCTGCCCCTGAACCATGAAAAGTAAAAGACCCATCAAAGTGTATCTGCCACACGATAGATTCTTCAATGTATAGTAATGAGGCATCTGGAAGATCCAGATTCAAAGGTTCAAGTGCCTTGTAAAGGTGCTTCTGCTAATTGATCAATGAGTACTATGTCCTTTAACCGAACTTTTGATGCACAAACTCGATGTCAAATTCACTTAGTAGAATGATCCAATTAGCCATTCTTCGGTGAGGGCGGGTTTAGACAACAAGTATTTGAGTGGGTCAACTTTGGATATAAGCTTGGTTTTGGTATTCAATAGATAATGATGAAGTTTTGAAAGGTAAAAACTACAGCCAAACAAGATTTTTCAATTTGGGGATAGTTGAGCTCATAAGCGATGAGAGTGCTGACTGAGGTAGTAGACCATTTTTTCTTTGTGACCAAGGTCGTATTGGGTGAGCAGCACACCAATAGAAAATTGAGTAGCTAGAGATATAAAGTAGGAGTGGCTCACCAGGAGTTGGAGGCATGAGGACAAGTGGATTGGCCAAGTATTTCTTAAGAAAGGTGAAGGCTTGTTGTTTCTCGGTCCCCAGATGAAGGCAACATCCTTTTTAAGTAGGTGAGTGAATGAATGACACTTATCGGCAAGTTGGGAGATGAAGTGGTGAATAGCCTGTATTTTTCCTACAAGTTGCATAGTTGCTTAATGTTTTTAGGAGGAGGCATCTCAGTAATAGCAGACACTTTAGTAGGGTCTACCTCAATTCCCCTTCTTGATACAATGAAACCCAACAATTTTTTCTGATAGCATGCCAAACACACATTTCTTTGGGTTCAAGATGGACCTTGTACTCTCGTAGGTGCTCAAAGATATGCCACAAAATAGTAGGGTGATCCTCCCTTGTCTTAGATTTTTGAGGATATCATCCACATAGTCTTCCATGATATCATGGATCATATCATGGAAAATTACCATCATTTCCCTTTGATAAGTAGCTCCTATGTTTTTAAGACCAAATGACATTACCTGATAATAGAAGGTACCCCAAGGAGTTGTAAAATCCATCTTGTGTTGATCTTCATCAGCTATCTTGATTTGATTGTAACCTAAAAAGCCATCCATAAGAGATAACATCTCATATCCTATTGTTGAATCCATAATCATATCAATATTTGGCAATGGAAAATCATCCTTAGGGCAGGCCTTATTTATGTCTCTAAAATCCATGTAGATTTTGATCCCGACAGGATTTTTCTAGATAGGGACGATGTTGGATATCCATTTAGAGTAATCAATGGGCTGAATGAATCCTACCGCAAGCAATCTTTCTAATTCCTCTTTAACAGGAGGCCACCCTTGGGTGCATCTTTATGAGCTTTTTCTTAATAGGCTTAGCGTCTGCATGTACAACTAAGTTGTGCATGACCAAAGTTGGATCTAAGCCTGGCATATCCTTATAGGACCATGTGAATACATCTATAAACTCCCGTAGTAGCATGGTGAATGTTTTTGTTCCCATGCCAAGAGTGAAGCTCCCAATTTGACTATTTTGGGTCCTCTTATGCCAATGTTTACATCGATAGTTTCCTCTACTAGTAACTTTGACAAGTCCTCCATATGCGTAGGATTGGGAGGAAGGTTGAGATCTTCATCTAAGGATGTCTCCATGAGATTTTCATCCTTGGCATGGTCACTTTTATTGTCCTTTGATTTTTGCACTGTTTGTCATGCCAGTGCCTCAAAGAGGTTTTCACTGTGTGACTTGGACTTTGATTTTTGCCGAGGCTTTGCGTTGGAACTTTTGCCCTCACTTTTTCTTAAGTTTTTTTGACCATGAAGCTCAACCTCCTCTCCAAAGTAGGTGTAGGTATCAAGTCAATATAGAAGCCCTTTTTGTGGTCTCAATGGGAATTGTATCCGAATGCCCATGAACTCTATGATAGCTTCATCATTCTCAAATAGATCTAGTGACATATGACATTGTTGGTCCCATTCAACAAGGGAAGGGTAAATGAGGTCAAGTGTAGGTTCCGTAGGGGTTATGGTTAGGACAAGCGGTATTCATGAATAGGTTCGTGGAGGCAAGATCCTCATATTGGCTATAATGGGAATTGTATCACTATCTAGATAGTTAGAGCTATCCTCCCATTCAGAGCAGTAGCATCTTGATCATTGGGATGTGCCCCATAAGGGTGAATTCTAATGCCGTATCTTTTCTGTTTTAAAATGTGGGAGAGGCACTGGTTCTCACTGTCCTTGCTCATTCCTTCCACATCCTAGGCCCTTATAGCCCATGGAGTACATCATTCTACTAGATTTCTCGTATTCAGGGGTTTGATAGCAGGTTGGCTGAGTATCCTCTGGGACCCAAGTCGTAGGTGGATCCAACAATTTTTCTTCAGCCAACAAGCCTCTAGGTAAAAATGACCCAATAGTTTGCTCATTTCTAGGTCATCTAAAATGATAGTTGGGTCGACCTCTAGTCTTAGGTGACAATGAGAGGTCTGAAACAGGAGGGCTTGTTGCACATTATATTCTCCACATACCATATTCTAGAACCTTCATCTCCCATGAATCAAAAGGAGAAGTTGATGTAGAGGCACCATGGGTGCAAGAATTGAGAGAATGAATCTACCCGGGACTCCATGGCTTTAGATTGGAGAGGAACAACTATATCGGTGGAGGGACACACATAGGTACCCTTACGTGTAAAACTATTGAGAGCTCTGCTAGTGAGTGAAGGGATCTGAATCTCCTTGTATTGTGATAGTGTGTCCCTCGTGCTTTAGTTTAATGCATTGATGGAACGTTGATGGCATGGTATGGCATGAATCCATGGTCGACCTAGAAGCATATTATATGGAAGTTCTAAGTCAGGACATGAAACTTTGTGTGATGACAAGTGGGACCGACTTCCATGGGCAACGTGATTGTGCCAGTTGACTCTCTTTCCATATTTTCATAAGTAGTTATAGTAATGATGTTTGACTTGAGGTCTGCTTTAGTATGTCCTAACTGCTTAACCAACTTTAGTGTGCATATATTCAACCCTGATCCATTGTCCACAAGCACCCATTTGATCTTCTTACGGGTAAAAAATACCTCAATATATAAAGGGAGATTATGCGTTGGATTTTCAGTAGGGATTTCCCTATGATTGAAGGAAATGTGTTCAGTTGGTACAATGTTTGCTACTATGGCTTGAAGATGTGTAGGATCTACCTCTAGTGGCACTCCTAACCCCTGAAGAGTTTGGTACAAAATGTCTTTATGTACATTTGATATCTTAAGAAGATCCAAGATGAAATCTTGGCAGACATTTTCTCAAGTTTTTCTAAGAGGTTGTACCTACCATTTTGTGGGGTTGATGGAGAGGGTTCAGGAATCATGAGGTGGGCATGCCTTGTTACCATGATGCAATCCTTTCCCTTGATTGAATGGTGTTCACATGGTCACTAGGAGAGTGAATACATCTAATAAGTGAATCATAATGATTTTTGTCTCTCTTGGTATATAAATAATTCACTACTTTATAACTCTGGGATGACTCTCCTCGATCCGGCTTTGACTCTTCTGATTTACCATGTTTGGGGAATGGTTCTTTATATATCCCCATCTTTTCATTGGGTGTCTAAGTTTTTTCTTTGGGTTATCCACCTCTATCTCCCCATTTTCGATGAGGTCTTGGATATAGTGATGAAGTTGCAGACATTTTTTTGTTTTATGTCCCTTGACATGATGTAATTCACAATAGTCATGCTCCTTGTACCATGATGGTTTTGGAGCACTATCATCAAAGGGTTGTGTCATGGGATAAGTCACCATGTGAGCCACATCCAATTGTTTTAATATAACCAACAAAGGCTCATTGAGAGGAGTGAACATTCTTCACTTAGGTGGTGGTTGAATAGGTCCTTTGGTCAGTTTAAAAGGTTGACCAGTTTGAACCATTTGTACACATTTGGAATCTGTGATCCCATCTCCCACCACATTTTTGTTTTTGTTAAATATTTTCAGCTTCTCCGTAGGTTTAACACTTTGATTATCCTTAGATTGTGACTTAAGATTTCCTTTAGCAATAAGGGCTTTCTCTATTTGAACACCTTTTCAATGACCTCCTCAAAAGTGCCTCACAATGCATTTGAAGGGGAAAGCGATGTCTAGATTTAGGTTTGGCAAAAGATACTTACTAGCTATTTTTAGGGAAAGCACAAGAAGGGCTGGCTATCCCTCTCCACCATTATAGGAAGCTAGAGAAATTCTCGTTAGGATGTTGTTTGGTGCCACATAAGTCTACCATGGTGATATCACTTTCTATATGTATACAGAGGAGTGACACAAAACATCTCTTTGCCAATCCAGGTAAAAATAGACCCTCTTGTCCCCAGAGGTAAACGAGTAAACCACTATAAGGCTTAACCTCCTAGACTTTTGGGAAAATTCATATGAGATAATTATCACTATAGGACACCTATTGACATCCATATAGAAATCCTTGACATGATCTCGTGGGTCTCCCTTACCCTCTATATTTGTTAATTTTGGCAGGTTTTTTTGGGAAAGGTTGAAGTGTATTTTCAAAAGGATGGGGACATAGTTCTTCATATTGATACTTTCTAATGCTCCTTTTTAACATTGATCTCTTGAATACTTGTGAGTGTTGTTTTTAGATTGCACTCCATGTGCGAGAAGTGGTCTTTAGTTAGGGGTTTGTATTGTTTGGTATATACACTTCTTTGTATTCCATATTGTCCCCTCCTTAAGGTTAGTTTTTCTAAAAGTTCATGATTTTGACCTTAGGCCTTGTCTTTTGGACATTTTGCTTTCTTCCTTTTATACATGAGAGGGAAAGGCTAACAACAAGGTTCACTAATTTGTTAATGAATGGTGAAAATTCTTAAGGTTCCTCTTATTCTTCATATTGTTCCTTCTTCAACATTCTTTGTCTAATTGATTTTATGTGGCACTTTGATAAAGGGTATTCTATGTCTACATTATCATTTCCTATGAAAGGAGGTAGAAGCATGTCCATGTGTTAAAATATCCTCCATGTTGATGAGAGGTCACTCCTCCTCATTAGCATTATTTGTAGGTGGGATTGTTTCATTTCGGTGGGCATTTTTAATGAATTCTACAACCCATGCTGCTAGCACCCTATCCTTGTTCCTAAAAGGAATTTTCCAAGAAGGTGGGGTCAAAGTCAAATTCCGCATGTGGGAATTTCAAAATTTGTCACCACTATGATCTACCATGTCTTCTATCTATTTTCTATGGAAAAGAGAGTTCCTAGTATTTTGCAATAAAAGAGGTTTGACTTTTGTTCTATTTGAAAATTCCCAATACTGCACTTATTGTTTTTGTATGTTTCTTTCTAATGAGCCCTAATCGTGTTTTAGGAGCCATAATGTATGATAGTTTCACCAAGGTAAGTTGTAAACGTGTTAAAAAATTTGTGATCACACCTAAGTGAAATTAAAAATGAATGTCAAGAATATGAATGAGTATAAATGTTAACGTACCAATGTGATAGCACCCCCTGATAAAACACATGACACAATGTTTGGTATCTAAGCAATCTAATGAATGAAGTACTTCCTAGACTCGTTTTCAAAAAGTAGTTGCAGGTGTCGCAAGATAATTAACAAGATGTCCTCACTTATGCAAAGTTCAAGGGAATGACCAAGATGTAAGTAAATATAAGAAGTTAATGTGACCTCCTAATAAGGTATACTAGTAAGCAAACCCTAATCTAATCCTAAAGTGCTTTTTAGGCTTTAGTCCCACATGCACCAAAATTCCAAACTCTCCCAAGTGAAAAATATAAATAAAAGGGTCACCACTGTCTCAATCACACACCTTATTTACATAAAAAATCTCTCTCACATTTGGAGATATTGCATTAGATCTCATTTGCATTACACCAAGATAATAGGCATTTGATCTTGGTTATCCTCCATATTTTGAAGCTCCTCCATCTTCCATCCATTTCAAATATAGTTAGTAAGGGAAGATCTAAAGCTTTACCATAGTAGCCAACTTGGAGATATGGTTGTTCACTATGTTTGGGAGTAAACAACACACAATTTGATTGCTTAGAATCTAACTAGGTTCACTTTCATTAAGCTTTCGCCAGAGAAGAGAGTAGTATACATGTTAGTTTTTGATGTTTTTGTCAAAGTTATGATGCTTGCATGTTAGTTTCTCTTTTTAGCTCTAATCTCATGGTGCATGGATGACAAAAACTTTGAGGTTCTTTAGCCTCATTCCATAGATTTTGCAACTTTCCATTTATAAATGAGGTCTAATGCCAATATTTCCAAATGTGAGAGATATTTTGTTATATAAACAAGGTGTGTGTTTGAGAAGGGGAGAACCTACACTATAATATTCATAGTTTTTCACTTGGGAGAGTTTGGAATTTGCATATCAAAGGTTGGGAAAAAGCCTAAAAATCACTTTAGGATTAGATTAGGATCCATCCCACTAGGCGTGCCAAATGTGTGCATGTATTTTTGCTTAAGCTAAGTTAGATGAATAAGAACTACCACCTAAATAGTTCTATAACAAAGCTAAGTCAAAATCTAGGCACCATCAAGATGAGAGCTAAACAAGATCAACACTAAGCATAATGCATTAAATTTGAACTAAGATCAAATTAACATGCTAAAGTATTCAAAACCTCTACTTCTCTAGATTACCAACAAAAGCAAATGGACCTATGTAGACTCCATGGCAATCAAATTGATTGTTTTGATCTTCAAGAACCTAGGAATGGGAGCTCATCAAAGCTTGGCTACAAGACCCCTTTGACTATTCCCATATGACCCAAGCACTTGGCTAGAAAATGCAAGAAAGGAGGCTTAGCTCTTCAAATGGTGAATTTCTCAAGAATAACAAAAAAGCTTATAGTCTATTTGCTATGTGCTTTGCTTTTGTCTTCTCAAGGAATTTAGGTGTAAGTGTAAAGGTAGGAGGAGGGTTTTATATAGCCCAATGGATAAGGGAATCACTACATCCCTTTCGCATGTGGGATAATAGAGATGTTGAGATAGTTGTGGATAAGGGGGGTCTAGATAGGTTGAGTTAACTTTAGGAGGGTTTAGCTTGTCCTTTAGTGACTCATGTGGATAAAGGGGGTTTATTAATTGATCAAGATAATTAATTAATAGATGCAAGCTTATAAAAGATTTTAAAGGAATATTAGCATGATTTAGACTATAGAAGGGGATTAAATCAATTAAATATTGATTTATTAGTTAAATGAAAGGGGAAGCTAATTAATTAATAATAATTAATTAGTCTAGATAGAAGGGGGGATTTATTAACAAAAGGTTTTAATTGGGGTATTTGTTGGATATGTGACTTAATTAATTAGCGTAGTGTAATTAATTAACGATGATAGGAGAGAAGGTGAGCGCTTTTGCTGATATGTCACCAATTTATAGGAAAGGAGATAATTAGCACAATTTAAGTATTTAAATTGTTCAGGCATAATTATAGGTGTCTACAATATATACTAACATATTCCTTCTTTCCGCTTGATTTATCCACTTCTCATCCATGGCGCACGGGAAAACCATAGGATCTTGTTCTTTAGTGTACCGAGATATAGGGTTGTTACCTATCCTCCGAATACATCAAGGTTTTCTTCTCCACGTAAATGTGCTTCTTACTTCACACCTAACCATCTCATAGGTGCCATGTACCCAATTGTCACAAGAAATACTTGTAGTATCACTAATAGATTATGCATCTTCCCACTGGAGGATTCCTTCCTTAGATGGCTCAAGTACTTATGGGTCTCGAATGACACATACATAAATTTTGTTCAGGTCTTCCTCACTCAAAGGTTCAACATAAGGCGCAAATTTCCCATCTGTCAAAGGGATAATTACTCTTTCTTCCTTGTTCTCAAAACTTATATACCCCTTGTTGAACCATAGATCAACATTATTTACATAACACCAAGGGCACCCAAGTAGATATGGGAAGCTATCTACTTCTGCAAGTGTTAAGACCTCAAAGTCCCTAGTGAACTTGGCCCCTTGTATAGTAATGGATGCATCCTTTAAAACTCTTATGGGAGTGGCCTTAGTTTGATTGGCCATGAACAATACATTAGAGGATGGCTGTAATGGATATTTTCCCATTTGTACCCATGCATCTAAAGTAAGCACATTAACTTCCGCACATGTATCAATCAATATATTACTCAAGATCCACCCATCCACAACAACATTCAAAGTGATATCCTTATCATAATCCAAGATATGAGGGGGAAGATTAACATGCAAGATCTGCCATCCATTCTCAATACATGTGCATAGAGTGTTTCCCTTTAGCCAATTCCCTAGTAATGGAATGATATTCTCCTGGCGCAACATTTTGCATACCTCTTTCAAGTCATCAATATCCGATTGGATTGTCTTTGTTGCCTTATTTTGTTCTAACTTCCGTGACTGTTCCTTTAAACACTGTATTTCACCCTGAAGATTTATAAGTACCTCCATGGTTTCCTGATAAACCTCCTTCTGATGTGTAGGATCTAGGTACCTTACATGTAAAACTTCCTCCTTGGTGATGGTAGGCTTCTACTATAATGCCTCTTTGGCATGCACAACTTCAATGTGTGTAGCAATCTTCATAGGTAATACCTCAGGTTCCGGTGCCAGCTTTGGCATCGATTGATTTTCCACATTGCGCTGTATTCTGACCATCCTTGTACCCTTGTTCTCCTATTTATCTGCTTGCTAAGATGCTCATATAAGTCTTGGAATTCCTCATAGTTGTGATTCTTCTAACAAAATAACAAGTAATATTCTGAGGACATTCACGCTTGTAGTGGTCAAGAGATCCGTATGTAAAACATGTTCCACGAGGGAACTAACCTCATCCACCACCACGTTCTCGGCCCCCTAATCCACCATGGTATCCACTACCTTTGCCACGAACTCCTTCAAAGCACCCTTCATTCCGATCATAGTGCGCTTAAGTGTGGTCATGATCATGGTGCTCACTTTTTCCTTTAGAGTTATCTAATACTCTAGTATGTCACACACTAATATCTATGGCATCATGGATATGACCAATCAACTTGCAATCTTTTGTATTGTAAGTCATGGACTAGAAAATTTTATAATAACAAGATACATTATTCCTTATTGCGCATTGTAATAATGGGCAATGGTTGACATCATGGTCCAAATGACATATCTCATAGTCTAGCAATAATGAGCACACTGGCCTGTGGGGACAATTATCCTTTGTGTGCCCTTCCACTTCATAATCTATACACCAAATCCCAGTGCACGTCTCATGAGCTGAATTGCGCAGTAGTCTCTCCAACTATTTACCATAGCCGTAATGTCAAGCTTCCGGGAATGGGCTTAATCTAATGTCTATACTTCCAACTGCCTCAGCATGCAAGATTTCTTCAAGTAATTTATGCGGGTCCATATAAGTCTTATGTAATAGCACCCTTCTGAAAGGTGTGATCAAGCCCCCAAAAACCATTGTGCATGTTGGCTTGCATGAATATCATAATAAAGTTTAGACAATAATGTCTTGAAACGAGCATCATATTCCCAAACACTCTCAGTAGTTCCCTACTTAATATCCTTGAGTGCACTTATACTCTTCTACTCAAACTTAGGGATATGAAACTCCTTAAGGAAAGCATCCTTTAATGCTGCATAATCTACACAAGTCTGATCAGTGGTCAAAATTCCTATACCAACTGTGTGTGCACATCCTTGTAATGTAGTTGTAAACTGACTTTCCTTGCACTTAGAAGCCGTAACTCCTTTTATACACCACAATATCTCACACATGTGCATGTGTTCAACAACATCTTATATGCCCCTATACTCTAGAAGATCAAGAGACATATCCATGTAAATATTCTGGGGTTGGTATGGACCCTGCCTACCTAATCCAGAACCTCATGTGTTACCTATTCCTCCAGAACCACCAGAGCTAGAGCCACTTATACCCCTTGATCCTCCATTGGTATCCAGAAGTGGACTAGTGGATGTATTTCCCTATGTCCCAATAGTGGTACTAAACTAAACTCCCTGACAACTGTGAATTGGTACTACTCTGAGGCGAGTCCAAAATTATACACGTTTGAGTTCTTTCACGACAATGCACACGAAAAGGTACCTCCAAACAACAAAGTAGAAATTTTACCTACCATAGATGTACTTGCTATATGACTTACTCTTTCTCTTATACTGAAGCTTTCTTGCTAACCACTAGTTGTACTAGATGTTGGAAAACCAAGCGCAAGGGCTAGGTTGCTAGGTAGATTTAGATGCGTGCCCACGACCCAAGTCATTTATGGTGGTGTGCTCCCATGTGAGGTCGAGGAGGGTCTATATTATGCTTGCCCAAATGGGGGAGTTCTAGATGCTCTAGCTCCACACCTCCTGTGTGAGCTTCAAATCCTTCACGAGCCATCTCTCTCCTTAACGCCATCGCTTTGCAATATCACGCTGCTTCTCTACCTCCCTCTTGTGTGCCTCATTATACTTAAGCCACCTTTCTTCTCTTTACCTCTCTACCGCTAGGTCCGCCATATTTCACCAAACTTGTTCCTACCCTTACGCATGGTGGGGTTTAGCTAGCCATCAATTTTTCTTCCAAGTTTAGGGTTACCATCAAGATTTTGATCGCTAGTGGAATGCCTTACAAATAAGTTCCCCTTAGATAATGTAAAAATTGGAACTCAACTACCTGGGAAATAATAAGTGGAAATTGAGTACTCCAAAATATATCTATTCAAAACACCATGAAACCAAGTATCCACAACATGTGTCCAAATCAGATCAACATCATAAAGGGCCTAAAATTATTCATGCATCCAGAAAAGTGTGTGATACCCACAATTCATTTTAGACACATAAGCAACCAACCACTCATACAACTCTACTGGAAATATAAAAAGAAACTCTTATACAAACAATATACAAATTCTACTCCACCCACACGATTGTGTCAAACTCGAGATCCAGATTCTCGAACCTCTAAGTGTACTCCTCTTCTAGATCCTTTATCCACTCCTCAAAACTTTCTAAGGTCAACCGATATGTCTTCATCATGAAACATCCTGAAAATAGTTGAAAAAGAGGTCCCGGAAACAAAACCAATGATGCAACCTAAAATGTACTATATAATACCTAGGTGCGTTGGCACATCACCCGGCCTAAGCCGAGCACTCACAGAAGCATGCAAAGGTACTAAGCCCATATTTAGAGTCTCTTATGTAGGATGTTAGTGTGATGAAGATACAACAAATTCAGAACCATACATAAGCATAAGCATTCCACAGTGCCTAACCATATCTAGATCTTAGAGAATCATGAATTAAACAATAACTATAATAAGATTAACCATATAAGAACCAGTTATAGTCATGTTTAAAACCATTATCCATCCAATATACTCCATTACATTAAACACTATAATACATAGAAGCCCCGACTCATTACAAAGCATCACCATAAGTCAAGCACGTATCGGATCTAACAACATAACTCTACAACAATTTACTCAAAGTATCTATCTCTAACTACACAGTTCACTACATACTTATAGGGGTGTGGAATTTCCCTTCACTATCTACAAACTTCCCAAAATAGGTCACATGCTGATAATAACCATGTGCCTTTACATTAACATGCACACATGTAAGTGCGCTAATAATAGACATCCTATAGTTAACTGGAAGAAGTAATCCTATTATTATCTTGAACTCATGCATGGCACTTATCAGATGCTCATTCCCAAAATAGCATTTACGTGTCATGTAAGTCTCCATCCCAATGTGTGCTCTACATGCTATCTTCAAAAATAGTATGCATCCATGAAAATGGCTAAGTCTTGAATCAACTTATCCTAGCGCATTTCCTTTCATATTCTTCGCACCTTCAAGTACACCTTGTTCCTACACGTGAATCCTATGTGTTTATTCTCATTAGGAAAATATTGTTTGCTCAACAATGAGAATTCCCAACCATGTTATGCTTGAACAAATACTCCCACATACCCAATGAAAACCTAGACAGAGCATATACATCAAGTGTGCCATTGACATGTGCTTGGGAATAATAGTGTGCTTCAAACAATGTGAAAAAAGTAAATTTTGTAGCATAAATTGATGCATTATATTTAGATTTGTGAGGGCATTTGCAAATCCAATGGTGCCCCTACAAGTGATTATCATGTGACCTTCACCAATATTTTCACAAGAAAAAAAGGTAAATAATATTTTGTGGGTGGTGTGCGGGTATGATGAAATAAGTATTGAGTAACATGAGGTAACTTAATCAAAGAGAGTATCAAGCTTAATAATAATGTTGCACCACATATTATTTAGCTATATGGAGGGGTCCCTTAGTCAGGGTTGTTAACTTGTTCGTTTGGGAGAAATGAAGCAAAGACACCTCCCAAAGAATCTCCCATTAAAATGGCATTTCCCTTTGGATTAATGGTTGTCAAAAATACTACAACGAAATGCACATGAAATGTGTGATGGAAACATTGAAGGGGATGCATGATGAATAAATTGGAGGGAGCGAAACAAAAGGCATTGGAGGAAAGAGAAGTTCAGGGAAGGGGAAAACATATCAACAACTCCAAGGGAATTGTTGATTGATTTTGTGCTCCATTTTATCATCTCTGTCTGGCTCCCACTGTTCATAGTAAAATTTGATGGCCACCTATCCTGTCAAATAATTTGTGGGTGACTCATTTTCCAATATTGCCCTTCAAAAATACAAAACAATGTTATTTATATCAAATATTATGTATTTATTTAATTATTTTAAAGTATATTTATATATACTAATATAATATCCATATAAATCTATATGAAAAATGACGGTCACATTTTAAATATACAAGTCACATGTGGCGGTTATTTCAAATATTTGTAATTATTTTATGGCTAAAATGTAAAAAAAAACATTTAAACTAACATCAAATTTAATGTTTGATGTCACATGTGACAGTTATTTCAAATATTTACAATTATTTTACAACTAAAATTACAAAAACGTCTAAACGAACATCAAATTTAACCCATGATGTGTGACACTATTCACACATAACTATTAACAAGGACATTGTTCATAATGTTTACTTTTCACGATTTTCATTATTCATGTGCATTGTGCATGCTCCACGAATTGACACATGAAAGTGCAAGATTTGTGGAGGCGGGTTGTTAATAATACAAACCAACCTCAAGTTCCAAATGGTAACACTTTCGACATAAATATAACACATGATATAATGTATTGATTTAAACAAAAAATAATAATCATAAATATAACTATCTTTACAATTTTTTAGATACTAACGGTGACCCAACACACTTCTTGGTGCACTATTGCAATGGGATCCTTGCAACCGGTTGTATAAATGCATGGATAATCGGGTGGTGGCTGGTTGGTAAGCACTTAGGCCCCACCAACTTTATAATATATTAAAAATACTAACACACAAATGTACTACACCAAGGAAATTAACTAATTCCGTTCCAAAATTATGTATCACATTGATTTTTTGTCAGTGTGATAACATCACAGTTATGAAAAGTTGCAGTCATGTAGAAGCCTAAAATCGACATTTTCATACAAAACATGTCTCCTTCAACATCTTTTTGTGGTCCCTAATTTTACAAAGAAGCATTTCCGAAGCTATCCTTTCCAAATATTTCTAGAATCAATGAAACACTTCCTCTAGTTCCTTCAATGAGAAAGGCCTAATAACACAATTTGCCAAAATCTTCAAAACCTCTCATCTCACATTTTCCCTTGACTTTCTTTTTGCGGATGCACCAATGCTACCATGTTTTGCAACACCCACCTCAAGAAACATGCTCTTCATTTATGTTTTATGAGAAGGATTTTGTCCCACATATTGGACCAGACTCGACCCCCGACCTCCATTTCACAAGTCACAAGGCTTCTCATTGTAATGTAGTACTAAAAATAAAACAAGAATGTATCGGTTACCATTAACATATAAGCAAGAAAAAAATTCCAATCAATACATATGTGTTACTATTATTGTAACTACAAACTCAAATGTGAGAGCGTTGAATATACCCTTGTGTTTCACACCCAAGTCTCGTATGACAACACTACACAAATCCTCAAAATAACTGACTGTCCACATAGATATAACACTCATTATAACAAGAATGTTTATTCCATA
The DNA here is from genome assembly GCA_018340775.1 of Taxus wallichiana var. yunnanensis. Lineage (NCBI taxonomy): Eukaryota > Viridiplantae > Streptophyta > Pinopsida > Cupressales > Taxaceae > Taxus > Taxus wallichiana. Next base: position 255,398,118 of record CM031234.1, read on the forward strand.
TAAGAAATTATCATACATATTAAGGAAATACAGGACTCAAATTGCTTCTGGACGGATCTACAAACATAATGAATGTAGAGCCTGGCATGGGTCTATAGAAATAAATTCATGATGTTAAGGAAGAGAGGGTTTTGGTCCTTGTGTGCTTCTAATGGGCACGGGAAACAACATGCATCTCCACCACCTTCCACCTCTTTTTCTGTAGATCACAAACAAACAAAATGTTGAAAAACCATAACAATTTATATCAAATAAAACTTTGGATATGCAAGCATCCAGATTGTCTTTTTAGAAGCAGGGTCCTTTTGTGCATTTTCAATAAAGGTAAAATTCAAAAATGGCAAAGCATTACTAAGATTTTCAGATCTTGGAATGAAAATTCAGCACTAGAATTTTGAAAACTCCACAATACTGAGCTACATAATGCTAAAAAATTGAGCTACAGTGTATAAAACTCAATACCTTTTGATGTAGGTAAAATAATGGCCTAAAAGTAAAAGTTCTGAGATCTAAGAAAAATGAGTGAATAAACTCAAAATAGGGGATTTACCTTCAGTTGATCACAACTCCAATGGAAGCATGGCCAAGTTATAAACAAAGGAGGCAAGTTAGTATGACATCGATCCCCACCAAGATGAAGTTCCAATGGATAAGATCGAATTGAGTCACCAAAAATAAGAGTGTCGAGCTCTCTTAACAGAGTCAAGCATTGCAAAGTTGAGCTTGGGTCACCTTGCAATGAGCTACAGGTATGCATATGGCAAGCTTGACTTTTGACCTCGGTGAGCTTAGAGCTATGAAACTCGAACAACTCTCAAACAACCATGGTGAGCCACATGAATGTATTGGTGAGCCATTATAAATAATAAAGAGATGAAAGAATTACACACATACCCAAACCAAGCTGCGCACAAAACATAGAAACCCCAACAAAAGGCACAACGATCAATGATAAAACAAACAACCTAGTTATGAATAAGCATGATGAACCAATTCATCAATGAACCACACAAAAAAATCATTGAGCTCATGGGTAAACAACACGATGAGCTGGAAACATAAACCCGAGTTAGGTAGGAGACATAAACAACAGAGCCACGAGTTAAAGCTAAACACCCATAACTCGTAAAACAAACAAGAACACAATAAAGCCTAAGAGACATGGTGGGTTGGAGAATTTGTTGAGCGGTTGAGTTAAGCAACATCAATACCCAGAAGGTCAAGCCATTGCGAGGAAAGAGGAAAGGTCGACAACGAGCTACATGAATCACAAAACGACAAGTTTCAAAAGGTCCACATTTCGAGAATAGGTGAATCCGAGCACATGAATGAGAAAAATGATGGCTAAAAAAGTGGAATAACAACCGCATGGTAAGAGTAGGGTTAACACGAATATATAGAAGTAGATACCCTCCACTCATTTTACACCTATGTATGGTGCGCCCCCATAAAAACACCCATGCAACACATACATTTACCATCGTTTGGGATGATGTGGTAGGGAGAGGACTAGCGCTGGAATTTTTGTCGGTTATGGAGGAGTCAGAGTGCTCCCAAAATCTTCTAATGAATCCTCTATAGCACCATTGCTACTAGCTTGCATTAACTCCATTTTAGGAGGGGAATTTACCCGTGTAAACCGGTTCATCCAGTCGCCCATTCGGTTCCCCTGGCATGAATTATACATAGTTTTCTATCCATTTTTGCACAGAACGAAAACGTGACACCGTCAAGCCCGCTGTTTGGATTGTGTTCAATAGATTCAACAAATTTACGTGGATCCAAGCCCCAACTTGTAACATCCTGAAGGATAGTGTTTCTTGTCTAAATTACATTGATAGGCCATTGACAGAGACTCTTATTTATACAACACAAACATGGAGGAGATTCAAAGGATTATGAAAACATTAGTCTTGTATACCTATATCATCAAGTATGGATTCAACAAGTTTACATGGAGGTAATAGTAATATATCCAAGCGGATTCACAACAAGTTTACCAGTTGGCATGAGTTTACCAGTTAGCAGGATGGAGTAAAATTTATAGTATATTCAAGCTCTTCATAGTTTCTCCACGCTAATTCACCAAATCTCCACCACACAAGTAATTACATAACAATAATTAGATTGCAATGAATTAATTTTGTAAGAGAAAGAAAGAAAATTGTCTGTCAAGTTTAGTTTACTCTATCAAATTCCGATAATGAAAGGGAAATTGTCTGTCTAGTGGGATTATTCGTGTCAATCTACATTTGCAAAAGTATAGTCATCTGTATTTGCAAAAGTATAATAATCAACATGTTAATTGCAAATATATTGTGTATAAAATTAGAAATAAACACCCTAATTAGAAATAAATTGTGTATATTGTGTGGAAAATTTTAGTGTTTTTAAACACTGTTACAAAACACATTGTGGTTTTAATGTGTTGAAAAAAAAATGGATTCGTAAATTTTTTAAATAATACTTATATGTTGTACTAAAAAATCAAATAATACGAGTATTGTGTCATTAATTTATTATTTTGGAACTCTTCGATTACAGTGAAAAGTATATTTTGAATTTACTTAGTACCAATTAAATGACTTATAACATCGTAAAATATGTGAATGGTGTCTCGTTAACTTACAACCTATGTGACAAGTTGTGATTGACCATTAAACACTATTACTAATTTAAATTGAACTCCTCTTTATGCCATTTTATTGGTTCCTAGCATGGTCATAGAGACCTTTTCCGTATATAGACAGAAAAGTCCTATTTCCATTGACTAACAACTAAATGTCTATATGACAAGATCAATTTCATATTGACTCATCAATGACAACTAAGCTTCTACACACAATTTCCACATGTTAATCACTAAACATTAATTACCATTCACATTTGAATAATTAAATTCATGCAAAGTAATGTGCCCGTAGGAAAATTTTAGTTGCTTAACAATAAAATTTAGGGTTGGTCGAGAAGAGTTTAGGTTGACATCAAGTGCTTGCTTTACATGTTTCTTACCCACACTAGGGGTCTAATGTGTCCTTTGTGCCCATGGGATAATATTTGTGGAACATATTATATATCAACAATATATTCTTACATGGCTATTCAAACAACATAATCTAAGATGCCTAAAATGGGTTATGAAACATATCGTACCAACACATAAGTTACTACACCAAATTGATGCAAATTAAAATCATTAAAATTTTGATGAAATTAAATTTAAATAAATTCCAAGAGCTATGTAGATTATGGTACATGAATGAACCTTCAAATAAAGGAATGGACCCTCAAATATAGGAATGCACCTTCATGTAAAGTAAGGAAACTGATAGGCATTTTGAGGATAAAAAATTCTTTGTTGTGGGATGTGACAAAATGTTAATTACAATAGATTGTTCGATAGAGGATAGAGTATATAATATTATAGAATGTATAAATATGGGAAATAAAAATGTATATTCATTTGGTATAGATAAAAAAATTAAAGGTGTTGAGTTATGGAGCTTAATTGCTTCACTTGGCATGCTTTTACAGAACTTGCTAGAAAACTTAGTACCGATCGGTCACCCATGGACTGGTATTGGTCAGGAAAGAATGAACCGACATCAATTAAGGCTAATCGGCATCGGTTTCCTGTGCATGACTACTATAATTAAATTACGGGAATGAGATCTATCTTGGTTGTAAAATGAATCTAATGGTTGTAATTGCATAGCTAAAGTTCCCTAAGATTATAGATGTGCATATAAGCATAAAGCTAGGGTTTAGAAGAGAGAATTCAATTGAGAATTAAGAGAAGTTTCCTTTAGAGAGAAAAAGAGAAATTTGTAAAGAAAAAAATTATAGGACATCCAAGAAGGTGTGGAAGATTGCAAATCTTCATTGTATTTCCTTTGTGATAATAAATTGGTTGTTTCTTGGTGGACGTAGCCCACACTGGGTGAACCACATTAAATCTTGTGTATTGTTTCTTCTTGTTTATTTCATATTGATTGATTTTATGCTTAGATATGATTAATATATCTATACAATCCAGTGTGCTAACCCCAACAATTGGTATCAGATCTTCTTTGTTTGAGGGTTGTGTGTGTTGATGATTTACTCACAAAGGGATTTTTGATTGAGTGGGAGAAAAGCAATGGGAGAAGAAGACAAATTTAGAGTAGATAAATTTGATAGCCATGACTATTTATTATGGAAGATGCAGGTGGAGGATTATCTGTATTAGAAAGATTTATACTTATCGTTGGATGAGAAGGAAAGACCTGTAAAGATGATTGATGAAGAATGGAAAATTCTTGATAGAAAGGCTCTGGGATCTATAAGATTGAGCCTGGAAGCATCTGTGGCTTTGAATATTACCGAAGTAGGATCTATGGTAGATTTGATGAAATATTTAGAAAATATATATGAAAAACCTAGTGCTTCAAATAAAGTTTATTTGATGAAAAAATTGTTTAATTTAAAGATGTAAGAAGGTGGATTTGCATCAAGTCATTTGAATGATTTTTGGTCTATTGTAAATAAATTAAAATTAGTTAGTATTCCATTTGAGGATGAAGTGAAAGAACTTTTATTATTATGCTCTTTTCCAGATAGTTGGGATAACTTGGTAATGGTTATTAGTAATACATTGTCTGCTACTAATGTTTTAAAGTTTGATGATGTGGTTAGTATAATCCTGAATGAAGAAATACATAGGAAAAGTACATGAGAATCATCATATGGGAATGCTTTTAATGTAGAAAGTAGGAGAAAGAAGAAAGAAAGATACAAGAGAAAGAATAATGGGAAATCAAAGTCTAAGAAATGAAGATCTAAATCCAAAGGTAGATGTATAATCTGCTAGAATTGTGGAAAGAAAGGTCATGCAAAGAAGGATTTCTAGTTCAAGGAAAACAAAGAGAATGTACCAGAGAAAGGTAAAGAGGAAAATGTTGCTATAAAAGAGGTAATGCAAGATGCCCTAATTCTCTCCTTAGATAATAAAATTGAGTCATGGATTTTAGATTCAGGAGCTTATTTCCATGCAACCCCTAATAAGGGTTATTTTGAAAAATTATGTCCAGGGTAATTTTGGGCATGTTTATCTAGGAGATGATGAACCATGCAATATTACTTGGTAAAGGTGAAGTTCACCTTAAATTGTAGAATGGAAATACATGGATATTGAAATATGTGAGGCATGTTCCAAGCCTTAAAAGAAATATAATTTCTGCAGGACAATTGTGTGAAACTAGTTGCATGGTTACACTCACAGTTGAATCTTGGAAAGTTACCAAGGGATCTCTTGTTGTAGCAAGAGGCAAGAAGGTAGGATCATTGTATTTGTCTACCTATATTACTGATTCCTTTTCTATTCTATCTACTTCAGATTCAAATACAAGCATGTGGCACAATTGGCTAGGCCATATGAGTGAAAAGGGAATGTAGATCTTAAAGGAAAAGGGTAAGTTATCAGATCTAAAACGTGTAGATCTTGATTTCTGTGAGCATTGTATTTTTGGAAAGTAGAAGAGAGTGATATTTCTCAAAGTTGGGGCAACAAAGAAGAATCATAAATTGGAGCTTGTACACTCAGATGTGTGGGGACTAGCCCATGTAGCTTCTCATGGAGGATCCCAATACTATGTTACTTTCATTGATGATGCCACAAGAAAGGTATGGGTTTATTGTATTAAATGTAAATCTGATGTTTTTGAAACTTTTAAAAGATGGAAAGCCCTTGTGGAAAATGAATCAAATTCAAAGTTAAAATGCCTTAGATATGACAATGGTGGTGAGTACTACAGTAAGGATTTCAATGATTATTATTCAATAAATGGAATATGCAAAGAAAGGATGGTTCTAGAACACCACAGAGAGAATGGTGTTGTAGAGAATTAACATGACAATAATGGAATGAGCTAAAATTATGAAGATACATGTTAGATTTCCCTTACAGTTTTTGGCAGAAGTAGTAGACACGGCAGTTTATTTAATTAACCGCAGACCTTCAAGTGCACTAGATGGTGGAATACCAGAAGAAGCTTGGATTGGAAAAGAGGTAGATCTATATTATCTTAGATTATTTGTATCTGAATATTTTACACATATTGATAAGGAAAATAGAAAGAAATTGGATGCAAAATACAAAAGATGTACTTTCATTGGTTATGGATATGGTGATTTTAGATTCCAATTTTGGGATTTAGAAGGTTCTAAGATAATTATGAGTCGTGACATTGATTGGAATGAAAAGAGAATGTACATGGATCAAGTTTTAGTACCCAAAGGTGAACCGGTTGAAAATTTTGTGGATGAAAATGAACTCTCAGATTCAAAATGAACACCTACAAGTTTACATAGTAAGTGGTATAGGTTTACCCCTGTGCGACATTAGTCCCCTATACCTGCATCGATTATAGAAGAGATAAACCGACTTTAGTTAGCCAAATCAACATCGAAAAAGGTGACCGACGTTAGTAACTATTAGAAGTAGATACAAATATACAAGATGAGCATATTGAGCCTTCGACACCCAAAATCTCAGTGATAAGGTCACAAAGGGTAAGTATACCTCAAAGAGATTTTCACCTTCCTTGTATTATTTATTATTGACTGATAGTGGTGAACTAGAAAGATTTGAAAAAGTAATGCAGGATAAATCCCACAAGTAGTGGGAGCATGGCATGAATGAGGAGATGGACTCCTTAGAGAAGAACCAAACATAGAATTTGGCTTTAGTTGCGGTGAGGTAAAAGAGCATTGCACAACAAGTGGGTTTACATGATCAAGGGAGAAGAGGGTGGACAAAAGAGATACAAAGTAAGGTGTATAGTAAAAGGATTTTCACAAAAAATAGGTATTGAATTTAGTGAAATATTTTCTCCTATTGTTAAGATGACTTCTATTTGTATTGTATTGAGTTTAGTTCAGTAGAGGATTTGCATTTAGATAAACTTGATGTCAAGGAAAAATTTCTTCATGGTGATTTAGAGGAAGAGATTTACATGAATCAACTACTTGGGTATGAAGTCAAGGGTAAGGATAAATTTTCATGTAGATTGAAAAAGAGTCTATATGGGCTCAAGAAAGCTCTAAGGCAATGGTATATGAGGTTTGATAGTTTCATGCATGAGAATGGTTATTTGAGATGTGAATATGACCATTTTATTTATTTCAAGATGTTTGGAAATGAGAGATATATTATTTTGTTACTGTATGTGGATGATATGCTTATTGCAGGATCTAGTATGTAGGACATTGGTGAGCTTAAAGAAAAGATAGCTCACACATTTGCAATGAAGGATTTGGGAGCTGCAAAGAGAATCCTTGGCATGCAAATTCATAGAGATATGAAAAATAAGAAGTTGTATTTATCTCAGAAGCATTATATTAATAAGGTGTTGGAAAAACCTGTAAGTACACCTATGGCTAGACAATTCAAATTGAGAAAAGATCAGTGTCCTAAATCATACGAGGAGGTTGAGTACATAGCAAAAGTTCTGTATGATTCAACATTTGGGAGTTTGATGTATGCTATGGTTTGTACCCGACTAGACATTGGACAGGTAGTGGGAGTTGTGAGAAGATTTATGGCTAATCTAGGTAAAGAGTATTGGAAATAAGTCTAATGGATTATCATATTTTTGAGAGGGATATCCGACATGTAGTTATGTTATGGAGGGTTAGATACTTCTTTACTTGGCTATGTGGATTCATATATGGATGGTAGAAGGAACACCATTGGATATGTTTTCACAGTAGGTGGAATGAAAGTTAGTTGGATTTCTAGATTGCAGAAGGTTATGGATTTGTCTACTAAAAAGGCTGAGTATATTGTATCTACAGAAGCTAGCAAGGAGATGATATGTATGATCAAGTTCATGGAAGAGTTAGGAAAGGAGAAAGAGGATTTCATATTGTATAGTGATAGTCAAAGTGTAATTCACCTAAAAATAACTTAGTGTTTTTCATTCTAGAATGAAACACATTCGAGTTGAGGTATCACTTCATATTTAGGTATTGAAGGATGGGAAATGAAGTTGGAGAAAATTCATACAAAGGAGAACTCTGCAAATATGCTAATGAAGTTGTTGGTAAAGGAGAAGTTGGAGCTACACTCCAGTCTGTTGGTCTTGAGTTTGATACTTGAGGAGGGATAAAAAGGCCAAAGAAAGGATCAGAGGATGGAGTTGTATGGTATAGTACAAAAATTTATCGCCAAGTGGGAGATTGTTGAGTTGTGGAAATTAATTTTTCACTTGGCATGCTTTTACATAACTTGTAGGAAACACAATAATTGACGTTGGTTGAAGAATCAATGTCGGTCACCCATGGACGATGATCGTCAAGAAAAAGGAACCGGCATCGGTTAAGGCTAATCGACATCAATTTCTTGTGTGTGACTACTATAATTAAGTTGTGGGAATTAGATCTATGTTTAGTTATAAAGTGAATCTAATGGTTGTAATTTCATAGCTAAAGTGCCATAATATTGTAGATGCATATATAAGCATAAAACTAGGGTTTAGAAAAGAGAATTCAATTAAGAATTAAGAGAAGTTTCCTTTAGAGAGAAAAAGAGAAATTTGTAAAGAAGAAAGTACAGGACATCCAAGAAGGTGTGGAAGAGTGTAAATCTTCATTGTATTTCCTCTATGATAATAAATTGGTTCTTTCTTGGTGGACGTAGCCCAAACTGGGTGAACCACGTTAAATCTTGTGTATTGTTTCTTCTTGTTTACATCCGTATTGATTTCTTTTATTATTATATCTGATTAATATATCCATATAATAGGTGTGATAACCCCAACAAAAGGTATAAAAGTCCTGTAATAAATGATAGAAGAAGCGGAAACAAAGAGTAGTTGATACATATTGAAAACATGGAAACAAATAGTTGCCACTTGATATTTGATACATATATGCATGTCATAGAGGACTATGGTCTTGACCCCTTTTTCCAACGACTATATTTTCAATTTGATTATCTTATATGTGTCATTTAATCTTATAAGGGGCATTCTTGAACTGACATTTTACCTATGGAATCCTACATAAGCTAGTCAATATCTCTTCATAACTCACCTGGAACTTTCATAAGATGTATTGTAAATATCTTGACAAAATCCTCTTGCAGTATGACTCTTACATTCTATCATAAGATGTAGTAAAATCTATGTTGAAATTGTGTATCTATCCCTAAAGCTATATTAGAGACCTTTAGAAACCCGTATTTTTGCAAACATTCTGGATGTTTGCAGCAACTTAGGAAAATAAAATATATTTGGGACAACAAAATCCAATGGTTTCACCCTCTATTGGATGATTCCATCTAGATCAAAGATCTATGAATGGTTTTTATTTGTACATGTAAGTATGTCCCTATAACATATTCTATTGTATTCTAAAGTTTGTAATCTTTATGTGTCTTTGAATTGCATTTCTATGCTTTGCGATAACCATATTGAATTCCCCCTTTTTTGAGGTGAGTGAGATATACTATAAATATATCGTCTCAAAATAATTGAGGTGTATTCATGTCATATATAACATATAATAATTGTAGAACACATCCACTCAAAATGCACACCTAATAGCAATACTAGAGCACATCCACAACCTTATACAAAAGGAACAATCAAGATACATTGGAAACTTCATGAGTATGTACATGTACACATGAACAACTTATCTACAAGTGCATATAACCATGTGCAAGTAATAATATAGAGAACCATAACTTTCTATCGTATTCATATCCAAGGTATAAGTATATGTAATTTAACATGTTAGGGTATTAAGAAGTAGAATTGAACCTCTTAATAGATCTCAAGAAAAGGGAAAAGGATGAACATTCTTAGATGATTCCTTTATATACCTCCAAGGTGAGTGCATACTCCACTATAGGGGATTCCCTTTCTCGATCCATATATGAAATGTTTAGAAATAGAAACTCCCAATCTGATTCTTATGCCATACTATAGTTCAAGGAAAATTCTAATTTATGAAGTCTCGTAATTCTAATTGCATGTATCTAAAATTAGATCCCAATGCTCACGGATATATGTTATATCATACACTAGGGTTTGCACATGAATTTATGTTCTCTATCTATGGATTTCATTAGAGATTTCAAATGCATTTGCACTTTTAGAATTTACTAATAAATTTCTACAACCATGCAATAACCTCCTCATATTCGGGTTCTAAAAATATATCTAGACGTTTGTTTTCATGGGCTCCAAATTCATGTAAGTACAAATTACTTATGATAATGAAAAAGTAGTGGTTAAAAATTCTACAACCATGTAACAACTTATACAACCATGTAACAACCAGGTAATTAATGTTTGGTGATTAACATGAGGAAATCACAGTGTGTTCTTCATCTTGATGAAAAACACAATGTGTTTTTCAACATGTTGAAAAACGTAGTGTGTTTTTCAGCACGTTGAAAAACATGATGGTTTTCCACACGTTTTCATTTACCAAATTAAATTGTATGAAGTCACACTAGTATGAACTTAATATTTGAATTCATATTTGTTAATAAGAACCTTAATAATAAATGTCTTGAAATCTGAACTCAAACATTATTATAGTTATAAATTAAACATTAATACGGATATAGTTAAACAAATTAAACACATTTAATGTTATAAGTGTTTGAGATGATTCTTAATATTATCTATAAGTATAAATAAGTTCTAGATTTTCATGTCAATTTGTTACTATCGTAAGAAAATATAAACATTTCATTTAAATATGCTTGTGATCTTCAAGCTCTTAGTTGTAATTTCATTGCTCTTAGCCTGTGTTAATTGGAAAAAATTAGGAAAAGTTTATTTTTTGGATTCATTATAGTCGTAAATATTGATAATGTGTAGATCATTTTTATGTATATTTTTTTATTAGTTGTTAAATATTGGCAATTGCAATGTTGTGAATGTTTGATGTAAGTCGAAGCTATAAAAATTCTATTATATCATATTGTCACTCTTAATTCAACATATGGGGGCAAGTGCCTCTGCAAAGACAAGAATAAGTGCATGCTGAAGGGCTTTCCCCTTGGGATGCCACATCGATACACCCAATTATCATTGTGTGCTAAAGGGGCTTGCCCTTAGGATTCCACATTGATAGTTGGGTGGTAGACTGTGTTGTGCAGAGGTTTTTAAAGCTTCCCGCCAAAAGGTGAAGGCTACCCTTCACTCAAAATGCACCCTCCCATAATATCACAACCATCCCTTTTTTAATGGATGATTGTGATATTATGGGAGGGTGCATTTTGAGTGAAGGATAGTCGTTGGCATTTATTCATACTTGAATTTTTCATGGATATTAGCTTTCTGAAATTGTGATTTTTTTATCATATTGGATGATGTATATTAGATTTGTCATGTATCATACTAACATTAATTATATGCTTCTTTTGTGTACTAGTTACTCTTTTGTGTAGTGAATATGAATACCAGGAGCCTAATTTCTCCCGATCCTGTTTGTAAAACGAAGACATATAGAAATACGAGCCTCCACGTAAATTGAAGATGAAGGGTGTTTGCACATAGAAAGTTTGAAAACTGCAAGAGTTCCTAAAAATAGTCCTCAATTTATTAACAATTTATAAACTATATGTATATTATAGACAATTTAGTATGCCATTGAATACTAGTTATTCAGAATGTATAGCAAATAATTTTTATTACGATTCAAAAGTTTAGCACCATTTCTAAATTTCAAATAAAAGTGTGAAAATTCTACACATTATAATATTGAGTTTGTATTATCCACAAAATTTGAAATACCTGCATTGTGGGAAATTTAATATGCTAGTGATTTCTAGTTTTTAATAATATACATTAACAAAATATAAGTAAAACTATAGATGTAGATAGTCTACGCTATTATAATTTACCCATGGATGGTAAATCCTTAAATAAGGTAAATTTTTTCAATAATAAATAATAGTCATAATTTCATACGTGAGAAAATATTTTTTTGAATATTCATATTTTATAAATTTCATTGTGGAGAAATCACATTTTTCAATTTATATTTTTTTGAAATATCTATATTCTTCAATTTTAGTTTGTAAGTTCACCTTTTTCAAAAAGTAGGGTACATGGGTGTTGCGAAGATTATTATTTTATTGTTGTTTAACTATTATGTTTTCGCACGCACACACGCACACACACGCACGCGCACACACACACACACATTAAAGATGTTATTAATATTTTAATTTTCTAATTTGTAACTTCTGTTTTAAATAAATATGTTTTTGTTTTGTTAGTTTTTATTGTTTTTAGCTAAATGTAATAATTTCTATTTTATATACATCATTTTTGAAAAATATTATTTTATAAATAAAATAAGCACCATAAAATATATTATTATACAATGTGAATTATATTTATAAGTTTAATTTTTTATGGAAGTTTCTCTCAACATTGAAAAAATGTATTTGAAATAATATTAATTTTGTAACAGTATTTGTCAAATTATATTTATTATGTCGCATTATTTTTCACATTATAGATGACCATATTATGATATGCTTGTCCACGGAAGCGAGGCGATCTTATAAATTGTTGTTTTCCTTGCATTTCAATATGATCTTTTATACATGTGGCTTTTGAATTAGCCGAAAAATCAAATGCTTTAAATGTTTTAAGATAATATTCATGTTGATGATGATCAATTGCAACTCAAAATTTATTTTGGAAAGTATGAAATAATGATTCATTAACGACACAAAACTATAAATAATAATTTTTAGGATGGGAAGGAGACCCAAATGTCGAGCATGATGATCTTCTTATCTAAGAGGTAATGAGAGGAAAAGAGTCAATTTTTCGTATGAAGACCTAAAATACACACCAATCAGGGATGAGCCAAACATCAAAATTTGTGTCGCCATACCACTCACAAGACTAGAGGCATTTGTAAAGGGGGAAGGTTCTAACAAAAATTTTGAGACTACATTCACCCACACAAATCACAAGTCAAAAAATATAGCAAACCCTAAACCTCATATAACAAAGTCATATACTAGGTTTAGACCTTTTCTAACAATTTTTTTGTATGTTCTTTTCATAAACATATGTATAACATTTGATGTTACCATTTTTAATTGCAGCTACTTGGTGTTCATATGGTCCAAATGACAATAGAAATAAGCCGACAATAGGTGAAAAAGTGAGTAGGTGTCAAATTAAAAGGGGTTGCCAATGTCATTTCAATGTGAAGGTTTTTTATGGGAGACCGACAGTGGTGATAATATTATACAAAAATTCATTCCATTGTGATGTAAATGGTGAGTGTTGTCATGGTAGGAATGAAAAATACCATTAACGATCCTCGTGTCACTGTTGCCCGTACTTATCAAATGAATGTAAATATTATATTGAGAGTCTTTTGTTGATGGGTGTCACCGTGGAAACGATGTGTACGAAAAATATATAGAGGATCCATCCAATGTGGGTATAATGAGTAAGAGGGACCAATACTTGACAAGAAAGGATGTGGTGAATGCATGAAAAATATTTCACCTCCAAAGGTCTCAAAAGCATGCTGATGATGCCATGAGTGTGAAATTATGGCATGCAGAGGAAAGAGACATTTTTTCTACTATCAACGCCCAAATGGAACCACCATTCCATTCATTATGGGGTTGCAAACACCGTGGATGTGTGAGAGAATGGTTCAACATTCACACAATTCCATAATCTCCATGGATTCGACATTTTCTACAAAAAATATGGCGTAAGTAATTAGAATTAATTTTGAAATGATGTGTGATTTATGTATCATTAATAATGTTCCCTTTATGTTATATTAGACCCCATGTTAACTCTTGATGTCATATTCCTTGTAGTACCAATTATACACCTTAATTTTTTTGACGAGCAAGAGGCAAGGGTACCCATAACATGGGCCATTACATTAAGGAATAAGATTGAAGACATTTATGGGTGGTTGGTAGAAGTCCATAAATGGGGAAAAATTCTTCGTCCCGATTGGAAGATAAATACATTCATTATGGATGATGTGTCGGATTGAAATCCAAGCCATTCAATGTGTTTTTGGTTTCCACGTATTACTATGCCTATGGCATGTGCATAGGGCATGGATGAAAAACATGTACAAGTATTGTAGCAAGGAGTCAAGGTGGAAAGTTTTCAAGAGATTAGGTACCATCATGTATGGTTCTGGAATGCATGACGAGCACACATTTCGAATCATTCAAGACTTTTCAATGAATTCAAAGAGGAAACTCAGTTCCTCGAATACTTCAAGAAGACATGGTGTGAGAGTGAAGAATGTATTGGTGAGTACGAGCCTTCGTGTGTTTCCTTATTAATTTTCATCTCAAATAATTAAATGTGGGTTATAGTGTCACTGATATTCAATCCATGTCACTTGATAGCTATGTGGGAAACAAATTTTAGAAACTTCTCCCATGAAAATCAAGAAACAAATGCATCCATCGAGTCCTACCATTACTTTTTGAAGACTAAATACTTGTGTGATAGACAAAAAAATGCACATGCCGGATGGACTATTTGTTCTACACACTTGTGTACAAGGTGGAGCCATTTTACAAACACAAGAGGAATTTATAAAATCTAGGTTCTTGACCAATTTCAAAAAAGAAAGACAACTATTGACAGTGGTTGAGAGAGAAAAGAGTATTCCTGATAAATATTGCCTTACAATTACGCCTGATTGCAATCAATTGTGGGTGAGGAGCCAAACAACTAGAATCACATGGTTTTTGGTAAGGCAATGCGAGCCTTGGACATATGTGAATGTGTTTGGGTTATCAGAAGAAACATATGTAAGCACATGTTGAAGGCATTGGAACTTTGCAAGTGATATGTGTCGATGTCCTCATATCAAGCACCAGAAGTGGTAGGTAATTCAATGTCATCATATGTTACCGATGTAGATTGCTAAGCATAAGTCATAACTAAATAAGCATCTTATTCTAGGAGCCAATACTTATAGAGAGACAAACACGGTAAATGAAGACTTGTTCGGGGATGGCCCCTCCCTGCCATATCCAGCACCATAAGTGGAAAGTAATTCAATGTCATTGTATGTGGCAAGTAGTGATATATGTTGTTAAGCATAAGTCATAACGAAATAAGCATCTTGTTGAAATTGTTTTCCATTCACGTGTTGGAGCTAGTACTTATGCAGAGACAAGCACGGTAAATGAAGACCCATTCGGGATGGCCCCTCCTCACCGTATCCAACACCATAAGCTGGAAGATAATTCAATGTCATCATATGTGGTAAGTAGTGATATAGGTTGTTAAGCATAAGTCGTAACGAAATAAGCATCATGTTGAAATTGTTTTCCTTTCTCGTGCAGGAGCCAATACCTATGCAGAGACAAACATGGTAAATGAAGACATGTTATGGGATGGCCCCTCCTCGCCACCTCAATAGTCATTAATAGTTGATGGTTAGTTGTTAATGCCTTTAATCAATTAATTGATGCCAATGATAATGTTCATCATGCATATTTATGATTAGGTGACAATGTGTATTCATGTGTAGGTGAGAATGTGTATTCTCAATCAAATGTTACGAATGGGAGTTTTATCTAAATTATTCCCCTATCCACTGAACGACGGGTGACGTGCATGGATGGTATGAGGCTATTTTTCTATTATATAATTATATTGAAAAACCTAGTGTATAAATAAATAAATTTCTATAATGTCTTATACATCACAGGCACTCCCAAGCTAATTGGGGCTGGTGGGTTGATGATAGAAAGTGATTCAAATTTTATGGAACACACATCCAAAGAATTCTTAAAGTCAGTGTTGGATACATGGCTGAGTATAGATGAACAAAAAAACATTCTTTGAATGTGTTCTAGAGGTTTAGGAGATACCTAGAAGCATCAAATATGTTAGATGTGACTTTCAAAGGAGATGACAATGAGACAACCACCACCCGCATGCGTCCATGGTTTAGTGTGAGTAAAAATGTCACCGTAGTGTGACTAAGAGGCCAATCATTACAAAAGATTTGAACAATCATGCGGAAGACTACGAATGATTCTAATTTCCAGACAACAATCATGCAAAGAGGAGAGAAATGAAACAAGTGGAACCTATAGGTAAAAACATTGAATTATTGGTTTGAATGTGAATTTTCAAGAAATTTTAATTTTCAAGGTGAAGACTAAAATATTGATCATTTATTTTGCAGGTGGTTCAAATGCAGATGAAACATATCCAGCGTCGTTGCTTATCTTTCAACAATTTAGTGTATCACATGAAGTGTGTATTGAATGTCCTTAATTTCAATACATTCTTTATTGTATGTAAGGTACAAAGCCTTTGATATCTTTTCTAATATTTAATGCATTGTGTTGCAGATGCAGCAGATATGCAGAGAGATGTATCTTACAGAATGAGCAGGTTGAGCTGTGGAAAGTAAATGTATGGAATGTAGAGTGGGCCTATTTTAGAATTGTAAACATTTAAAATTCATGTATATGAGATTGTAGATTATGTATATTTAAAATACATAAATATGGAATGTACAGCGGGCCTATTTTTGATGATTTTGAGAGTATTTAAATGTTGGTTGCTTGTTGGTGTTAGCCAACGTAGGACAACTCATGTAATATATGGATAGTAGAAAATATTTTAACATATAGAAAGCTGATGTAATTATGTTGGAATGATGTAATCCACAGTAACTATTTATCATGTGGAATTTTTATTGCTATTTTCAAAGTGCTGAAAAACAAACTTTATTTTTAAGCACATTGAAAAACACACTGTGTTTATCAACACTATAAAAAATGAACCGTCGTTTTTTCCATAAGGTGCAAACCACGATGTTGTTTCACCTTTATGTAATGATGTAATCCACAGTAACGATGCTTTTCCATCTTATTGCAATCATGTAATCCACATTAAGTAATTATCCGGTGGAGAAGCATTGTGTTTTTTAAGTGCTGAAAAATAAGATGTGTTTTTCAACACATTGTAATTTTCAGCAATTTGAAAAACGCAACACCATTTTCCACAAGGTGCAAACCATGATGTTTTTCCATCTTATTTTAATGATGTAATCCACATCAAGTAATTATCATGTCGAGAAGATTTGCATTTTCTTAAGTGCTTGTGCATATTGTGTCTAAGGATGGGATTAATATTAATCCGAATGAGTTAAACCTATCCAAAAGATATCTCTTCCAACAAGCCAGAAAGGTGTTCATTGCTGTGGTGAAAAAAATAGCCATCATCATTCGAGCTGCATAGTGGGACAATTATTTGGTCAAGAGAGGAATTGATGGTCGATTTTCTCAGATGTGTAGACAAATAACAATATGAAAAACACAATGCGGTTTTTATTAAGGTGCAAACCATGATGCTATTCATCTTTGTTGTAATGATGTAGTCCACATCAATTAATTATTAGGGAGAGAAGAGTTTTTTTTTTTCAAACCGCTGAAAAATAAAGTGTGTTTTTCAACATGTTGAAAAACACAATGTGTTTTTTAGCACTTTGAAAAATGTAATGAGGTTTTTATAAAGGTGTAAACCACGATGTTATTCCCCATTGTTGTAATGATGTAATCCACATCAAGTAATTATCAAGTGGAGAAGAGTTAATTTTTTTCAAAGTGATGAAAAATAAACTATGTTTTTCAACACGTTGAAAAACACAATGTGTTTTTCAGCACTTTGAAAAACAAAATGCAAATTTTAGAAAGGTGTAAACCATGATGCTATTCCTCCTTGTTCTAAATCCACATCAAATAATTATAAGGTGAAGAAGAGTTGATTTTTTCAAAGTGATGAAAAATAAAGTGTTGTTTTTCAACACGTTTGAAAAATAGCAATATGGAAAATGCCACGTCGATTTTGACAAAGTGCAAATGATGATAGTTTTCCTCCTTATTGTAATGATGAAATCTACATCAAGTAATTATCAGGTGGAGAAGAGTTGATTTTTTTCAAAGTGATGAAAAATAAAGTGTGTTTTTCTTCACTTTGAAAAATACAATTTGATTTTTATAAAGGTGTAAACCATGATGCTTTTCCTCATTGTAATGATGTAGTGCATATCAAGTAATTATTAGGTGTAGAAGAGTTGATTTTTTTTGAAGTGATGAAAAATAAAGTGTGTTTTTCAACATGTTGAAAAACACACAATGTTTTTCAGCAATATGCAAAACACCATGTCAATTTTGACAAGGTCTAAACCACGATAATATTCCTCCTTATTGTAATGATGTAATCCAAATCAAGTAATTACTGGTGGAGAAGAGTTAATTTTTTTCAAAGAGATAAAAAATAAAGTGTTTTTTCAACACATTGAAAAACACATTATGTTTTTCAGCAACATGTAAAATGCCATGTCAATTTTAACATGGTGTAAACCACGATGCTTTTCCTCCTTGTTATAATGATGAAATCCACATCAAGTAATTATCAGGTGGAGAGGAGTTGGATTTTTTCAAAGTGATGAAAAATAAAGTGTGCTTTTCATAAATTTGAAAAATGCAATACAATTTTTATAAAGGTGTAAACCACGATGCTTTTCCTCCTTGTTGTAATGATGTAGTTCATATCAAGTAATTATCAAGTGCAGAAGAGTTGATTTTTTTAAAGTGATGAAAAATAAAGTGTGTTTTTAACACGTTGAAAAATACACTATGTTTTTCAACAACATGCAAAACGTCATGTCGATTTCGACAAGGTGCAAACCATGATGATTTTCCTCCTTGTTGTAATGATGTAATTTACATCAAGTAATTATCAGGTGGAGAAGAGTTGATTTTTTTCAAAGTGTTGAAAAATAAAGTGTGTTTTTCGACACTTTGAAAAATGTAATGTGGTTTTTATGAAGGTGCAAACCATGATGCTTTTCCTCCTTGTTATAATGATGTAATCCACATCAAGTAATTATCAGTGGAGAGGAGTTGATTTTTTCAAAGTGATGAAAAATAAAGTGTGTTTTTCAAACAAAAACACACTGTGTTTTTCAACACTTTGAAAAAAATGCAATGCGGTTTTATAAAGGTGTAAACCATGATGCTTTTCCTCCTTGTTGTAATGATATAATCCACATCAAGTAATTATTAGGTAAAGAAGAGTTGATATTTTTCAAAGTGATGAAAAATAAAGTGTGTTTTCAACAATATACAAAATTCCATGTCGATTTCAACAAGGTGCGAGACCATGATGATTTTCCTCCTTGTTTTAATGATACAATCTACATCAAGTAATTATCAGGTGGAGAGGAGTTGATTTTTTTCAAAGTGCTGAAAAATAAAGTGTGTGTTTTTCAGCAAGTTGAAAAAAAATGAAATGTAGTTTTTATAAAGGTCAAACCACGATTCTTTTCCTCCTTGTTGTAATGATGTAATCCACATCAAATAATTATCAGGTGGAGAGGAGTTGATTTTTTCAAAGTGATGAAAAAAAAGTGTGTTTTTCAACACTTTGAAAAATGTAATGCGATTTTTTTATCAAGGTGTAAACCACAATGCTATTCCTCCTTATTGTAATGATGTAATCCACATTAAGTAATTATTAGGTGGAGAAGGGTTTTTTTTTTTCAAAGTGTTGAAAAATAAAGTGTGTTTTTTTTAGAAACATGCAAAATGCCATGTCGGTTTCGACAATGTGCAAACCATGATATTTTTCCTCCTTGTTGTAATGATGTAATGAAAATCAAGTAATTATCAGGTGGAGAAGAGTTTTTTTTTTAAGTGCTGAAAAATAAAGTGTGTTTTTCAACATGTTGAAAAACACAATGTGTTCTTTAACACTTTGAAAAATTCCATGCCATTTTCCACAAGGTGCAACCCAAAATGATTTTCCTCTTTGTTGTAATGATTGAATGAAAATCAAGTAGTTACCACGAGGAGAATGGTTGATTTTTTCAAAGTGCTAAAAAATTAAGTGTGTTTTTCAACACTTTGAAAAACATAATTTTGTTTATAACAAGGTGCAACCCACGATGCTTTTCCTCCTCCTTGTAATGATGTAATGCATATAAATTAAATACCATGAGGAGAAGGGTTGATTTTTTCAAAGTGCTAAAAAATTAAGTGTGTTTCTCAACACATTGAAAAACACAATTGTGTTTTTCAAAGCACTTTGAAAACGTAATGTTGTTTATAACAAGGTATAACCCACAATGCATTTACTCCTTGTTGTAATGATGTAATGCATATAGAGTAACTACCACAAGGAGAAGGGTTGATTTTTTCAAAGTGCTAAAACATTAAGTGTGTTTTTCAACATGTAGAAAATTACACTGTGTTTTTCAACACTTTGAAAAACATAACGTTGTTTATAAAAGGTGTAACCCATGATGTTTTCCCTCATTTTTGTAATGATACAATGCATATCAAGTAATTACCATGAAGAGAAGGGTTGATTTTTTCAAAGGGATACAAAATAGAGAGTGCTTTTCAACACGTTGAAAAACACACACTGTGTTTTTCGGCACTTTAAAAACGTAATTCATTTTATAAAGGTGCAAACCATGATGATTTACTTCCTTGTTGTAATGATGTAATCCACATTAGGTAATTATCAGGTGGAGAAGGGTTGTTTTTTTCAAAGTGTTGAAAAATAAAGTGTGTTTTTCAACACATTAAAACACACTTTATTTTTCAGCAATATGAAAAACGCGATGTTGTTTATAACAAGGTGCAACCCATGATGATTTTCTCCTCCTTGTAATGATGCAATGCACATCAAGTAATTATTATGTGGAAACAATTTATTTTTTTCAAAGTGTTGAAAAATAGAGTGTGTTTTTCAACACTTTGAAAAACGCAACACCGTTTTCCACAAGGTGCAAACCATGATGATTTTCCTCCTTATTGTAATGATACAATGCACATCAAATAATTATCAAGTGGAAAAGAGTTTTTTTTTCAAAGTGCTGAAAAATAAAGAGTGTTTTTCAACACGTTGAAAAACAAACTATGTTTTTCAACACTTTGAAAAACACCATGTTGATTTTGATAAGGTGCAAACCACGATGTTTTTTCCACCTTATTGCAATGATGTAATCGATATTAATTAGTTACCATGAGGATAAATTTTTATTTTTTTAATGCCCACAAATTTTATGCACCAAAACCATGTCAAACCTTATTAATTACTTAGCAAAATTTAAGGAAAATATTTTTTGATTAAAAGGTTCTTTAGGGTGTTAAACATTAGATTACATTTAATTTAAATTCCAGTTAATAATTTATACACATCCATAAGGTGATCAGAACCAATTAATTAATTAAATGTTATTACTTACTTTCTATCATTCTTGTCTCTTACCATCTTAACATAATATCCATACCCATCATTTAATGGTTTACCTATACATTTTATTACTTACTTTCCAAAACCCATCTAAATGTTATTACTTACTTTCTAAAACCCATTTCAAAACTTAATCCTCTTTTAAGGTTTCCAATAAATTTTAAAAAAATATTGACTAAGTTAATCCCATTTTTTACCTCATTGAAAAATCCTCTAAGGTTTATTAAAGGCTATTTCCTAAGTTGATTTAAAAATTACTTCCTGTTATCACAAAATTACAAAGCACCCGAGAAGGGGCTAACTTGTGGATGAGGTATTTGGTGTAACTTGTGTAACATTGGGTCATCTCTCAAGCTACGAGACTTGTGGGCTTGAGATAACCCTCCAGAGAAAGCTGGTTCTTGCTCCTAAACTACCTACCACTAACTACTCCTAATGCAGGCAAGACTATCTAATCCTAATATGACTTTCCAAGAGACTAGGGAGAGAGAATGCATGAAAATAAATCCTACACTAACAACGGCGATACACAGAAATTGAGGGTATGAGAACAATCCCCAATGTGTGAAAATGGGAGCAAAAATGTAGATTAGAGAGGGTGATAACAATTCTCCATAGTCTAACAACAACATTCACAACACATTTCCATGCATGCACAATGATAATGAGTCCCTATAAGAGCATAAAATAGACACAATATATTTGCAATGAGATTGAAGAGGCAAGAAGAATGCAAACAAAAACAAGGGAAGATACATCCACAAACTTGCATCTATTGCTTCATTGATATGCACAATTCAAGCTATTATAAAATAAAGGCCTAGATCACCATGTAAGGAGTCCACTACAAAGGCCTGCATGACACACTAATTTCAAAAAACAAAAAAAAAAAAGTTTTTCTACTCAAACTATCCTCCCCTTTACAATGAGCCCAATACTTCAATTTATAGAATTTTGAGAGGAGAGAGAAAGGGGATGCAATTCCAAAATTCCCTTTTCCACCAATTGCAAGTCATGATAAATGAGTGTGG
This sequence comes from Taxus wallichiana var. yunnanensis, assembly GCA_018340775.1. Lineage (NCBI taxonomy): Eukaryota > Viridiplantae > Streptophyta > Pinopsida > Cupressales > Taxaceae > Taxus > Taxus wallichiana. Next base: position 255,420,457 of record CM031234.1, read on the forward strand.
TTGGTGAATATTGACCTATAAAATCAATCTCAAGGTGTCCCATAACTTGCAGTAGTGAAAGAATGATTTCCCATGCTCATTGAATGCTCCTCCAACCACTTTCCAACAACCAAACAGAAATGGGCTCATTTTCCTTAAAAATCACCATCAAATATCCATTAATTTCTATATTTCTTTATTGCTAGTGTGTCATAATTGGAGCCATGATTCCAACAAGACCAATTTTGTGAGAATCCATTGAGAATTGCTTCAGTTGTGGCTTCCTGAGTGATTTCAGCTACTTTGAGGATTTTCCAGGTTCACTTCACTCTTACGGGACTAGAAATTAAATTGTTGATTGAAAATATTTAAAATATTTCTCCCTTTCTCTCTAATGTTTTCTACATTGATTTAATATCTTGGTGCATTAAAAAATGGTGGAACCCTTGATTATTTTTTTCTTGCTTTATAATGATTTGGGTTGGGGATGTTTTAATGTTTTGGCATCATTGTCGGCCATGAGACTTACTTGCCAAGTTGGCTATGCTTTCCATATATTGGGCTTCTATGGGCTATTCTATTTCCTTATGATTCTAACTCAACACCGCCTACATCCTCTACCTTACCTACACCGATCCACCATTTCAAGTGTCAAGCTCCATTGTTGATGCCCGCTCTGCATGCCATGTTTACATTGGGCTTGCTTTACACTCCACCAAATATGTATCACTTTACATAATTTCCCCACTTGGCATACCCTGACCCCTTATGTGTATCGAGCCCCAGTTGTCTGTGCGACTCACCCTTCCTTTGCCAACTTATTATCCGAGCTGCACATGTAATGCGGGTTATTCACGCTCACATGTCTCGAGTTTGCATGGGACACTCGGCCACTTCTCCCGACTCATCCGCAACACTAATGCCCAACCTCTTTCACACTCGCACGCTTTCTCCACTGTACATTGATTGGGTTGCTCAGTGCCATTGACTCCCAAAATTCTCGCATAACTCCCTCGGTGATGTTGTGTTTTAACCGTATTCGCATCCCATGGGCCATCACTGGGTCCACAATTCCACCATCCCCACAATACTCTACCGTTTAAATCAACAATATCATGTTTTTAGGGCTCAAATGTCCCGAACTTCCTCGAGATCCTTTTCTCCGATGTAAGCTGCATATCCCAGCTTGGACTTCCCCTCACGGCTCATCGAGCCAAGATAAGACTCACCCCGCCATTTTGCTAAGTCCCCATTAAACTCGTCATCTTTTCCATAGGATAAATTCACACAGAGCTCAATTCCTTTATGAGTAGCTTGGTTCTTGCCACTCGTCCAAGATCGACCCATATCATCTTGCTCCATCGTTATCATGCATTGGCTTACACACCCCTATTGACTCGAGTTTGATTAATCTTGCTGGTGAATTTCTTGGCACTAGTTCGTTTGTTGGCCATCAACACAACTAATCCTTCCACTTACATTAAACACAACACTTTACACAACAACTTGGCCTTGAAAAAGTAGCTCAAAATGCTCACAAGGCACGACTCGAACTTTTATGAAGCTATTGGTATAACCGACTTTGCAAATGCATCATATGCTTAACCAAAACACCTACAATATAGTTTCAACATGATGTGGTTTTGTGATGACTTGGTCATGGATGTGCCTATAGCAAGCTCAAGTTGTGTTGGCTTGATTATCTTGGTGAGTCGGTTGTTTAGAGTAACTCAGCCCCTGTCCTTCAAAATAGCTCCGCTTGCCCACTTTAGAGGCCAAATGTAACTCAACCAAGTTAGTTTTTGACTCGTCCTTGGTAACAACTTGGTAACAAAACTTGGTACTCATGCGATGTAAACCTCTCTTTCTAATTGGAGAAGCTCGGTCTCCGAATGCATATCTTAATACACATAGAAATGAACTCGGTTCTCTCCCAATAGTAACTAGTTCACCTCACAAACAACTCACCGGGAACCTTTTAGTAACTTGGTCACTAGAAAAGGACTCAAGAATAGCTCGATTGCATTGGTATATCTTGGCTCTGAATAATACATCTCATTTGACAAAGAAGAGCTCGATCCCATTTTATCATCTCACTCCATGTAACTCAGCCTCCCTAAAGACATAGCTTGGTTTGACTCGAGCTCGGTATGCAACCGAATAGCTTAGTCTTCTCTTTTAAGCTTGGCCACACTTATATAGCTTGGTCAAGAGCTCGGGACCACCTTGGTGGGAATTTAGAGTCAAAGTAACCCAATCATAAGGACATGAGCTTGATCACCCATAATTAGCTTAGTGCACATTTTTCACATGAGCTCAATGAGCTAGGTAGTAACTCGGTTGGGCCCTAGGCATGTAACTTCTCATTCTTCTGACTTCCACATCTTTTATCAAAACTTGTGTTCAGGGAGGCTAATGCAAAGGCTAGAGATGTTCATTAATAATTTGTTGGACCTTGCCTCTCCTTACTAGGTTCCCATTTGACCAATTGTAAGCTTTCCCGTTGTTTAATTTCACAAGGGTAGTGAAATTAGATAACAATTTGGTGACTCGCGAGACCATTTTTCCGCTAAATAGAGTGTGACTAGTTTCATGAAGCTATCATTGAGCATGGAGTATGTATGATCCTCATGAACTGATATGAACTCTGAAAACTTGACCTTGGAATGTTGCTTCGCATCTGAAATTGTATTATGCTATTTTCACTCTCAATTTCATAAGAAAATCTTGAAATCAAGATTTGTGAGAGTAGAAAATTTCCTTAAAACGTGAGTTTCACCCTCTCTAGCGATTGCAATCCATAAGGCTGAATGATCAACACATTTTAGTTTAGAAATCATGGAACTCTATTAAGTTTCTATTTCTTTCTTCTTCTGAATGTTCCATTCCTTTCGACTGAGGATGTGTTAACTAGAGTTGATCTTGGGCCCTTTGCTATAGGGCATATTCAAGGAATGAGTGAACATTAAGGACTACCATCTACTTGTAATACCAAATTTTCCCTAATACTGATTTTTTGATTTGAGGGACTCGACTACTAATTTGAGGAAGAAAATGAATTTAAGATTTGAAATCTATCTCTTAACTTGATTTTAGTTACTTTGCATTTGTTTGAATTTGAAATTTACAACTATTGTAAGCAACTATGAGCTTCCCTACTACAACTTCTCTTTCAGAGCATGATGAACTGTATACAAGGCATACACTAGAAGACAATAGGACATGTGCACCAAGCACTTAGGGAAATTGAAAACCTAATCTAACAATAATAAAAATGTTCACAAGCACTTGGAGGAATTGAAAATCCTAGATTAATATGTACAAGGGTGAGAATTCTTCCTCTAGTAACAATGTTTGAGATAGATTCCATTGACTGGAATCTATAGCTCTTCACCATCTAACTTAGGTAGTTGGAAGGAATTGCTACTTTTTCACTCCATGATCATATAGGGACCACTCCATATTGCATCGAACTTGGAATGCTTTCCTAGTTTTGCATGATCAACATCCCACTTCAGCACCAAGTCTCCTACTTGGAATGTCTTGGCTTTAGCTTTCTTGTCAAAGCTCCTCTTGATCAATGCTTTGATATTTCTCCATGGTTTGTATTGCATGTTCTCTTGTTTCTTTTAATTCCATTAGTTATGCATACTTGATTTTCATAAGCTCAAACTCAGCTAGTTCTAGCTGCTTCATGAGTTCCAATGCCAATAACTCAATTTATATAGGCAACACTGCTTCCTTCCCGTATATATGTTTATAGTGAGAGATTCCTGTAGAGACCTTGGGTGTGATTCTATCTTCCCATAGAGTTGATTTGAGATTTGTATGCCATGTTCTCTAATTTTCATCAAGAGTTCTTCTTATGATTCTTAGTAGGTTCTTATTCGTGGACTCTGCTTGGCCATTACCCTGGGGGTAATAGTTTGAAGAAGTGCTTGAGATAAATACCATTCTTAACAGCCCATTTAGTGATTTTTGTGCCAAGGAATGCCAATGCATTATCTGAAATGATGGTGGTAGGAACTCCAAACCTTGTGACTATCCCCTCATAGAAATCCAAGATGTTGGATTCATTTTCCTCCTTTAGTGCCACCGCTTTAGTCCACTTGGTGAAATAGTCTATTCTTTGTTAGTATCCACTTGTGGCCTTGAATTAAATTTGGATTGATAACTCCAATGAAGTCCAATCCCCATTGCATGAATGGCTGATGTACTGAAATTGGATGAAGGGAAGTGTTGCTAACCTTTCTTTTCCTGTGAAGAACACACACTTTTTACATTTCTTGATCCATGAGTAGCAATCAACAAACATTGTAGGCCAATAGTAACCAACCTTCATGATTTTGAGAGTTGTTACTCATGGAGCAAAGTGGCCTCCCACTTCTCCATCGTGGAACTCATGTAATACCTTCTTAGTCTGATTTTTGGGACACACCTCAATAATACTCCATTCACATCCTTCTTAAACAAGATGCCATCAATGAGCACATACATAATGGATTGCAATCTGAAATATCTTCTCTTTGCTTTATTCCATTCTGGAGGGAACAAACTAGTTTGGAGATAATGCACCATGTCTTGATTCCAACATGGAATGGGTGCATCATTAGTTGGCTATTTTTAATCATTCTATAGTACCAGGACAACCTCTTCTTCACTTTTTGACTCGGCTTGTTGTTTGGAAATGAGCTACTTGCACAAATCTTTTCCACAAACCAGCTTGGTCACTTTCATTTCAATATCATACTCCATCACATGAGTGATATAACCTACTCTCTTCTCATTCAAATCCTTGTTTAGGAGAAAATCCTTGACCTCGACATGAGACACTAACAACTGGATCTTATTATTTGAGACCAAATGTCTAAATTTTTCAAGCTTCTAATAACAACAAGAACATGTTTTTCAATGAAGGAATACCTTACTTTGTAATCTTCCAAACTTGACTGAAGAATGCTATGGGATGCTTTTGAACCTTCCTTATTCAGCTATACCAAGATAGTTGAGATTATTTCCAATCCTCCAAAAGCATACAACATGAAGTCTTTTGAGAAGTCTAGGTTGATAAGAATCAGTTGGAGCTTGAGAGATTGCATGCTTGATAGATTCAAATATTTATTTGCTTTCTATTTCCCACTTGAATGTAAGAATCTTATTCACCATCATGGTCAATGGATTCAAAGAGAGAAAAATTAGGCACAAATATGCGGAAAATTTTTATCCTTCCCAAGAAGCTTTGGAGAGCTTTCTTATGACTTGGAAATGGAAAAGTTTAGATAGCTTCAACTCTTTTGGGATCAATTATCAATCCTTCCTTTGAAACAATATGGCCCAACAAATTTCCTTCATGTGCCAAGAATACATTTTTTGGGATTCAATGTCACTCCAAATTTTCTACATCTCTAAAATACCTGCTGCGATGAAAGAGATGGTTTGATACATTCTTTGAGAACAAGGTGATATCATCAAGGTAAATAAGCACTATCTTGTTGATTATCCCTTTGAATTCCATATCCATAGCTCACTGAAACATTGCTCTCACATTTGATAGTCCAAATGACATCTTCTTGTAGGCATATGTGCCCCATTTCATAGTGAAAGCTGTTTTGAATTGATCTTCTTCCTTCACAATTATTTGATTATAGCTCGAGTAGTTGTCTAGCAATGAAAACTCTTTTTGAATTGGATACCACTTACATGATCTGTTCCATGGAAGGGAGTGGATAATAATCCTTAAGTGATGCTCTATTTAGATCATGAAAGTCTACACACAATCTGATTTCTCCATTTCTCATTCTTATCGACACCAAATTTTCAACCCAACTAGAATGTTTGATAGGAAAGATGATGCTGGATTATATTAGTTTATTCAACTCTTTTCTCATGAGAGGTTAAATGTGAGGATTCACTATCCTTTTCTTCTGCTTGATGGGTTTGGATTCTGGATCCAGTTTGATAGTATGCTAAGCTAACTTTGGATTGAAACATCTCAAATCCTTATAAGTCTATGCAAAGACATCTAGGAATTCTTGAAAAATTTGGACAAATTCAGATTTTTCTTGTTGTGTACTCACTTTTCCAATTTGCAACATCTTGCCTTCACGTACTAAAATAAGACGAGTCTTCACAATTTACTTAAATATTTTCCTTTTATTTTTAGAATTGATCATTGGGGTTGAAGATTCATTCCAAAGTTACAAGACCCTTTGGAAAAATGTTAGTTCTTAGCTACACTACTTGGTTACCATACAATTGCTCCAACTTGTCTTGGTTTCTAGCAGAAAAACTCAAATTCTTCTTGTAAAAAATTGATGATTTACTAATCATATTTGAAGACTTGCCAACTTGTATTGTTTTGGGAACAACTGGTCTCACAATCACTTTGATATGAGGCTAACTTTTCTCATTTTTGATACTTTCAAAAACATCAAATGCTGCTCCAATGATTGTAAGTCTATCTCTCCTTCATTCTTCTTTCTTGGGATGGAATTGATGTTAAAAGATTCAAAATATTCAATGAGATCCCATACCCGATTTTTGTAGTTCTTCAAAAGATCATTCTTGGCAGCATTTTTTCCTTTTACTTGGTTCACGATCAGCTCACTATCTCTAAACACTTTCAAGTTCTTAATGCCTCTCTTTCTTGCCCAATGTAATCCATGGATCAAGGCTTCATACTCAATTTGTGTTATTTGAGAAAGAAAATTGAAAACAAAAAGTTGAGTAATATTTTATACCTTGTGTTGAAACAAGCATAACTTCTCCTCCAACACCTTGCCTACTCCTTGAGCCATCAAAGAATAACTACCATATTTCATTGTCAACTTTAGTGTTTGGCTTGGTAATTCTAGGAGAATTTGATTTTCATCATGCAAACAATATACTCCTAATTCAAATTCTTCCATTTCCTTGTAGGGATCAAAAACATGCCTCTTGTTATCCCATTCATCAAGAGTTAAGTCCGGAATGCTTCCAACTTTGGTATCCACTTCATAAGTGCTTGGGCAATCTTCTTGATCAAAAGATGAACAATTTGCATTGATTGGACTCGGTGTATGAGGCTCAATGTGAAAATTTACAATTGGTTCGGATTTGATTGTAGCCTTAGCTCCATACCTTGTTCTAAATAACATGTGTGACTAATCAATAGACAAGTAACCTCCAATTTTAGTGGTTAAGTCTCTTGACAAGCACAATGCAAATAGTGGTGACAAGTCTATGATTGATACATCTTGCAAGACGGTCACATTGGGGCATGCATGGAGTGTGTGGCTCAAACCTTTGATTACTCCAACTATTTCTTACTAATGTCCCATCCAATTTAATAAATACCCTAGAAATGACTTCGTATTGAAGACCCAGTTGATCACCTATTTGTTTAGGCATGACAGAACTACTTGCTCCCGAATCAATCATGTAATTATGCACAATGTTGTTTCCAATAATCAAAGATATATAAAATGGAGGAGGCTTCATGTTTTTACCTTGTTGAAATTCTTGATTGCTTTCTTACTGAGATGTGTTTGTGAGCACCTTCTCTTGATCCTTGGATGCTGATTGGATGTGGACCAATTTACCATGGCAGCTTGCAACTAGATCTCTTTGGCCCGAGATAGCTAATGATTCCCACATTGAAATGTTCACATTTGTTTTATTCATTTTCTCAAGAATATTGAATGGGGATGAGATATCTTTTTGTTGTCCTTTATTTTACATAGTCTTCTCTTGTACATGGGCTGTTACAACTGATACCGCATTGGTCTAGAAGGTGGCTTGGGATGATTTTGCACATTTGGAGCTGCACTTTGATTTCCCATACCTTGTTGAGTAATAGGGGTTGTAAATCATTTGAATTAGATGAATTTCCCTCTCTAATATTCCTCCTTTTTTATCGGGTATTGGTTTCCATGCCTTGAGAAGGGGCTTGATTTATTCTGCAAAAATCCTTAGCCTACTAATTAATAAGTGTGGTCTCACTTAGAGGTGCCTAGAGTAGTATCCTCTGCTGATTTTCTTCTTGATTTGTCTCAGGTTCCACACCATTCTTTGTCACCATTAGAGCTTGATTCAAGGAACCATTGAAGCACATCGACTGGTTAAGAGGTTGATTCCACGGGAATCACCAGTCATACTCTTGAGCTATGTTATTTTATACTAGTACCAAGGCTCTAGATGTGGATGCAACATTGGGATTGTAAGGCTGAAATGACCTATTAGTAGGAGGTCTCACTTGGTTCTGATTTTCAGCTTGAGTAGGTGGCTTATTAGGCTGATACAAAGGTCTATTGGGTTGGGTTTGAGGTTGATATGACCTAAAAATTTGAGCATGCTGCCTCTTAATCATCACCAACTCATTACCTAAGTTTTATAACTATTTCATGACTTCTTGGAGCTCATTTGAGGTACTAGAAGATGAGGTAGAGGATTCAACAAAATTCTAATTTTTTGGGGCAGGAATGAGAGCTAATGTAGGTGCTTGGCTAGTGCTTGGACTTCCTAATTCTAGATAAAGAGACATGGGAGGCCTAGGTGTAAGTTTACTAGCATGGATTAAGCAATTTTCAGCTCTAATAACAATGTTATAAGCTACGGGTAAAGTTGTACCTCCCATGGTTTGTATCATCATTGTGATATCAAAATTTACAACTTTTAGGAAGCATATAAAAGTACCTTCAACTACTTGGTCTTACAACAAGTGAAATTCTATCTTAGTTCCTTTGAAAGCTGGAGTTGAAATCAACCATTTTCTCATTTGGTGCTCTCTTGATTGTGGTTAGCTATTCTAATAGAGATAATTTGTCTTCCTTCTCTCCAAATTGACCACAAAGAGTTATGCATATGTGATCCTAATTTTGAATTTGATCCTTTTTCAAGCTTCTAAACCATTGTAAATATTTCATTTTAAAAAAGAAGCCAATAATTTAAATACCACATCCATTTCATTAACCTCATGTATAACATAAACATTTGTAATGTGCATTGAGAGCAAGTGGGCTACTTCTGTGAAGTTAACATAGGGATTTAGTGGCCCTCACAATGGTTTTTGTTTTAGATGTGCCATTATAATTGGTCTAAGAACTCTAATTGATTGAATGAAAGACCTACTAGGTGGAGGTGTTGATAGTGTTTTATTTGGTGGAGATGAAGACCTTTGAGCTCTTCTTCCCCTTCTTCCTCTACCTAGAGATATTTTCAAGTAATCAAAGATTCCTTCCTCTCTAGTTCTTGACCTTGTTTGAATTCTTCTCATAAATCTACCAAGCTTGGGATACTAAAACTGTGAATTCTTCCCTTTTTGAGTCACCAGATGTGTAATTTCAAAGCTTCCTACAAGCTAGAATTTTACAAGTGCACATCAACCTTGCTGTAATTAAAATGAAAACTTCTTTTTGTCCCACAAGGCATTCCATAAATGTTATCATGAAATTACAACACCCCAAAGGGCCTGATTTGTGGATTGGGCATTCGATGTAACTTGTGTAACATTGGGTCATCTCTCAAGTTGTGAGACTTGTGGGATTTAGATAAACCTCCAGAGAAAGATTTTCTTCTCCTAAACTACCAACCACTAACTAATCCTAGTGCAGGAAAGGCTATCTAATCCTAATCTAACTTTCCAAGAGACCAAGGAGAGAGAATGCATGAAAATAAATCCTACACTAACAATGGTGATACACCAGAAAAGGAGGGTATGAGAACAATCCCCAATGTGTGAAAATGGGAGTAAAAATGTAGATTAGAGAGGATGACAACAATTCTCCATAGTCTAAAACAACATTCATAACACATTTCCATGTAGGCATAATGATAATGAGCTCGCATAAGAGCATAAAATGATAATATATTCGCAATGAGATTGAAGAGCCAAGAAAATGCAAACAAAGACAACAAGGAAGATACATCCATAAACTTGATTCTATTGCTTAATTGATATGCAAAGATCAACATATTACAAAATAAAGGCTTGGATCACCATGTAAGGAGTCCACTACAAAGGCATGTAGCACACTAGCTTCACAAAACCAAAATGACAGATTTTTACTACTCAAACTATCCTCCCCTTTACAATGATCCCAACACTTTAATTTATAGAATTTTGAGAGAGAGAGAGAAAGGGGATGAAATTCCTAAAATTCACTTTTCCACTAATTATAAGTCATGATAAATGAGTGTGGTTGGTGAATATTGACCTAAGAAATCAATATCAAGGTGTCCCATGACTTGTAATAGTGAAAGAGTGATTTCCCATGCTCATTCAATGCTCCTATAACCACTTTCCAACAACCAAACAGAACTAGGATCATTTTCCTTAAAAATCACCATCAAATATTCATCAATTTTTGTATTTATTGATTGATGTGTGTTGGGCTCGAGCCATGATTCCAATGATACCAATTTTGTGAGAATTTGTTGAGAATTACTCTAGTTGTGGCTTCTAAGTGATTACAATTGCTTTGGGGATTTGCTAGGTTCACTTCACATTACGGGACTGCATCAATTAAATTGTTGATTGGAAATATTTAAAATATTTTTCCATTTCTTTCTAATGTTTTTTGCATTTATTTAATATCTTGGTTCATTAAAAATAATGTAACGCTTGATTGATTTTTTCTTTGCTTTATAATGATTTGGGTTGGGGATGTTTTAATGTTTTGGCATCATTATCAGCTTGACAATGACTCACTTAGTTGGCTATGATTTCCATATATTTGGATCTATAGGTTATTCAATTTCCTTATGATTACAACTTAGTGCCATCTACATCCTCTAGCTTACCCGCACCGATCCACCACTTCACGTGTCAAGCTCCGTTGTTGATGCCAACTCGATATGCCATGTTTGCATTGGGCTCACTTTATACTCCATTAAACACGTATCAATTTACCTAATTTCCCCCTCGGCATACCTCTATACCTTGTGTGTATCGATCTTCACGTTTTGTTGACTTTCCCCTCATTCTTTGGCTCATTATCCGAGCTACGTGTATTGCAAGCTATTCGCGCTCACATGTCCCGAGTTACATGGGACATTAGGGATGCTTATTCCTAGCTTGTTTGCAACATCGGCCTCCAACTTCTTTCGCACCCACATGACTTTCTCCACTCTAAATTGACTAGGCCACTTGGACCATTGAATCCTGCATTGCTGCATAACTCACTGCACAATGTCAAGTTTCAATCACACTCGTGTCCCATGGGCCATCGGGTCCCCAACTTATGCCATCCCGATAATACTCTACACCTTGTTTAAATTGGAAATATTGATTTTTGGGGCCCAAATGTCCCGAGATGCCCGGGATCCATTTTCTCGACATGGCCGCAAGTCCCGGCTTGGACTTCCCCTCACATGACTCATCGAGCCAAGATAAGACTCGTCCCACCATTTTGCTAAGTCCTTGTTAAACTTTTCATCTTTTCCATGGGATAACTTTACATAGAGCTTGATTCCTTTATGAGTAGCTTGGTTCTTTCCGCTCATCCAAGATCAAGCCATCTCATCTTTCTCCATCGTTATCGTGCACTAGCTCACACACCCTAGTGTTTACTTGAGTTCAATTAATCTTGTTGGTTAATTTCTTGGCACTAGTTTGTTGGCCATTCCACATAGTCAATCGTAATTCATTTGCATTAAACACACCACTCTACACAATGAATCAGCCCTAGAAAAAGTAGCTTGGAATGCTCACAAGGCACGACTCATCTTGGTTATAAAGCTATTTTTATAACTAACTTTGCAAATGCATTATATCTTGATGAAACACCTGCAGTATAATTTCAACATGATGTGGTTGTTGTGATGACTTGGTCATGGACATGCCTATAATGACCTTAACTTGTGTTGGATTGATGAGATCGGTGAGTCGGTTGTTCAGAGTTACTTGACCCTCATCCTTCAAAATAGCTCCACTCACCCATCGAGAGGCTGAATGTAACTCAACCAAGTTAGTTTATTGACTCGGCCTTGACAACAACTTGGTAACACAGCTTGGTCTTCATGCGATGTAACCCTCTCTTTTTGATTGGAGAAGCTCGGTCTCCTGAATGCATAGCTTGATACACATAGAAATGAACTTGGTTCTCTCCCCAATAGTTACCAGTTCACCTCACAAACAAATTTCCAAGAACCTTTCACCAGCTTGGTCATTGGAAAAGGACTCGGGAATAACTCGGTTGCATTGGTATAGCTCAACTCTGAATAGTATATCTCATTTGACAAATAAGAGCTCACCCCTTTTATCAGCTCGATCCATGCAACTCATCCTCCTAAAGACATAGCTTGGTTCAACTCGAGCTCGGTGATGCAACCAAATAGCTTAGTCTTCTCTTTTAAGCTTAACCACACTTATATAGCTCAAAAAAGAGCTCGAGACCACCTTGGTGGGAATTTAGAGTCAAAGTAACCCAGTAACAATGACATGAGTTTGATCACCCATAATTAGCTCAAGTGCACATTTTCACACGAGCTCGGTGAGCTAGGTAGTAACTCGGTTGGGCCCTAGGTATGCAACTTCTCATTTTTCTAACTTCCTGATATTTTATCAAAACTTGTTTTCAGGGAGGCTAATGCTAAGGCTAGAGATGCTTCTAGATAATTTTATAGAACTTGCCTCTCCTTACTAGGTCCCCCTTTTGAAAATTTGTAAGCTTGCCATACCGTTTAATTTCACAAGGGTAGTGAAATTTGATAACACTTCCCATATTAACATAATATCCATACCCATCATTTAATAGTTTAACTATACATTTTGCTTTTAATTAATTCAATCCTTTTAGAACATTATCCAAAACAACCATACACAATGTTTATTATTTAACCCATAGTCCATTAAAATACAATTTATAACTTCCTTCATTCAACCATTACAATACATGGTTTGATAAGTAAATTTACAAGAGCTCTCTTATAAATCTTAAATATTGCAATTTAAATCTTGTTATCTGATTTTCACACCTTCTAATATTTTATTATGTTTTTATCGTTTAATTATTATTTACTCTTATAAAAACTAAAATATACATTTAACCAACATATTTTGATGTCAAAGGTTTCATGGACAATGTCATTTTATTACAAAGTCATTTATTCACTATTTAGTTGTGTCTTCAGTGGGAGTGACTTGTACATTTTCCTTAGTTGACACCTTAGCCTGCATGTACATCTTCTTCCATACTTCTTTGTGACCATCATGTATTTTAAGAACATAATTAAAGATTGCTATGTGATTTTCAAACAATTTTTTGTTCGATTCACCCATTATCTCCCAATTCTTAATTTCTAATTCCAACTCTTCAACCACAAGCTCTAAATCCATCTTCCTCGAGGAAGCATCTCTTAATTGGTCCAATAATTCCTTTTTTTTCGACAAGTATCAATATTGCAATGTAATTATTTCATGCTCAATTTTATAAAACTTTGCCTTATTCGTTATAAGTTTCATTTCTAATTCCATATGCAATGGTGGGGAAGTCTCATATTTTTTTCCAACACCCACATCTTCGTTTGTAGGGCTCTTTACATTACTTTCATACACATAAGTGACACTATCAAATGTTTCATAATCTTTCAGTTTCTCCACTTCGAAACCTTGCGCTTTATATCCTTCTTGTCTCTTTCCATATAATTACACTTGTAATTAAACAACCGATTGATATACATTACCATTGAAACATAATTACATAGGAAATAATGCACCTTTCTTATACTCAACGAAATATTATCTAGTATATTAGAAGAACACAACTATGTAACCATAAACCATAAACCGTAATCCACATCACATAGTCACATTAATACATTAACAAGATACATAGTGATAACATCATCATTTATACAATAAATGGAATGTCACATAAAAAGAATAAAAACCATCTAATGCACTATAAACAGAACCATAAACCTTATTCCATTTATCAAGAATGCAATACTAAATTATAAACATCAAACACATTAAAGTAACAACATCATCACACTTATATACACTTGTATTCTAATCACACTTGTCTTACTCTTCCTTATACATCACACATCACATACCAGATGTAGCAATCCATATACATGATCTAAATACTAATAAATGTGAACATCATAACATCAACTGAAACACAACCACATTAGAGTAAAATCACATCCATCTAATAATCATAATATAACCACATACATCTATCCATATCATAAACTATGCTAAAAATGCTATAATCATTAAATAAAACAATTTTTTTGCTACCACAAAATCAATATCTATACATATATGTCAAATATATAATTACAATAACATAATGATGTCAACTATATAAGTAAGTTAATATATGTTTAAAAACATCTTTTGATGTCAAAGGCTACATGCATGGGTATATTAATTTGTTATTGTGTGTCTTTGGTGGGAGTGGATCTGGTACTTTTTCCTCATTTAACACCTTGACATGCATGTACATATTATTCTATACTTCCTTATGATTGTCATGTATTTTAATAACGGAATTAAATATTGCTACCTGATTTTGAAAACTTTTTGTCCGCTTCACACATTTTCTCCCAATTCTTAATTTCTAGTTCTAACCCTTGAACATCAACTTCCATCTCCATCTGCCTCAAGGAAATTTCTCCTATTTCATCTAATAATTCCTTATTTTTGGACAAATATAAAATTTCCAATCCAATGCTTTCACACTCATTTTTATACATCTTTGTCTTCTTCATTACAAGTTTCATTTCCAATTCCATATGGACTGATGGGGAAGAATCATCTCCTTGTCCAACACCGACATCTTCATTTGCGGGGCTCTTTACATGATTTACGAACACAAAGTGACAATATCAAATGTTTCACAATATTTTGGTTCCTCCACCTTTGAAGACTTGCACTTTATATCCTTCTTGTCTCTTTTCATCTAATTACACTTGTAATTAAACAATCGATTAATATCTGTTACCATTCAAACATAATTACATAGAAAATAATGTACTTAACTTATACTCAACAAAATATTCTCATGGAAGAAATATATAATTAAGTTTAGTAAGCACATCAAACCCAAGTAGGCATACATGGAAGAAGAACACAACTATGAAACCATAAACCATAATCCATAATCCACAATACATTAGTTTTGAAATAAAAATTGTGAATTATCTACAAAGAAATTAGTGAACACGTCAAACCCAATTAGGCATAAATAGAATAAGAATGCAACTATGTAACCATATACTAGATACAAGTAATCCACAATCCTTAGTCACATTAATACATTAACTAGATACATAGTGATAACATCATCATTTATACAATAAATGGAATGTCACATAACAAGAATAAAAATCATCTAATGCACTATAAACAGAACATATATAGATAACTCTATGTAACTCATAACCAAAAACCATATTCAATATATATATGATGCAATACTAAATCGTAAACCTCAAACACATTAAAGTAACAACATCATCATATCCACATATATACTAATATGAGTCCTCATAAGAAATGTTATATGATAATTTTTTCATCTCCTCCACTACCTATTGTTAGTGACATAACATAGTCCATCATAATATCTAATATGTTGCTTGATCTCTGATCTCTAGGTGTGAACAAAATTAGGGGCATTAGATCAAGATCCAGTATGGCACACTCTCTTAGCCATACTTTATCATCCCTGAAAGCCAACCATATAGTAAATAAGTCAAAATAGATGAATCTTTCGGTTAAACATATAGTTAATTTAAATCATCCATTACATCTACTTACCTCTTCACGAGGAGTGTCTAGTCTGATATCTCTGAGATCCCATATTGCAAACTTTTTGACACACTCTACCAAAGTGCTTGTAAATGTATTAGGGTAGGGAAATGGAGCATTGGGAACAATGGCCTTAGAAATAATGAATTTCACAATAAATTGGGGGAGTGTGATGCCATGACATATCGTATGTGGCCTACTATCACAAACCACTCCTTTTTCAAGAACTATATCATTTGACATTAACCTAAATTCGACCCCATCAGAAAATCCTAGAATAACAAAAATCTCAATTACATTAATAACTTTATCTTAATTTCACCAAAAATAATACAAAAATCAAATGAGAACATTCAATAACTTACCAATCCAGCTCCACCCTCTCTCATACTATCATTAACATTGTCTGTGCCCCTCTCCTTATGCCTCTTGTTTCATCACCCTCTCTCTCCTCGACTAGAAAGTAAGTTGCAAATCCAACAATATTCATCTCATCCTCTTTGACCTCTCGTGAAGCTATCTCACTAATAAGATTAAGACCACATGATGATTGTAAAGGGAGCACCTTATAAAAAACATCCACCTCACAACAATCGAGTCATCAAGATAATTTAAATATCAACAACATAAGGAAACATTCAACTTTTAAGTGCATGTTAAGTGGTTTTTACCTTTCTTCATTTTACACTACGAATCGAGTCTCTCTACCGGCATAGGAGATGACACAAGGGAATTTCATAATCCTACACACACCTACAATTAGTATATACACAAATAAACAAAAACTATATTCTATATAACAACAAAAGACCAATAATTACTTACGTTATCATTCGCAGGGGTGTCAACATTCCCGCTAATTGTTCCACCATCTTCTCTATCTTCCTATTCATGACATAATATTAATTTTTTGATTTCCAACCAAACATAATATATAATATATTATACTAATCTTAAATTTACCTCCATCCCAATATTTATGTTGTTAATTTTTTCTCTCGCTCTCAACCACTTCTCCTCTCTCGCATGTCCCATCTCCTTTGAATTGTAGGCATGCATTTCAGCATCCACCTCCTTCTTTCCTTCTATCTCAACTCCTTGAATCAAGTTTTGAATTATTTTTGTAAGCTCAATCGATAACCCTCTTACACTGCAGGTAGAATTACCGCCTCAAGACATAGTTTACATCCCCCTCTCTCTTCTCGCATGTATGACCTGCTCTTATCTTTAGGGATATGTGTTTGTTTTGTTACCAAAATATTATGTAACATTATTAAATAAATTTTAATATTATTAATAATGAGTTTATAGAACTCATATTAATAGTATAGTTGTAATAGTTTTATTATTGGTGAGTTGTGAGAACAACTCATGTAGCTATTTTAGTGTGAGAGATATCCTAGAGATTAGCAAAAGATATCTTAGGGATTAGAAGGTTATTCTAAGGACATAAAAATGACTATATATTGGTTCATTGCTAGGACCTCTTTTTGAAATTATGAGAAATGGCTACATCTTGGTCCCTTTGATGCGTGCGACAAAGTGCTTGACTCTGGAAGGTTTCAAAGCGTGGTTTAAGAGCACAGAGGATGAGTTTGCTCAAATATTTAGTACTGGACCTGAGTTTGATGCACATAGATGGGTAGAAGAGCACCTATATCATGAGTTGTATGAGACCTTATTTTGTTGTTTTCCAAGTAGAAATATATATGAATGGATTTGAGAATATGCATCCAAATCGAGTTGGTACTATAGATTGCAGTGTGGACTCTAGATGCCTACCAGAGGTGCAAGGTGTAGATATGGCTTGGACGTGTGGTGTTGATCACTAGTGGAGAGGAGTGCTGACCAATTATACCCTAGAATAGGCCATATCTACGTATTCTTATCCATAGATTGCTGAGTTTGAGTTCCTAATGGAACGTAGAGGATCATTTTTATGTGTTATCCCGTTGGTTATGAAGATCTTGGTCATTACGTTAAGTTTGGAGGCATTCCCTATGGTTGGATAAGCTTCTCTTAGCATTGGGTGGGGAAGCTAGGGTGGAGGAAGATGGTAGAAATTGTGGCTAAAAAGAAGGGGGAGAGAGATGAATCAAGTATGGTGAAGCTCATGAAATGGAAATGGCTAGAAAACGTGAGTTTGCAGGAGTGATGGATTTATGGGAGGCAGACGTCGCAGAAGGAGTTGAGGTTCACACAGAGGATGTGGAACCTGAGAAGTCTATGCTACCCCATCTCGAAAAGTGTGGGAGAGATACCCCTTCAACTTCTAATGAGAGTTCATCACATGAAGAAAGGAGAGACCGTTGGCATGCATCTGAACCCACTTGGTGACCAACCCCTAGCACTTAGTTTTCTAGATCAAGAGATAAGCATTGCTAACCCAAGTTAGTATCAAGGGAGTAATCGATCTATGCCTAAGAGATATAACTTCTCATTTGGGACATCTATGGTTGCACAAACCATTCCTATGTTTGGAGGAATTTTTGGAAAGGTGCAAGTACATGAAGTTTAGGTATCACAAGTGGCGTGGGACACACATCTAAGCGGGAAAATATCATAAACCATCAAGTGCACAATTCAACGGGACATTGGGAACACTAGGCATGACCACTTAAGGCCCTTTTCTGACTTCAAGAAGTGGATCTAGTGGGTCGAGGAGGAAAAAAACTTGGTGGGTCTAGTGGGTTTGGTGGTGGAGGAAACTCGAAGGAAACCAATGTTCAGGTCGGTGGGTAAGGGCCTCGGCCACCTCTACAAGTATTTTTCGAGATGTCGTTACACCTACCAGACTATAGAGGTATTGAGGATGTTACTGTAACTTTTCCACAAGTGTGAATTGCTATGGTGCATGAAAGGGATCACTACCATGGAGCGGAAGGTGAGTCAATTTGTAACAACGTTGAGGGCATACATAGAGATGGTACCGCAAGTATGACCCCCATCAGATGTGGTGGATTACACTACACTGAAAAACACCTTCCTAGAAGAGTTCAATAGCCCTGAGTTTGAGAAAAAGAGCATTAACACTTTGAAGGAAATCCAATAAGGAATGGAAGAGAGTGTGCGGGAGTATGACACATAGTTTAAAACTATCTTGTCAAAACTATCCTATGATATTCACCCTTCTCAACATGCTCAATGGTTTGTTGGGGGATTGATAACACTGTTTAGAAGAGAACTATTAAAAAATACTTTCATAGACCCATGCGAGGCCTTAGAGGCTACCCTACATGCTAAGGTGGTTGGGAATGTTGATATCGGTGTTAGCCTTTTCCTAGAAGCTCAAATTGCTGTAATGGAAAAGCAAGTAGATAAAATATTCACAAACTCGGCGCATGATGCTTGTAGTGGTATTTGGTGAAAAAATTATGAAGTGGAAGGGCATACAAAAGACAGTTCCCCAGTGGGTACATGCCATGACAAAAAATTGTGAAATCTATAATGGGGACCATGATGCAAGCAAGTGTCCTCTACTACAACACGCGATCCATAAGAATGTGTCTTGTTATTGTAAGATTTGTACCTCTATGACCCACGACATGAAGGATTATAGGATGATTGACTAGATTCATGATGTTATTGATCTTGTGCATGTGCCAAACTAGCCTTGCAAGCATTTTCAAGGATGATGATGCCACTATGAGGGGCACATAGATGGAGGATCACGTGGAAGAGGTTTTCATGGAGGATTTTGTGGTGTGCAATAATTACATATAGAGGAAGAAGTGAGTTCCCTCGTGGAACCTATTATAACTGTGGGTTGATAGAGCATTATAAACATGAGTGTCCTGACTTGTTGCAATGCTCATGGTGTGGAAAGAAACATAAGTATGAGGAGTTTCTTGCGTTGTTTGAACACATGAACAACAACACCGAAAGGATAAAGGCACTAGGATGGTGAGCATAAAAAGGCCAAACCAAAATTGATGCAAAGAGAGGCACGTGACTCGGGATTAGAACTTGTATTGATGACGATGTGAGTAATTGCTGCACACGCCACTGGGAGATACCAAGGTAAAGAACACTAATTACAAGAGAAGTGGTACATGGAAAGTATCTAGACCCTGCTCATTAAAAAGAGGTATATCAAGAGACTATGGATGTGATTCAAAGTTTAAAAGGAGAGATCCAATGTCTGAAGGAGCAATCAAGGAAGTTGGAACAAAGGAAGAATGTTGAGGCTCTGCAGAAGGATCTGGATGAGGTCATGGAAGTATGTAAGATGTTAAGGAAAGAGAATATCATTCCCTTGCTAGGAGAGTGGTTACGGGAGAAGGTACCACATCCTTGAAGGAGAGTGTAAGAGGAAAGTGTTGCATGCTAATATTCCTCCCCATAGCCTTGACTATGACAAAGAGATAACCTTGAATGTTGTTGTAGATGGATGGATTCTAAGCAATATTTTGATCGACATAGGCGTAGAGGTCAATGTTCTCACTTTGGATGCATGACATCAAATGGGAAGGCCCACACTATAGCCATCCTCGAATGTGTTGTATATGGTGAACAAGAAAAAGCAATTCCCATTGATGTCTTGAAAGATGCAATTATCACTATTCAAGGGGCCAAACTCACTAGGGACTTTGAGGTCAAGCGTTAGCCGAGGTAGATAACTTTCCAGCATTACTTAGGTGCCCTTGATGTTAAAAATTCCAACCGCGGTTTAATAAGGGGTATATAAGTTTGAGAAAAAGGAAGAACAGATCATCATCCCTTTAATAGATGGGAAGTCAACACCCTATACTTGAGCCCTTAGGAGAAGAAGTCCTTGACAAAATCTATGTGTGCTCTATTAGAGACCTTGAGGTAATTCATCCTATAAAAGGAATTATCTAGTTTGAAGATGCTCATCTATGAGTGATACAACCAACATAACATGTGAAAATTGGGTGCATGGGACCTATGAGTTAATTGGGTGACAATTAAGAGGATTTTAACAAGGGTGACAAAGGCGCTCTAGTCAAGCACCTAGGAAGGAAGAAGCTGCCAAGTTACTCTAGAGGAGTAAGCCCTGATGATTTCTTGTGAGAGATGGAGGCTCAGTGGAGAAATGAGGACAAAAGGAGAAATATGCTAAGTTATAACTTTCTCAAGAATTCAGCACATTGGTAGGAAACACATCTCGAGAGTCTTGTAGAATGACGTGAGGTAAGAATCACATTCTCTATTAGGTTTTCTAGAAGCAATGTCCCATTGTTATCCAAGACTACCATGGAAAAGAACCCACCTCTTCCCATATCCAAGCATGTGAGAAGGCCTAGATGGAAGGCACAAAAGATTTACCACCTTTGCTATGGGTGCATAAGTTATATTCCACCTTACAAGGTTGTGTGCATGCATGGTACATTCACTTGGAGATGTTTGTCAGACAAGGAATTGGCAGGAGTTGGTGGTTGATCTCATTCAAGCATTCGAGTATCAAAGTACAAATCCATCAGTGGATAAGGTGTTGTAGGTGGTCAAGTGCCTTACAATGGGAGATAGTGCTATGATGAAGAAGATAGGGTACTAGAGTTATTAGGTGAACCTAGTTTGGAGACACATTTTGATGAAGATGAATCTGAAGAGATACAACTTGAGTGCATGTGCATTGAAAAAGAAAAAGGAAAAATGGTCTATGTGATAGATGGAGAAGAAATGGAGAGTCTAGATGTTAACCATTCTAAAGGTACACATGAAGTCATGGATAACACTAATGAGCGCGCATGCCTACCATGAGCCCTTGAAGACAAAGAAGGTTAACATTGGTTCTGAAGCAGAACCTAAGGAAGCTATCATTGGGGATTATTGGTCGAGAAAGAGGTTTCTAAGATCATTGAACTTTTGTGTGAGTTTCAAGATTTGTTCCCACATGGGTACCATGAGCTCAAGGGCATTGGGGAAATGCAGATCAAGTTGAAGGAAGGTGCACACCCGGTTTGAAAGAGACCGTATCGGATGAATCAGAACTTACGCATATGGGTCAAGGAGGAGATAGAAAAGATGATAGCATCAGACATCATTGAGGTTGTGGAGGAATCAAAATGTGTGAATCCGATGGTCATAATCATTAAGAAGGACAGAAAGATAAGGATTTGTGTTGATTACATTGACTTGAATGTAGTATGTGTCATTAACCCTTTTCCAAACTCCTTCACTGAAGGAATTTTGAAAGGAGTAGCCAAGCCAAGTGAGGTCTATTCTTTTACGGATGGGTTCTCAGGGTATCACCAAGTGAGAATTACAAAGGAAGACCAGGAGAAGAATTTCCACTAAATGGGGAAGTTTTTCCTACACGGTCATGCCTTTTGGGATGAAGAATGCTCCTTCTGTGTTCTCACGCATCATGGTACAAGCCTTCTAGGAATTCATCCATAAATTTCTTCAAGTCTACCTAGATGGTCTGGACTATGTATGGGCTAGTAAAAGACCATTGTGACAATTTGAGGCTGATGTTTGAGAGATGTCGGCAGTTGAGGATATCCATCAATATTAAGAAATGTGTCTTTGCTACTCCATTTGGAACCTTGTTGGGGCATATTATATGTAAGGAAGGCTTGTTGGTGGATCCCGCCAAGGTTGCAGTTATTGTGAGATTGGGGGAGCCTACCAATCGAGTGTTGTGCATGGATTCCTTGGGCATACAGGGTACTACAAGAAGTTTATTAAGGGGTATGCCAAGATCGCCTGCACCCTTGGAAAAATTACTTAAACATAAGAGTACCTTTCACTGGGGAGAGGCACAACAGAAGGTGTTTGACACATTGAAGGATATGATTTTCACTGTGCCCATATTATGTTTTCCTTCTTGGGATAATCCTTTCCATGTGCATGTTGATGCCTCAGGGAAAACCATTGGAGTAGTGCTAGCACAACCTGGTGAGGGGATTGTTGATCACCCCATTTGTTTTGCAAGTAGGAAGTTGACACCAACAAACAGAATTACACTACTACTAAGCATGAGGCATTGTCAATGATCTACGTGCTATATAAGTTTAGGAAGTATCTGATGGTAACACCATTTATATTCTACACAGATCATAGGGCACTTGAAGTATTTGGTAAATAAGCCCATTTTGCAAGGGCACATATGTCGTTGGGTCCTGTTATTTCAAGAATTTGAGTTTTTAGTTGTGGTAAAACCAAGAAAGAGTAATTCAAGACTTGATCATCTATCAAGAATTGACTTAGGGGAGGACATGCATAGCATTGAGGATACCATGCTAGACACACAACTATTTAGGTTGTGGCATGCACCCTCTGACTTAGAGGATATTGCAGTGTTTCTTAAAAAAGGTGTGTGGCATCGGAAGGAATGAAGGATTTGGATAGAAATCAGTTGGCTATACGCACCACACCTTACATGTTGATTAGTGGATATTTTTATAGGTTAGGTCATGATGATGTTCTGCACTTCGATAAGTGTTAGAGAGCGCATTATAATTATGGAGGAAGTGCATGGTGGGATTGGAGGAGGACATTATGTAGGGAATGCCATTACGCGGAAGATTATAATGGCAAGGATTTGGTGGGAAAGTATCTACTAGGATTGTATTGAGTTTTGCAAGGCCTGTGACCATTTCTAGTGCCTTAGAAAACTTGGAAGAAGGGATGAAATGCCCTTGTGACCGATAGCTAGCATTGAACCATTTGAAAAATGGGAAATTGAATTTTGTAGGACCAATTTCACTTACCACACAATGGAGTGGCTCATGTTACATATCACTTGTAATGATTACTTGACAAGATGGGAAGAGGCAAAGCACCTACAAAGGATTACACAACAAGGATAACAATGAGATTCTTATGGGAAAACATAATCAATAGATATGGATGTCCATTGAGTTTAACTAGTGATAGGGGAACACATTTTCTGAATGAAATGGTCAAGATCTTATTGGCAGAGTTTATGGTGGCCCATCACAAGACTACCCCTTATCACCCTCAAGAAAATGGAACAACTAAGGCATTTAACAAGATACTAAGTCACACATTGACCAAAATTTGTGATGTTGGAAGACAAGACTAGGATAATAAGGTATTAGCCGTTCTATGGGCATACAGGACAACCTACAAGAGGTTGAACAAGGCCACAACATTTCAATTGGTGTTTAGTGTGGAGGATTTTTTTAGTTGAATTCATATTACCATTTCTGCGTATAACGCGCACAGGAGGATTGGCTGATGAGAAAGTGCTCGAGGAAAGGATTGATAAGTTAATGCAGTTGGATGAAAGGTGATCACTTGCTAGATGGAGTCAGAAGACTGAAAAGGCTAGACAAAAGGCATGACATGATTTTCATATCAAGAATAAGTAGTTTGAGGTTGGGAAGATGGTTTTTTTGTATGATTCTAAGTTTTTGCACCATCCGAGGAAGTTGAAAGTCCATTGGTTGGGCCCATACATCATCTCGTACATCCTTGAGTCAGGCACATGCCAGTTACAAGTGTTGGATGGGACAAAAATACCTAGCCATTTCAATGGGATTATGATGAAGCCCTATTATAAATAAACCTTCCTTGTGTTTATAAATAAGGTAGTATTGCCAGTTACCTTAGGATTTCTCTTTATGCTTTCCCTTTCCTTGTGTTTCCTTTCTCGTTGTTTGTTCCCTTCTATTTGTGTTGTTTTACACCTTGTGCACCAATAACCAAATTAATTTTCAAAGATTGTGTATGCATAGAGGACCTCGCATATGTTTTAGTGTGGGGTAAAGTAGTGCAAAGTGAAATACAAGTTGGTAGTGAAAGTTGTATGGCCTGGATTGAAGGATTAAAGGCACAAAGATAGAAGAATGCATGTGGAAATGGTGGAAAAGAATTTTTGGTGTCAAGATAGCTTTAAAAAGACCACATATAAAGGATAAGAAGCAGGAACAACATGAGGTAGGCGAGGGAAAAAATCAGGTCAAGGACAAAAGAAGTGTCTTGGCGCTACAGACGCATGCACGTAAGAGTCTTCGGGTCAAGTAAGGATTTTTATGCGCGTAAGGTGTAGAAGGTTTCACGTAGGATTGGGCATGGGTAAGGGCACTTAAGGATGAATTTAGTGGAAAAATACACATTTAATGTTAAGTAGATCTGTGGGTGGCAAAAGATTTATTGCCAAGAGAAGAGGCAAAAATCTATAAGTATGAAGTCAGGCACATTATTATTTTACCTTGCCATTATGAGATTGAAGAAGCTCTTATGAACTAGGGCATCCATGAAGAAATATTTGTGCAAAGGGAGAATCATAGAAATATGAGTACGTGACTAGGCTGATCTACGAACCAGAGTGGAAGGAGTACACAAGCATAGGGAAGAAATTTTCAGAGGAGTACGTCATCCTGTGGAAGAATTTTTCTAGGTTAGGGTTTTGTAGCTAGGGCACAAAAGTAGAAGGATTGTTTCACAAAGTTGAGCCACAGGATTGAGCAGAGAAAGGAAGAGAAGTAAGAAGAGTTTAGGTTTTAACCCAACAAGTAAAATGGCACCAAAGAAGGCAACCGTTTCATCGAAAAAGGGAAAGGGAAAAGGAAAACAAACTACCTACCTGCAAGTTTTAACGAGGAGTGGTACGCAGAGATGCAGTACCCAGATGGAGTGTTGCTGGGGAAAGAATGGGTATCCCATGTGAGGAAGATGGCCGTGAGTGACTACAATCATCGCACAAGCATCATGGAGAAAGAGATGGCATTGGAACTGGTCCGTTTGATGGACAAGAAGACACCAAGAGGGAATGTCGATCTACAACGATGAGGTAAAGGTGAAGTTGGGAAAGGCCGGGTTGCTGCAACTTTATGAGTTGCCCTATTTTGGCAAGCCCGAGAAGTTATACTAGTGGTTGATGTCGTGCATGCATGAGGACCACTTATATTTTGTGGGCCACAAAATATGCATAACTCCTCAACTCATATCAAATTTTACTGGCCTGGTTTGTGAAGGGGACTCCATAGATGATGACTTGGAGGATAAGGAGGCCATCAAGGAGATTGTGGAGGCCTATGATTACAAAAAGGGTTTGTGCTACTTTGATATCATAAATATCCCCACCCTGTAATGAGGATGGTCGTGCACTTGGTTACTAAGATAAATGGTCAAGAGAGGTGGATGCAGGTAAACAAAGCATGGTTGAATGTATGCTAGAAGATTTCAGAAGGAACCATCTACAACCTATCCACCTATATTACAGATGAGATCATAACAACACACAAGAAGGGGATAAGATAATGTTTGGAAATGTCCTCACCATTGTATTCTCAGAGATTGGAGTGCCCGATGGGCCAGAGAAGTTTGTATGGGAGTATCTAGATGAATATCCCTCACCCGTAAAAATATTTGAAAAGTATACTTGTGATACCATGACGGCCACCCATAAGGCACTTGGAGAAATGGTACAATCAAATGCTCGATGCATTTGGGGAAGAATTGAGAATACCCGAATAGTTTCCCATGCTAATAGATGAAGAAGATGAGTTTTTATATACCAACAAGAGATTCACTTTGATAGATGGGACCAAAATTCCATGGTGCAAACTACCTTTCTCTTTCATCACGTAGTATTTCCAAGTAGGGGTCAACCGCTTCAAGGAAGCTAAAAGGCTAAGGTTCAACCTTAGTGAAGTGGACCAAGACCACCATGAGTTGCAAAGGAATATTGAATACCCAAAGAAGCACATATATGTGGAGAAGTATGTCTCCCACGAAGTACAAATGATGAAACCCTTGACACTACCAATTTTCGGGAGGACCGCAGTGAGGGTGTATTTACACATCAGGCCTAAGTTTGAGAAGGGTGCCTACTTGGAGAATGATGTATCCATCCTTAAGGATCCCATTAGTAGGAAGAAGGCCATGCCAAAGAAGAGAGAAAGGGAGGAGACCCTAGAGAAAGAAGTATAGGAAAAGAAAGCACCAAGTGTGTAGACAACACAATATGTGGGCACGCTGGAGTCAGGCACCAAGCCAAGCACCTACACGTGTAGGAAGAAGTCTCCCATCAAGGAGAAGGAGAAGACACTGAGGAAGAGGTTCCGAACAAGAAGAGTCACCTATAAGGGAATCACCTATTGAGGAAGAGGAAGAATCCCCAACTAGGAAGAAATAGAAGGTAACAGTGGAGGAAGGAAAAATCAGAGGGGATGAATATCTTGGAGGCCTAGGGGGGAATTAAGGACAATGATGAGGATGAATAAGTTTAGAATCATCCCATGTATGATATACATGATTAAGAAGAAGAAGGAAATGAAGAGAAGAATGGAGATGAGGAGGATGCCCAAGGCAAGGGGGTTAGCAGGAGGTGAACACTAAGGATCAGAGGACCCCCAACCTCACCAAGGAGTAGGTAGAAGAGGCCACAGAGAGAGAAGTAGCGGGACATAATCAAGAAGTTAGTAGAGAAAGAGGTGGAGTGGAGAGTGGATGAGATACTCAAGGAAATAGAAGATGAGAGTGTTGGAAAGGAGTATGAGGAAGCATGGGAGGGGATCCAACCTAGCGGTGAGATTTCCAAAGGGCACGCACATAGGAGGGAAGAGTATGGTTGTAGCACAAGGGTAGGGAATGGGTTATATCAATGATCCAAACACAAAGTGCTACACGTGCACTTCTAAAGAAATTTTCCAACAGAACAACTCTTGGCGATATCTTAATTTGATGAGGAAGGTGCATACCGTGAACCAGAAGATGTTATCTTGGGCATTCGAGTCCCACGTTGATGATGAGACTGAATTTGAAGTAAGCCAAGGGGTGTTGATGAAGATGCTAGAGGAAAAAGGGATAAACCCACTGGTAAATGCTCAACAATTATCTGATGAACAAGTCTGTAATGCACTCAACAAGGTTTTAGTGGAAGTTGAGGCAAGAATTTTTAGAAGGAATGACCGGGTGAGATTCCTAGAAGGGGAATTGGAGAAGAAAAAGGAGGAGCTAGTTGAAAAGAACAAGGACCTAAAGCAAGAAGAGCTGATCAGTACACAACTAAGGTACGAGCTATGAGAGGAGAAGAAAAGGTGTGAGAGGTCTACAAGAAGGTAGAAATGATTACATATGTTATTATCTTAAAGCATCTAGACCTAGCACCACCCGAGAAGAAATATGAATCAACCTTGCAATGCTTGGAAGATTTAACTTACATCCTTACAATGGAAAGGCAGCCACTCACCTTAGAGTCAGCAGAAGAGGCACTAAAGCACCAAGAAAGGAAAAGAAGCTGAAGGTTGTGGAGGTAGTCTCTGGTACACCAAATGCCTCACCATTGTAAAATATACCACGTGGGTAGCTAAAGATGCTTCTGATAATTACGTGACCGATAGGGATCGAGTAGAAAGCATCCTAGTTTCTATGCATGAGGTAGAGCTCAAGGAGTTTTAGGAGAAAAATAAGGGGAATAGAGAAGAGTGGGATAAGATCCTAGCCAAGGTGGAAAAGAAGTCAGAAGCTATCGAGACCTTACGGGGCTCGATCAAAAACTAGCTAAAGGAGTTATATCCCCAGATCACCCACAAGATGGATGTGCTCGATGAATTTGGAAACCAACTGGAAGGGATCATTGATATAATGGGTGCTAAGGGGATGAGATGAGTTTTGATGAGGTAAGCGCTCTGGTGGGTGACCTACTCTAGGAAGCACAGAATGAAGTAGATTCTTGGGAGAAGATTGAGGCACATATAAGGAAGGATTTCCCACTCCTTCAACAATAAATATATTCTTCTTCTTTCCTCCATTATTTAATTCTTCCATTCTTCATTCCTTCATTATTTGTTCCAACTATTAGAGTCCCGCCATTATTTATTCTTTGAAGGAAGGATGTTTTTGAGGATGGAGAACAAGCTTAGTGTGGGGTGATGTTGGGCCTCAGAATATTGACTAAGTCTCCATGGATGCGTGTGTGCGTGGGACCAATATGAAGAAGGGTACACGGGAAAAAGTGCGCAGGACAAGGATTTTGGAAGGGTTTAGTACAAACCACGATGCACACACAAGGAAAAGAAAGGGTTTCAGGACTTAGCCATATTTAGAATTCCAAGAAGAACATGAGGAAAGCGTATCCCCGACCAATCCCACTGAGTGGATAAGGTGTCATCCCTGAAAACTTGGTGACCAAGAAAGGAATATTACATGCGATGGAAGGATCTAGAAATACATCATTACAAAAAGTGGAGATCTCGGATCAGAGTAAGCATGCTCCATTGGAGGACCATATGGACACTTGGAAAGCAATCTACTCCTGAAGGAAGGCATGGTAGTGGATGCTAAAGCTATATATAGAGATGCTTGGGTAGAAGAAAGAGGGGTGCGCTATCAAGGGAGAGAAGAGGGATCAACATAGAGGGAATGAAGGGAAAAGTTCTGCAAAAATAATAGGAGGTTCCAGAGGGTCGGGGTTCTCATTAAGAGGATTGTAGGAGTGATAACATACTTAGGGGGATGGGTCTGTGAATTTTTTTGTAATATGGAAAGCATAGCTAGGGCTTTTGATGCATGAGTCTTATTTGCATTGATGCATTGGCCTGTTATGGCCTTGGTGAATGTAATGTGGCTATTGAACTATGATCAATATGAATATATGGTTATATTATAAGAATATAATGTTCATGGATGTAAACCCTAGTGCCATTTCTTTATGTTATGGATCAAATTTGTTATCTATATGATGTTTCTTTTGATTTTGAATGAATGTATTGATATAATAACTCATCCTAGGCTCTCAGAATGAATGCATGGTCCTTTACCTTTTTGCATCTAAGTTTCGTCCTTAAGTAATGTATTCTCACAAAACTCACATAAAGGAGGGGCTCGGTGCCCGTGCATGCCTCGGGTGAGCACCCAACGCCCACTGGGTGATAGGCCGACATGCATGGGATTATAAGGTTATTCTAAGGACATAAAAATGAATACACATATTAAGAAATTACCAAACGTTTAAAATTAATTATATTACAAAAAAATTAAAACTAGTCGCAACTATGTCTATTCAAAGATAAATTACTAAATCAAACCAAAATAGTACATGAATAATAAAATTGGAATAATCACAATAAATAGATAACATCAAAAAATAAATAGCAATGCATTTACTCTCATATGTAATTTTTAAAGAATAAATACCAATGCATTTAGATAACATCAAAAATGAATATTTACATTTCAAAGCCATTTATTATGCCATAATACAAATAATAATGAAACAACTTACAAAAAAATTATTTAAAAATTAGGAATATGTTCAGCTATAAAAACAACTCAATCATCCATAACATATGAGGTGAGATTTATATTCAAAATTAACTGAATGAACAGGTAATAGTATCATAAAACATAAATACTTATATTCAATATTTTTTATTGATTTGTATAAACAAAATAGAAGTATAAATCAATTCTGCAACTTCTATACTAATAATAAAATCATATCAGAATAAGTGTTTACAAATAGTTTAATAGTTTCATGAGAATCCAAACCTGGTCAATAATAATATATTTGTGTCATTCTCTAGTTTGTAGAAAAAAATTCTTCATGTGAATTTGGGATTTTGGTATGCGGGAGTAAATGTTAATCACTAAATATTAATAAACTGACCAAACCTATGCATATACCCATACCTAATATAAGCATGTTTAATATAAGAAGATATTATAAAATATAAGAAGCTTATAGTGTACAACATTTCAAATGTATGTGTTGTAAATTACATCAATAATTTAACTGTATGGCATTACTACTAAATAATATTTACTTCCATAGATGAGTTCATCTTATTGAGACACAATCGTGTATGATAAGAAAGAATAAATACTTGAAAATTTTGTTGTTGAAAAACACACTATGTTTTTCAACATTTTTCAAAAATAATTCCCTATCAAGTATATGAAATGTCATCCCTGGGATCAGCATATGATAAACATACTAAATCAACTAACATCAAAAACTGCCATACTAAACTAGACAAGCGTTAAAATTTGGAATCTACCATACTGATAAAACTTTGGGGGACACTCGACAAGAGCACATTTTATCAATTTAAGAACAACCATTAATTAATAAGATGGTTGTTCAATTAATTTATAGTTAATAATCACATGATTATCTTACCTTTTATTAAACTAGGAGAGTTATGTTTTAATATTGTTTTATAGAGTGCATTAATAAATAATGTGGGCTTCACTTTATTGGTATGTTATGTTGAATGACACTTCCAAATTAATATTGACCTCTCAAAAAATAAAACACCTCCTCTTTATTGAATAACCTAAATAAAATTGAACTAATTGTAAGTCAAATATAAGAACCTTACTAAGTAGTATTTCTAGTTAGTTATATATTGTTGGATGATATTTATATCTTACATTAACTAATAACACTTGGCTTTACTTTTCAAGGACACTCTAAGAGTGCACACTTTCTCAAAATAAGAACCACCATTAATTAATCATATGGCCATCCAATTGAATTTTAGTTACGAGTAACCTAAATAAAGATGGTCTAATTATACGTCAAATGTTGGGAATAGAAATGGACTAATTGTAAGTCAAATGTGGGAACCAATAGTAAGTCAAATATGGGAACCTTAATCAATAGGCCTTCCAATTAATTTCTAGCTAGTTATCACTACCTTACCTTTTACAATTGTTGGGGAACTATATTATTAGATTGTTTTTAATTTGTGCATTCCCTAACTAATTCTAAATCAAAAAGTGGGCTTCATCAATTGGCCCTTCAATTAATTCTTAATTGATTATCACATTATCATCTTACCTTTTATTACTAATAGGGAATTATATGGTTAGGTTGGTTTTAGGTCATATCTTACATTAATTAATAACATCTAGTTTCACTTTAGGGGACACTCTGCCAAGAGCACACATTCTTGAGTTAAGAACTGTGATTAATTTATAAGATGGTCCTTTAATAAGTTTTTTTAATACTCACATAATTATTTTGACTTATATTAAAATTTGGAAGTAATGCTTTTAGATTGTTTAATATTTTATTGTTATTTTCATGAGATAAAAATAGTTTCCAATGATCTATTTCTCAAGTTATTCTTATATAAAGAGAAAAGACACATTTAAAATGTATTTATATAGAGATGGGGACATTATCATCTACACCTTAACTTAAAAATTAGTATCCATCAATACTTACAAATGAAAACATCTCCTCTTTCTAAAATAACTTAAATAGAGATGGTCTAATTTTGAGTCAAATATAGGGACCTTAATTAGTAGGTCTTCCAATTAATGTCTAGTTAGTCATCCCTATATTAACTTTTAGTATGCCTATGAAACTATATTATTAGGTTGTTTTTAGGTCATGCGTTAAATAATAAGCAGACGTCACTTTGGTGGCCATAGAATCAGAGAGTATAATCTATTGTACTAATATTTTCATTAGATAATAGTTATTGACACAAAGTGTAGGGTTTCTAGTGAACCTATCTCTCACTCGTCTATATAAAAATAAAGTTATCCTCTCCACATCTAAATGTCAAGGTTTCCAATGACCTATCTCTCAAGTTATCTATAGAAAATTATATTTTTCTTATTATGTTGAATAACACTTCTAAATTAGCATCACACAAAATAAAACCCCTCTCTTTTGGAGAAAGTTAAAAATATAAGGACATCTACTTGTCCCTTAAAATACCTAAAATACAGAGGTTGATGGCTCCTAAATTAACCTAAATAGAAATGGACTAATTCTAAGCACTCCAATTAATTTCTATTCAATATCATATAAAGAGTAGGGTATGTTTTCATTTTACCTTTTATTATTACTAATGATGAATCATAATGTTAGATTGTTACTATGTGCATTAATTAGTAACAAGTGGGCACCCAACACTATAACATATAAAGAGTAAGGTCGTACATCTAAATAGTAAACTATGTTTCCTATACACATCTAAATGTTAGGGTTTCCAATGACCTATTTTCCAAATCTACACAATATATTGAATAACACCTCAAAAATAGTATATATTGCATATGTTGGCATCATTTTAGTATACAAATAAAAACTATATTCAGCTGCATGATAAAGGTTTCTAACATAAATAACAAGTAGTAGTGATTGATTTTGTAGCTAAGTTGCTTTCAACAAAAATGATAACTCTACTACATATATGATGCAGAAATTCTGTTTAAATATGTTCTATAATATTTTATTACTACCATATTTCTTTAGGCATTCTTTCAAACAGTAAATACCTAATATAATCATGTTTAATATAAAAGATATTATATAGTAGTGTACACCATTTGATATAAAGAAGCTAGATTTTGCCATAGAAATCTTATTGAGACATAATCATGTATGATAAGATTAGATCAAAATATGTGGGGTTGTTCTTTATTACTTTCATTATATAATTGCTAGTTCCAAGAGGATTTTAACTCCTGAAGACTTGGAGGATGTTAACCTCGTGTCGGTAAAAGACAAGATAATAATAGATCATGAATAGTATTAATAGAATATAAAATCAAAAATAACTAAAATGATGAGGGAACTTAGCTTAGAAGGCCGACGTCTGGGAGCCACTCTCAACCGTTCTACGTGGGAGATGAACTCTCCGAAACTAGGCATCAAGATGGTAAGATAATGAACTATGGCAAAGATTTCTCCCTCAAACTTGTAGGAAATTGAATAAAGCTCTTTCTTTCTCCTCTCTCGGGGCCTAGGTTCTCTAGGTCTTCTTGAAAATATCTAGTCAGGGTCCTCTTGAAAATATCTATCTCCGTCGTCAACCTCCTTGAAATATGGGGAAACCCATATTTATAGCTTGGATGTGAGGTTAGATTGGGGTTAACAAGTAACCATGGTTGGGTAGAGTAACCTGAGTTAAGAGATATGATGTGATCACATGGGGACCATAGATTAAATTATTAGATGGATTGGGGAGCATGATTGACATGGTAGGTGAGATGATAGATTTCATTTAGAAAGGGGTGTCAGATGGTGTATTAATACCCATGGATTGAATAATTTGTGAGAGATGGGGGATAATGGAAAAATTCAATTATGAATGGGTTTATAGGAGCCCATTTAATAATTAATTAAATTTGGTTGAATAGATGATTAGGTTTATTGAAATTTAGGAAAATAAAAGGTGAGATAGGAAATTTCATGAACGCGAGATGACGGAGGGGCGCTATACCAAAAATTGGTGTCTACATTTGCCCCTTTTTGATGAGTGGTTTGCGATAACAAGCCATGCGATAAAAACAAAAAGGGTCGATGAGATATGTTTCTAAAGATGGATGAAGACATGACCAAAGAAAAGATGCCTTAAGAAAAAAAGGATCGCAATAATAATGAAAAAAAAGTATGGCGATGGCTACAATATCACAGTGGTAGAGTATGATTCGCAGTCTCAATGCAGACAGACGGAAATTTTCTATAGACCAATGAGTGGGTAAAACCATTGTAGTATGGATGTAAACTGTGATGACTAATGGGTTATAGGGAAAACATCAAAATATTTGTAAGTGAATGCGAAAGATGTGCATAATTTATCTCGCGAGGAATCGTGTAAAAAATCATGCGTCCGTAAAAGGGACGTGGATGAAGATAATGATGCCCAGACACGGGGCACGAGAAGGACACAAAGTGAGTTATATGTGTTGACAAGTACAAGGATGAAAATCTGCCCCAACATAAGACATAGATGGATGTTGAAATAAGATATCCCAGGGGAATAATCATAAATGTGCACATGATGAGCAGATAGGATAGAAAGGTGAGATAAAATGTCCTAAAAGGGTGATAAATATATTGACAATAATGTTTTATAGGAAATATGCATAAGTGTTAGCAAATTAGAATGTGAAGAAGACAAAGAAGTTTCATTTCTGGTAAGCAGGATAAGAAGTCAAGATACTTTGTGACAAAACAAAAGTAGAGAAAATATTCATGGAAGAGAACAAGATCAGATAGGTGATGGCCATTATGGTATCTTCCAAGACAAAAATGTCAAAGGAAGATGGGAAGAGATTCTTAGAAATGGATATGATGATGTCCTTGCAAGAAGACTTGACGAAGATAAAAGATGTGACAAGGTTCTTAAAAAGAGAAGAGGTCAATGTTGCAAAGAGAAGAAAAAGAACATCAATGAAAGGGATAAATGGTGATACATAAACGGAGAAACATTGGCATTGATTGTGAATGCCATATGTGAGGGATGTTGATAAAGAGAAAAGGGAATAGACAGAGGATTGGTTAATTATGAGAAGATCAATAAAATTTGAATGTGAAGGTGACAGGGTATGGAATAGAGGGAAGGAGACGAAGGAGGAGACAAGAAGGATTATAAAGAAAGGGGGAAATGAAGAAGGACAAACAAAGAGAAGACAAGAAAAGGACAAAGCAAAGGGTGAAATTATGAAAAATAGAGAGAGAGAGTTATTTAAAACAAAAGGTGTGAAGGAGGATGAAGTAGAGGAAGGTAGAGAAGTAATGGAAAACAAAAGAGATGATAACACAAAGAAAATTGAAGGAAGCACATCATAGTGAGGAAATCCAAGGTAAGAGAATATGGAATCTGACCGACCGCATGGAAATGCATGTGGATGGTGAGATGATAAAGGAGATGGGACAATGTTGAAGAGTCAGTTTATCGATGGCGAAGTAAGGAGGAAGTGTAAGGTGAAACGAGGAGGAAGATGATAAAGAGGAAGTGAAATATGATGAGGATGAGAAAGGAGGAAAAGAGAACAGAGAAAATTATGCAGAAGGAAGGGAACCAAGAGTAGAGATATTTGATAAAGAGTGAGAAGCACAAGGAACGTAAAGAGAAGCTTGAGGGGAGGAATGACATCGATTGGAAAAGATGGAGATGCATGAGATGAGGATATGTTGATGATGAGAAAATAGAGAGAGGGTGCATGATGAAGACAATGAAGAAATTGGCAAGGAAGAATGGAAGATGGAGAGGTGGCGAGGAAAAAGAAAGGATGGGATAGGAGAGGAAATGCAGTGAATGGATGTTAGGAGAAATCCATTGATGATGATCAATAGGAAAGGATGGGAAAAATATGAGATGAGGTAGAAAGTAAATGAAGAATGGGAGGGGGAACACCAATGAAGGGACGTTAGGAGAAGTCCCCGATAATGATCAGAGGACACAAAGTAAGGAAGGAATGAAGATAGAATGGAGGAGATCAAAGAAAAGGATTTAGGCTGTGCAGAATGGGGATGAGTGATTTTTAGGAGAAGTCCACCGATAATTACTAGCGGAAACAAAAAATGATGATGAAATAATGTTAGGGGAAGATCAATGACAATGATAGGTAAGTATGGGGGTAGATATGTGGGAGATTTCTAGAAGATGGAGTGGAAAGAGTAAAGAAAAGAGGGATAATGATGTGTAGGAAGATGAAGATGAGGAGAGGATGTAATGGATGAGAATGAATGAGAGAAAAATGAAGAAACAAGACAAAAAATGAATGGAGAAGCAACAGTTAAGTAAGATTACTCAAAGAGTGACGGATGATGGAGATGAAAACGGGGCAAGGAGGATTTGGTGCTTGCGTGAATGGAAGAGAAGATGAGAGGATTCATGATGGTGAATGATGAGAAAATGTAGATGGAGAGAATTTAGGGTAGTGGGCAAGTGCAGGATGATTGATCATGCTTAAGAGGGAATCTTAAGTAAGATTTCCATGCCACATGAGGATTTAAGTAAGATCACCAAACCGACAGTGATGATATGGAAGGAGAAAGACAACATTGTATTAGATACAAGTGTGGAAGGATTGGTTGGAGTGGATGAGTACGATGAGAGGCGGGAGACAAAAGATGAGGAAGATATGATGGGAGATGGAAGGATCAGATGACAAACCATTCTTAAGAGGAACTCTTAAGTAAGATTGCCCTGTGATGGGGATGGTTAAGTAGGATCGCCAAACCAAAAAAGAAGAAGAATGATGAAAAGATTGAGCAACGTATATCAAAATGGAACAAGAGATGAAAGGAGATGATATCAAAGTGATAACAAGGAAACAAAGGAGTGTGACATGAGTGGATGGAGGAACATATGCAATGTAGATGGAGAGTGTAAGGGAAATCCTTAATTGGGATGCCCACGTGGTGGGAGTGATGATGCAAGAGTGTTAAGCGGAAAAGGAGGAGTGGAAAGACGTTTGTGGTGGTGATTTTTGTCCACTGAAAGAGGAAATGATGGAGAATATTATATAGCAAGAGGATCCAAGGAAGAAGATATACCTTAACTAAGGTTCTCTGGCTGTATGGATGGTTTAGTAAGATTGTTAAACTGAAAACATAAGAGTAAAAGAGAAACTCAAGAGGAAAGACAAGTAAGATTTCTGACATTGTGCAAGGGGACAGAAAGGTGAGAAGGATGATGTGGAGACAAATGGTGATGAGTGGAAATGGGGAGAAAATAGCAATGGATCAAAGACATTTTTGAACATGTTGAGAGATAAGGAACTACAAGAATAAAACTTTCCTTGAGAAAAACCATCAAGTAGGATTCACAAACTACAATGATGATCAAGTAGAATTCATAAACCGAAAAGTATATTTACAAATGCATTCATGGAGATGGTGGATAGATATATAATTCATAGTGTGAAAGTTTTGATTTTTATAAAAGATGATCCGGATGAGATGAATGGAACATAGTTGTAGTAAGGGTGTATAGGAAACTATGTTTGAATTGGATTATATAAACAAGAAAAGGTTACCACTCAAGGCATTGACTTGTCGTCGATAGTAGGTGTTAACACATAACCAACAATAGTTAGTTATACTGAAAGATTATGAGGGAAATATGGATAAAATATGCTCATAATCCTAATGTTGACATGAAAAAGGGATTGGAGATGTGACTTGTACGTGGGAAGAAGGTTCTCCAAAGGTGGTGTTCCTTCGCCCACGCCACAACTGGGAAAGGGAAAGAACAATAGCAAAAAGCTGATCAATGCAGGAAGCTTTGAAAATGTTGATAAAATGAAGGCTAATCAATGTGAGAAACCTTCTAGATGCCATAATAATAGAGAAGCCATCCTTCAAGGGTATGGTCTAATTTATACATAATATGGATGACAATAATAATATGATAGCCATCCTTCAAGGGATCGGTCTATTTCTTTTGATTTTCTTTGATTTTGATTTGTATGCTTTTATTTTTGTTTTATTATTATTATTATTATTTTTGCATGAACAACTGTCCTTCGAGGGATTAGTTTGTTTTTGATAATTTTGATTTTTCCTTTTGCATACATGAATTTGAGCTTGACATGGGGAGAGATGGGAATAGCTAAGTAAACCACATAAGAGGGGATAAGGAATGTACAAGAGACACCCTGGACCCTTTGCATGGTTGCAATAGGAGAATGAGAAGGTGACAGATGTAATGGTTACAAGGTCACATCAAAGTAGTGAAGGTGGATCACATAATTTAGATCATTACAATGAAAAATGGAAAGGGATAAGGATGGCGGAATAATCTAAGGATGTAACTAAGTGCTCATTGGTAAATATGCTAACAGTAGAATGATCACAAGTGCAATGCATTAAGAGGCTCTGTCTCAGGTTTACCACCATGAGAGGGGAGACAGTGAAGTTGCAATAAGATGAGATGATAGCCAAGCAGGAAACAAAACTATGTCCTGAAGGAAATAGACATATGACCACAATGGTGGATTTAGATGAAAATAAATGATGCCCCAAGAGAGACATAAACATAGAAGGATAATCATGGCCTCAAAGGAGGACTTGATGAAATAAATAAAGTGTCCCAAAAGAGACACACATATAGCCACAATGGTGGACTTTGAAATAGATGGTGCCCCAAAAGAGACACAAATATAACCACAATGGTGGACTTTGGTAAAAAGGTCCCTTAACGGAAAGAGTTAAAGGATGTCGAAAGATTTTAGATGAGATTGGTTTGGATTTGGATGGGATAAATGAAACAATGTCAAGGGGTGAAGTTCCCTAATGACAAGGGAGTTGTACGGATGAGATGCTCAAGGGTGAGGGAAGGTTGTTCCCCAATAAGTTAAATGTGAAGGAGTTAAAGGATGTCAAAAGAGTTTAGATGAGATTGTTTTAGATTTGGATGGGATAAATGGTTGGAGACCACAAGTTTTCTTAGTAAGATAAGAGGTATTGATGAACAATGGAGGTCCTTCCTTAGTAGGAATGTCATGTGCAGGAGGGATATTAAGGGATGATGTGGATGGAGGAATCATGGGAGACCTGAAAAATGGGATATGAATTGAATTCAAGGTAGATGGAGAAGGAAATTTCCCCTGAATGAGGAAATCATCTTTCTCAATAAGGTTGTGGACGATTGACCGAAATTCCTTACAATGTTCGATGTCATGGCTTGGGTACGATGATAAGCGCAATTGCAATTAGGATTGAACCATGATGGCTTGGGACTATAGGGATTAAAGGATTTAATGGGAGGAAGTTCAATCGTAGATGTTTGAGTTAAATGTCAAAGGATATTTGTGTAAGACCCCATTGAAGTATCATGGGGAAGGTAACTCTTGTGGGTTTTGATAGGATATCTTAGCTTGGAGTTAGGAGAAAAAGTGGATGTAGATTGGATGGGTGAATTTCATGTTTTGGAGGACAAATCAAATTTGTTTGAAGGATTGTATTGTTTGGATGTGGATCGATTGTTGCAAGATGTCATAGATGGAGAGACTAATCCTAACATAGATGTTGTGGCATTGGATTATTGAGAAAAGGGAAAACCTGATTGTTTCCAAGGATGTGTAGGGATTGTTGGGGATGTTTTCCCTGAGCCTTAGACTTCAATTGAGAAGATTTACCTCTAGCAGGGATGATTATAATTTCAATTGGAGGATATAATAGTGGTGGTGTGGTTATTAATGGAGAAAATGTCCTAAAACAAGATGAGGATGTTAATGGAGAGATAGGTGTTTGTATGATGCAATTAATGATATCTATGTGAGATGTGGATTGTTTCGGTTTTGGCATGGGAAGAGTTGATTTTGTAGAGGGAGAAGGAAAACCATATTTATTTGATTTAGGTGGATGTGTTGGTTCAATAGATGATCCAAAGGGTATCTTTGATAAAGTTGCAGATCGAGAGGATTTGGTTAGTGTGATAGACAAATTAGGTAGAGAGTATTGGGATAAAATTGATGATGTGGCCATGGGTGAAGATATAGGTAAAGATGTCAAGGTAGGGATAGGTGTATTTGTTGGTATGATAGATATAGGGGTAGCTGGGATAGATAGGGATGTAGGCATATTTGGAATATGTGGAGATGTGGGTGGTGTGATAACCGATGGAGTAGACCTTATGGGTATGGGTAATATAGTAAATGCAGGGAATTTTGAATGTAGAAGTAGAAGGGACTGGTTGTTTCATAAATGTTTTGAGGGGTAAGAATGATATGTTTTCTAAAGGAGTTGATGTCGAAGGTGGGGTTGCAAGGGTGCATGAGAACTGAGTTTAGTTGGGATGGTTGTGAGCAATGTAGGTGTAGTAACAAGTGTATTTGATGAGGATGACGGTGAATGAATATGTGTGAGAGACGTAGGGTTATGTGTGGATATGAGTGGGGCTGAAATGGGTGCTAAGGAGGAATCTAATGTGGTAGATAGGGGTGTATTTGAAGTTCGAGAAGTGGATGGTATAGTTGAATTTGATGTGGATGTGATAAGGACAGGAGAAGGTGTAGGTTCAGGATAAATAGTGAAAGTTGATGTAGGTGTGACAGGCTCTAAATAAGGGATGGGAATAATGTCCACTATGGGAACATGTGAAGTTGGTGATAAGATGGGATCTTGATTGATAGTGTCAACCATACAAGTGTTTGATAGTTGAGATGTAAAGAGCATGGCTTGATTTGTTGGTGGTTGATTAGTTTGTGTAGTTGAGGTATCGATTTGGATATCCCCTTGATTTATGAGTTGTTGGACATGATCTTTGGGAACGAGATATCTCAATGTCATGACCTTTACTCGATGATATTTACAATAGTGGGCCTCGTGAAACGAAATAGGATTTCTTGCGAGTTGTCCACGGGTTGTATGGGAGGTAGTTGGATAGATTTTATGCTCATCAACTTATTAAATACAAAAGTGTATGATTCTCCTAAAGGAGTGTAATTGGTGTTGATTGAGGAGATTGTTGTTGAGACCATGTGCTTGATGTATATGGGGATGAGGGTTCAATGACCATAGTGTTGGCCGTAGCATTGAACTCGTCATTATGTGTGAATGGTTTGGTGGATTCAATTTTAGGTTTAGTTGAACTTAGTTTAAGATGACCCTGCTCAATGGCACGGGTTTTGAGCTTGTGAGCCATTGTGAAATATTCATCAAAGGTTCAAAATGATTGGATCTAAAAAATAGATGATATATGTTTTGCACACAAATGCGAGAATAATTTGATGAGTTCAGTTTGTGGGATAGTGAAGGATAGTTGGTTTATAACATCATGCCATCATGCGAAAAAGTCAACGATGGGCTCGTTTTCAAATTGTCAAATGGTATATAGATCAGTGATAGTGGTTTTATGTGTGATATTAATAGAAAAGTGTTCTAAGAACAACTATGCAAGTTGAGTTACAGAGAATAAGGAATGTCAAGGGATACTGTTGTACCATTCTAACCCGAGACTAGACAAAGACATAGGGAAAGTGCGAAGAAGTAGATCATAATCATGTGCAATAAGACAACATGCATGTTTAAATGCAAGGAGATGTTGTTGGGGATCTTCCTTGTTGTTGAAATTAGTAAACACAAGAAGTTTCCAATGAGGGGGATAGGGTTTGATTGGAACCGATGGATGAATCGGTTCATTATAGATTTGTTCATAGGATAAAGTGTTCTTGGGTGCTACGGTAAGGGTTTCTAAACTGGCCAACCGATTCATTAAGGCATGAATTGAATCACTCGAGGTGTTGTAAGGTTGAGATTGGATTGGTTGTGTGGTTTGAAAAGTAGTTTGATAAGGCGAATGATGTGTTTGTGGATGTGTGGGTAGATGGGGAAGCATCTGATAAGGTGGTTGATAAGTTTGTGGATAGGATGTTTGCGGAATGGTTTGATAAGATAGTTGATTAATTTGTGGATATGTAGGTGTTTGGGGAGCATGTGTCATGGGTTGAGATTGTTGCATAGGTTGGTGTTGAGCAATAGGGGCATGATGATAAGTAGGGATATGTGTGTTAAGAGTTTGAGATGGTTGGAGCATACAATGGGAAGGAATGTAAGTGTGAAGAGGTTGAGATGGTTGGACAGGCCTATTAATGGTGGATGAAATAGAATTGTCAAAATGGGAGGTGGGTGGAATGCGATCCACCAATTTTGGAGATTGGGAGGATTGAGAGATTATAGGATATTTTTGGAGTAAGAAGTCATATATGGGGTTAGGAGGAGATTCGAGTGTATCTAGAGGAGCGGGAGATGGTGGTGTGATCGATTTAGGAAGACTGGCTTGATGAGGGATATGAGGGTTGGTGTCAAGGTGGGGACAATTTTGTATGACATGGTTCTCATGAGGTGAGACCATGGAGACTGGAGGTTGAGTGACTAACGATGTGGTTTTGAGTTTAGTGGTCTGAAACGCTGAGTACCGTAAAATGGCACCGTTTATGTTTGTAGATAAGGTCGGTAAAAGTATTTTGTGTGGTGTGTTTGGTTTAAACATTGGTCTTTGACAACGTTATTGTTTTGGTCATAGTGTTGTGGACTTTACCTACAGAAACAAATAAAACAATTAGTTGACGTTGTTAAGGAAAATGATGCCGACGTCTAAAGAGCGTCGTCATAGAAAAATAAGTAATCAAAATAATAAAATCGTAGTTCAACATTCCTAGTCAATTAGAGTAATTGCGATGTGAAAATGAATCGATAAATTATAATTTTAATCTATGAAATAAATGTATAAGATAAATTAATAAATGTTCAACCCATACCGAAATGAGAGATGATGGAATGATAAACTATACAATGTGTCAATAGATTCAAAATGATAAGTTATGAAATGAACTATAGAATGATAAACTAAAAAACTATAAGACTAATCTATGAAGTAAATTATTAAATAAAGAAGAAATGCACTCGGTGAGTCGAAATTAAAAATTATTAAATAAAGATGTAGTGCATGTGTGGTCGAGCCATGTGGAGTTCGCATGGAAGGGTCCTCTTCGTCGGGGAAAGTTTCCATGGAGAGAGGTACAAACCACGTGGGTCGGTGTATGTCGGTTGGGGGTGGAGGATAGGGTCGAGCCATATGTGGGATGAGTGGAACAAATTCGGGAAAAAGGGAGAGGTAAGGCGGTTGGATAGTCAATTTGAGGGAGGATGAGTGGAGGGGCATTGGTTGGAAAAGCTCGTGAGGGAGGAAATTCATATGGGAGCTCTCCAATTTGAGGGGAGGGAGGATGCATGTGTGTGTGGAGCGGCGTTGGAAGTAAAGTGCAGTGGGAGGAAGCGATGTGGATCGGGAGTTCGGCGAGAGGAAGATGGAGATCGGGGTCAATGAATGTTGGTGTAGTCTCAAGCAAATGTTGTGGGGAGTTGGGTGAGGATGAGATGTGGAAGGGGAAAGGAGCTCGGGTAGAGGGAAGGATCTGTGGGAGACGGTGTGACATCGGGGGTGGAGAGATAAGACATGGGCAAAGGGAAGGAAGAGTGGAGTGTGCATGGTGAATGGTTGAGAGATGCAGAGGATGTCTTAGGTTGGATGTAAAGTGGAGTGGAGAAGGGGATGAAGCTTGATGTGGATGTGGAGAGATGGGCAAATGGGGTTAAGCTTTCGGATTGAGGGGAGTTGTGTGGAATGAGCCGAGTGGAGCAGTACGGAGAGGTAAAATGACAGTAGGAGACATGGTGGAGATTAGGTTGGCAAGATTGGGTGTGATGGAGTTTGTGGTGTGTGGGGATGGGGTAGATTGGGCTTGTGAGTAGGGAGTCACTATATTGTGGGGTGTGGAGGATGGATCTCAGGAAGAAGAGGAGGTCGAGTTGGATAGGGAGGTGGTTAGGACGGGGAGCGAGTTTGAGAAGTAAGAGAGTAAGGAATTTGGGTAGAAGGCTCCCTTGAAGAGCTATCCATCCGCAGCCTCCTCGGAAGCCCCGGATCGGGGGATCGGGATGTGAGGTGGTCGAGTGGGAGCAGGTAGTGAAGTAGAGTTGGGAGAGAGGTGAGTGAAGTCAGGGTGGAGTGGTAAGCGAGGGGGTGTTGAGGATTAGGTAGGTGTTAGGAGATGGGTCGGAGGTGAGGTAGAATGCTAAGGGAATGGGTAGTTAGGATAATACCAATCGATTTTTTTAAAAATAAAATAAAATTAGTTAAATTTTTTTTTAAAATTTAATTTTATTTAATAATAATTATGTGTATATATTTTTATTAATTTTTAATTAATATTATTTATTTAATAATAAAAACAAACTTGATATTAATTAGAAACTACCAAATGACAAGTCTATGAACACAACACAATGACGTACCTCGAAGACGGAAAAAAGACCACATGTACAAAGGACATCACATGGCGGGATCACATTAAATCCTTGTAAATGAGTAAGCTTACAAACAAAATATTCACAAAATCTATCACGTGATGACCACTAGGAGAATAATGAATTACGTAATTAAATTTGAAAACATAGCCAAATGATAAGGTTAATTTCTAGGTTTGCTTTCCATGTGGGTAGATGTCAATAGAAAACAAGTAGAGCACGTACCTCCTGGTGATTTCAATGAATGATCGTCTAGGAGATGACCGATTTAGAAGAAATCGACAAAATACTAAAATATTGCAAACAAGTAAGTTAGAAAAGATGAGTAAAATAACAAACAAAACAACTAGATCTAGGATCTGGTCCCATCCGGGCATGCCATAATGTTGTACAGAAACTTTATTCTCGAAGCGGGAGGGTAAAGGTCGATACCTTTGGG
Source organism: Taxus wallichiana var. yunnanensis (assembly GCA_018340775.1). Classification (NCBI taxonomy): domain Eukaryota; kingdom Viridiplantae; phylum Streptophyta; class Pinopsida; order Cupressales; family Taxaceae; genus Taxus; species Taxus wallichiana. The sequence goes on from CM031234.1 coordinate 255,465,064, forward strand.
AGCCACCAACAACTTCGAATGATGGAGGGCTTAGGACCTCAGATGCATATGTGGATCTACGAGCACAAATAAGATAGATGCATGATATAAAGAAGCTAGATTTGTAAAACTAAAATAGATAAGATTAGATCACAATATGTGGGGTTCACTCGGGCGGTGTTAGTTCCAAGAGGATTTTAACTCCCTTGGAGGATGTTAACCCCCGTGTCAGATAAGATAATAATAGATCATGAATAGTATTAATGGAATATAAAATGAAAATAACTAAAATGATGAGGAACTTAGCTTATGTTCTGCTACAGAGATGAACTGGGCATCAAGATGGTAAGATAATGAACTATGGCAAAGATTTCTCCCTCAAACTTGCAAAACTTGAATAAGCTCTTTCTTCTCCTCTCTGGGCCTAGGTTCTCTAGGTCTTCTTGAAAAATATCTAGTCAGGGTCCTCAAAAATCTATCTCCGTCCAACCTCCTTGAAATATGGGGAAACCCATATTTATAGCTTAGATGTGAGGTTAGATTGGGGTTAACAAGTAACCAGGGTTGGGTAGAGTAACCTGAGTTAAGAGATATGATGTGATCATGTGGGGACCATGACTTGAATTATTAGATGGAGTGGGGAGCATGATTGACATGGTAGGTGAGATGATAGATTCCATTTAGAAAGGGGTGTCGGATGGGTGTATTAATACCCATGGATTGAATAATTTTTGAGAGATGGGGATAATGCCAAAAGTCAATTATTAAATGGGTTTATATGGAGCCCATTTAATAATTAATTAAATTTGGTTGAATAGATGATTAGGTTTATTGAAATTTAGGAAAAATAAAGGTGAGATAGGAAATTGCATGAACATGAGATGACGGAGGGGCGCTATACCAAAAATTGGTGTCTACATTAGCATCACAACATTGGGATAAGTATACGAAATCATTCTATTAATAAGAGGGCAACTGAATCATTCGGCCATTTGTGGATCATATTAATATAATTTCATTTTTTTATTGTTTTAAATGGCTTCAAATTATAATGGCATGCACCCTCTTCTTGAATATATCTCTAAGAGCATAAATAACAAGTTTGGTATGTTACTAGGACTGCAATAAGTTAAATTGTTCTCCAATTATGATATTTTATCCATCCATATATATAGGTTAAAAATCAGAATACTTAACATATTTACTCATACTTATCTTTCCATACACCATCTATGTCCTTGATTTCTTTGAAACTACAGTTCATTTTCTAGTTATTCACTAAGTGTTGAAGAGAGACAATGATGTTAAGGAGATGACAATAGAGATTTGTGATGGTGCCTTTGATAGAGCATGTTGTTGAATCACACCAATATTCATTTTTTAGTAGCAGGGTACAAAAATTCCATTTTTAATCTCTCCAACAATAGTTGGGATCAAAGATTTGTAGTTTGTGCAAAATATTCATAGTTTGAGTCTCTTGATAAGTATTAAAATTCGGTGGATTTGGGAACGAGCTTGGAAAACCTTTAGTAGTATGGGAACAATGTTAGGCAGGTTAATATTAAAAACTATGTGAAAAAGAGAAGTTACCCCTTTATCTATGGATTTTTTGAGCTATTTTCTTAAATCCACTTGGACACAAATCCTTTTACATGGGCAAGAAGGCTAAAATTAGTAAGGGTTGAAACAAATAAACTATCTAATGGGCTGAATAAGTTAGTGAAGAGAATCCCATGATAGGATTGTGAGTTGAGGGAATTCAATCCAAATTAGGAATTTATGCTCTCTGCTATCATAGAGACTGAAAATTTCCTAGCTTAGTGGGAAAAACAATGATAGGGCATTTCTTCAAATCCACAGGACTTGACTTTGAATATATTTGAAGTGGTTTGGGTCACATAAAGTAAACATCAAAACCTTTAGTCATGTTATGAAAATTTGAAAGTACAAATTTCCACCTACAAGGTCCCAAACTACTACTAAGACCGCAACGTAGTCCGGAAGAAAATTTGGTGAACAAAGTACCCTCTTAAAGGAGGACCTTTCTCAGAAAACTACAAGCTTTTTAATAATTGTCTATGTTTAGAAGTATATTAGGCTAAGATATAGAAGGGTAAATACATTGTAGAGGACCTTCTTATGAGCATAGTTGGGCTATATGACTACTATTTCATTGATTTTCTAGGTTCACACAATTTTTTTATCGTGGTGCCTCTAATATAGGATTTTCATGAGACTTTTCAAATAATTTATGAGAACTACATGGATGATGCAATTCAAGCCAAGAAGTAAGCCATGTTAGATTATTACATGTCAAAGGTTTGAGAAGTGCTACTGATTTTCTCTCAGTAGGTATGGTTTTCTACAAGGCATTTTGTCAAACAGTTTCATATCAAACACAAAATTCCTAAATGTATTATCTAGGCCATGTCATATCAAAATGCCAACATGAGCTCAAGAGTGAAAACAATGGCACCCATTGCAAGGTCAAACAACTCGAGCCAAAGAATCGAGCTCAGAAACAAAAATGGCATGACGACGAGTTAGGGGTTTCAAGCAAGAAGCATCGGCTAAGCATTGTAAGGGTTTCATATTGCATCTTGTGAAAATACCTTGTGAAAACATGAAATATTAAACAAAACAATGGTTGGGGATTTTAGGCCAAGAGGGGGATCCATATTCAATGATATACCTACGTACGTAAAGAATGCAAACTCAAAAGGTGAAACCCATACGAAAACCGAAAAACAAAAAAAAAGTGGGTATGAGCGCTTATGGAAAATGCGAATGGAATGGAATCCGGCTCTTGCTCCTCCTCCTTGTACAACAAAGTGATACAACAAATGAAGGCACAAATGAAGGTTGCACTTCTTTGAGCGACTCCCACTTACGCGTGAATGATGATGTCTTCTATGTGGCTTGAGCTTCTGGTTATCGAGCGTCATTTTCTCATGATTTCCTGTAGCAAGAAATGATTCAAAGGTATCAGTGTCATTTTCTCAAGTGCATTCCCGTAGCAGATTGGAAATGATTCAGAGGTACCAAGGTATCATTCATTGGCATGGAGGCGGGTGGGCACTAAGTTTAATAATTCAAATTGATCCCACCTGCTTAAATCCATGTCAAACTATCCACGTTAGGGTGTGTTTCCCCATACACGTTAATGCCATGTTAATCTTTCGGGCATTAGGGGATGTGGTCTCGGTAAGTGGTTTCTGCATTACGTCATAAATCTGGCTACACACATGGGCCATGGGCCATGGAGACCATGAGGGGCAAGGCACCATACATATGTGAAAAATAAGTGGAGGGTATCCACCTAGCCGAATGCATAGCTCGACTGCATACAAAAGGGTTAAAGTACACAAGCCATAAGGAATAGTACACAACTCGAAATGACAAAACACAAGCCCATATATTGAAAAAGATAGATCCGAGCAACTGTCATTTGGTCATTCTTCCCTGAACATGCACGAGGCAACACAATCACACAACAATCTAGCGAGATAAGTAGGGGAGAGGGGCTAGTAGTGGTACACCCTAAGTTAAGGGGTCCACAAAATCAATTGTTTATGATATGGGATTGTGATTTTTTCACTAATATGTAGTTTAGATTTGTGTTAACTTATATTTTTTGTTTGGAATGTTCAATTGGAGGGAAAACCATATTTTGAATTGATTTAAAATAATATATGTGAAAATGCTACAACCATGGTGGAAACCAATACTTGAATATAGGTGAAATTGCTTGAACATTGACTTTTTTGTACTTGTACATGGGTGAAAGGTCTTACATGTCATGATGTGATTGGCTACTCTACATAATTATTATGTCAAAAATAAATTACTACTACATAGTACTATGACAACTATTGGGTATTGTGTGATCAATAGTCATATAAACTATTGGACCTTGTTCACCTATGGCCCCTTTCCCTAGAAGCTCAAGAAATTAATTCTTGTGTAAAGACATTTCGCATTTACGTATTGCAGCCACAACAATTATATTACATTTAATGATTGCGAGAGATGTACATAAAGTGCAAATAGTCCACCAAGATTAATGGCACTGCGTTGAAAAACACAAAGACTTGACCCATCGTCCACCGTTTAATTTTCAACGCATCGCCTTACCCAATCTCTTTCGTTCGTTTTCGATACATTTAGAACCTACCGTCTCCACCCAAGTGAGATACGCCTTTCAACATAATTACTCTAAGGGTGCACAATAGATATTATAATTTAAAAAATAAATAAATGTGAAGTATTTAAACATATTTTTAAAATATTAAATATTGTCATAAAATAGAAAAAGTGTTATTTTTAAATATATAATATTATCATATAATGGAAAAAGTGTTGATCATCATAATAAATTTTATTGATTGTTTATGGTCAAGATTTAGTGATTGTGGAATGGGATGAAAAACATCAAAGTAGGTGTTTCAAAGCATTTTAAAAAATAAATATGGTAAAATATATCATATAGTCCATAAACACTTGGTACTTGACTAGTTAATTTTTGTGCAACTAATGTATTTATTAATTATTATATGGAATTAGTTAATTGCTATGAGATTATAATACTAATATATTTGTGTATTCATTAATTATTAGTAAAGACTAATTAATTACTATGATATTAGTTTATTTGAATTTTTATATTATAAAAATGTTTTGGTGAATTGAGTATTATAATAAAAATAAAATTGTTCTTTGATATGATGTATCTAACATATTATAACGATGTTGATTTCTGTAATTGATCAACATATAATAAAATAAATATAAAATATGGTTTAGAAGCTTCCTTTACACAAAATCCAACAAATGGCATCTATGATTATATTTGGGTTAGATTTCCCAACACGTCGTATGGTTAACATTTGCAATTTTAATTTTTCTATCCCAAAAATTCACAGCATGTAGAATTTATGCACAAGTAATGGCGGTCATGACTGTCTTCACCTAGCAAACCTACACAATTTTTAACTCTAAATTGTTGTCACCATGCAAAAACAAGTCATCAAATAAAATCTTGTGTAATGGATAAGGTTTCAATAATTGAATTTTGAACATTTTTTTAATGTTTTGATTACACAAAAATGTAACCCGATTTTGTAATATAATGTATTTAATCTTGATTTTGTGATATAATGTTTTGATTAAATATAAAATAATCAGATTTTTCATATAATTTTAAAAATATTTTTATTAAAAGGAATGTGTGTTTTAATGTGTTTATTAAAAATGAAGTTATCATAATTAAAGAATTGCACTTTTCAATGTTGGCGGCGGAGTTAATGGGATAGATGGGATCTATGTTTTTAGTTTTCTTACTAGTTTTTTTGAACAAATACTACCAATGAAGCAACTTATAAAAGACATGCATCCTCACAAAGCATTGTTATCATTCCACCAAATGTAAACACCAAATTTCTTATCCGACCAATTCATAATTGCGCCAAAATAAGATATTTGGAATAGGTTATGCACATTCATGGCAACATAATGAAAATGAGGCTTTTGTCAACTATTATAGTTCACATGATGTTCTTGAAAAATGCCTAAAATAAATATGGGCTCATGGAATGTGAAGATTACACAATAGGCAAAAAATGGCGTTCTTGACAAGGCTTTAAGGATTTTCAAAGAAATACCTTAACCGAGTATCACTTGGTGAAGTTTCATGGCTACAAGGAATACATAAAAAAATAGGTTTATTGAAAAGGCCTTGGAAACATTTATGTATATTCAATTGGAGGGCTTAAAACCAAATCCATCAACCTTTTCTAATGTTCTCCCAACATGTGCCAAAATTGAAGTTTTAAACTAGGATATGGACATCCATACAAACATAATTGAAATTGGGTGTTTGTCAAATGTTGTAGTTGTGAATATCTTAATAGGCATGTATGCAAAATTTGGAAGCATACACACGACACGTGATTTGTTTGCCAAATTTGTTAATGGTATCATGGAATATGATGATGACATGTATGTGAAATGTGGAAGTATACGCAACCACCTAAATTGTTTGAAAAAAATATTGTAACATATAAAAAATTAACATATGGAAACAAAGTATGAGAATTCAACATTTACATCCCTTTTGCCGTACTTTACAACTTGTGTGCAATTACTATTTTTTAAAAGTACAACTTATAATATTCACACTCATGGTAGTTCTAGAAAACCAAATCATAGATATTTCAATGTTTTTTTTGTCCGTGTAATGTGAGTGTGAATTTAAACCATTAGACTTCAAAATTTTAAAAATAAATGTAATGTTACATGGTATGGAAATTCTATCTAAAATTTAATCTATATTTTAAAAATAACATTTGTGATAGATAAATTGGGAAATATTAGAAAAATAAAAAATGAAACATTATAGAAATTGCACTCATATATCCGATTACTCTTCTTGATAGATTGGTGAGATTATCCTTCAATAAATTCTTCTAGAAACTAAATAACAATATTCCATCCAGAAATGGTTTGATTCTACTTAATTTTATCCAACATGTTTATGTATTTCTACTCAACCAGTTGAAAACCTAAATGTTGAGGAACTAAACTATTTCATTATTTAATTTCAAACAAACCCCATTTTTCATAATCTCTCCTCTATTAAAATTGTGAATTGTTGAGTTGTGGAGCTCAATCACTTTAGTTTAGCATGCTATATTAAACTTGCGGCAGAAAGCAACGTAACCAACATCGGTTATGGAGGGACCGACATCGATCTCCTATGACCAACATCAATCAAACAAGGAGGAATCGACATTGGTTAGGGATAACGATGTCGGTTAACTATGCGTGGATGTTTTGTTTAACTCACGGGAATTATATCTAATTTTAGTATTAAAGCAAATCTATTAATTATAATTGTATGGCTAAGTGACCTAAGTTTGTATATGTCTATATAAGCAGAAAAACTAGGGTTTAGAAGTAAGAGGATTGTAAGAATTGATGATTATTCTAAGAATAATGTGTGAGAGAGAATTCTTAGAGAAGAAGGAGAAGCTTGAGAGAAAGAAAGTACTATACATCCGAGAGGTGTGGAAGATTGTAAATATTCATCAGTATATCTTCCGAAAGGTTTGGATAATAGATTGACTTGTTTCTTGCGGATGTAGCCCACACTAGATGAACCACGTTAAACTGGGTGTTGATTTATATATCTTGTTTTGTATATTTATTTTGGTAGAATATCCACTTTTATTGCATGTATGATTAGATCTGATATATTATCTATGCAACCTTGTGCTAACCCCAACAATTGGTGTTAGATATTTATTTGAGCATTTTATGTGTTGAAATATTTACTCACAAATATTTTTTTAATTGAGTGGGAGCTACAAAAATGATAGAAGAAAACAAATACAAGGTAGAAAAGTTTGACGACCGAAATTATCAATTATGGAAGATGTAGATTGAGGATTATTTGTATCAAAGAGATTTGTACTTATCATTGGATGAAAAGTCTAGACCTACAAAGATGACTGATGAAGAATGGAATATTCTTGACAGAAAGGCTTTGAGATCTATAAGATTGAGCCTGATAGCATTCATGGCTTCCAATATTACAGAAGTGACTTCTATGGTAGAGTTAATGAAATCTCTTGCTAATTTATATGAAAAACCTAGTGCTTAAAATAAAGTTTATTTGATGAAGAAACTATTTAGTTCTAAGATGCATGAAGGTGGATCTGCATCTAGTCATTTGAATGATTTCGATCTATTGTAAATCAGTTAAAATCGGTTGATATTCCATTTGATGATGAAGTGAAAGCACTTTTATTCTTATGTTCTTTGCCTGATAGTTGGGATAACTTGGTAATGGATGTTAGTAATACAACATCTACTAATAATATTTTGAATTTTGATGATGTGGTTAGTATAATCTTGAATGAATATATTCACAGAAAATTACAAAGGAATTATCATCTCGGAATGCTTTGAATGTAGAAATAAGAGGCATATAGAATGATAGATCCAAGAGTAAGAATAATGGGAAATCAAAGTCAAGGGATGATAGATCTAAATCCAGAGGTAAGGGAATTACTGTTGGAAATGTGGAAAGAAATGACATGCAAATAAATATTGTTGGTCAAAGGATAAAGAGAACCAACACCTAGACAAAGGTAAAGAGTCAAATAAGGAGGAAAATATTGTAGTAGAGGTAATGCAAGATGCTCTTATTCTTTCTTTGGATAATAGAATAGAATCATGGGTTTTAGATTTAGGATCTTCTTTCCATGCAACCCCTAATAAGGGTTATTTTAGAAATTATGTCAACGAAATTTTGAGCATGTTTATTTGGGTGATGATGAACCTTGCAGTATTAATGGTAAAGGGAAAGTTCATCTAAAATTACAAAATGGAAATACATGGGTATTGAAAGATGTGAGGCATGTGCCAAGCCTCAAGAAGAATCTTATTTTTGCAGGCAACTAGGTGAATCTAGTTGCATGGTTACATTCACAAAGACTCTTGGAAAGTCACCAAGGGTGCTTTTGTTGTGGTAAGAGGTAAGAAGGTAGGAATGTTATATTTATCTACCTGTGTTATTGATTCCTTTTTGTGTTATCTACTTCAAATTCAAATGCATGCATGTGGCATAATCGGTTGGGCCATATGATTCAAAAAGGAATGCAAATCTTAAAGGCTAAGGGTATGTTATCAGATTTGAAAGATTTAGATATTGATTTTTATGAGCATTGTGTCTTTGGAAAGTAAAAGAGAGTGAGATTTCTCAAAGTTGGGGCAACTAAGGAGAAGAAATTAGAGCTTGTACACTCAGATGTGTGGGGACCAACCCATCTAGCTTCTCATGGAGGATCCCAATATTATGTTACTTTCATTGATGATGCTACAAGAAAGGTATGGGTTTATTGTATTAAACATAAATATGATGTTTTTGATACTTTTAAAAGATGGAAATCCCTTATTGAGAATGAATCAAATTCAAAGTTAAAGTGCCTTAGATCTGACAATGGTGGTGAATACTATAGCAAGGATTTCAATGATTATTGTTTAGTGAATGGAATATGTAGAGAAAGGACAATTCTAAGAACACCAAAAGAGAATGGTGTTGCAAAAATAATGAATAGGACAATCATGGAACGTGCTAGAAGTATGAGGATACATATTGGAGTTCCCTTGTAGTTTTGGGCGAAAAAGTGATTGATACAATTATTTATTTGATTAATCGTGGGCCTTTAAGTTCACTAAATGGAGGATACTAAAGGAATATTGGACTAGAAAAGAGGTAGATCTTTCTTTTCTTAAATTTTTGGTTCGAAGCTTTTGTGCATATTGATAAGGAAAATAGGAAAAATTTGGATGCAAAATACAAGAGATGCACTTTAATTGGTTATGGATCTTGTGATTTTGGATTCCGTTTTTGGGATTTAGAGAATTATAAAATTATTAGGAGTCGTGACATTGAATGGAATGAAAAAGATAATGTACATGGATCAAAATTTGGTACCCAAGGACAAACCAGTTGAGAAGTTTGTGAATGAAAATGAACTCTTAGATTCAAAATTCATACCTACAGGGTTACACAATAACCGATGTCATTGAACCCTGACCGACATTGGTCAGCTGAACTGGTATCGGTTACAGAAGAGCCAAAATGACATTGGTTAGCAAAACCAACGTCGATCACTATCATAATTGGAAACAAATATCCAAGAGGTCTAGAATGAGCCTCTCAGTACCCCAAACTTTTGTGAGAAGGTCACAAAGGGTAAGTAAACCTCTAAAAATATTTACACCTTGTCTATCTTATTTATTATTGATTGATAATGATGAACTATAAAGTTTTGATGAAGTAATGTAGGATAAGACCCACATGCAGTGGGAGCATGGCATGGATGAGGATTTGGAATCCTTGGAACAAAACCAGACTTGGAATTTGGTTAAGTTGCCCAATAGGTAAGAGGAAATTGCAGAACAAGTGGGTTTATAGAGTCAAGGAAGAAGATGGTGGACATAAAAGATACAAGGCAAGACTTGTAGTAAAGGGATTTACACAGAAAGCAGGTATTGACTTTGGTGAAATATTTTCTCTTGTTGTTAAAATGACTTCCATACGTATTGTATTGAGTATAGTTGTAGTACATGATTTGCATTTAGAGCAACTAGATGTGAAGACGACTTTCCTTCATGGTGATTTTGATGAAGAGATTTATATGCACAGCAATTGCTTGGGTATGAAGTCAAGGGTAAGGAGAAATTAGTGTGTAGGTTGAAAAAGAGTCTATATGAGATCAAATGAGCTCTAAGGAAATGGTACATGAGGTTTGATAGTTTCATGCATGAGCATGGTTATTTGAGATGTGAATCTGACCATTGTGTTTATTTCAAAATCTTGAAAATGGGAGCTATATTATTTTGTTATTGTATGTGGATGATATGTTTATTGTAGGATCTAGTATGTAGGACATTGGTGAGCTTAAGGAAAACTAGCTCACACATTTTCTATGAAGGATTTAAGAGCTGTAAAAATAATCCTTGACATGTAAATACACAGAGACATGAAGAACAAGAAATTGTATTTGTCTCAGGAGGCTTATATCAATAAGGTGTTGGAAAGGTTTAACATGCAAGATTCAAAACCAATGAGTACACCTATGGATGGACACTTCAAATTGAGAAAAGATCAATGTCCATCACACGAGGAGGTCAAATACATGACACAAGTACCATATGCTTTAGTAGTTGGGAGTCTCATGTATGTTATGGTTTGTACCAGACTAGACATTACATAGGTAGTGGGAGTTATGAGTAGATTTATGGCCAATCCAGGTAAAGAGCATTGAAAAGCAATCTAATGGATTCTCAGGTATTTGAGAGGGACATCTAGCATGCAGTTATGCTATGGAGGTTTGAATATTTCTTTATGTGGTTATGTTGATTTATATATGGTGGAGATTTGAATGGTAGAAGGAGCACTACCGGATATATTTTCACAAGTAGGTGGGAAAAAATAGCTTTATTTTATTATTGTAGAAGGTTGTGGCTTTGTCTACTACAGAGGTATATTATGTTGTAACTACAAAGGCTAGCAAAAAGATGATGTGGATGAGAAGGTTCATGGAAGAGTTGGGAAAGGAGCAGATGATTACAAATTGTTCAATGAAAATGAGTGTAATTCATTTGGAAAAGAAACTCAAGTGTTTCATTATAGAACAAAACACATTCAGTTGAGGTATCACTTCATATGACAGGTATTAGAGGATGGGCAACTGAAACTGGAGAAGATTCATATGAGTGAAAACCCTGTGGATATGCTAACAAAGCCATTAACAAAAGAGAAGTTGGAGCTACACTCCACTTTTGTTGGTCTTCAAGTTTGATACTTGAAGAGGAAGAAACAAAGCTAAGGAAAGGATCCAAGAATGATGTTGTACATGTATAGTGCAGTAATTTATCTCCAAGTGGGAGATTGTTGAGTTGTGGAGCTCAATTACTTCAGTTTAGCATGCTATATTAAACTTGCAAGAAAACACAATAACCAACATCGGTTATGGAGGGACCGACATCGGTCACCTATGACCAACATCGGTCAGGAAAGGAGGAACCGCATCGGTTAGGGCTAATCGACATCGGTTACATGTGCGTGGGTGTTTTATTTAACTCACGGGAATTAGATCTAATTTTAGTATTAAAGTAGATCTATTGATTGTAATTGCATGGCTAAGTGCCCTAAGTTTGTATATGTCTATATAAGCATAAAATATAGGGTTTAGAAGTAAGAGGATTGTAAGAATTGATGATTATTGTGAGAATAATTGTGTGAGAGAGAATTCTTGGAGAAGAAAGAGAAGCTTGAGAGAAAGAAAGTATGTACATATGAGAGGTGTGAAAGATTGTAAATCTTCATTTTATATCTTCCAAAGCTTTGGATAATAGATTGGCTTGTTTCTTGGTGGATGTAGCCCACATTGGGTGAACCACGTTAAATCTGGTGTTGATTTATATCTCTTGTTTTATATATTATTCTGGTAGAATATCCACTTTTATTGCATGTATGCTTAGATCTGATATATTATTTGTACAACCTTGTGCTAACCTCGACATGAATTATATTTGTCATGTATGACCAAATGGATGTAAAATTAAAGCTCCTATTCGACGATGGTGTGAGTGAGGGTGAAAGGAATTCTGTGTTCAAATAAGTGATGTTAGAAAAATAGTAATATAATGTTATCGTAAGTGGTCACATTAGAATCAAAGGTATTTATTTGTATGGGTTTTACAAAATCATGCACCCTCACCACACAATTATTTTATTAACTCATACTTCCTTGTGCTTTTATATTTGAATATTAATATTCACACTCGTGTGCAAGGACACAATTGCACTACTTAAGTACCTCTCATGCACAATCCAAGTGTAATAAAGAAGAATAGTATTTCACACTTTAAAACTAGAAATTGCATGTGCGTTTAACTATATGTCGAAGGGATGTAAATGTTTAATTATCTCTTAATGGAAACATGTCAATGTTTAATTTTACTTTTACTTTTGAGAATAAAGTTTGAAGGGCCTAAATTTTGTTGTGAAATGAGTTGATTGTTGTGTCAATTGTAAACCTGGCATGTGGTGAACCACCAATTCATAATTTAAATTGTGTCTTCCTTGTTTGAACGCCCTTTTCTTTTTGGGTGTTTTCATAGAAATCAAGAGCTATTTAATCGAAAAATATAACACGTGGCAAACCACTAGTTTTTAATTTACTCTCACTCTCATTTTTTACTCACATTTCATAATTACTAAGAATCTATCCTTTTTCTCCAATTATATTCCTCTCCTTCTACATTTCTACATTTACCCTCAACTTTTCAAAATAAACCTACCCACTGTTTAGAAAAACTTAAACTTTTCCCAATCCCAAAATAAACTGAACTTGTAAAACCACACCGTGTTATGTCATTAAAATTAATCAAAGCCTCTTGAAACATGGAATACAATTCTTCCCTCTTGTAGGTGGCCCTGATTTGGGAAATTTGAACTAGTATGTTTTTTGAACAAAACCAAATGTCTAGAACAAACTTTTCGATATTTTGGACTACCAATTCGAGGTGAAGGGTATGCATTCTCCTCCATTAATGTTATTACGCAGAAAATTCCACCTACCATATGCAAAAGGAATCCCTGGTGAATTCAGTTGACACATGACATGAAAAATGCATTTAGGTATTTTATACATGGTCGTCAGTAAATCGATGAAATTTGAACGCTATGCACTACCAACAGTGATCCATTAATGTTATTACGAGAAAAATTACCAATGTGGACTATCAATGTGACTATCATTCAAATGTCTTTCATTGCAGCATTTTTAGATGGCATGTTGTAATTTAAACCAAGTGATGTGTCATTGGCGTGGAGTGTAGGGAAACTCTATATTTTGTTTTCACTTGTTTCATTCTATACTTTAAGGTAGGTAGAAATGTCCACACGGTTCAACCTTGGGCTAAACAATCCCATTTTGGGCCACATAATGCTCAATTTTGAAATTTGTATAAATATTTTATAGTTTGACATCTCCACCATAAGTTGATCTTAATGCGAAATTGTATCTATTGAACCCTAAATAAACAAGTCTAAGACACTCATTTACTCACCTAACACTTTCAAGACCTCCTCAAGTATAAATCACTCAAAAGGAAAGTGAAACTCTTATAATATTCCTTAAAGAAAAATAAGAAATTAAAAGAAACCCTTATTGATGCACTTTAAACTAGGTCGTAGAGTCAACCTCCCCAAATCAAGAACCCACAAATCCAAATCAAACTCACACGCAAGTCAATTCAATTCAAAACAATTATAATGAATTGTTCAAAGCTATCAAATATAGTCGTATCCATGCAATATTATGTCACATCTCTAGGTGGAGAACTACATATGATTTGAGGCCTCTTTAGAGTATTGTCAATGTAGGTGGTGTACATATTCCCACTAATAGTTTTTGTAATGTTTTTTACCAAATATTAGGGTTTTGTGTCAAGGTGGTTGATATCAAATGGCTTTTCACATGATCAAAATCTAATAGATCACAATGAGCCATATACCAGTCATTCATATAGGTTCTAAAAGTTATAGATTCATTTTTAACGCATACCAAACCATCCAATATGAACCAAACCATCCAACTATCCAGTCATGTGCATAAAACTTTCATCCCTAAGCACAATGCAATATTATAATCAAAGACGAACAATTAGTATACATACTAGTCAAAAAACTAAGTGCACCCATTTCCTTATGTTTTACTATATTTATCATGTGTCTTAATTGAATGCAACTTATCAATATCATTTTACATGTGTTGTTATATTTGAATGTTGGAGCATTTATCTGGATTAATTTGATCGCATATTATTTTCTAAGATCTCTATCCCCAATTAGGGTGTTCACACTTTAATTTGGGTAAATCATTTGGTGAACTCATTTATTTATTGAATCCTTTACCTATTTGGCTTAGGTTCCCTACCCTATTTAGGAATTTTGGTCTTGTAATAGGGATTACTAAGGATTATGACATGAAAAGTATTGGCTCAATGTTGATCTCCCAATTTGTAAAATAATTTTCGGATCGTCTCTTTTAGATGATGACCAAAAAAATTGGCATGTGGAAGAAGTGTAGAGATTTCGAATTTTGTGCATGCAATATGCAACTAACCACATGTATAAATTTATAGGACCTCTCTAAATAATGTTTTATAAAGTGAGTCATACGATTGGTGTCTTTCTACCCAAGTCATAGGTGAGCAATACCTATGACTAGGGTGCTTTATGTAAAAATTTCTTCCACCCTATCCAACCAAAGGCTCAATGTTTTCTTGAGCGAGTTGAAACATTGGTCTCCCACCTCATCATCTTAGTACAATTCATTGGGTCTCAATAACAGAACTAAAATGTTGCACATTTAAATTCTACTCCTCGCACTTAGTGTCGTGCATGAAATTCTACCCCATTATGGCTCATTGCGGGTTATTGTAACATCCAAGTGTTGGCATATCACCCTAGGCATACCCTTAGTGTGCTCACCGATTAACTAAAATTAGGAATATGTGGATAGTTAATCTGATCTAGAACAACATGTAAATACAATAAATAAATGTAGTAAATGACTATAGAAGATAACCAAACAACTGGCCTAATGAAAATAGAAACCCTAATATGTAAGAAAAGTATGGAAATGACTTAAGCGAATTGATGAGCTTGTGGGACTATGTCACAAAGTTGGTTGAAGAAACAAGAAGCAGGAATGACTATACAAAGACCCCGAAAATGATGGATCTAGGATATCTAGCTGGATTGGAGTGCCTGCGGGTGCCTTGGTCTATAGAATGGGCACCTCGATGCAGGCAAAAGGTACAAAATTGAGTTTCACAGTCCGAAGGTGGTCTCGAGATTGTCGATGTGTGTCGCATTAACTTTGTTGCACAATGCCGTTAGATGTCGCCAGTAATCCAAGATGAAAGAAAGACCTGTAAGACCACAAAACAAGCATCAAACCCTAAAAAATTAAAAATGCAAATGAAGGGGTCAAACTGCTGTCCTTAGAGGCCACAATAGTGGACTTACTAATTGAGAGTTGCACTACACGGCTCGGACCCGATGTAGGTTACTGTGTGTGTGTGTGTGTGTGTGTGTGTGTGTGTGTGTGTGAGAGAGAGAGAGAGAGAGAGAGAGAGAGAGAGAGAGAGAGAGAGATCATGCCCTAGGTTTCTCTTGTTCCAGTCACACTTTGTGAAGTAGTGAGCAATAACTATGTGTAGAAATGTAATAAATGGTGCATGGAATATAATGAACTCCCCTCATGAAGTGTGATGTAGATGAACCAACCTTATCTCTTGTGATGGAGCTAGATGGATGCAGTGAGCTCCTAAATTCCTATAGAGTGGATGAAACCTTAGGTGGAGTAGTAATGCTTAGTGTTTGGTCCCTCATTATGGTCTCATAACTTTATATTTATAGGGTTCTCTTGATCTAATTTCATAATTAACCAGAAATGGTGACCACCAAAAAGATAAGAACCTAAAATGGCTAGAAAGAGCCCAAAAAGTGGTAGGAAAGTTCAAAAGGATTGGGGCACCCATGGTGGGACCAAGGTGCCCATGGTCCCTTTCTTGGGAATATTCAAAGCTAAAATGAAGGAAAATGACGACTATTTACTTGGGAATATGAATGGTGGAGGTCGGGAATGATGAAATAAAACAAAGCAAGATGGCCAAAAGATGGGGGTTAATTAGTACTTTCTTCTCTTAAAAACCTTCTAAATAGTAGTATGAGACCAGGACTAAATATTGTCTAAAGTGCATGATTTAGTGACTACACTCACCCAAGGTGTGAGAGTAAACTATTTCTGTTGAGTTTGACTGTATCATTAATTGTTTACAAAACTTTGACTTCCTCGGGGGTTACATTGAGTCAAAGCGATCCTTAATATTGTTGCGTGGAAATGTAAATACACACCTTTATCGTGTTTTCTTAACCAATGAAATAAACATAAGATAATAATAAAAACATTGTATTTCATGAACACGATGTCATAATGTTCCCCATTACAATTAATATCATCAAGATAGTCTCTTAGCATTCATACCTCAAACACTATCTACACTTAAACAAGGCTAACTAGTTCTAATGCTTAACACTATTAATTCAACACTTTGGATTAACCAACTCTTGTGCAACCCCCTTACACTAATCCCTCAAGGTGTGTGTGTGTGTGTGTGTGTGTGTGTGTGTGTGTGTGTGTGTGTGTGTGTGTGTGTAGGGTGACCAATCCCAAATTATAGATAGGGGTGCCCATTTAGTTCTTCTCGGGAGGACAAGGACCCCTTCCTACCCATAGATTTGAGGATAACATGCGGGGTGTGAGCTTATTTATTAATTTGATCCCCTAAGATCGTTTGAGACTTTAGAAGGGGGCCATATATAGATGGGGGACCTAGGCCCTCATCCGACGATTAACTTTCCTTGTTCTTCCTCTTAAGCTGAATCTCTTTGACAATTCTTGCATGATCCTGTTGAAAGTATTCATGATTCCTTCACGTGTGCAAGCATTGTAAACCTTATTGAAACCCCACACATCAACTTATAGTCTCCATTTAAACCCTCTACGCATGTGGGTTTGGGTTCCTTTGTGATTATGAAGGTATGTGTCATCAAAACTTTGCAAGTAACAAAAGGTGTGTGCGCCATAAAAGAAGTTCCTTATGCATCAAGGAAAGGAATACTTGGACCAAAATCCTATTTTACTTTGACAAAATTGGGGCCCAACAAGGATTTAGAGTCCTCAAATTCATTTCTTTCAACTTGTGTTTTGCTTCATGTTCTATGGATTGGGCCTCCTTTTTACTCCAAAATTATTGTTCAAAGTCTTTAAAAAGGAAATGGTTTTTCCCGATTGGCTGCTCCTTGGTCTTTGAGAGACATTTTTAATCAAGATGATTGGCAAACAAGATAATCATTTTCATAGTCAATACATTGCACCCATTTACTAAGCTTAGATGATAAGGTGATAGAAGAAGGAAACTTCAAATCTACATAAACATTCACACATATTCTAGTCACAACTAGGCTCTTCTTAGAATTTGTAATCGAGCCAACTATAATAAGATTCCCAAAGGTTTTAACAATGCCCACCATTACCTCTTTAGCCCAATATTCAAGTGGTAGCCAAGACAATCTAATCCAAGTAGGGATTGATTGAGGATTTTCTCTCTTAGGGTCAAATCTTGGATACCATTTTTTTCAAAAGAAGACATGTTTTCCCAAGAAACCAAGGCCCTCCTAGGAAAATTTGAGTGCAGTCATTGGGGTTAGAGAAAGAAATAAAAAAGAACCCTTAACCATAGCCTTGATTTCCATATGGCCATTGGATTTCCATATGGCCATTGGGTTTCAAGTTTCCTCATCGCCTAGATTTTGAATGTATCAATATTGGGTCTCAAACCCCAAAATTTCCCAATCAAAGAGTTTTCCAAAATGGAAGAAGCTTTATCCACAATTGGATTAGGTATTTCAAGATGAAATCCATCATTGTCATAGGTCTGTATAAGACAACTAAGGGGAGAAGAAACATGGGCCTTACCCGCCGGGTATGCCCATGATCTCTTTCGATGCACAAGAGCCATATCCCCATACTCTGTTGGAGTGGGCGTTGCACAAATCCTACCCGCAAATTTTCCCGCCCAATTTGCATTCAAAATTTCAGGACATTGCCCTCCTCGCATCATTGTAATTAGGTATGATCTATATCAACTTAGGTCTAATTGGTGAGTTAATGCAAAGCCACTTTGTGCATCTACACTTTGTGACATGATTTCTGACGTCAATTTGTTTAATAATGTGTCACATAAATACTTTTGATTTAAATATACAATGGAGGACTATATACTAGACTACTAGTCCCTTATACACAACTAAGGGTAAAAAGCAGCTGGAAATCAAGATCCCGAATGGCTTTTGGGTGTGAGGAAAGACAAAAGAAACCTCTAATATTCTATAATAGTAAGATCCTTGCATGAAAATTTCCCTGCCACAAACCACACTTGGCAGAGAGAGTGCTGGACAACAAAAATATATATACAAAGAACCAGGAGAATAATGGAGCAAACTGTTACATTTAAATAATGGCGGTCAAAAAGTTTAGGTGTAAAAAGGGTTCACGGGTTGCAAAAGCATGAGATGGGGAATGTCAGATGAAACCCGTGAAGTGTGAATAGTAATTGTCCACCACCTTCACGAGCACCCATTTCAATTTTCCACTCTTTCAATCAACTTTTCTGTGTACAAACAAAATTAAGTACAATGGAATGTTGTGTCATCTGCCTTGTTTTAAATAAAGTCTGTCTGCTTGCTTTCTTGCTTGATTCCTTCTACATTTTTCAAATTTTGGCCTGTGATTTCTGTAGGTTTTCCATTCTGCGTGCTCATGGGTACACGAGATTTATGTAGAATTTTGTACTCATACATGAATATGATGTTTATAGCACCTAAAAATGTAATACCCACATGGTTCATTGAATAGCTTTCTCCCTCTAATCATATATACACACATTGGATTGTGGTGTCTGTGTGAGGGGGAACTGGAAGGAAAGGGAGACAGAGTATTGATCTCTGTGTATATATATCAATCCTTTCTGGTTTTTTTCTTTTTGGGTGCAATGCAGTTCAAGCAGGAGCAGCAGCAGACTTTTTGTATTCTAATTGTGGTTATGATGATTGGGGTTAATTATATAGGGCATTGTGAAGGTCACACGAAGGGAAGAAGAGTTGGTCCCAGGCAGGGATCTTGCCTGCAATTCCTAGTGTGAATGGGAATGCCACTGAATCTCAAATGGTTGAGCATCAATTCATGAAATGGGTGTTGTGGGTGGGGACTCTCAGACATTCCTTTTTCAAAGCAGCCAAGAACAAGCTCATCCCTTCATTCTACATAACTGTGGACAAGACTCCTGGAGTGGGGATTTCACCAGTGTGAAGCAAGCTTTGAATTCATTGCCCCTCATAAATTTTGTCCGGATTGTAATTAAGATCAATCCTGGGGTATACAAGTATGCTTTTTAATTTTCCTTATGCAAATCTGTTTCTACTATTTATCTGTCATTTTATTGTTTGCTTTAGTGAACCGTGTCATTGGTATAAAGGGGCAAAAATGAATTAAGTTTCATAGTTACATTGTGTAGGGAGAAAATTGAAATCCCTTCAACCAGAGCATTCATAACTCTGGAGGGAGCAGGATCAGACAGAACAGTAATACAATGGGGAGACTCTGCAGACACTAAAGGGCCAAATGGGCAGCCCTATGGAACAAGAAACTCTGCAACTTTTGCAGTGGATTCTCCATACTTCATAGCAAAGAACATTACTTTCAAGGTCCTGATCATCACAGCATTATTTCCTACACAATGTGATATTTATTTTTGCTTTTTCAATAGCTAGAGCCATTCTAAGTTGAACTCATTTGAGAATGACTGGAAGCCTGCAGAACACAGCTCCATTGCCTTCCCTGGAGCAATAGGAAAGCAGGCTGTGGCCTTCCGAATATCAGGAGACAATGCAGCTTTTTGGGTTGTAAGTTTGTGGGAGCACAGGATACTCTTTATGATCATCAGGGCAGGCATTACTTCAAGGACTGCTATATTGAAGGATCTGTTGATTTTATCTTTGGAGATGCTCTGTCCATGTATGAGGTATATTGACCAACTAAAAGTGGTTTCATAGAGATTTTTGGGTTATTTCAATTCATTCAAAAGGACTATAATCTTCTCTTTGGCCTTATGATTGTATTATAATTAAAATACAGGGGTGTCATCTGCATGCAATATCAACTAGCTATGGAGCCGTGACAGCCCAAAAAGAGAGAGCCTGCTGGATGACTCAGGCTTCTCCTTTGTGAAATGCAAAGTGACTGGATCAGGAACTCTGTACCTTGGAAGGGCATGGGGAACATTCTCCCGTGTTGTGTTTGCTTACACTTATATGGACAACATTATTGTCCCCAAGGGCTGGTATAACTGGGGGATCCCAGCAGAGAACTGTAAGTTATTATTACTTACTCTTCTGATTTCTCTAAAAATTTATTCAATTATTTATGGGTTTGTAAATGATTTGGGTGTGTGCAGGACTGTGTTCTATGGGCAGTACAAGTGCAGTGGACCAGGGGCCAAATATGAAGGTCGAGTGTCCTGGTGCAGGGAGTTAACAGACCAAGAAGCTAAGCCCTTCATTTCTCTCAGCTTTGTTGATGGAGATGAATGGATAAGCCTTTGACCATATCCATTTCTTAAGTAAAAGATCATAGAGATTTTTAGATATCATTTATTGGGGTTAATGTATGTAATATACCAATTTTTTTAATGACCAATTTTCTATTAATGGCCCACATGGTATTCATTCTATTGGAAGGATGGAAAGGGGTTTCAGCTCTTCTTTTTATTGGAAGATGGGTTTGCAGAGTTGGAAAAATTCAGTTACACATATAAAATAAAAAAGTTTTGTAAAAGTAAGAGTTCTACATTCTAACTTTCAATTATTGTTGAGCAGAAAAGTTAAAAGTTTTCCATTAATTTTTGGTTTGGTTCTGGGTAACATATACTTATAATATATTCAAATCTTTATGTTAATAGAGATGACACTGTTCTACGAATCTAAAAATCTTTATTCATAATAAGTCTTGTAAAAGTAAGAGTTCTTCATTTTTGACTTCCAATTACTGTTGAGCAGAGAAGTTGAAAGTTTCCCACTTATTAAAGGAATATTTTTCGTTTATTTGACATTTTTATTAAAAATGATGGTATAATGTTTTTATTGTTTTCTACAAAAACAAAATCATTTTTCTTATATTAGTTGGTTAGTTTGGTTTCGGGTAATATATAAACTTAGAATATATTCAAATCTTTATGTTTATAGAGGTGACACTGTTATGGAAGTGACACTCTCACCAACATAATAGTTAATTTGTTATACGAATCTAAAAATTTTCACTCACTCTCCTCTTCTCTATTACAACTTCATAATCTAAAAACAATATCATATTTAAATACTTCTAAATATATAGATTACTACCAAATCTCTATATATCTTTTAAGTGCACCTAAAAATCAAAAGACTTATAATTTTTTCAAAAACATAACCATGAAATTATAGATAACCTGTTCCATGAAACCATCCAACAATGTTCAAAATATGCTCTTCTTACTCATTCAATCTATAAGAATAAGGTAATAACATAATAGTACATTATTACCTTCTGATAAGCCAGTTGACTGCAACACTATAATTATGTCTAATAGTTTAAAAAGGTTCGGTCTCTTTAAGGATGATATTTGGCGGCCCATTTTATTTGTGAGAGTAAATTTTCATGATGTATTTTAGTTTATAAGTGGATGGTTTACTATTTTTTAAAATTTTGAAAATGACGTTTAAAATATGTAAAAAAAGGGTGGGAGAGGCGTCAAATTTAAGTTTCGATATTATTTAAAAGTGTTTAAATGGTCTTTTATTTTATCTGGTGCTTTCGTTTTTGCGTTATTTTAATTGAAACTTGCATTTTTATTATGTAATCCAGTTTTTGTGATGTTCACTTGACATGAGCTGGTCTCTTTATAATTTGATTTGATCAGCATTGTCGGATGTGAATTCTCTACCCTTAGAATTGTACTATACATTTCTTATTAATAAAAGTCTGAAAATTTACCAAAAAAAAAATATATATATTAATGAAAAATTAATCTATTTCTTTAATTTGTTTGTGGAATGGAGAAAGAGTTTCTGGTTTCATCTGCAATACTTTTCAGTCTGAAATTTTCAGAAGTGCCATTGAAAGTTAGGTAGCTTCATTCCTTTTTCATATGAAGTTCCAAATTTTTTTGTGATTTGTCTGTCTGAGATTTTGACTTGACCTGGGCATTATAGTTGGAAGTTTGAAGTGACACGTGAATGAGCACACTGAAGGAGTTTCCAGTGACAATGCTGACATGTTGTACCTGTGCGCCACTGGATCATGTTGTATTATCCTTTGGGAATCACATGACCTTATGTACTTAAAAGGAGTCAAGTAAACACATTCTCACCGCTGGTGGAGGTTGTTCTCCCGATAAAATGTACAAACACACTGTGTTTTTCAATATTCTTGTAAAAACTTGTACAGTTGTTTCCATGATTCAAACTGAAGACATCTGCATTAACAACGCACGTGCCCATTGTTTTTGCTATTACTTGCCACATGCCACTACATCATTTGAAACCTATTCATTTAAATAATTTTCCGCCCATGATCTAACAGTTGATGGCAGGTCCCATGCATGCATGGGCATGCATGTGGTTTATGGCGCATTTATGTTTTTTTCGTGGGCATGCATCTAAGCTGGTGCATTTATGCTTTTTTTTGTGGGCATGTATCTAAGCCGGTGCATTCTATCGGGAGAATAGCTTCCGCTATGCAAATGTTTCCAACTTTTACAAAAAAAAATATGAACGCAAAAAAAAAACGCTAAATTTCCAAATTAGTTACATTTCACCTTGTATAGTGGCCATTTCTAGTTACGCCCTAGAGTGTTATTGAGGAGACTTTTATCGGCCTACTAGGTGAGAGATAGATGTAGAAAACAATAAATTAAATATAAAGGAAACAATTTCAGAATGTGTGTCAAAATTGGTTCAAAATAGAATGTTAGATAGAGATTAATTGATAATGTTTGTCCATCAAATCACTTTGAATATTTGTTTATTTACAATTTTTATAATATTAGTGCACAACTCAATTTCCTATTTCCAATGGCTAGAAACGAAAAGATTGGAAAGGATCATATGGGCGTATCCTCATAAAAATTGGAGAGAAAAGGAATTGCTTGGACTATACATGTCAAATTAGATGGTGGGACAAGAGTTCCAAAAAGATAAAATGGAGCATGCCTTAGAGATTTGGAGACAAGGATTGATGCTTCATAAGTCAACAAGAGTGCCAATATTATTCGAATGGTAAACAATTAAAATGCAAAGATAAATGTTCTTAACTCACATAAATGACTATAAATAAGGTTGTGGGACCATTTGAAGAGACTACACTTTTCATCACTTTAAAGTGTGTGCCTTGTCATAAAAGAGGTGGTGTGATGATGTAGTCATGGTTAGGGTTCTCAATGGATGGATGCCTTCCACAACACACGTTCTATCGAGTTATATTTCACCGAGAGAAAGATCTTAGTCACAACTCTAAACAAGAAACAATGAAAGATTTTTTTATTTATGTATAAGGAAAGATTACAACTTAGGCACAATGACATTACACCTAATTAGATTCTTATAACAAGACTTTGCAAGAATTCTTCTAAGAAACTCAATTCTAGACCTATCATAAGCTTATAGATTCTGCAAAGCTTATGCATAACCAAATTAGTTCAAATTGAAAATATGTCAATAGACACCTTCCAAATATGGAGGATAAGTTGTTTTATGCTTGTAACTCCCTTCATTCATAGACTTGATAGGTGCTAAGGAGAGAGAATAATATGCCTCATGCAAGTAAATGTGCCTTGAGAATATTCCTCGAGTCACCTCTACTGTCATCAATATGTTATGGAATTTCTCGACCCTATGATCGATCTCAATTAGATCATTTTTTGGTCCTTAGTTGTGAAAGATGGATCAAGAACCACTTATGCCTCCCTTAATTGTATCGATGTTGATAGGAGATCCGAAAAATGGAGGTTTCATCAACAAGATGAATGGGAGTGGTCCTTCAAGAATGTGGCATTTCACAAAAGTATTGATATAGTTAGGAAACTTCCATATTACATTGCAACATCAAATAAGCATCCATAGTTTGCACAAGGCATGCATGGCTTCACTATGTAAGGTGTGGGTGGCTTCATCACACAAGGTAGTGTTATGTGGCTTAAGGTGCTTTTTAAAGGTGTTACACAACATGGTAGTTATGCATAACATGCGAAAGCTTGCATGGTAGGCGTAATGTTGCAAAAATTTGACATTTTTATGGCCTTAAAGGTTTGCGCAACTTGGACAAGCTTCTGCAGATTCTATAAGAAATGGTTAAAGTAATGTTTTCTTGCATGGATATCTTGAGAATGGCATGACATTGTGCGATTATTCATTATTAACTCTAATTATTTGTGACTAATGTAGGATTTCGTGAACCCAAATGCTCTTGCATCAAACACCCTAGTTAAGAATAAAATTGAGGTAATCTGGCTTGATGCAAGCTTTTAAGGGTCTACATTAGAATGACAAATTCTAGAAATTTACCTTCAAAGACCAAGACACATCTTCAACTTCACTACCCCTCTATTTCACTAAATATTCCTTTTTATCCTTTTTGTACGTTTTTTTAATGCCTAGTCCT
Organism: Taxus wallichiana var. yunnanensis; assembly: GCA_018340775.1. NCBI lineage: Eukaryota > Viridiplantae > Streptophyta > Pinopsida > Cupressales > Taxaceae > Taxus > Taxus wallichiana. The sequence goes on from CM031234.1 coordinate 255,489,945, forward strand.
CCAAAATGCATTCAATTTTGTGCACATATATTCTTGTTGTTTGTGTCTCCAATCAATTTCTATGCGGTTTGGTTCTTCACTTGTCTTCCCCTCAAGATATGGGTATAGATCTGCTTTATATTGAACATAGGTGAGATGTCTACCCCTTAGGTAGCTCTATCTCATATGTGTTTTCCACAAATTTCCCATGGACCCTGCACACTCTAGTCTTCTTCCATTTGATTTTTCATGCATTCCTTATGGGAACTTTTCTTTGTGTAGGTGCATTGAACTAAATCACCAACCTTAAACTCTAAGAGTCTTCTCCTCACACATGTGTGCTCCTTATATTGTGCATTGTTGTGCTCCAATTTGTTTGCACACTTTCTTATGCACTTCCTTCATGTGGTGTGCAAAGTCTTCAAACTCTACACTTATTCCTTATTATTGTGACAATTCTCGCAACTTTGTAACTCCTCTTGGACTTGCTCCATACACATTCTAGAAAGGTGACTTCCTAGTGCTCCTATTGACAAAGTTGTTATATGCAAACTCCATTTTGCAAGAACTAAATCCCATGTTCATGCCTTCTCTCCTACCGGATATCTCATTAGAGTAGATATTTACCTTAGTTCATGTTCACCTAGGTACTTTATTTACCTTTATTGTATTTATCCTCACCCACTTATGTGTGTGGATATTTCTTTTTATTTATTTAGATATTAGGGGATATTATCTAGTTGTTAGGTATAGTTCTTTCCTTGATCTATGGTATTGACTAGATCCTTGATGTCTAGTTCTCTCATAAATCTATGGTCTTGACTAGTTCTTTGATGACTAGTTCTTTCCTTGATTTATGGCTTGATCTACTACCTTGATTGGTTTTTATATTGTTATTCCTTGCCTATATAAGCAAGACCCGTTCTCATTGTATTTCATTGAGTTCCATAATAATATATGATATTCTTTGCTCATTTGTTTGCAAGGTTTATGTAAAGTTATTACGGTGAATTACTTTCATCTTATTGATCGTGGTGTTTGATTAGCATCGTGTTCTTGGCTTGAGTACGATCCGGTTATCGTTCCTTTTAGTATCTCGGTAAACTGCCAAGGTTCCTATTGACAACTTTTATTTGGCCATTTGTCTACGGGTGATATGCAAACATAAACTTTAACTTCATGTTGAGATTCTTCCGTAACGTGCACCAAAAGTGTCCACAAACTTGGTATCCCTATCATATACAATGGTGTGTGGAAATCCACACAATCTCACAACTTCCACGAAAACAAGTTATCACGATTGGTTTTCTTACAAGAAATAAAATGAGCCATTTTTAGAATCTATCAACAAAAAAGAAAAAATCATGACTATTTCATTATGGGAAATCCCAAAATAAAATCCATACTTAGATGCTCCCAAGGTTTCTCAGGTATTGGAAGTGGTTGATATAACCTTGTATTTTAGATTTCCCCTTCGCCAATTTGAGATGTTGTAATTCTTTGCACATATTTGTGCACATTGATAGTCGTAGTTTAGTAACCATTTGCAGCCAAAAATATCTCTCCCTTGATTACACCTACCAAATCAAATTCTCCATCATTAACCTTTAGCTTATTCAAATCAATTGATATAATGGAAAGTAGTTGTAATTGTTAAATAGTCAAAATAAATTGATCGTTAGTAATATCAATAGGGATAGTGGATGCCACACTATCCATGACATCATGTATTTTTTTACTATTTCTAGAAATGTTATCAATCTCAAAGGTGTAAAAAGAAAAAGATGACCAAACAATGTACCATATCTTGAGATTAATTATTTTTAATTTGGTAAAAAGTAATCAAACATTGTACTATATATTGAGACGGGGTTATTTAATCTTTGATTTGGTAAACATATATCACTTGGTTAACCAAGAGTTGAGAATCATCATATACTTCAATAGATTTTATCCTCTCTTTTTTGGCACATTATTCTAAGATCTAAGCGTTGTACTCAATGAAAAACATGAAAAACCAAGTGATATGATAATGGCATAGTCTACCCCTAAGGAATAACTTATACTATACCATCCTCGGCACCTAAGGTGTGTTTGGATCCATTAAAATACACCATTTAGATATGTATATTTATTCTATTATATATGCAGCAAAGTCATCTATAAAAGTATCATTGAAAGGGGACTCGTCAAATTATGTGGCTGCCATTAATTCGCTAGCAATTACTTATCTTGTAACATGAAATTTAATTCATATAAATCATTAGTAGCATGACCCATTTGGATATTTTTCTTAATATACGTAGTTATGACATAATGTACTTAAATGAATCTACCTTTTCTATGACACGTGCTCGAGTGTTAAGCATGCAATGTCTCACTTTTGTGTTGTATGTATGATATTGAGAAAATATTTTCGGCTGCATTAAAAATGATTCTATAATCCACTTGTATATGATGATGTAATAAATAGTTAATTATCTTGTGCTAATATATTTCCTAATGTATGCTCAAGAATAGAAATGTAAAGAAGTGGGTTTCTATGAATAAGTGGCATCCTTATATATTTCTTAATTGTTTTAATCCTTTAGGCAGAGACATGTCGACTATGGATTTCATTTTCTAAGATCAACTTTAATGTCATGATATGATATTATGTAGCTTCTCAACTTACCTAATTTAACTTTGAATACAAATATTTTTGGAGTCAATCACACATTAAATTTTTATAGTTGTTCAAATATATTTCAACAATATTTAGAATTATCTTTTTGATATTTATATTTTTCCAATAAATCATCAATGTGTAATTCTTCACGAGTCTTATGTACAAGATCATGAAATATGTGCATCATGGATCTTTGATAAGTATCTTCGGTGTTCTTTAGTATGCAAGACCGAACGACATAAAAAAAGTGTCCCATGGTGTTTTAAAGGTTATCATATCTTGGTCATTAGGGTTTATCTTAATTTGATTACAACATGCAAATTAATGTGAAGGATAACATCACATACCTAACCATATAGTCAATAATCATATCACTTTTAATGTAAGTCCATGCATACCCTGGTTCTCCCATCGATTTAGAAACCGACACAATATTTATAATCTAAGGTGAATAAATAATAAGTTTTGTAAACCACATGCATATACAATTTTTTTGATTTTTTTCTTTAACTACTAAACATGCCTTAAGATTCATTTTTCTAATTGCTTTTATTAGCCACTTTGACATTAGGATGGACAATAATATTATAAACTTGTACTATAGAGGAGTTGATATCTCTAAAGGACTTGTCGTCTTCAAACCCCCATCATTGCTACTAATAGAACATGTCCAAGATCCATAGTAGTATCACATGATTTGTTAATAACACGTTAATAAGGATGTTCCTTAATCATAGAAACTACTTTATGTTTATATGTGTAAGTTATTAGAGAATAAAAAAAATTAATGAGTTAATATTGTGTTAAGCTCTCAACCAAATTCATCATCTAGTACCCAAATGGAAGCATACTTTACTTTTGAAAGTTCATAATAGTTAAGTTATTTTGTAGGCATTCATTAGATCATACTATCCTTTGAAGTCATACCTATTTTTGATTTGGTTAGTTTTTAAAATCACTTTCCATTTTGGCATTGCTATCCACAGTTCACATGATGTTCTGAATGATAGATCCACCATCATCTCTCTCTCTCTCTCTCTCTGTGTATTTTGATAGCATCTACATTCCTTTGTTTGTCATTGGTGAATGTGTTGTATGTTGTTCCAAAGTGAGCTATGCTTAGTGCTTTTAGTTATAATGTCTAAATAATTGTCATTTAGGTTTGTAAATAAATTGGTATTAGAAATTTGGTTTCACTTTTTGTGTCACTATTGTGTTTGAAATATTAAAATTAAAAATAAAAATAATAATTTGTTTTGAGGATGCATTTTCAATGGAATCCAATGTCGATGAGTGTGTCTCTCTTATAGGGGTTATTCTCTCTTAGAAATTACATATAGCTAAGTCTCGATGTTGAACTCGCCAAGTGAGAAACCACTAATTAGAGAATGAAGGTATAAGAGGTTGGAGTTGGATCAACGACCTCTCGTTAGTCACTAGTAACAGGGTTGCAAATTACATTACTAACAAAAAGTTATTGCAAAATCGACTAAGGTCAAAATTGGTAATTGTTGTTGGCTGGGCTCACAAGCACCCCACGGATGCAAATCGGGCTTACAGGTTGATCACTCTAGCATCTAGTGTGATTGCACAACATGGAAACCTCTCTCCAAGTGTGGGACTTGTGGCCGAGAGAGGAATCTCAGATTAGAGGTGGTTCCTCAAACTCCTCCTCGATTTAGATCTAATGCTTGCACAACTACGAGAGGTTCGAGTCCTAATCCTATTCTAAATTGCGCAAGGAGACAGGGATAGAAGTGCAAAAATTGAAACTAACTAAAAATGGTGATGCACCAAAAATGAGTGGTGAATATTTTTGTCATGCAAATAGACACAAACCAAAGATTGCAGCATAAAACATACATAGGTGATAAGATATAATTTAGGATCGAAGTGAAGCAAATAATACAAACAAAGGATGAAACTCATTCACAAGGCTTGCATTATCATTTCAATGTCAAAACCACTTTGCATTACAACCTTAGAGAGGTAAAAAAGCTGTTATAATCCTTGAAGAGGCACGATTCTTACAAAAATCACTTCTTTGGAGGTGAAAGAAGAAGTCTGCTATGCCAAAAAAATGTTCCACCTTTGAAAATGAGCCAAATCTAGCTTTTACATTGCATGGGTCGAGCCCAGGAGAGAGAAAACATACAAAACGTGGGAGCCCATTCCTCCTTGACTGCAAATGCATTAAAATGGCATGGGGAACCTTACAAACCCATACCCTGTCATTTTTGACCGAAATGGAGGAGAATGCGACCCATTCTGCATTAAATTTGGTCACTAAAATGTCATTTCTGGCCATGAGACACACGTCGAGCCGTTTCTTAACTTTCTCTCTCCAGACTGAACCAAAATTCAAGATTGACCCCGGAATCATGTAGAGAATTTTATAAGCTTTCCAATGATATAAAGAACGTGCAAATTCAAGTTCGGATCGAAAGATATGATGATACGAAGATTTAGGGCACAAAGCGAGGCAAAAATGGGTTTTGAAATTTTTTCCGTGCCCGCCACACTGGACGACACGTGTTAGGTAATCGATTGGATGAGAAATTCTCTCTCCTTCCCTTACCCATGGGTTCTCCTTGAAATTTGACCTTTTTAATTTTTGGAAAATTTTCCACTTTTCCCCAGCGCCCTCGCCACTGGGACACGTGGCGTGCATTGATTGGTCGGCGGGAGAGTGCGGGAAGACCTTTGCTTTTTAGTTTTTGGCCAAAACTTTTTCCAAATTATCTAACTCCTCCCGAGCTCCGCACTCCTTTCTCCTTAGGACACGTGGCATGAATTGATTTGTCAGTGGGCCTCGCGGCTTTTCATGTCCTCCGCGTCCATTTGTCTCGGATGTCCCGATGTATCTGGGACAAAACTTCCGATCCGCCCGATTCGGGCTTCTCATCCCTCTTTCGGTGATGACACGAGGCGTAATGTGATTGCCTCTTGGATCCTTGGTATCCACGTCTTTCGCGTCCCTCTGTCCGAGATGTCCCGGCCGAAGTTCTCTGCGGCCGATCCGGGTGGTTCGCGTCCTTCGCGTCCTCACGGCCCAAATGTCCTGATGTCCGCTTTCGTGATTAGTCGATCGATTTTGCTTTTACCTTCGGCCGGTTCGCCTTTCCGCATCCGCGCGCGTCCCCACGGTCCAATTGCCCCAAGTCTTGCCTGGGCGGGCCACTGGAGGCTTTTCGGTCGGTTTCATTCCATTCGAGCGTCCCAACTGTACAAGGCGCTGGACCGAGGACTTAGCCAATTTTCATGATTTTTCCTAGCCCAAGCTTGTTTTTTGCAACTTTTTCACCTTTTCTCAGAACTTGCTCCTTTCTTCTTGGACAGGGGAGTTAGAAAAAATCCGAGGGGACCCTAGAAACATGATCTTTGCCTTGCATCAATCTATTTGCCTGGGACTTGAGTATTCTGATGCATGTTATAAAATTTACGGGGGGTGAATTTTGGATAACAATTTGGCAACTCAGTGGGGTCATCTGCCTGCTAGGTGAAAATACCAGAGTTGCTTCAAGCGAGTCCATTGGTCATGGAGTCATCAAATATTCTATTTAGAACCTCAACTGACTCGGTATGTGCAAGGAGGAAGATGGAATATCACTGAAGGGAGCAAGGGCTGCAAAACATCTCCATGGACAGCAGTAAGTGTGCCAAAGCACTTAGGAAAACAAAACTAACCTACAAGAAAACAATGTGCACAAGCACTTGGAGGAATGAAAATCTAATCTAATATTTACAAAGTAGTGAACCTCCCTCTAGAAGCAACGCTTGAGATAGATTCCATTCACTGGAATTGTAATTCTTCACCATCAATGGGGCTAATTGGAAAGCATTGCTGTCCTTGCACTTCGTGACCATGTATGGGCCACTCCAAAGGGCATCAAATTTTGAATGCCTTCCCGGTTTTGCTCTATCTACATCCCATTTCAACACTAGATCTCCAACTTGAAAAGATCTATCCTTGGCCTTCTTATCAAAGGTCTTCTTGATCAAAGCTTGATCCTTCTCCATTGCTTGGGATGCACGATTTCGATCTCTTGCAGCTCCATCAACTCTGCATACCTCACCTCCATGTGTCCAAACTCTAGCAACTCTATTTGCTTCATGAGTTCCAATGTTGGCAACTCAAGTGACATGGGCAAGATTGCCTCTCTTCCATAGACAAGTTTGAATGGAGAGTTACCTGTGGATCTTTTGGGAGTTATCCTATCAGCCCATAAGGCTGATCTCAGTTTGGTATGCCAAGACCTCTGATTCTCATCAAGAGTCCTCCTAATGATCCTCAACAAGTTCTTGTTTGTAGACTCGGCCTGGCCATTACCTTGAGGGTAATAGTTTGATGAAGTGCTTAGGTAAATACCGTTCTTGATAGCCCACTCAGTCACCTTAGATCCAATGAATGCCAATGCATTATCAGAGATTATTGTAGTAGGTACACCAAATCTGGTTGTTATCCCCTCATAAAAGTCTAAGATGCTAGACTCATTTGCCTCTTTGAGTGCTACTACTTCTGTCCATTTGGTGAAGTAGTCCATGGCTGTCAAAATCCATTTGTGCCCTTGGCTTGAATTAGGATTAATGACTCCAATGAAGTCCAAACCCCATTGCATGAATGGCTGGTCAACTGAGATTGGATGCAATGGAAGGGCAGCAAGTCTCTCTTTTCCTGTGAAGAATGCACAATTCTTACACCTCTTGATCCATGCATAGCAATCACTGAAGATTTTGGGCCAATAATAACCAGCCTTCATGATTTTTAGAGTTGTCACTCTTGGTGCAAAATGACCACCAGCTGGTCCACCATGGAACTCTTCCAACACCCTTTGAATCTGATTTGTGCTAATGCATCTCAGCAACACTCCATTCACATCTTTCTTGAACAAAACTCCATCAACAATGGCATACGGAACAACCTGCAATCTGAAGTGTCTCCTTTGGGTCTTGTTCATCTCCGGAGGGCATAGGCCTGTGCCTAGGAAGTGCATAATGCCTTGGGTCCAGCAAGGAGTGGGGGCAGCATTGTCTTCTTCTTGATTGCCACTTGGCTCATGGCTGTCCTAGACTGTCAAAATAGCCTCTTCTTCATTGCATACTTCTCTTTGCTTCCCCAAAACCAGCTGCTCACACAATCCTTTCCCTCTTACCAGCTTGGTGATCTTGATCTCAATGTCATACTCCATGACACGGGTGATCCAACCTGCCCTTTTCTCATTTAAATCCTTGTTGAGGAGGAAGTCCTTAACCCTAGCATGTGAGACCAGCAATTGGACCTTGTTGTTTGAGATTAAATGCTTGAATTTCTTCAAGCTCCTGACGATTCTTCTTGCCAAAGACATGCTTCTTAATGAAAGAGTACCTCACCTCATAGTCATCTAGGCTCTGGCTGAAGAAGGCAATTGGTTGTTCATCATTATCCTTGTTCTGTTGTACCAAAATGGCAGAAATAGTGTCATTACCTCCAAATGCATAGAGGATGAAATCCTTGGAGAAGTCCGGGTTGATGAGAGTTGGTGCTTGAGAGATAGCTCCTTTGATTGCTTCAAAACTCTCCTTACCTTCTGCTGTCCACTTGAAAGCCATGCTCTTTTTTAACATTTTGGTGATGGGCTTGACAAGGGTTGCAAAATCTGGGACAAAACTCCGAACAAAGTTTATCCTTCCCAAGAAACTCTGAAGGGCTTTCTTGTGGCTTGGCAATGGTAGTGCTCTTATGGCTTCAACCCTCTCTGGATCAATTGCTAATCCTTCTTTGGAGACAATATGGCCAAGGAGCTTTCCTTCATGTGCAAGAAAGATGCACTTCTTAGGATTCAAAGACACTCCAAATCTCCTGCACCTCATGAAGACTTGCCTCAAATGAGAGAGGTGGTCTGCTGCATTTTTGGAAAAAATAGTGATGTCATCAAGGTAAATCAGCACCACATTGTTAATCAAACCTTTGAATGCCATGTCCATTGCCCTTTGGAAGGTAACACCAGCGTTGGACAACCCAAATGGCATTTTCCTGTATGCAAAAGTTCCCCATTTGGTTGTGAAGGCTGTCTTGAACTAGTCCTCTTCCTTCACCATAATCGATTGTAGCACGAGTAGCCATCAAGTAGTGAAACCTCTCGGAGCCACCACTGACTTGCAAGATTTGCTCCATGGAAGGGAGTGGGTAATGGTCCTTGAGAGAGGCCCTATTCAAGTCTCTCGAAGTCAACACACAATCTAATCTCTCCACTCTTCTTTCGATGGAACTAAGTTGGCAACCCAACTAGAATGTTTGATTGGGAATATGATCCTTGACTCAATCGGCTTGTCCAATTCCTTCCTCATGAGAGGCTCCATGTGTGGATTGATTGGTATTTGTTTCTACTGACATGGGCTTAGTATTTGGATCCAATTCGATGGTATCTTTGAGCTAAGTTGGGATTGAAACCTTTCAAGTCTTCATAGCTCAAGCAAACATGTGGGGAACTCTTGACACAAATTGTATGAACTCATACCTTTCTTGTTTAGTTGTCATCCTTCCAATTTGCAATGGTTTGTTCTCTTCTACCAAGATGGATACTGAATCCTCTCTCTTGACCTGAATGTTTGCTTTCTCCTTTCTAAACTGGTCATTGGGATTAAAAATGGACTCCAAAGTGATAAGTCCCTTGGGCACTTGTTAGTTCTCAATTTGTACCACTTGGTCACCATCTTTGCTGTTCCAATTTTTCTTGATTCTTGGCTAAGAACTCGGCTTCTTCTTGCAAGAAATGGATGATTTGCTAGTCATTCTCAAACACTTTCCAACTAACATTGTTATCTGGCACTGAAGGCCTCACAATCACGTGGATGTTTGGCTGTACCTTGTCTTATTGAATGCTTTCCACAATGTCAAAGGCTGCCCCTCTGCTGCTGCAAGCTGTCGTCGTGACTTGATTCTCTTTCACGGGAATGGATTTGATGCCAAACCCTCAAAATCTTCCATGAGGTCCCACACCTGTTTTGTAGCACTTGAGTAGATCATTCTTGTGTCCCTTGACTGATTTACAATCAATTCACTGTCACCAAAGACTTGCAAGTTCTTTATTCCTCTCTTTATTGCCCAATGCATCCCTTGCACCAAGGCTTCATATTCAGCAGTGTTATTGGAGCATGCAAACTGAAATCTAAAAGATGAATAGTACTTTATTCCTTGAGGTGAAACAAGCATGGCTCCACCTCCTACACCTTGTCTACTCCTTGATCCATCAAAAAACAGCTGCCATACCTCATTGTCATCTTTGTGGTTTGGCTTGGTGATGCTAGGAATAGGCTGATTTTCTTTGTGTATGCAATAGACCCCTAGCTCAGATTCTTCCACTTCTTGATAAGGATCAAATGCATGTATCTTGTTTTCCCATTCATCAAGAGTTAGATCCGGGATGCTTCCAACCTTGGTGTCAGCCTCATCAGTGCTTGGGTGATCTTCTTGATCAAATGCTGAGCAATTGGCATTAATCTGACTTGGAGTGTAAGGCTCAATGTGAAAGTTTGCAATAGGTTCAGACCTAATTGTAGCCTTAGTTCCATACCTTGTTCTGAACAACATGTGTGACCAATCAGCAGACAAATATCCCCCAATCTTGGCTGTGAAGTCCCTTGACAAGCATAGGGCAAAGAGTGGTGGAAGGTCTATGACTGATACATCTTGTAAAACAACAACATTTGGACATGCATGCAAGGTAAGACTCAAGTTTCTAATCACTCCAACTGTTGCTACTGCTGTCCCATCTATTTACCTGCACTACCCCTTTGGATATTGTTTCATCATCTTTGGAGCCCTAGGTGATCATTTATCTGTTTAGGCATTACCGAGCTACTTGCCCCGAGTCTATCATGCAATTATGTACTAGCTGATTTCCAATGATTAATGAAACATAGAAAGGAGGGGCTCAACATTTTACCTTCTTTGTCCTCCATGATTTCCCTCAGGCTGGGCAGCATTTGTGAGCACTTTGTCTTGCATCTGAACTTGCTGATTCGAAGTTGGCCAGTCCTTCATGGCAGCTTGCAGCAGATCTCTTTGGCCTGGGATGGATAGGGATTCCCACATTGATATATTAACATTTGTCTTCTTCATCTGATCAATGATGTTGAATGGTGATGAAGGATCTCTTTGCTGCCCTTTGGTTTGCACATTCACTCCTTGCACGTGGGCAGCAACAACTGGTATTTGAGTTGGCCTAGGAGCTGTTCTTGGCTGCCCTTGTGCATTTGAAATTGGATTCTGTTTGTCAACCACTTGTGGAGCCATGGAAGGTTGTGGATTGATTGGGGCTAATGGCTGTTCTTCACCCAAATTCCTCCTTTTGACCTTGTGTTGGCTGCAACACCTTGAGAAACTACTGGTTCATGCCACAAAAATCCTCTGCTTGCCAATTTACCAATGTGGTGTCATTTGGGGCTGATTGTTGTTGGAATGTTTCTTGTTGTTGGTTATTTCCTTGACTGCTCTCACCCTCCACACCAGTAGTTGTCACCATTAATGCTTGATTCAAAGCACCATTGAAGCACATGGATTGGTTATGAGGCTCATTGCATGGAAAACACCAATCATACTCCTGAGCAATGTTGTTTTGTGTTGGCACTAATGCCTTAGAGGCAGATATGGCATTTGGATTATAGGGCTGAAATGGTCTATTGGCTAGGAGGCCTTGTTTGATTCATATTTGCAGCTGGGTTAGGTGGCCTTTGTGGTTGGTATGGTTGCCTGTTAGGCTGAGCTTGGGGTTGATAAGAAGGTCTAAAACTTTGGGCTGCTGCCTTTTGAGAGTAACCAGCTCATTGCCTAGGTTTTGCAATTGCTTCATGACTTCTTGAAGCTCATTTGGGGCACTTGGAGATGAAGTGGAAGCTTCATTTGAACTCTGATTTCTAGGAGTGGGAGAAGGAGCCAAACTAGGTGCTTGACTAGTGTTTGGATTCTCTAAACTTGGAAACAGTGGCATGGGAGGTCTAGGGGCAAGTTTTCCAGCTTGGATCAAACAATTTTCAGCCCTAATGGCAATGCTATAAGCCATAGGGATAGTTATGCCTCCCATGGACTGAATTAACATAGAAATATCAGAATTTAGAGCTTTGAGATAGTAGAGAAAAGCACCTTTCGCTTTGTTGGTACATTGACCTTTGGAATTCTTTCCCAAGTCTTTTGAAATCTGAAGTTGAAATCGGTCATTTGCTCATTGGGAGCTCTCTTGATGGTTGTCAGTTGCTCCAAAAGAGACAAGTTGTCGCCTTCTCTCCAAATTGCTCATGAAGTGCTATACACAGGCTGATTCCAATTTGTGATAGAACCAGCTCCAAGGCTTCTAAATCATTGCAATGCTTTACCCTTGAATGAAGATGCCAGTAACTTGATAGCCACTTGCATCTCATCGATTTCATGGATTGCACAAAGGTTAGCAATATCTTTAACATGATCACCTGGAGTAGTCTAATTTTCTCCAGTGAAGTAGGGAATGTTCTTCAAGGCTGCAATAGGAATTGGATGTTGTGCATTGAGAGAAAGTGGGCTGCTGCCTGTGAAGTTGATGTAGGGGTTGTTTTGTGCCATTCTAATTGGTCTTAAAACCCTTGTTGACTGAATGAAAGGCCTACCAGGTGGAGGAGTTGAGAGAGTTCTGTTTGGTGGAGATGGAGACCTTTGAGTCCTTCTTCCTCTTTGCCTTCTTCTTGGAGATAATTTTAGGTATTCAAACAACACTTCTTCTTCTCCAACTCTTGACCTTGTGGTGATTCTTCTCATGAGTTTTCATGCCTGCACTGCTAAAACCGGTTGATTCTTCCCCTTAGAGTCGCAGATATGCAAATAATAGCTCTTTTTAAGCAAGAAAATTACAGCAGATGCACATCAACTTTGCTGCAATAAAAATGAGACCTCTAGTGTCCCACCGGGCATGCCAAAACTGTTGTTGCAGGCTCACAGCACCCCTGGATGCAGATCAGGCTTCTAGGTTGATCACTCTAGCATCCAGTGTGATTGCACAACATGGAAACCTCTCTCCAAGTGTGGGACTTGTGAAACTAAGAGAGGAATCTCCAGATTAGAGGTTGGTTCCTCAAACTCCTCTGATTTAGATCTAATGCTTGCACAACTACAGAGGTTCAGGTCCTAATCCTATTCTAAATTGCAAGGAGACAGGGATAGAAGTGCAAAAATTGAAACTAACTAAAGATGGTGATGCACCAAAAAGGAGTGGTGAATATTTTTGTCATGCAAATAGACACAAACCAAAGATTGCAGCATAAAACATACACAGGCTGATAAGATATAATTTAGGATCTGAAGTGAAGCAAATAATACAAACAAAGGACTGAAACTCATTCACAAGGCTTGCATTATCATTTCCAATGTCAAAACCACTACATTACAACCTCAGAGAGGTAAAAAAGCTATTACAATCCTTGAAGAGGCCTGATTCTTACAACAATCACTTGCTGGAGGTGAAAGAAGAAGTCTGCTATGCCAAAAAAATGTTCCACCTTTGAAAATGAGCCAAATCTGGCTTTTACATTGCATGGGTTGAGCCTAGGAGAGAGAAAACGTACAAAACGTGGGAGCCCATTTCTCCTTGACTGCAAATGCATTAAAATGGCATGGGGACCTTACAAACCCATACCCTATCATTTTTGACCGAAATGGAGGAGAATGCGACCCATTCTGCATTAAATTTGGTCAGCTGAAATGTCATTTCTGGCCATGGACACGCGTCAGAGCTGTTTCTTAACTTTCTCTCTCCAGAATGAACCAAAATTCAAGATTGACCCTAGAATCATGTAGAGAATTTCATAAGCTTTCCAATGATATAAAGAATGTGCAAATCCAAGCTCTGGATCGAAAGATATGGCGATCTGAAGATTTAGGGCACAAAACAGGCAAAAATGGGTTTTGAAATTTTTTCCGCGCTCCGCCACATGGACGACACATGTCAGGCGCTGATTGGATGAGAAATTCTCTCTCCTTCCCTTACGCATGGGTTTTCCCTTGAAATTTGACCTTTTTAATTTTTTGGAAAATTTTCCACTTTTCCCCCGCGCCCCCGCCACTTGGGACACGTGGCATGCATTGATTGGTTGACAGGGGCGCGGGAAGACCTTTGCTTTTTAGTTTTTGGCCAAAACTTTTTCCAAATTCTCTAACTCCTCCCGAGCTCCACACTCCCTTTCTCCTTAGGACACATGGCGTGATTTCATTTGTCCGCGGGCTGTCGGCTTTTTGCGTCCTCTATGTCCATTTGTCTCGGATGTCCCGAATATGCTCGGGACAAAACTTCCGATCCGCCTGATTCGGGATTCTCTGTCCCTCTTTCAGCTGATGACACGTGGCGTAATGTGATTGGCTCTTGGCTCCTTTGGCTATCCGCATCTTCCACGTCCCTCTGTCCTAGATGTCCCGAATTGAAGTTCTCTGCGCCGGCCGATCCAGGCGGTTCGCGTCCTTCGCATCCTCACGGCCCAAATGTCCCATCTGTCCCTTCTTTCGGCATAGATTAGTCGATTTTGCTTTTACCTTGGCCGGTTTGCCTTTCGCGCCCCGCGTCCCTGTGGTCCAACTGTCCCAAGTCGCTCTGGCCGCCGCTGGAGGCTTTTTGGCGGTTCGCGCCCGACGTCCCAACTGTACTCAAGGGCCGCCTGGACCATGACTTAGCCAATTTTCATGATTTTTTCTGGCCCAAGCTTGTTTTTTTGCAACTTTTTCACCTTTTCTCAGAACTTGCTCCTTTCTTCTTAGACAGGAGAGTTAGAAAAAATCTGAGGGGACCCTAGAAACATGATTTTTTGCCTTGCATCAATCTATTTGCCTGGGACTTGAGTATTCTGATGCATGTTATAAAATTTACCCTGGGGGGTGAATTTTGGATAACAGGAACTACACCAAAGTGGATAATAGTTATGGAATTCATGATTTAAGTTGTAGTACACTTCATAATGATGGCTATATACAAAGACAATGAGTATTGAGTCCTCATTATTTCTATTTTCAATATGTTCATGTTTTTATGTGATGTTTTGTGTGAATAGTCCTATACTTTGAACATCTTTAAAATATTCATATTTTAAGAAAACCCAATCTTTAAGAGCAAGGAAAGATCAAAGGTAAACTCAACATGGATTGTTTTCCAAATAGTTTGGTAGTTTGGGAGGTGAAATTTGGAAACTTGGGAATTCAAATCGGAAGCTACACTTCTATGAGGATTACAAGACAACTTGATGGAGATAAACCTTTTCCAAAGATTGTTTTCAAAGAGAATATTTTGCAAAATATGGCTCTCTTCACCCATGTTCACACTAAGGGGGAATGTTAGGAAATATTTCGTAAAAATAAAATAATATGTACAACTGTGAATGAATTATAAGAACTCATGTTAAGAGTAAGAATATTGGAGTGTGCAAATAAATTATTAGTGAGTTGTACTAACAATTTACGTAAAATAGGTTTGAGAGGTATTATGGGTGATATTAGGGATGTGGAGAGCTAATAGGGTAGGTTGAGTGATTATTGGGATTTGTTGATAAGGGTGCTCCTTAAGCATATTATCTACTTTACCTTTATATGTGTAATTTATTGGATAATTAAAAATGAATAAAAATAGTCTATGTTGTGTTAGTATTGTGTTAAGCTATTGACCAAATTAATCTTTTTGATGGTGTTTTGTATTTATAGTTTTAGGAATATGTAGTCGTTGTTCCATGTAATTATTAACTTTATTATTATTTTTAGCTCATAGGATGCGTATGTTGTCATCTTGTATAACTTGTGCGGAGGTAACACTCAAGGTTTTAATGTCTCAATACGGGAATGTAATTTTTTTACCAATTATAAGGATTCATGGTAAATCGGACAAATGGATATGTAGTCCTCATGGATAAAATTTACACATACATGTAATGTAAATGTGACTATGTTTGTTTCGTGAATTGATGACATTTATAATAAAACATTATGATTCAAGTCATTAAGTATGATTTGACACTTTTTGGTATTGTTATTGGTGCTCTTTTGTAATGTTGAGTGTAATTTGATCCAATAGTTATTGTTATATGTTATGTAAACCTTGAACGTTTATAATAGAATAGTTAAGGTCTCTCACTCCCACACCAAGTACATAGAGAAATGATCTATTAAAAATGTTTGATCCGATCCATTATACACAAGAACACACTTAACCCTTTTATGAATAATTATTACTTGAATGCATATAGGTAGGTGTTGGTTAATGATATGTTGAAGATATGGGTATTATTTTCCAAAAAATATTTTCCCCACTCCACCTCAATTTCTTTAAAATATATGAAAAATAAGCAATCCCAATATCATTTTTATGGTTTTGTTATATAAGACTACATAATGGATGCCTTTATATATTATAATTTTTTTACAATTCTAGGATATATATTTTTAAATTTACATTAGTATTTTTAATTTGTTTCATAGTATCAGAATCCTTAGTTTCTTGGATAAAGGCTCAAGAGTTTAAGGAGTATTATGAGGGATAGTTTTGTTACCTCTACTTTGTACTACATGGGGGATTGTGTCATTCCCTACCCCCACGGGTTGCAAAAATAGTTTCTTCCATGTGAAATATCAATCTACAAAGGATTATAGGTAGGGCGAATTGGTTGACCTTGTTGGTCTTGATTCAATCCATGAATTTTGTGTGTTCTCTGTTTAATATGACCTTTGAAAATTTGTGACTGCACTCATTTTTCTTGTATTGACGCGTCAATTGACTACTTTTGTGTAAAATCTTTTATGTGTTTATTTTTGTAATGTTTATCATGAGAAATATCCTCAAGGTATGTTTAATGGTGAAATCAAGTTATAAAGGTATTACAATGCGTATTGTCCTAAGACAACAATTAAAATACATTATTTCAAGGTTTTTAATGCTTCTTTGAGCTACTTGAGTAATGGAAATGCTTTGGTGGGTAATTGTTATTATTATTTGAATAATGTCAATGATTATGATCATGTTTGAATTTTGGTCTCGTATTTGTAAAACATATCATCGACATCAATCTTGAGATCATGGAAGTGAGTATTATTTAAAAAATGATTTTTGATTATAAGACTTGGTTATTGATCTTTGTAGGTTAATATGGTACATCAATCTTAGAATCGATATAGTGAAAAAAGTTTATGAAATACCTTATATTATCATATTGATGTTTGATCCTTAATATTTAATCCTAGTCATCAATATGTAATTTGAGATGAATGAAGTGACAAGTGTTAGAATCAAGACTATAAGACTTACCATTAATCTTCAAATTTGATTATGACTACCAATTTATAAATCTTGGATGTTATTTAGGTGTATTTTATGAATTTAGATTATAGTATTTATCATTTATCAAGTATGGTGTAATTTGGACCATCAATCTTATGATTTGAGATGATGTATATAAATATTGAAGGATACAACATCACAATATTGAGTTAATCTTCACCATTCTTTCTTAAATATAAATATTGTAGTTTATTGTGTGTGTAACGATGGAGGCTTTCCTTGATTTCTAGATTGACCATTGATTTATATGAACCATCAATTTTTGTATTATCTTGCTTGTGGTTTGTGTGTTTTGAAGGGTGTAAGATTATAAGATTCATTTTTTATCTTCAAGATTTAATTTTAGAAAATATTATAAAATGATTTGTGAAGTGGTAAAAGGCGGTGGATCCTAATTGTAATATTGGATGTTTATCTCTACACATTATCCTAGACTTCAATTTTACAATTTGAGGTGTTGTCTACTAAATAAGAAAGGCCCATGATTCTAATAATTTCTATAGATATTAAGGTTGATTCAATCTCAAACATTGATCTAAATGTTAGCATTTAGTTGAATTACCATGAGTGATGGTCTTTGTTATCTAATTAAGGGTGATTTTATCAAGTTTGAATGTCTACCATTGATGCAATAGAAAGTTTATGGATGTAACACGTGATAATATAAAGGTTGTGGTTCATACATGTATTCTACGGTTAATGAAGATTTCATATAATTTTAAGGAGAATTTACCACAAGTTACCAAGATTTTTATAAATTCCATTAAAAAAATTTCAATTGTGGAAAAGTGTATTTGAGTTGTTAGAGTAGGGGAATTCATTAATTAAGGTCAATAAACAATCAAATGTTGGATTATGTGAGTTAAGTAATTTTTCTATAACAAATCGAGCACTAATTTAATATCCGTGTTGGCTAGATTTTTGCACGGACTAAAAATCTAGCGATATGAGATAAATCTCCCTCATTTACCGATGAGGCTCCCGTGTAAGATGTTTATCAATTTAGTGGGTATGAATCCTAATAAATATTTGTGGGGTTTTAATTTAATTACAAAGCTCATGAACCATAGCTAAGTAATTATGTAGCAAGTAAGCAACTATTTGTGACATATTTTGTAAGGGGAAATAATATAATTTGGGAAAGAAGAAAGGAAGATATGTAATTCGACCAATAGTTTACAGAGTTGGTTTCATACACATGGATTAAATAAACAAGTAGATCTCACAATATTCAAAAGTAAAGGAAAAGAAAAGCTTCTAATCTAAATCTCAGATAACACAAAGTTTATCTAAAGATCCACACAGATGTAAAAAGATCCACACAGATGTAAGAAGAAAATGCTCCATGGACACAAAGTTATTCAGAACTATGCCTTTATTCAATTACTCATCTTTCACAAAAATGAAATCAAGGGATGCAACACAAAGTCTAGAACTCAAGAATGCTGATTAAAAAATTGTGATCCTTTAACTTGTAGGCTCTTCCTCTATTTATAGTGTATAGATGGAAATTACAAATAGGAAGCTTTCAATGAATTGCAACAAGCTATGAAAAGGGGAAGTAGCTGGAAATCTTCCTCCTAGAATTCCTCTTTGCATGACATGCATGATTTATAATTGAAAATAAAACCTTCTATTTTGTATGTCCGCCACCTATTTCCAAGTAATTGACTTCTTCCAATAACTTGAAGTAATAACTTTTATAGCCAATTACCTAATTTTTACAATTTTAATTAATTACTCAATTGCTTTGTTGGAGAAAATAAGAGAAAGAAGAAGAAAGAGGAGAATAAATTAGAAGAAAGATGCAACACTCTTAGTCTTGTTCTTCTTCCATACTTTGCATGTTGATCCAACCTATATTGCACTTCTGCTTCATTCAATTTAGCAATGAATGATCTGAATGATATATCTTCCTTGAATCTGAGATGCTTTTTTCTCCCATATGTTGTTGAATCCTTTCCTTTTATTCTCACCAAATTGGATCTGGAAGCAATGATTGTGATTTGCTTGTGGGTGCCGCCTTTCGACTGTCTTCCCTCTTATCCTCGAAGATTTCATAGTTCTTCTCCAAAGTAGGTGCACCAAAGGTCAATGTTTTTCAGTAAACAGCTTTTAGATAAAACTCATCATCCTTGCTGTTCATGAATCAAACTTTGTCTCGATATATTCTTTTTTTTAATTTCGACATAAGACCTTGCAAATATGAGAGTCGAGATCTATTTGTGCGAACATGAAATTTCTCCTTCGATTCTGAAGATATATTCAATGTATTTGACATTGAATTTGCCTCCTTTTCACCAATATGAGCACAAGTGAAGTATTCCTCAAATAATTTATACAAGTATGTAGTCCATAGCATGCATATCTAATTTCTTCATCGAGACCTGATTATAAAGCCTACTGCCCTCTATTTTTAGAATTTGATTTTATGCCAACCAAGCTAAATATATTATTTAATTCCCTATGCACTCACATCAACATGCGAGATAGCAAAATAATAAAAGGAAGCCTTTCCAACCCTAGACGCCAAAATTGGATGCTTTCCTACAATTAAAAAAGTTAGCTTTTAGGCATTTAGCTATGCCAGAATGGGTCGCACTTTTTGGCTAGGAATTGTGTGAAAAATAAGAGGGCAAGGAAGTGGGAATTTTTATCCTTCCAAGCAGCTCCAAAATTCCCATTTGTACTTTAAGTGATTTATCTTTAATAATGGGAAAAAACAACCTTCTAGGAAGGCTCCAAATTCCCACCTTCCTGCTAGCACAAAAATTCCCATTGGCACTTAGAAATCATCCTTCCAAAAAATGTGACTTGCATGGAAGAAATCTTCTTTCCAAAAGTGCGACTTGCATGGGTGAATAAAACTTCTTTGGTGGGAATTTTTACCCTTCTAGGTAGCCCCAAAATTCCCATTTGTACTTTAAGTGATTTATCTTTAATAATGGGAAAAACAACCTTCCAAGAAGGCTCCAAATTCCCACCTTTATGCTAAAAACAAAATTCCCATTGGCGCTTTAAGTGATTTGAATTTAATAACGGAAAAACAACCTTCAGAAGCCTCCAAATTCCCACCTTCCTATTGACACCAAAATTTCCATTGGCACTTTTTAATTATTTGACTTTAATAATGGAAAAAAAACCTTCCATGAAGGCTCCAAATTCCCACCTTCTTGCTAGCACCAAAATTCCCATTGGCACTTAAAAACCATCCTTCCAAAAAATGCGACTTGCATGGAAGAAAGCTTCTTCCCAAAAAGTGTGACTTGCATGATTTCTGCTTTTAAAGTTGCTGAAAACTCATTAACAACATTTTATTTCTATTTTTGGATTTTCAGTAAAGAAAACACAAGCAAAGAATAAAATTTTCCATTTTTGGAAAGGGTCCGAGAAGATGTAGCAACAAAAACTTGTAAGTGCCATGAATTTCACTCTGTGGTTCCATTTTAGCCATTGTTTTCTTTAAATGTGCATATTTTCTAGAGCTCTACACATAAATGGCAATATTTTTCTTATTTTCATAAAATTCATTATTGCACCTTTTTGGACCAAACAACCTCTTACAATCTTAGAATCTGAGCTTTGATCACCTTTAGAAAGATTAGTAATTAAAAATAATGGATAGATTTTCAAAACCCTAGCCCGGAAAAGGTATGACGGGGAAGAATGAATAGGCTACAGGAATTGCCAGAGAAAAAAACCAAAACAAAGACAAAAATAAATAAAACAAAACAAAAGATGTCGTGGACAATTGCTCAAAAAATTTCTCTGATTAGCTGATCTGCAAAAATTCTTCCTCTCCAGTGAATGTTTTGTGGTAATAATGATGGGGTGAAGTGCTTTATATAACCTAAATCCACCAATTTTATCTAAATCTATTTTTAAAAGAATTTATTTATTTAATAAATAAATAAATAAAATTCTCTTAGACAAAACCTGGCCAAGGGATAGAGTGAGTTTTAGCATGTGGGTACTTGGGGAATTTGGATTTTATGACTCTTTAGGGATACCTTAGAGCAATGCAAACAACTGCAGACAAAACAAACACAAAACACAACCCGTTACTTGAAAAGAACGAAATTTTTAAAAGGGGTAGTCCCAAATTTCAGGGTGAAATCTCGTGTACACCAATCCGAAACATAAGTATATATGAATCCTAAGAAATATAGTGAGAGGAAAAATCCTACAAATTCTAGGAAAATAAGTTCATGTTCTAACTTGATTCCCCCTCTTAATTATACATTTATATTCATCTTGAATTATGATAGGTATAATGAATCTTCTATTAAAAAATCAACCAATTTCCCAACTAGAAAGGTTTCAAATAATGAGGATAGTCCATCAAGTTACTTTAGCAAATAATTACAAGACATTATGGACCTATTTATCTATAGTATTAGGGAAAATAAACCAGCTACATATACGTATTTGTTCATGTATTCTTGAGATTGTAGACATAAAAGTTCCTCTATAAATTACATTGGATTGATTACTTACAAAGGTTTACAATACTCAATTTTCTCCTTGACCCTACCCTAGAGATCTAAAATGCCACGTTATACAACTCACACAAGAGGACCATTGTGAGTCTTTATGGAAAGATCTTACTAGAACTCATTCTTGATTAAATTAAGAGTACATTCGATCTACATTTAATTTTTGGGGAACCTCTAATTAGGACATTATAAATATAGACTATATGCCCAATCAATTTCTATAAGGCCACAACTTTACCATGTTTCATGCCCTAGCCTATTGTTACCCTTAATGAGAAAAATATTTTTGACAACTAATAAAAGGATATCATTTAACTTCAAAAAGTTTCTTTATTATATGACCCCCTCAAACAAAATACTACGTCAAGTCTTGGGGATGGATAATACAAAAAAATAGATAACCTACATATTTCCCTATTAACCAAGGTCTTGAGAAACATAATGATATTTTATTTTATTCGGAAACCTTTTACCTAAAAATGGATGATGCACCAAGAAAGGTAAAATGTGGGCATGCATTAAATTTGTGCTTTTTTCCCATATATATTTTATGTATTTGGAAAATTTGATTGAAAATAAATAGAGACTTATGGTGAGTTCTAAATTTGTTGGTGGAGACTCAAGGATGGCCCTAGAAAGCATATACAATTATAATCCCACATTTTTGAAAAGGATGAAAAATTATCAATTTATGTTATCTTCTAAGATCATTTTGTGACTTTATTACATGAGAATCTATAAGTGAAAAAAATATATGGAGTAGATATTAAATCCAAAATGATGTTGAGGCCTTATGTCTATTAAGATATTGGCATTCAAAAAAAAATTGGGGAGAGTATTGATATCGAAAAAAAAAACAACCACACTTATTGAAGAATATATAAGTCAGGAGGTATTCCTTTAAAGTTCCCAACCTATATACCCGATATGTTGGTTTTGTTGAATTTTATGATGTATTTTGTTTCAAATAGTAGAGATTTTACATTGGTATATAATGATGCCCTGATCAAGGCACCTAACACGTGTGGTTGGGGATATCAAATTTGGAAATAAAACTACATTGAATATCCTATAAATACTACTTATTGTTCTTGGATTCCCAAAGGTGGAATTAATCATAATATATGATCCTTAAGGAATCATTCTTAAAAGAAGATTTATAATTGGAAGGAGTCTAGATTTAAAAATCAACCAAGTGTTAATGAGGAGATTAGAAGAAATTTTTGAAATCTATAAGATTTCCATCATCGAGATATAAGTATGCATAATTTTTTAGGAGTTAGAAAATACATATGGAATAGGATTACACCTATCTTGTTGCTTCTTTAATAAGAGACTATCCTAGTGAAATGAACTTCCTTATAGATGATATAACAAGAATAATGAAAATTCATTCGACACACACACACGTAGGTTGAAAAAGTAATACATAGGAAACAACCTTACGTTTATGTCACTGAAATTCTTATATTAGAGAAAGATGTGCAAGCATTAGCTATAACACAATAGGAAGAAAACTAGAAGTGAAGAGGTTGGCATAGAAAAATATAAAGTTTTAGAAGCATACCATGAATAACATGTAATTATAGGACGTGTTTAGGTAATAATGATCCCAAACACTCATAGATTCCTCTAAGAACCAATTTATATGAACCATGATTAAGGTGGACATGATTCCAAGGATGTATTAATAATTGTCCTTGAGTGAGAAATGGAATATCATTATCCTTGATAAAGATGAGTTAGATGATGACACAATTAGATAATATAAGGAAATATAACACAATCCAAATTTATTCGATTGTAACATATTTCATGTAAATTGATAGGTGTCAAGAAAATTAGTCACATGAAGCACAACCACTATATGACTACTCAATCAATGAAGTGGAAGAAACTATGTAAATACATTGTGTTGCTCCAACCTAGAAAATCCAAAATATCGCATTAGATGATGCCAATCCTAAAGAAGATAATAAAATCATAAAGGAGTGTATAATTATGGTCATGTTTGGATGGGATGTTGAGAATCCCTTACTAAATATTTAAATGATGAAATATGAGGACCCTCATGAAATTCTACGTGTAAACATACCTTTGAAGGAAATAATTTGATGCTTCCATGGAACTAGATTTCAGACCTAGGTGGGTGCTAATCCTAATGTTTGTTTCTACTTTAGGAAAATTTAGGAAAGACTTGTATGCATTTTTGGGAGATTTTTGTAAGGTGGTTGTCAAAGTTTCAGGTGAATTTCAAGCAAGTAAATGATTGTATTATATTGTCTTATATATGGTTGTGTGGATACAATTTTACATTAAGGTTGATCCATATGGGGAAATATTGGCCCATAAAAGATACCCAAATTGAGAAATTGAATTTTGTGTGTCCTTGGATGGGACCATTCTACCTAGGACCTAACCATTAGATAGTTTGATTAGGATTAGATGATGGTTGTCACAAATCTCTATGCATGGAATTTAGCAATAACATATTGCTTACAGTAGTATGAGAAATTATGTAGATGAATGAGAAGTGTAATGAGGAAATCAAGTCTTGCAATAGGACTAACGATGGACTAGGATATAACAAGTAATGTCAAAATAGGTGCATAAGTCATGAATTAAGAGATTAAACCAATACTAAATATATCAAGTGATAGATTACTAAATAGAGGTATCTATAATTACATACACATTTTCATGATGATATTGATTTAACAAAAATAATATTTTTGTTTAAACCCTAGATAGGCTATTTTAGAGTCACAACGATAAATAAAGCAATAAAGTACATGAAGTGACACAAGAAATAAGAAAATTGAATGAAACCCTAAGTGCAATAAAGAGTTATAATACTTAGTTGATTTTTGTGATATTCCCGCTAATGTGCGAGAGGTGGAAGACTAGTATAACTAGAACAAAGGAGGTTGTAATTAAACATAGAAAAATATAGAAGTGTAGAGGAAGGATGAACCAGGTGCTAGGGGCGTGTCAGGTGCACGTACACTAGGATCCCTGTCAGGCATAGAGTCTACGCAGTGCTCGAGAAAATGATCGTCTCATGGTCATTGAGTTGTAGCAATCATTTGTTGTCTGTCGCTATAATGTCACACTGTGATCACCGATGTTGTTGATAACTTGCAATAAAGATATGACCTAAAAACCCCAAAACATAACAAATCCTAAAAATAAAATAATGCAAAATGGGGATCATACTTTCCTCAACTATCAACAAAGTGATCTTATGACCAAGTTATGCACTATATCTCAGACCCAATATAGTTCTATGTGTGTGTGTGTGTAGAAATCGTGCCCTAGGTGGCTCTTGTGCTTGTTGCACTCGATATCAAGAAAGTAGCTATATGTAGAATATGTAAATAGATGTGTGCATGGAAAAATGAACTTCCCCTCCTATGCATGTATGCAGAATAACCAGATCCCTTGTCCCTTGAATGATGCTAGATGGATGCAATGATGCTCTTAGATGCTTTGTGGATGCAACCTTAGGTGGTGATAATAGATGCTTAGAGCTTGGTCCTTTAATTTGATCACATAACATTGTATTTATATGATTCCCTTTCTTGAATTTCATAATTGATCACTAAAAGGCCGAACCCTAAGAGATAAGGATATCTAACAAATAGAAAGGACCCAAAAGGAGAAAGTAAGATACAAAGAGGCCTAGGGCACCTAGAGGGGATGAAGGCACCTAGGTGTTGGCGACTTGGCTGGACTTTGGTGTCTAGAGCCATAAAACATGAAGTATCAAAGGTTAGACTGAGAAGTAGGGTGTGTTGGGCCAAGAAGGAGACTAGAAAGGAACCTAAGAATCCAAATATAGTGATCAATTAATAATTTTCTCCCTTAGGAAACATATGAATGCAATGCATGTGATTAGGACCTAGAAATGTACCCAAGTGCGTGATTTAGTGTCTACATTTTCCCCCACTTTATGTTTTTGAGATAAATCTTGATAACATAAAGTAGATAAAGATGTGTACCTGAAAACCATGTAGATCGATGATGAAGATTGTGCAAGAGACAAGAAAAAGTGCGAAGTGTTAAAAATTGAAGAGTGGAAGCCGAGAGAAGAGGAAGTAAAAGTAAGGTGAGGGTGTATGTGTAGATATCAAGTTTGTACCTATTGTTGATGTTGATTGTTGCTGATGTGTGATTGATGTGACTACTGCTTCCCATAAGGAAGGACCTATAAAAGAGAAGAATGAACAAGTAGTCAAATATGTGTATATAGAAAAGTTTCGATCCAAATGTATGAAATGCATGTAAAAAGTGTGAAAAATGTTGAAAATAGAAAAAGGAACATGTGCACTTGATCCGTGATGAGTAAAATGGATAGAAAGGATCCTAAACATATTGTAGAAGAATGATTTTTTTGGGTGATCTCATGCCAAGTGTGAGTTTTTGGGGCGATATCACGCTATAATGAAGTGATGTTAAGAGAAAGGGATAGTTTCATTCTCCATCCTTTGACTACTTCCCAAAATTTATACACCATTGTAGATGGTGTGATCATGTCTTGCTTAAGTTCGATCCATTTTCATACAAAGAAAAAGGAAGATGCATTGTAAATTGATTGTTGGAGGACTATTCTGTATTGTGCCACCTACTATGTGAATTGGTGACAAACATGATGATATGAGAAAAAATGTATATATACTCCCCTGGTCATTGTCATCCAAGAAGTGACATAAGCACTTAGGTTCCCAAGTCTTTATCGAGCACTAGTTTATGTGCTAGAATAAGGACCCAAGTATGATTATGAGCCCTATCTAAGATTGTAGACTATGTTGAATCTATGTTGTCTTGTGTGACTGCAGACTACTCAATGGGGTAACCGATTTACCTAATATATGCCCCCTCGTTTGTGTTACATGTGATGTCGCTAGGAGGATGCATCCCAAAAGAGGACTCCATGCTGAAATGATACCGATATGTAGGAGGGAATGTGCTTAGTAGAAACCACAACACATCAAACAATGGCTTGGAAATAAGTGTTAAGTGCAAAAAAGCATGCATATTGAAAATAGTGTAAGCTAGCAAACAAGAAGACAATGTAGTCACAATGTCGCAAGACAATCAGGGTTGAAGCAACCAAAATCATACAAGTAGTGATCAAGAAAATAGATAGGGAAAATCCCACAAACAATGAGATACATTAGTAAACAGAGATAAACAATAGTAAGCAAATCAGCAGACAACCATGGTGGAAAATAGTTCTTGTAAAGAAAATTCTACACATGAATCACCTGTTAGGATGTTAGAAAGATATAAAGTATGTCCAAAAGCATGTATGATCCGATAGGGTAGTGTGCTAGTAGAAATAGGAAGTAGTATAAGATGAAATGATAACACCTTTAGTGTGTATGAAAGTGGATCCCTAGAGACCTGCTTTGTGGGGTAAAAGACACGGTGTTGAGCATTGAGGTGCGCATGTAATGATATGTGTAAATTCTGTGATCATAACTATAAAGGTAAGTGAATGCACATATGCATAAATAAAAGATAATGACATACAATGTATCTGTCATCTAGCATGTTTAAAATTTTTAAATGTAAGCATAAGAAAGCAATAGTAAATACAACCAAGATATAAAGTATGCTGGGGAGTGAAGATGGAATGGAATGCAATGTGAGTATGATAGGAGCCACGTGCCCCCGAGTGGATGTGTATGCATGAGATGAGGTTCATTTATACATGCCCCCTCAATAGTCAAGAATGAACCATAGAACAAGAGTGCGTCATTAGGAAATGGTTTGAATGATGTGTATGCTAGAGAGATTCAATCAATAGAGTAGAGAGTATAGATTCTAGAATGGTGTAATGTGATGTGAAAGATAGAAAGATTGAATGATACATTAGAAGAATTTATTGTGGAGCATATGATGTATAAAGATGTGCATGAGACACTAAAATAGATTGATCATGAAATGTCGAAAGATGCTAGAAAGTTTGAACAAGACGCTAGGGAGATTGATCATGAAATGCGGAGCATAACATGTAGAAATATGTGAGTGTGTAAAATATAGAATGATGAAAGTGTGGTGAGTTTCAATTCATATTCAAACCCTCAACAGTCAAGTTTGAACCATGGAACTAGAGTGCATCATAGGGTAATGAGCACAACGTGTAAAGGTAGATGCAAAAGTGATATAAAGTGAATAATTCACATAGTATGTGGTAAAATCTATGAGAAAAGATGTCAAACATGCATATAGTATGCATTGTGTAGTGTGTGAGTGTAGTCATAGTTTAGACCCTTAGACCAATAGTCTAATTGCATGTGCACCAACCTATCACCCCAGCGGCACTCCAAGGCGCACACCCAAGGCACGCGCTAGCGCCAGAGCCTCTCCTTTATGTGAGTCTTGTGAGAATGCATCATCTTATGATAGATAATCAAATGTAGAAGAATATAAAAGAACTATACAACATTCTAAGAACCTAGAATGAGTTGTCATCTCATTGCATCTAGAAAAGAGTAATAGCAAACAACATATGAAAATGGTTCATACATAAAGGAAATGCATAAGGAATATACTCATGAACACGTATATGGTTTATAATAGAGCCTTATATTCATATCAACATGTTTAAGTACCACATTACATTCCATGAAACCATTACAAACCTTCATATTACAATGTAGAGCCAAGTCATGCATCATAACTACACTATGTTCATCACATTACAAAAATGATTGCATACCCATCCCTCTAAATGTGCCATCACTCCCAGAGTTCTCCTAATCCCTAACCCCTAGAACCCTCCATTATATTTCTACAGAGCTTTTCCTCTCTTCAACTCCGTTATTTTCTTCTATCGGGTGCTTGTATTTATAACCTTAGCAACCACCACCATGCCTTTATGAAGTTATAGATCGGTTGCCAAGTGTCAAAGTGGTCCTCCATGGGAGCATGCCTTCTCAGATCTAAGCTCTCCACTCTTTGCAATGATGTTCTTCTGGAACCTTCCATTGCGCATGGTGACACCTTATCCACAAGGGTCACAATTTTCTTGTGTGCTACAGGATGTTGAATGCGGCTAAGTCCAAAACCCACCTTACCTTGCACACATGCACCGTGTGTTCTACAAAACACTGCTAGAACCCTTCCCTACATGCCTTCAACCCCGCACGTCCTTCTTTAACTAGGTCCCGTGTGCCCACACGCCTTCTCATCCTTATCTAATATTCAGGGCCCAACATCACCCCACACTATGCCTATTCTCCATCCTCGGAAACAATTTCTTCAATGAATCAAAGAATGAATGGGCTCTTACAAATGGTTGGAATGGAAGAATAAAGAAATGAAGAAATGGGGGAAATAATGAAAGAATGGGGAACTTGTTTATCATTGGAGGAGGAGAGGGAAATCCTTCCCTAATTCTACTTCTAACTTTCCCCAAGTGTCGACCTCATTCTGAGCTTGCTAACAGAGGTCACCCACTAGGGCACTTACCTCCCCAAAGCTTAGCCCTTCTCCCTTAGAATTAATTGTCTCTACAATCCCATCCATTTTCTTCCCAAATCCTTGAGCGCATCCATCCTTTGAGTGATTTGGGGGTACAATTCTTTTATCGGTTCTTGATTGAGCCCCGCAAGGTCTCAATGGCCTCTGATTTCTTTTCCACTTCGGCTAGGATTTTGTCTCACTCACCTTGTTCCCCTTATTATTTTCTTGGAACTCCTTGAGTTCCACTTCATGGGTGGCAACCAAGATACTTTCCACTCTATCCCTATCCACACAATTATCATAGGCAGCCTCAAAGAACTTGCACATAAACTTTTACATCGGCGAGGATCTTGTTGTACTAAGCAACAATTTCTACAACCTTTATCTTATCCTATTTTTCTTGGTGTACAATGCCTCTTCTGTGGATTCTAAGGCAAGTGGTCACCTCTCCATAGTGAGTATGTGGGTCAAGTCTTCTAGGCACTGTAAGGTTGATCCATATTTTTGCGTGGGTGGTGTTAAGTCTGGATGCTTCAAGATAATGGAATCCATGATCATCTCTATCTTCTTGTATACCTCGCGCACCCTTGCCTTCTCATATTTTAACTCACACCTTAACTGAGCATTGATTAACTCCTCTCGCTTTAGGTCCTTTCTTTTCTTAAGGAGATCCTCCTCCTTTTTCTCTAGCTCTGCCTCTAGGAACTTCACCCTATCATTTCTTCCAAAGATTTTGGCTTCAACCTCAACTAAAACTTTGTTGAGCACGTTGTAGATTTTCTCATCTGATAATTGTTAAGCATTCACCAAGGGGTTTATTCCTTTTATTTTGGTACCTTCATCAATTCTCCTTGGCTTATTTCAAATTCGGGCTCATCAATGTGGGACTCAAATTCCCATGATAGCATTTTCCTTGTCCAAGGGTATGCACCTTCCTCATCAAATGAAGCCATGGCTAAGAGTTATTCCATTGGTATGGTGCTATGAAAGCGCTAAAAAAACCTTGTTTAGATCATTGATGTAGCCCATTCCCTAGCCTTATGCTACTTCTGTGATCTTCCTCCCTGTGCATGTGGCCCTTGGAAAGCTTACAGCCAAACTAGGATCCCCCCATGCTGCCATATTCTTTTCCTACACTTTCCTCCTCAAATTCCTTCAAAGAACTCATCCACTGCATGCATTCAACCTCTTGTTCCACCAGCTTCTTGATAATTCCCACCAATTATCTCTCCATGGCCTCTTCTATCTGTTCCTTCATGAGGCTTGGGGTCCTTTTATCCTTTGTATTTACTTCTCCACTCACCCCCTTGCCTTAAGCCTCAGCCTCTTCTTCGTCATTCTTCTCCTCATCCTCTTTTTATACTCCTCATCTCCTTCTTCCTCAGAATCATGCACCTCATAGAAGGGATGGTATTCACCTCCTTCAGGATCATCATCATCATCCCTATCGCTGATGTAGGCATCTAGACTCTCCGTCTCTTCTGAATCTACCTCATCTATCACCTTCTGCTTCTTCCTTACTAGGGATTCTAGTATAGGAGATTATTCCTTTCCTTTTCTTTGACAGGTGATGTCTTCCTTGGTAATTCCTCATGGGTGAGGGGATCCTCATGTTCTAGCACTTCTTCTTTTGGGGTCTTTACTTTGATAGGAGACTTATTTCTCCGCGCATAAGTACTAGGCTTAATGCTTGCTTCCAGCGTGCCCACCGATTGTGTGGTTTGAACACTTGGTGCCTTCTTCTCCTGCACCTCTTCTCTTTCTCTCTTCCTTAGTGCAACCTTCTTCCTTCCTATAGGGTCTTCAAGAATGGAGAAATCATTCTCCAAGTAAGCACCCTTTTCAAATTTTGTCCTTATGCGCAGATACACCCTTGCTGTGGTCCTCCCTACAATCGGCAACATTAAAGGCTTCATCATTTGTACTTCGTGGGAGACATATCTCTCCACGTATGTGCAATTATTTGGGTAGACGAGATTCTGATGCAGCTTGTGGTGGTCTAGATCTACCTCACTAAGGTCAAACCTTAGTCTCTTGGCCTCCTTGAACCGATTGACTTCGGCTTGGAAGTATTGCGCGGTGAAGGAGAAGGGTAGCTTGCACCATGGACTCATAGTCCCATCTGTCAATGTAAATATACCAATGTAGAAGTGTTGGTACACTGTAAATTTTGCCTCTCCATCCATGAGCACTGGTAATTTCTCTCCTGGGATTCTCCAATCTACTCCAAATACATCGCACATTCATTTGTACCACTTTTCCAAGCGCGCCTTGTGAGCGGCTGTCATGGTTTCACAAGTGTACTTCACAAACCTTTTTATGGGTGAGGGATCCTCTTTTGGATACTCCCAAACAAAATTTTCTGGCCCATCGGGCACTCCAATCTCTGAAAAGATAATGGTGAGGAGGACATTACCAAATAATATCTTCTCTCCCTCCTACGCTGCGCTTATGATCTCATCCGTGATGAAAGCAAACAAGTTATATATTGTTCCCGATATCTTCCGGCATAAATTTAGCCATGCCTTATTCACTTGTGTCCATCATTCCGATCATTGAGCTTGGTCACCAAGCACACAACCATCCTCATAATAGGGTCTAGAATCTTGGCGATGTCAAAGTATCACAACCCCTTCTTGTAGTCATACGCAGCTACAATCTCCTTGATAGCCTCCTTGTCGCTTAGATCATCATATATACTCTCTCCTTCACAAATAAGGCATGTGAACTTGGATATCAGTTGTGGTGTTATGTGCATCTTATGCCCCACAAAATAAAAGTGATCTTCATGTACGCATGACATCAACCACTGATAAAGGTGCTCAGGCTTTCCAAAGTAAGGCAACTCATATAGTTGTAATAATCCATCCTTCTCCAATTTGACCTTCACCTCGTCATTGTAAATAGGCATTCCATCTGGCGTCCTCTTGTTATTTGGGTGAACCAACTCTAACACCATTTCTTTCTCAGTTGTGCTTTGTGCAATGGTTATAATCGCTCACGGCCATCTTTGCAAGTGTGACTCCCATTCTTTTCCTAGTAATACCCCATATGGGTACTACATTTATGCGTACCATTCTTCATTGGAGCTTATGACGACGGTGGTTATATTTCCTTTTCCTTTTCTCTTTGTTTTCTTCGGTGAAATGATTGGTTTCTTTGGTGCCATTCTTTGGTTGGGCTAAACTTAAAACTCCTTCCCCTTATTCTTCTCTACTAATTTGCTGAATCCAAAGCCCACTCTTACGAAGAAGAAATCCTTTTTCCTTCGTTCCTAGCCAGAAAAACCTAACTCGGGAAATCCTTCCACAAGACGGTGCTCCTCAACCAACTTTCCCCACACCTATGTACTCCTTCCACTTTGGTTTGTGGATCTATTCTAGCCATGCACTTTAGATCTCTCTGATTCTTCTTTGCACAAATCTCTCTGGATGCCCTAGTTCGTGAGAGATTCTTTCACTTCGTAATCGCAAGGTAAAATAATGATGTGCCCGACTTCATATTTATAGCTTTTCCTTCTTTCCAGCATTAAATGTTATACCACCTACCACCGTACTTGACACTAAATGTGGATTTTTCCTTAAAACCGACCTCAAGCGCTTTTACCCACATGCCACATCCTATGCAAAAATCCTTTACAACCTTCTGGCATGCAAAAATCCAATCCAACCGAAGACTCTTACGTGCGAATCTATAAGACCAAGGCACTTCTTCTATCCTCTTCTTGATTTTTTCCTCGCCTACCTCATGTTGTTCATGTGCTCTTCATCCTTTATACGTGGTCTTTGTTATAACCTTCTCAACACCGAAATTCATCAACCACCATTTCCTCATGCACTTTCTCAACCTTACGCACTTCCTTGTACTAGGCACTTAACTTATCTTACATGCTTATACTTTACATTACTCCACCCCATAGTAAAAATAGATGTGTGGTCCTCTGCGCATACACAACTTTGGAAAAATAATGTGGTTACTAGTGCACAAGGCACAAAACGAAACAAAAAGAAAGGAACAAGCAACGAGAAAGGGAAACACAAGAAAGGAAAAGTATAAAGGGAAATTCTTGACTAATTATAAATACACCTTATTACAAACACCAAGAAGACTTATTTATAGTAGGGATTCAACATAATCCCATTGAAATGACCTAGTAATCTCATCCCATCCAACATTTGTAACTGGAAAGCACCTGAATCAAGAATGTACGAGATGATGTAGGGTCCCAACCAATGGAATTTCAACTTCCCAAGATGGCACAAATACTTGGAATCATACAACAACACCATCTACCCAACCTCAAACTTCTTGTTCTTGATATGACGATCATGCCATGCCTTTTGTCTTACTTTTTCTATCTTCTGACTCCATCTAGCAAGTGATCACCTTTCGTCTAACTGCATCAACTTATCAATCCTTTCTTCTAGTGCTTGCTCATCAACTAACCCTCCTGCACGTGTTATATATAGCAATGGTAACATGAATTCAACTGGAAAAATAGCCTTCATGCTAAACACTAATTAAAATGGTGTGGCCTTGTTCAACCTCTTGTAGGTTATCCTATATTCCCATAGAATGACTAATACTTTGTCATCCCAATCTTGTCTTCCAACGTCATAGATTTTAGTCAATGTGTGACTTAGTATTTTGTTAAATGCCTCAAGTTCCATTTACTTGAGGGTGATATATGGTAGTCTTGTGATGGGCCCCCATAAAATTTTGCTAATAGGATCCTGACGTTTTATTGAGAAAGTGTGTACCTCTATCACTTGTTAAACTTAAAGGACAACCATACATGCTGATTATGTTCTCCCATAAAAATATAGTAGTTGTCGTTATGGTGTAATCCTTTATAGGCATTGCCTCTGCCCACCGTGTCAAGTAATTTTTGCAAGTGATGATATACCACAAAACAGTCCTTCACGCAATCGAAAAATCTGCCCTACAAATTTAATTACCCATTTTTCAAATGGTTCAACACTGGTTATTGGTTGCAAGGGCATTTCATCTTTCTTTCCGGAGTTTACCAAGGCGCTGAAAATGGTCATAGACCTCTGCAAAACGTAATACAATCCGGTAGATGGTTTCCCACAAAGCCCTCGCTAATAAAATATTCCACACAGTAGAATTTCCTACACAAAGTGTCCTTTGGCAATCCCACTATGTGCTTCCTCCATAATTTCCATGTGCTCATGCTCCAATATGCATCGGCACAAAACCTCATCATGACCCAACTTATACAGGTCTTCACTAATCAACATGTAGGGTGCGGCGCGTATAACTAAATACTTTTTCTCCAGATCCTTCATCCCTTCCGGCACCACACCTATTTTTAAAAACACTACGATATCTTCCAAGTCTAAGGGTGCTCACCACAACCTAAATAGTTGTGCATCTAACATGGTATCCTCAAAGCTTTGCGTCTCACTTGAGTTAATCCTTGATAAGTGGTCGAGGCCCCGAATTGTTTTTTCTTGGTTTTATGACCAATGTGAATTCAATCTCTTGAAATAATACGACCCAATGAAATATGCACCCCTATAACATGAGCTTGTTGACTAAGTACTTCAATGCCATATGGTCCGTGTAGAATATAAATGGTGTTGCCAATAGATACTACCTAAACTTATGTAGTGCATAGATAATAGACAATGCTTCGTGCTCAGTAGTTGTGTAATTCTATTCTACCGGTGTCAACTTTCTACTTGCAAAACACAAGGGATAATCAACAATTCCCTCACCAGGTTGTGCTAGTACTGCTCCCATAGCTATCCCTTAGGCATCAACATGCACATGGAAAGGCTTATTCCAAGAAGGAAAGTGTAATATGAATGCCGTGAAAATCCTATCCTTCAAAGTGTCAAATGTCTTATGTTGCGCTTCCCCAATGAAAGGCACTCTTGTGTTTTAACAATTCCTCCAAGGGCGTGGTGAGCTTGGAATACCCCTTGATGAATTTTCTATAATACCCCATATGCCACAAGGAATCCACGCACTGCACTTTGACTAGTAGGCTCCCCTAATCCCATAATAATTGTAACTTTGGCGGGATCCACTAGTAAGCCTTCTTTGCATATAATATGTCCTAAAAGGGTTCTAAATGGAGTAGCAAAGACACATTTCTTAATGTTGAGGGATATCCTTAATTTCTGAAATCTCTCAAACATCAGCCTCAAATTATCACAATGGTCCTTCACCAATCCATACACAGTCTAGTCATCCAGGTAAACTTGAAGAAACTTATGGATGAAGTTCTAGAATTCTTGTACCATAATGCTTGAGAACATAGTAGGTGAATTCTTCAATCCAAAATGTAGAACCATGTAGGCAAAACTTCCCCATTCAATCGTAAAAGTTGTCTTTCTCTAGTCTTCCTTGCAATCCTAACTTGTTGATACCCGAGAACCCATCCATGAAAGAGTATACTTGCGCCCAACTTACTCCAAAATTTATTCAAGAAAGGGGTTGGAAAGGGGTCGATGACACACACCGCATTCGGATCCCGTGAGTCAACACATACCTTATCCTCCCATCCTTCTTGATACACCGATAACCATTGGGATGATCCATTCTGATTCTTCCACTACCTCAATGATACCAGATGTTATCATCTTGTCTATTTCTTCCTTGACCCACACGCGTAAATTTGGATTCATCCGATGAGGAATCTTCCAAATCAGGAACAAATGTTCCTTCAACTTTATTTTCATCTCCCCCAAGGAATGGTTGACGCCTTTGAGTTCATGGTACTCGTGAGGGAACAAATCCTAGAACTCACGCAACAAATCAATGACCTTTGAAACTTATTTTTCTAACCAATAGTCCCCAATGATAGCTTCCTTAGGTTCTATTTTTGTCCCAATGTTAACCTTATTTGTTTTCAAGGGCTCATGACAAAGTGGCGTGATCACTCATCGATGCTGCTATCTATGACCTTGTACATACCTTCGAGTGGCTAACATCCAAAGTTTCCATTTATTCTCCATTTACTACATAGACCATCTTTCCCTTTTCTTTTTCCATGCACAAATGCTCACACCTGTACTTCCTCTGATTCTTCTTCATTGAGGTGCGTCTCCAAATCAAGATCACCCAATAGTTCTAGTAGACTATCTTCTTTCATAGCAATATATCCCATCGTAAGGTGCTTGATTACTTGCAACACCTTATCTATTGATGGCTTGGTACTCCTATACTCGAAAGCTTGAATGAGATCAGCCACCAACTCCTACCAATTACCTGTTTGATGACGCATCTCTAAATGAATATACCATGCACACGCATAACCTTGTAAGGTGGAATACAACTTATGCACCCATAACGAAGGTGGTAACGCTTATGTGCTTCCCATCTAGGCCTTCTCACATGCTTGGATATGAAATGAGGCGGTCTCTTTACCATGGTAGTCTTGTATGACCGTGGGCGCATTGCTCCTAGAGAACCTTACAAAGAATGTGATTCTTACCTCGCGCCACTCTAGGAGGTTCTCCCAATGTGTAGCCCACCAACATGTTGCAGTTCCAAGTAGGTTATAATTGAGCATCCCCCTTCTCTCGTCCTCATTCTTCCATTGAGCTTCCATTTCCCACAAGAAAATTTTAGGATATGCTCCTCCAGAGTAACTTGGAAAATTTTTTCCTCCTAGGCACTTGACTGAGTGTGAATTTGTCACCCTTGTTACAGATCCTCTCAATTTTCATCTAATCAACTCATAGGTCCCATGCACCCAATTGTTGCATGCCACACTAGTGGTATCACTCAAAGACTGAGCATCTTCAAATTGGATGAATCCCTCTATGGGATGAATTATCTTAGGATCTTTGATGGAGCACACATAGATTCTATTAAGGAATTATTCTCCTAAGGGTTTAGTATAGGGCACTAAATTCCCATCTGTTAAAGGAATGATCACCCTTTCTTCCTTGTTTTCAAATCTGATATACCCTTTGTTAAATTGCAGGTCGACATTATTCTTGTAACACCATGGGTGCCCAAGTAACATTGGAAAGTTGTCTTCCTTGGTGAGTGCCAAGACTTCGAAGTCTCCAGTGAACTTGGCCCCTTGAATGGTGATAATTACATCCTTCAAGACTCCAATGGGAATTTTCTTAGTCTTGTTTTCCATATACAACATATTCAAATATGGTTGTAATGTAGGCCTTCCCATTTGATGCCAGGCATCTAAGGTAAGAAAATTGACCTCTACTCCCATGTCGATGAGGATATTACTCAAAATCCATCCATCAACAACCACATTCAAAGTAATCTCCTTATCATAGTCAAGGCTATGAGGAGGAAGGTTTGCATGCAAAACCTACCTTTCACACTCTGCTCCAATGCATGGTACCTTCTCCCCAGCCATTCTCCTAGCAAGGGAATAATATTCTCTTGCTTTAATATTTGACATACCTCTTGACTTCATCCAAGTCACCTTTTAAAGCCTCGACATTCTTCCTTTGCTCCAACTACTTTAATTACTCCTTTAGACATCGGATCTCCCTTGTAAACTCTGAATCACATCCATAGTTTCTTGATACACCTCTTTCTGATGAGCAGGGTCCAGATAATTTCCATGTATCACTTCCTCTCTTGAAACTAGTGTCCTTTTTTTAGTGTTTCCTGGCATGCACAAACTCTTCTCGCATCATCACTAGTACATGTTCTAGCCCGACTCATGTGCCACTCATGGCATCTATTGTGAATCGTCCTTCTTGATGCTCACCATCCGAATGTCCTTGTCTTTCTGGTGCTACTAGTTCATATGCTCATAAATCTCTATACACTCTTTATACTTATGTTTCTTTGCAAACCATGAGTATTTTAACAAGCTAGGACACTCACATTTGTAATGCTCTATAGATCCACAATTATAATAGGTTCCTTATGGGAATTCACTTCATTCTCCACCACGGTTACCGTGACCATGAAGTCCTCCATGAAAACCTATTTCACACGCTCTTCCATCTACATGCCCTTCATAACGATGGTCATCATCCTTAGAATTACTTACAAGGCTAGTCTAGAACAAACCCAGATTAATAACATCATGGGATCGATCAATCACCCGTAATCCTTGATATCATGGGTTGTAGAGGTACAAATATTATAATAGCAAGAAACATCCTTAAAATAGCGTGTTGTAGTAGAGGGTACCTACTTTCATCATGATCCCCATGGAAAATATCACGCCTACCGCTATAGTGCGTACCAAATTCGAGGAAACTATCCTTTGCATGCCCTTCCACTTCACAGGCCTATACACCAAAGCCCACTATGAACCTCATGGAATGAGTTTGTAGAAAAATTCTCCAACTACTTGATCATGTAACAAATTGATCCTCTAGAAAAGGACTAACACCAATATCAATGCTCCCAAAAGCTTCAAAGTGCATAGGGTAGCTTCCAACGCATTGCAGGTCTGTGAAAGTCTTGTGTGACAAAGCCCTTCTAAATGGTGTTATCAATCCTCTGGAAAACCATTGAGCATATTGAGAAGGATGAATGCCATAAGATAGTTTAGACAAGAGAGTCTTGAAACATGCTTCATACTCCTGCACACTTTCTCGCCATTCCCTACTAAATGTCCTTGAGTGTTGATGATCTTCCGATCAAACTCGGGGATATGCAACTCTTCTAGGAAGGGGTTTTCAATGTGGTGTAGTCTACCACCATCGATGGGGTCATACTTCCTATACCAACTATGCGTGCGTCCTTGTAATGTTGTTGTAAATTGAATTACCTTTTTCTCCATGGTAGTGATCCCTTTCATGCGCCATAGTAATTCACACTTGTGCACATGCTATGCAACATATTCAATACCCCTATAGTTTGGTAAGTGCAAAAACATCTCAAAGAATACTTGTGGAGGTGGTTGAGGAACCTGTCCTCATGATCCAGAGCCTTGGTTCCCTCCACTGTTTTCTCCTCCACCAGATCCACTGGATCCTCTAGGTCCTGTTCCTCTTGACCCACCAGATCCACCTCATGTAGTGAAAAAGGACTTGAAGTGGTCATGCCTAGTGTTCCCAATGTCCCATTGAACTGCGCACCAATGGTTTGTGATATTTTCCCCCTACCAGTTATATGTCCGCGCCACTCCCATATGTGATACCCAAACCTTGCGTACTTTCACCTTGTCCAAAGATTCCTCCAAATACATGAATGGATTGCATGAAACATGGATGTTCTAATTGAGAAATTATATCTACCGGGCATATATCAGTTAATTCCACCAATACCAACTCAAGTTAATAATACTTCTTGCTTAATTTAGAAAACCAAGCGCCGTGGGTTGGTCACGTGTGGGTTCAAATGCACACCAACGACTCTTCTTTATCCATGCAAACAAACTCTCATTAGAAGCTAAAGGGGATTTTATCCCACCGATCCACCTCATGCGGTTGGAAAAGGGCTTGAAGTGGTTGTGCAGAAAGGGTTCCAAATGTCCCACTAAATTACATGCTAATGGTTTGTGGTACTATCCCACTTCCGATTGTATGTCCCATGCCACTTTCCAAACGTGATACCTAAACCTTGCATAGCACCTTGTCCAAAAATTCTTCCAAATACAGGAATGGATTGTGTAACCATGGATGTTCCAAATGAGAAATTATATCTCTTTGGCACAGATCGATTACTCCCACCGATGCCAACTGGGTTAGCAATACTTCTCCCTTGATATGAAAAACTAAGCACTAGGGGTTGGTTGCGGTTGGGTTTAGATGCATTTGAAGGATCTCCTTTCTCCATGTAAAAAATCTCATCAGAAGTTGAAGGGGCTTCTCTCCTACGCTTGCCAAGATGGGGTAGCACAAACTACTTAGTTTCCACATCCTCTGCGTGAACCTCAACTCCTTCTCGTAACATCTTCCTCCATAGATCCATCACACTTGTAACCTCACACTTTCTAGTCATCTCCCTTTCACAAGCTTTGTTATACTTGAGTCATATCTCCTCCCTTTCCTTTTCATCTACAATTTCTGCCATCTTCCTCCACCCTAGCTTCCTCTCCTAGTGCTCAGAGAAATGCCTCTAAACTCAAGGTAATGACCAAGATCTTCATAGCTAAAGGAATAAAAAGAAAAAATGATCCTCTAGGCTCCCTCAAAAACTTGAACTCGGTAAATTCTAGGAAATAATACGTAGAAATGGCATATTTAATAGTGTAAATGGTCAGCACTCCTTTCCACTAGTGATCAACAACACACGTCCAAGTCGATCAGTATCTTGCATCCTTTGATAGTCATCTTGGGTCCATACGTGTGATCTGTAGTACCAACTTGTTACGGATGCATATCTTTGAAAGCCATTCATATAGTTCTATTGGAAAACAACAAAAGAATGTCTCATAAAGCTCATGGTATAGGTTCTTTTCTACCCATCTATGCACATTAAACTCAGGTCTAGTGTTGGATCTTTGAGAAAACTCGTCCTCTATGCTCTTGAACCATCCTTCAAAATTTTCCAAGGTTAGACATTCTCAGCGTGTCACACATCAAAGGGACAAAGATGCATACCATTTCTCACAACAACTTCGAAAAGAGGTCCCAGTAATAGAACCAAGATGTAGTCATATTTTATACCCTTAGACCAATAGTCTAATCACATGCACAATGATCTATGACCTAGCAGGTGTTGGGTGGTCACCTAAGGCATGCATGTGCACTGATCCTCTCCTTTATGCGAGTCTTGTGAGAATGCATCATCTTATAATATAATCAAATGCAGAAGAATAGAAAGAAACTATACAACATTCTAAGAACCTAAAATGAGTTGTCATCTCATTGCATCCAGAAAAGAGTAATAGCAAACAACACATGAAAAGGGTTCATACATAAAGGAAATGCATAAGGAATATACTCATGAACACGTATATGGTTTACAATAGAGCCTTATATTCATATCAACATGTTTAAGTACCACATTACATTCCATGAAACCATTATAGACCTTCATATTACAATGCAGAGCCAAGTCATGCATCAGAACTACACTATGTTCATCACATTACAAAAATGATTACGAGACCCATCCCTATATATATGTGCCATCATTCCCAGGGTTCTCCTAATCCCTAACCCTTAGAACCCTCCATTATATTTCTGTAGAGCTTCACCTCTCTTCAAATCTATTCTTTTCTTCTATCGAGTGCTTGTATTTATAACCTTAGCAACCACCGCCATACCTTTCTGAAGTTATAGATCGGTTTCCAAGTGTCGAAGTGGTCCTCCATGGGAGCATGCCTTCTCAGATCCGAGATCTCCATTCTTTGAAATGATGTTCTTATATAAACTCTTATCACATGCCTAGAATATTCCCTTTTAGATCCTACATTCGTTAGGATGACACCTTATCCACAAGGGTCATGCTTTTCTAGTGTCTTTGCCCGGGATGCTAAATGTGGCTAAGTATAAAACCTGCCTTGCCTTGTACACACACACACGTGTGTTCTACAAAACAGCTCTGCTAGAACCCTTCCTTAAACACCTTCAATCCCATGCGTCCTTCTTCAACTAGGTCCCACATGCTCACACACCATCTCATCCTTAGCTAATATTTGGAGGCCCAACGGTGAGTTTCATGTATATAGTATGCCCTTAATAGTCAAATGTAAACCAAAGCACGAGAGTGCATCATTGGGTAATGATGATAAAGTAGTGAATCAATTTTTATGTGACGAAGAAGAAAGATGAGATGTGAAGTATTAAGTGCTAGAATAGAAATGAAAAACACTTGATGATGCTATAAGGAGGGGAAATAGTAAACATGATTCCCCGAGTGTATGAGAATGTGCAAGCTATTCGATAAAAGTGAAGGGAAAGGGTCCTCCACCCAATGCATGAATAGATGAAGAATTGTTAACATGCTCTAAAGGTGCTGGTGAAGGAGATTGATGATGTTCATGTGATGAGAGTCAAGGTGGTGATCACCTATATGAAGGAGATAACAAAGGAAGCATGCATCTAGGAGACTGATGTGGTGTGTACCAAGACAAAGGATACCTAGGAGGTGATGAACACTTAGGTGAAGAAGACCTACGAGGTGATGTGACCTAAATAGAGGATTCCTATGAGGTGATGTGCACCTAGATGAAGTAACCATCTCAGCAATGGACCTAGAATGATGAGATGGACTAGCGGACCTATGAGAATGAGTGTGTCGTGCACAAGTAGGAGAGCTAGAAACGAATTGTGTTTTATATTTCAGAGTTCTATGGGACCTAGATTCTCTAGTGAGTGAAAGTGCCTCCTTGATAGGAGGTAAAGGCCATTGTGTGCATGGAGGGACACCTCGAATAGTGACAACTTGGTTATTATGGATGAACTTGTTATCGCCAAATCAATACACCCACATAATGGCCGGGATGTAAGCAAGTCATTTAGTGTAATTGGGACACATGGGATCACCTATAAATCTATGGGACTTGGGATCGAGGTGAACCTCTGGAGAAGGCTGAATTACTTTTCCTAAACTAAGTGTTGTGCTATTCCTAGTGTAATAGAATGGCTATCTAATCCTAGGCTATTTTTTTTGGGTTTTAGGAAGATATTTGCAAAAGGAATCTATACTAGGGATGGTGATGCACCAAATAAAAGGATATTTTGAATCTCAGGAAGGGTTAATGTGAGTAGGATGTGAACACTGTTAGTCACCTTCACCTATTGCAACCTAGAAAGGGTACAAAATACCACAAACTAGAAGCATATGTTCCTTTGTTAAAAATTGAATCATACAAAATAGAGAGACCAAATTGGATTAAACACACAATTAACTAACCATGAGGATAAAACACATGCACATGTCAAACATTCATTTCACCGATGATGGCTAATGATAATATAACTTTAAATAATAGAAGGAAAAGAATCTTTCCACAACTGACATAAAATATGGTTATATCACTTTTCCATAACATGAAACAAGATAATCTGAAATAAAGGCAAGCTAATCATCTATAC
The DNA here is from genome assembly GCA_018340775.1 of Taxus wallichiana var. yunnanensis. Lineage (NCBI taxonomy): Eukaryota > Viridiplantae > Streptophyta > Pinopsida > Cupressales > Taxaceae > Taxus > Taxus wallichiana. The sequence continues at coordinate 255,532,831 of CM031234.1, forward strand.
TAAGGAATCATACATTCACAAAGCATATATAAATCAACCATTTAGCACAATAAATCAAGTTCTTCAAGGCAAGATATCTCTTTGAATATAATTAAAAGGTTTTAAATCTCTGAAGCACTCTTCCAAGCTTGAAGAGAAACTTCACCAAAATATGATCTATCTCCTCCAAATGACTCCATAAACTTAACTATTTATAAGTTCTTTAGGCTGAGCCATTACAGTTGGGCCTTCAACTAACATTTTACTAATAATAGAAATGTCATTAATTCAAGGGAACGGGATCCTATGAAAATAGAATATTTGTTGCAAGGGTTTGACTCAGTCAACCCTACAACTCTGACCGATTCAGAGCTTGGATTTGTCCTTTCATGACCGCTCATCTTTGGCCTAGTTGTACAATGCCTTCTTCTTCTACAGGTTTTTGTTGTTTTTCCTCCCATGCAGCCATTCGATGTTTATATTCAATGAAGAATTTAATGACTCCTTGAATTTCCTCATCCCTTGGCCCACACATGTAGTGATTCACTACATATGTTGTCTCAATTTCCCTCATGATTTTAGCTGGAACTCTTCTAAGTTTACTCAAAACTTTCTTCAATCTTCCTATGAAATTTTGGCATAAAACCAACTTGTCAATAGATTCACTACCAAAATTTTTGGTAACCTCATCATCACGCTTCACCAAATCTTTGAAATTCTTCTTGATCTGCTCCTCTGGAAGAGCATCGATGTTTTCGTTGAAGAATTTGTAGTTAACAATATAAAATTCCTCTGATATGTCATTCAAAGTATCTATAATTTCCACTTGATTATCATCCAACTTCTTAATTAAATCTTGAAGCACTTGACACCATAATTCCATGGACTTTTGACATTCAAACAACTTTACAGCATCATTGATTACATCCTCTTGAAGACGTAGATCTAAATCCTCCTCTCCGATCTAACTACATGTTGCCAAATTCAAATTCGGAGTTCTATTGTCTTCGAAAAGCTTCATCCATTTTGTAAATGGCATTTTTTCCATCTTGCAAATCCTTGTAGATCTCAACAACTTCTTTAATTAAGGGATTAACTTCTGTAGTATACATTCCATCCATCCATCTCCCGATCTCCCTTTCGGCCTATATTTTTGATCTCATGATAAGAAATGTCATCAAATAGTAGATGAAACTATCATATTTGTAGTAGAGCGAGCTGATTCAAGACGAAACATTAGCCACAACAAGGGTACCAGAAAAATTATTTGGCATTTTAATGGTAGTGGTAGTAATGGATGGGGTGGATGTGAGAATGACCATAGAAGTTGATACAATGATGTTAGGAGATGAGATAGACGGAAATGGAAGTGTCAAGGGAAGTAAACAAGAAATGGGTGACCCAATAGTTTCTTCAGCTAAGAGAACTGGAAGGGATGAGAATATTTGGGCCATGGAAGGAGATGGGAAAGAAGAATTGATCGAAGAAGTTGAAGGAAGCTGATGTAGGAAGTGACAATGGAAGAGGAAAGGGAAATGATGGGTCTTGTGGGACACTAGAAGAGTCACCGATTTTAACTATTTCTCATCACAGAGTCTTATAGGAGGCATGACTTTGAGAACATGAGCCTTGGGAAGAGATGAGATCCCAACAATAAATGAAATATTTTTTGGAAATGTATGGGTCTTTTGGGTCAAACTTTTCCCCTTTACAGTGTCGATTGGATCATGGTAGATGTGGCTCCTATATTTTTAGGTTTCTCTAATCCTTGGGTAAGATTTGTTAGGATAAAATATTATTATCCTAATTAATTATGCATAGTTTAATTATTTAATTAATTTTATTAATTAAATAATAATGGTTATTTTGTTATATGGTTCATAAACCATATTTGTCTTTTATAAATGTTGTTATATTGTTTTGAACAATATATTTGTTTGTATCTAATTGTTGCTTCCCGGATGTTATTGGAAGCTTGTATATTTAGGAACTTGGTTCACCTGTGCAACTTAATCTTTTGTTTGTATTTGGCTGTGCAATATCTATAAATATTGCAGCCCATTCTCTATTTTTTTGGTTGATTGAGATTAATAAAGTTAATCAGGCTTCCGTCCCTGTTTCTCAATCTTCATTTGGTACCAGAGTGAATTGAAGCTCCTGGCAAGGTTGGAGAAGGTTGCAGAAGAAGGAGAATTCGTGGAGGAGAAATCTGCAACAGAAGGAGAGCCAGTGCTGCCTCCTGTAGCTTCCCAAAACCCCCTGCAAACCCACAACCTCTTGTTCAGTTCCAGGTGTTTGGAACGTAAATTTTTTTTTGCACTGGTGCACTCAGCACCAGGCAAAATTTGTTGCAGGTATAAAGAATTAATTTTTTTTTTTCCCCATTAGGGGTTTTGTCTCTAATTTAAGAGAGGCTATTTAGTCTCTGCTACATTTTAGCAGACCACTAGATTTGGAGGTCTGTGTGTATGTGGACCTGTATGTGTATGCATTTGTGAAATTTGTGTAATCTCCATCAGGTGGCGGGGATGTTGACAAATGTATTGGCGCAGAAATCCTGTCACTAATAATACCTTGGCTCAAATCTATTCGGCCTTCGCATGATAGTTTGATACATGACAAGAAAGAAGCCACGGCAAAGAGTAGCAAAGAAGATAAAGTGCCCATACCTATTCAAAGAAGAAGAAGTAGATTTACAACAAGTCGAGAAGGTCGAGAAGTCTTAGTTGTGATTGTTACAACAAGCCGAGAAATCCAAGGGTAAGCGAAGAAGAAGACGCGAAGCCCCAAAGCGAGAGTCGAACATCGACCGAGAATAGTTTTGGAGCCACGCACCTACCAAATACTCCATGCAAAAGTGGCTCGACCTGTATAAAAATGGTGGAAGAGTATTATTAAAAAAAGCGGCCAAAGCTCTAGTTGTCCTCCACATGCATTTCTAGAAAGCAAAAACGGCTAAAGCAAGGACAAAATAAAGTGCATGCAAAGGAAGTATCAACAAAACATGCATGGAAACCAGAGGAGAGAGGGATCTCGACCTGCACATAAGGTGGTGGCCAAAGGAAAATCAAAGCAAAAGGAGATTAAAAGGCATTTTTTGATCCTTTTTCAAGCAAGAGAAACCCTAAATCGACTTCCTCTCCTTTGCAGACACGTGGAGCATCTACCAGGTCGCATTTTTAAAAAGTAAGTCGATTTTCCCTTTCATTAAATACAATATACTTCATTTCATATCACAAGCGCCCTAAGAGGCCAAGTTGGTTAGTGAATGCGCCTTGGGAGTGAGAGGTGTGGGGGTCAAATTTAGTTATAACTAACTAAATTTAGTGGAGGAATCCCTAAGTTAGGGTAAATTTTTTTCTCCCATTTGTCTGTTTTTTCATTTCGGACATTTTTTGCAAAGGGAGACCCATCTAAAAATTGCATCTTCAGCTTCTTTTTTGCAATTTTTAGCATTTTGGGTCGTATTGGGCTCAGGAGGCCACTAGGACCCATGCAAAATGATATTTTTTACTGCCATTCAAATATTCCAATTTTTTGAATGTAAATTATATATCACGTATAGCATATTGTACTAATTTGTAGGTTGCCATAGTCAACTGCAAACTTTGTAATCGCTCAAAAGCGGTAGAATTGTAATAAAAAAATTAAAAAAAGTAACACTCACGAGATCCTAGATCTCATTCGCAGCTGTTCGGTATATACGGTGCCTCTGGGAAGCGCTTACGGGTAAAGCCGTCGCGACTACTACTACACTTAACGCCTAATATAGCTGCAACAACGTCGTCTGGGCATCATCCCTATAAATCGATGGGGAGTAATAAGGTCACAGTGCACACACTATGAACCATCCCATCCGTCTGTGAACGATTGCAAGACATAAATCCGGACTGAGAAACTATCCAAGTATATAGCGAGGTTACGCGCGCGTATGAGGATATTTCTTTGAGCCGGTGTCAATAATCACATAGACCCCATCAGTATTGTCTTGGTACCACGTATTGAATTCTTTCACGTACGTTAACGCCTCTTTCACGTACCGCGAGTATATAGAAAGGGCGAGCTTCTTCCATGTACCGATGGGTATATCGGAAGGGCGCGTATATAGAAAGGTTCGGTATATCGGACTGACGGTATATAGATTGGGAGACCTAATACCTGGAGTGATAAGAGCCAAACCCTGTCAGTGATCTCTGCAAAATGGGCACCAATGCCCCCAAATTTTTTCTTCCAGATTCACAATTGCTCAGAGGAAGCAACTATGTTGCATGGAAGACAAAAATAAAGACACAACTTGAGTTTGAAGAAATATGGCCTGTTGTGACTGGTACTCTAACTAGATCACCAACTGATACAACACAACAATGACAATTTGATAGAGCAGATCAGAAAGCAAAACTCATCATCTTGTTTGGAGTGTTCGACGATGTGCAAGCCCACATTCGAGATGCCACAACAACAAAAGAAGAGTGGGATAAGCTGAGCACAATATATGAGGCCAAGAACAAGAATGTCATACTAAATTTGCAGAGTCAGTTACATACATTGAAGTTCAAGCAGAATGAGAAAATTGAAGCTTTCTTAAGAAGAGTTGCAGAGTTGAGGGCTTCACTTCTAGCCCTAGGAGAAGAAGTCAAAGATGAATCTCTCATTCCCATTGTTCTGAGAGCTCTCCCTTCTTCTTACCGCATTTTTGTCACAACTCTAAACTTGTCAGATACGACAATTAGTTTTGACAAGCTGGTAAACTCCGCCGCAACAAGAGGAAGCAATTACAATAAGGATGATGAAGAGGAGCAGCACTATCTTCACATCAAAAATGGAAAGGAAAAGGTAAAGGAAAACCTAAATCCTATCAGAAGTCCCAACATCAAAATCAGTATCATGGGGACAATCAACAGAAGAAGCAATGTCCAATTTGCAAAAGAGGACATGATTTAAAAGATTGTTGGTATAACACTTATAAGAAAGGTTCATCAAGCAACTTTAGACCACAACAACAACAATCTTACAAGGGACATTCTAACAACTATCATGGGAAAAAAGGGGAACTGGAAAAGAAGACCCCACCAGCAAGGTAATATTGCTGAGCAACAAGAATAGTCTGACAATGAAGAATTCTTGTTCATCGCTCAATCAAGTGAACCATCCATGTCATCTAGTGATGTCTGGTATGTTGATTCGGAAGCCACTCGACACATGACTGGCCACAGAGACTAGTTTATTTCAATGAAGGACACACCATTGAAAAATCATGTTTCGTTGGGAGATGATTCTTCATATACAGTTTAGGGGATTGGAAACATTTCTCTACCCCTTGGTTCACGCAAATACAGACTATCAGATGTCCTATATGTCCCTGGGTTGACAAAGAATATTATTTTAGTTAGTCAACTCCTAGATCACAACTTGAAAATTGACTTTGATAGTCAATCGGTAAGAAAACGTGTTTGATTCGAGATAAATCAAGAGGCTCGAAAATAATTGCAAAAGCCTCAAATGTGGGACGTATGTTTCAACTTGATTTCATTCACAAAAATGATCAAGCACTTATGGCTAAAAACTCCACCTCAGCCCAGTTGTGGCATCGGAGATTTGGTCATGTAAGTTTCAAATATCTCGAAACACTTCACCGGTGTAATATGGTACATGGGCTACCATCTCTTCAGAAGGATACAGACAAGTGTCCTCACTACTTAGCAGGAAAACAACACAGAGTTTCATTCCAGAGGAGTACATTCCGAGCTCATGGTAAACTTGACCTGGTTCATACCGATCTTTGCGGTCCACTGCAGCCAAGTCATTCTGGGTTCTAGTACTTCATGCTTTGTGTTGACGACTATTCACGAAAAATGTGGATTTTTTGTCTTCGCAAGAAAAGTGAAGCATTTGAAACCTTCAAAAAGTTCAAAGTAGCAGTTGAGAAAGAAACTAGTCGTCACATCAGAACTCTCCGCTCAGATCAAGGGGGAATTCACCAGTGATGAGTTCAAAGAATACCTACAAACTCATGGGATTCGTCGACAAATGCCTCCTCCACACACACCGCAACAAAATGGTGTTGTTGAGAGAAGAAATTATACTATCATGGAAATGGTGTGATGCATGATCGATGATTCTGGACTTGCAAAGACATTTTGGGTAGAAGCAGAAAAAAACAACAGTGTATTTGTTGAGAGTGCCACAATCGCTCTTGATGGAATTACACCACAAGAAGCATGGTTAAAAAGGAAACCATCCATTGCACACCTCGAGTATTCGGGTGCAAGGCAAGCATGCACATACCCAAACAGAACATGAAAAAAATTGGACATGAAGTCACAAAACTCATCTTCATTGGGTACAAGTGAAGAGACTCTTGGGTATAGATTGATGGATCTTAAGACCGTAAAAGTCTACACAAGTAGAGATGTTGAGTTTTTTAAGAGGAAGGAAGCAAGAGGCTCCTCCTCCCGACTCACATGATGTAGACATTCCACCGCTTATAAAAATAGAAACCGATGTTCCCTCGTATAATGAAAGTGATGATGGGGATGATGGTGGTGATATGATAGAACCACGACCACATGGGAATAGCTCAGCGTATGCCCAAGTGGTGTACTAGCACGTTACGAGATGCAAGAATGGATGTTCCACCGGATACATCCACCCCTGGACCATGACTCGTAGTAAAGCAAGAGAAGAAGTTAACTTTGCTTTGATGAGTAGAGTTATCGAATCTGAGGAGCCCTCTTCAGTCCAGGAAGCCCTACAGTCAAAAGCTTGGAAAGATGCCATGGATTTTGAATATCAATCAATGATGAAAAATAACACTTGGTAGCTTGTCGATCTTCCACCAGGGAAGAAACCCATTGGATGCAGATGGATATTCAAAACTAAGTACAAAGTAGATGGGACAGTGGACAAGTGCAAAGCAAGACTTGTAGCAAAGGGGTACGCACAAAAAGAAGGCATTGACTATGAGGAGACATTTGCTCCCACAACTAAGATCAAAATGATCAGGATGATCTTTGCTCTAGCTGCACAGTTTGGTTGGAAAGTCCATCAGATGGACGTAAAAAGTGCCTTCCTAAATGGAGATTTACAAGAAGAAGTCTACATGACTCAACCTGAGGGATATGTTGTACCTGGTCAAGAAACAAAGGTATGCAGACTCAAGAAATCTCTGTATGGCCTTAAACAGCACCCGGGCATGGTACATCAAGATTGATGAGCATCTCGTACAACATGGATTTGTTAGAAATCCATACGATCCCAATCTCTACCTCAAAAAGCAAGGGGGGGAGATGGTGATTGTTGTAGTTTATGTCGATGATCTAGTCATCACTGGCAATTTAGTGAAGATGATTGATGAAACGAAGAAAGATCTTAAGTGATCATTCGACATGACAGATCTCGGGCTTATGCACTACTGTCTTGGACTAGAAGTATGGTAGAAAGAGAATCACATCTTTGTTTCTTAGATGAAATATACCAAGACTACGCTCGAGAAGTTTAGGATGATGGATTGCACACCAATTGCTACACCTATGGAGAACATATTACAGTTATCTCGTTCAGATCCATCTCCTGAGGTAAGTGCCACTCTCTATCGGTAGCTGATTGGGAGTCTCATTTACCTGACCTACACTAGACCAGATATCAGCTTTGCAGTGAGCTATCTATCCAGGTTCATGCAGAACCCAAAATTTGTCATTGGAAAGCAGAAAAGCGCATTTTGAGATATCTCAAAGGATCAGTGGATCTTGGTCTAGAATACAAGAAGAATGAAAACTTCTTCTTGACTGGATATTCGGATTCAGATCATGCAGGTAACATTGATGATAGAAAATCCACTTCTGGATTTGTATTCTTTATGGGATCTGGACCAATATCATGGGGAAGTAAGAAACAACACTTTGTTTCTCGCTCTTCCATAGAAGCCGAGTATCGTTCTGCAGGAGAAGCTGTCTGTGAAGTGATTTGGCTACGTCGCATACTAGAAGGACTTGGAATACCACAGGAAAAACCTACTACCATGTATGTAGACAATGAAGGTGTACTCAAACTTGTTCGCAATCCAGTTTTTCACGAGAGAACAAAGCACATTGAAGTTCAGGTTCATTTCATACGTGAACATGTGTTGAAGCACAACATCCAGCTTCAATTTTGTCCAACGGCTGAACAACGAGCAAATATTTTCACAAAGTCACTTGCACGTGATAAGTTCGAGTTGTTCAGAGAGTTTCTCTCCTCATCTCTTCAGACAATGCACAATTAAGGGGGGGAATGTTAGGATAAAATATTATTATCCTAATTAATTATGCATAGTTTAATTATTTAATTAATTTTATTAATTAAATAATAATGGTTATTTTGTTATATGGTTCATAAACCATATTTGTCTTTTATAAATGCTGTTATATTGTTTTGAACAATATATTTGTTTGTATCTAATTGTTGCTTCCCGGATGTTATTGGAAGCTTGTATATTTAGGAACTTGGTTCACCTGTGAAACTTAATCTTTTGTTTGTATTTGGTTGTGCAATATCTATAAATATTGCAGCCCATTCTCTGTTTTTTTGGTTGATTGAGATTAATAAAGTTAATCAAAGCTTCCGTCCATGTTTCTCAAATCTTCAAGATTCCCAAGGAAACCAACAAACTATGAGTTATTTGCAGAATGGGTCCTACCCTCTCCTTTGTGTTCCAACATTCTTCCACATACAAATCAATCCATGACAATGGTTGATTGGAAATATTATTATTTTTATACACTTCATCCAAAACCTCATCATCGTCCTGCATGTCTTTTGGGACGTCGGCTATTCCAAATTCTGAACCTCATCCAAAGTTAGCCTTTCATAGTCTCTCTGTCGGATGATTAATTCATTCTGAAAATGAATCCATATATCTTCCAAATGGGGCTCATGGGAATTGGACCGAATTGTTTTGCTGAATTTGCTACAATAGTCAAAATTAGTCCATGGATGAAAAGTATGCAAAGTTACCCCGCCATTTCTACATCCACATTCTTATCCTTGTAAATATTTGGGCAAGTGTATCTACTAATTGAAATAGGGAATTGAACTCCCACTTTATGTCATTTTTACTGGATCTTATCATAGTCCAACACTTGTAAAACCAATTCTAGTAGAACCCACTTATCAGTGGGACATCTTGAAAACTTTCTTTGGGTTTACCTAAAAAGCAAGGAATCCGAATTTAATTAAATTTGGGGAAATGTAGGTAGATAGTTCCCCACTCATGTAATTATTTTAAGGATTCATGAAATCCTATGATTATCTGAGATCCCTATCGAAATGGTAGAGAATAACAACAAAAATTCATCGTTGATCCTATGGAAGTGCTTGCTTCCCTCGTCCTGTTGGTACAAATTCTGAGTTTGCACTTTCTACCTAAATTTCCATGCCCAATTCCTGCTCCAAAACATTCGTTGGTTTTATCTAGTGGTCTGCAACTCATTTTTTTTCTATTCGAATGCCTTCCGGAATACCCTCAATGTTGTTATTTGGCCCCATTTTCAAATAAAATCCAAGTTTCCCCTTTATTGTGCCCTAGTTTTTCATTTGCACGGGCTGTGTTATTTTTCCTTGGCCAAAGCGTGAAAGAAACCCGTGTTTGATCGAATTCCATTTTTATGAAGGTGAAATCTCACTCCCCAGGCTTAAATCATCCCCAAATCATGTTTCGTTGGATTCAAAACCGAAAAATCCATCTTCTTTGTGAGAAAATTTGATTTCAGAGGCCTCCCCTGCATTTTTGCATTTTGACGGGCATACGGGCATGTTCTACCCATCAAATTTATCATTGCAACATTTATGCTGATGTGGCAGGCTCTCATTGGTCGGGATATGTGGAAAAAACATTGCTAACTTGTCATTTTTGAGTTTTTGCAAAGGGAAAATTTTTGAACACGCCCCCTGCAGTGTTACAATGGTGCGCCTATGTGGCACGATACAATTGGTTGAAGGATCATTAGGTGGTGGGGGTTACTTAGAATTTTTCTTTAATTTTTGAAGAATTCTCAAAATCCAAATTTTTCTCGAAGGCCCGCACCCAATGGGGAAGCGACACGTGGCACAGGGAGATCAAACAGACAGCGTGGGAGTTGGGAAAATTTTATTGTTTTTGACTCAAAGATGTCAGAGGAAAAATTTGGCCCGCGAGCCCGCACCCAATGGCAGGATGACACGTGTCACAGGAAGGTCAGGCGGGTGGCGAGGGTCACTTAACATTTTCTTCAATTTTTGAAAAATTCTCAAATGTCAAAATTTGGCCCGCGCGCCCATGCCCAATGGGAAGGCGACACGTGGCATGGGAGGATCAAGTGGGCGGTGGTGGAGTTGAAAATGTTTCAAATTTTTGCTCAAAATGCCAAAGGAAAATTCTGACTTGGAGGCCCGCACCCAATACGAAGTGGACACGTGTCCAAGAAAGTTAGCATGGATGGGCGGAATTTGTGAAAATTTTGAAGTCTTTTAACTTCAAAATGTTAAAGTTACAATTTGGCCCGAAGGCCCACACCCAATGGAAGGGCGACACGTGTCCAAGGAGGTCAACCGGAAAGGTGGGGACTTGGAAGAGTTTGAAAATTTTGGCTTCAAAATGCCAAAGGAAATATTTTGACCTAGAGGCCCGCATCAAATAGCAAAATGACACGTGTGCATGGGGATGAATTGGAGGCGCAGAGGTTTGGAGAAATTTGAAGTTTTAAACTTCACTTCACAAGGTAAAAAGAAAATTTTGGGGCCAAGCTCCCGCCACCAATGAAAGAGGGACACGTGTCCAGGAGATGTGGAGCACGCGGAGAGAAAGAATTTTTTTCCAAATTTTAGCGAAAAATCTCAAGGTGAAAAATAAACCCGTGGAAAAATTTGGGGGTTCATCTGCATCAATAGGACAGAGACATGTGGCACATTTCAAAAGGTAAAAAGGAGAGTGTGGGCCCACAGAGGATTTTGTGCTCGCGGAGGAATGAAGGTAAATTTGGTGAGTCGGCTCCGCATCCAATGGGAGAGTGACACGTGGCAGAGAAACAGCGGGTGTTCGGGGGCGCGGAACATTTTGAGAAAATTTTCCTTTTCTCAAAAAGGGAGAAAATTTGTCATTTTGGCCTGCGGTTTTCAACAGGGTCCACAGGAGGACACGTGGCGCATCCAGGGGCTCACGGGGAAAATTTTCAAAATTTTCCCAAGGTCAGAAAAGGTTCAAAACACATTTTTTAAGGTTGGAGGCTCGGTCCAATGGTATTTGGACATGTGTCAAAGAAGATATTTCTTGGTCTGCATGATGAATCTCATCAAGACACATGGAGGGTAGAATTTTAAAGTTGATTTTAATCAACGGTTGTTGTGCATTTTCATTTTTGGGTGCCATTGGGGCTCCAAGATGCTTGGAATCATCATTTTTGCACCGATTCACATGAAATTTTATATGAATCTACATCCCTTCGGCCTTCTGAACACAATGGCACTATTATTTTGAGCTGATTCGGTGCCCTATAGTGTTTTTCGTGAAATATTTTCCTCAGCCCGTGAAAAACACGTGAAAGGTGAAAGTAAAAAGTTGCAGAGTTAAAAATGGTGAGGGAAAAAGGTGAAAAATGATTGCAAATGCATGCTGGCATGGTGGAATGCCAAAAACGTGACCTTGGGATGGATAAGGATCCGAGTTCATGTAATATTTTAAAATATTTGTGCATCTCTGGCATTTGGCGAGTTGTTTCACAGTTTTATATCATTTTTCATCAAATGGATAGGGTTTTGTAACAAATTTGATCCCTTTGGCATATTCTTTTCTTGGGATGCAAGGATCCAAGTTGGCATAGGGTATATCATGTAGTTTGGAAACATTTTGTAGTTTTGTTGAGAATTTTGGAGAGAAAGAGAAGAATTTTCACAGGAAAACTGGAAGAAGTCCATTTCCTTTTGGAGAAACTGCCTGAGAGCCATTTTTGATTCCAGTTTGCATCAAATGTTCATCATGTTGAGTTGGTTTCAGTTGTAAAGCCATCAACAAGCTTTGAGATTGTCTAAATAACATTCCCTTGCTGATATATTTGATCTAATCCTTGGATTAATTGGTTTTATCTCTTGGCAAAGCTTGCATACACCTGTATTTCAGTATGTTTTCAATCTGTGTTTCATGCTCATGTTGCAATCTTGTGTTTGGGATATTTATTGGTCATGCATGGTCTCATTTCTTGTAGAGGGTTTGAAGGCATCTACAATCTTCCATTTAGAAGAGTATTCATTTGAGTGAAGATAAACAGATTTAAATTCATCTTACCTTCCTTGTAAATTGAGGGTGTTTGTAAACCTTTGGGTGTACCTTAGGTCATGATCTAGCAAGGGTTCCTAAATGATTCATTGATATTTTGCTTCAAGCCTTTGTGGCAAGTTATCAAAGTTTGTATGGAATAGTGCAGATTTGGGCATCCATTGTGCACACATCCTGGTTGAAAGAGCACTTCAAATTCATTGAAACATCTCTATTGTTTAGGTGTTGTAACTCATTTGCAAAGTTTCCCAAAGAAGGTGATGATTTCTAGCTACTCTTGTCCCAAGATCTCTCATCATAATTTCATTTTAAACTAACTCATCCTACCTACAATACCCCCGCATTTGCATTGTGTGTCCACAAAAGAAATCAATCCTTTCACAAAAATGCACAAAGTTGATCAGGGTTCTATCATGTCTTTAGCAGCTCTAGCTTTGTTTTGAAAACATTTCCATCATTTAGTAGTGACAAATCCTTTGAGTTTGGATAATGGATATTTGATCATGTTTTCACAAAGCCTCCTCCATATTATATGCAAAACACAAGGACATCTCCATCTCCTTACCACATAGGGGCTGCAATACAGGTTCTCTTGCCTTGGTTGATAGACACAACCTAAAATAGTGAGGGTTAGATCAAAACCCTCTTGAAGGTGCTATCCACTCCTCCAATTCTTGAATGCAAAAATTTAGATAGGTGTGCTTCCCTGGCTACAAATGACATAGAAACCATCTATCTATCCTTGAGTGTCTTGTGCAAGTTTATGATGTTGTTTAAGTTGTGAAGGAGATTAAATCTAGATACCAACCCTCGAGTGGTGCCATTACTGGGGACTTCTTGCAATTGCTTGGTGGTTTTGAAGTACTTGAAAGGTTTGAGCATTTGTGTGATCAAGTATTTGAGCTGTTACATTCTTGAGATATCATTTCATACTTCAGATCTAGATGTTTTGGGTAAGAAAGACTTCAAACTTATCCTGCTCTCCTCATCTACCAACAATTTATATGATTTGGATGCACTATTTTTGGTTGAATTAAGAAGAATAAAATCTGATTTGTAAATCCCTGCAAGTTTTCAGTATAGCATGCATTTGACAAAATATTTTTAGTGCTTTCTTGCACAACTAAGGTGAAAATCCTTGGTGGTGACTCCATGCTATTGGGATCTTGAAATACCAGTTGTCTAACACATTTTTATCATTTGAAACTTGTTGTTTAAATCTGTCAAACTGGAGGGAAGGAGATCCCTCTTCACCAAGGACTCCTCTAAGAAGTTGCTCACCAAATCAAGAAGCTCAGAACTAGAAGGAAGAAGAGTGTGGAAAGTGGTTGGTGATTTGGTTGCAAGGAAAGGAATCCCCATAGTTGAATTTGAAGGAGAGCAACCTGTCATTGAAGATTATAATTCCTCTTCAAGTAGATCTGATTCAGGCAATCTTCTTGCTGATTTTCATTCTCCATCAGGTGAGGGACCTTCTTGTGTATTTAAAAAATTGCTCCTAAATCTACTCTTGTGGTTTCTAAGTTTGCTAAAGTCTATCAAGAGAGAGAGCCTTTGGGGGGTTGTCATTTTAAAGATCATTCATCTATTCCAATCAGACCCATTATTACTCCTCATCAGCTTGTTTCACCTCCAAGATCACCCCCACCAAACAATATGGCTCAACCTAGACCTCCATTTTTTGTAAACACCTTTGGTCCTATAAATTTTGGAGGAATGGATGGTTATCCAAATGTTGTCCCATAGGATGTGAGAAATAGGTTACCAAAATTCCAAGGTAACAATGCCATAACTAGAGATCAACACCTCAAACTCTTTGTTAACATGATGGAAGACTTTGAAATAGAATTTGAGGATGTGTATATCAAGTTGTTTATCCATACACTTGAGGAAGATGCAAGAGATTGGTATAAAGCTCTGCCTAATAACTCTATTGATTCATGGACTGAGATGAGTAATGCATTCAGATTACAATATGGAGACAAAACAGATCCAAGGTTCCTTCTATCTCGAGTTTGAGAACATCAAGAAGAACCCTAATGAGACCGTTCATGATTTCAATACAAGATTTAATAAGACATTGAGAAGGCTACCTGTAATTTTGAGGCCTTGTGATGAATCTTGCTTGATCAAATATGCAGATGCATTTGATAAAAAGGTAGCCTATTACTTGAGAGACAAAAATCCTACAAACTTGAGGCAAGCTTTCACCATGGCACTTCAAATTGAAAATAATATTAAAGCTGTTGGTAAACCACTTAAGAGGGATGGTGTGAAGCTGATAAACCCTGAGAAGCCTCAAGCTAGCAAGGGTGCTGATTTGGAAGATGTTGTCAAGACTTTGGTAGGGGTTGTCAAAGAAATTTCCTACAAATTAGCCCAGCTGAGAAAGGAATTGGGCAAAGTTCACAAGGACAGCAAAGAAATCAAAACCATGATAGATTTGGCAATCATCCTAGGGGTGATCAAAGACAAGATGATAGAGGTAAAGGGCCTGTTGGATCTGCAAATAGACAACCCCAAGCACGTGAAAATAAAGTGGTGCTTGACCCTCTGCTTTCAAGAAGTTACTGATATGGATTGGTGTGACAGATGTTTTCTTCCTCATCCTCCATGTGAAATGGACCATCAAGATATTAATGATGATAATGAGAATGAAATGGATGATGACATTTGTATGGTGGGCAGCTCTTCAGGCTCACAACAAGCAACAACATCAACAGATGTGATAAGTGCAAGGATTGCTGCAACCTTTTGGGATTGCATAAAGAGGGTACCATTTCTTTCTCTTCCTCAAACTCATGATGTAGATGTAGTTCAGGCCTTTGAAATTCCTAATAATGACTTTGAATATCTAAGGGCTTTAATGATCAAGAAGTATGATGGTGGTATTCCTTTGGAGGAAGATAGACAATTGTTAATGAATGTTGTGGTTGGTCAAGAAAAAGAGTACAATACTAGAAGTAAAGTTGTTAGGGGAGCTGGTCCTCAAGCCAAGCCAAAGACACCCTTGCTCACAAGCATTCCCAAAGATAATCCTAGAAGAGAAACAATTGCCAAGAACCCTGCTGTCCCATGTAAAAATATCAGTCCTCTCCATGCCTAGGCTGCCAAGAATACTTCTCCATCTGATGAACCTTCTTGTTTCCCTTCCAATGTTGTTTTGCCAAAGAATGTTCCATATGATATAGCCCAGGTATTAAGCCAAATTAAAGTGAGTGTTACCATTATCAAATTACTTAGAATTCCTAAACAAAAGAAAAGAGCTTTTGAATACTTGGGATTGAAAGAAGAAAAGATTATACCAAGCAAAAATGTAAATGTTGTTGAGAATCCTCTTCAAAGCATTGTTGGCCTGAAACACCACCACCAATGGAAGATCTTGGAGAGGCACCTGAAGTGTATTTGGGGACATCCTTGGTTGATTCCCAATTGAATGTTGATCCATTCTTCACAACTTTTCTCATAAAAGGTAGGTTGCTTCACAATTGCATGTTTGATTCCGGTGCATCATGTAATGTTATGCCTCTAGAAGTTATGAATGAGTTGGATATCAAGGTGACAACAGCATATGGGAAGTGTACAACCATGGATTCAAGGGAAGTGCTGGTTGTTGGATGTGTGAAGGGTTTAGTAGTGCAACTTGTAGCCTATCTGGGTAAGAATTTAAAACTTGATGTTGTAATTGTTGCCCTACCAAATGGGGTATGATTTTGTCAAGGAAGTGGGCTACAAGTGTTGGTGGTAGTGTTCAAATGGACATGTCCTATGCCACCATTCCCATTGAGGGCAGCCTTGTCAAACTCTATGGTGAAAAGAAGATGTTACACTTGATTGAAGATCCCAACAATGCTTCTTATGAAGTGTTGTTTGTTGATGTAGATGTTGACAATTTCATTGGTTTTGCTGATGGAAAAGAGAATAAGATGGAAAAATCAGAGTGCCTTGGTATGGTAGGTTCTCCATGGACATTACTATTTGATGGAGCTTGCTCCAAAGTTGGAAATGGTGCTGGTATAGTGTTGGTTTCCCCTAGTTTAGAAGAGTTTCCTTTTTCCTTCAAGCTCAATTTTGAATGTACTAACAACATTGCTGAGTATGAGGCATTATTATTGGGATTAAGGATTGCATGGAAGTATGGAGTGAAGGATATTGTTGCTAAAGGAGATTCAGAGCTGGTTATCAAGTAAGTAAGAAAGTTGTATGCTATAAAAATTAGTGTATGAAACAATACAAGCATGTTGTTTGGGACTTGATTGAAATGTTTGATTCCGTTAACATTGTTTACCATGATATAAGTCTTAATGCTAATGCTGATAAGCTGGATTTTCTTGGTTCTAAATTTGATAATTGCACAATTTCACCTTTTTGTGAATATGATATTGAAGTGCTAACAAGGCTAGCTATCTCGGATAATGTGAAACATTGGCAGATTTTTGATGATGATGCACAAGTGTTGAGATTCTTACAATTCCAAGGAGATTTTGCTAGTCAGAATATTGATTGGGAACCAATGGTGTGCATGAATGAAGGTAGAGAAACTTTGTTTGACAAGGATATTATACAATTGAAAACAAATACCATTCCTAAGGGTCTTGTTGCACTTGAATCCAATTTTAGCAATGCTGATTGCATCATTAATAGAAAGATGTCTGCTTCAAGGGATGTGGAAGAGCACAACTTGGGAACTAAAGACAAACCAAGGAAGATCTGGTTGGGCAGTCATCTCAGCAAAGAAGAAAAATAGTCCTATGCCCAACTTTTAAAGAAATATCAAGACTGCCTTGCTTGGTCTTATTCAGAGCTGAAGGCATATAGAGAAGATTTATTTCAGCATGAGATTCCCCTTGAGGCCAAGACTAAGCCATTTAGACAAAAACAAAGGCCTATTAACCCACTAATTTCCATGAAAATGCAAGAAGAGTTGAAGAAATTGAGAGATGGTGGCATCATTCAGCCTACTAGATACTCTTCTTGGGTTGCCAACCTTGTGCCAGTTAGAAAGAAGAACGGAGATATCAGACTTTGTGTGGATTTTAGGAATCTAAAAAAGCATCTATGAAGGACAACTATCCTTTTCCAAACATGGAGAATATGCTACAGCTTGTGACAGGGTCAAAAATGCTTTCTACTTTGGATGGTTTCTCCGGATACAATCAAGTAGTTGTCAAAGAATCAGAAAGACTTAAGACAACCTTCACTACTCCTTGGGGGACTTATGTTTTTGTAAGGATGCCTTTTGGATTGATGAATGCTGGTGCTACTTTTCAGAGGGCAATGGATGTTGCCTTTGCTGGTTATATCAATGAGTTTATTGCAGTTTACCAAGATGATGTGACTGTTTTTTTCAAGGCAAGTGAGGACCATTTGCAACACCTAGAGAAAATGCTGATCAGATGTAGAGAGTATGGCATTTCACTTAATCCAAAGAAGTGTCATTTTGGTGTGCCAAAGGCCAAGCTATTGGGGCATATTGTGTCCAAAGAAGGTGTTATGATAGACCCTGAGAGAGTGGAAGCAATCAGCAAGGTGCCTATGCCAAGAACCAAGAAGGGTATTCAATCTTTCTTTGGCCAAATCAATTTCATTAGAAGGTTTGTCTCCAATTTTGCTGAGTTAACTCTTCCAATCACAAGCATGCTAAGAAAGGATCAAGTTATTAAGTGGGAAAAGGCTGCCATCCAAGATTTTGAAGGAATAAAGGATGCACTCAAGCATGCACCCATTTTGGCAGCTCCAAACTATAAGATGCCTTTCCAAATCTTCTCTTTTGCATCTGAATTTACTATTGCTTCAGTTTTGCTACAAAAGGATGAAAATGGAGCTGAGAGGCCTATTGATTTCTTTAGCAAGGCTTTACAAGTAGCTGAATTGAGGTACACAATTATGGAGAAACAAGCATTTGCATTAGTAAAAGCAACAAAGATTTTCAGGCCCTACATTTTGAGTTCAAAGGTTGTTGCTTATGTTCCCCACACCATGGTTAAAGACATCTTATCTGACATGGAGATATCAAGCAAGAGATGTAGATGGGTTAACAAATTACAAGAGTATGATATGGATATCCAAACAACAAAGTTGGTAAGAGGTTTAGGTCTTGCCAAACTCATGGCTGAGAGTAATTTGCAGAATGTAGAAGTGAATCAGCTAGGGGAAGAAAGGGCAGATCTCCTTGAAAAATTGATGAATTCTGAGTGGTACAAGGATGTGGTCTATTACCTCAAGCACTTATGCTGTCCCAGTCACTTAAATAAAAATCAGAAAAGAGCCCTCAAGCTGGCTTCTCAGAAATATGTCATAACAGACCTTGGGTTGGCTTGGAAAAACCCTGAAGGTGTCCTCTTGAAATGCATAACTAAAGATGAAGCTCCCAAGTTGATTACTGATTTCCACGGGGGATTTTGTGGAGGAAATTTTGTTGGGAGAGTGACAGCACATAAGATTTTAAGAGCTGGTTATTGGTGGCCAACTCTTTTTAAAGACGCAAACCAGTTAGTTAGAAGGTGTGATAAGTGCCAACGTTTTTTAGGAAGATTGAAAGCTTCAGGTTCCCTTCCTTTGCAGCCTGTATCAGTTGAAGCTCCTTTCAAACAATGGGGAATGGATTTTATTGGTGAGATTTCAGATCCTTCTAGTGTTGGTTACAAATGGATCCTTGTAGCAACTGATTATTTTACAAAATGGGTTGAGGCAATTCCATCTAGAAAGGAAACACACCAAGTGGTAATGGATTTCTTGCTGAATCATATCATATGCAGATTTGGGGTTCCAGTTAAGATTGTGTCTGATAATGCTATGTGTTTTAGAGCCAAGCCTTTGATGGCAATGTGCAATGAATATGGGATAAATCTGACCTATTCTTCAAACTACAACCCACAAGGGAATGGGCAAGCTGAATCAAGTAACAAAAACTTGCTCAAGATCATTAGAAGAACCTTGGAAATCAACAAGAAGAAGTGGGGAGAATAGTTGAAATTTGCAGTTTGGGCTGATAGGATAACTCCAAAAAGAGCAACTGGTAAAAGTCCATTTGAACTGGTGTATGGAACTTAGGCTTTGCTACCATTACACCTGTAATTATCCACTTTTTAGTTTTCCCAACAGTTGGAAGATCAAGAGCATGGCCCATATGAATCAAGAATCAATCAGATCATTGAGTTGGATGAAGAAAGGAGAGCTTCTCATCAAAGGCATGTCAGGTTTAGGGAGAAATTGAAGAAGTTGTTTGATAAGAAGGTCACCCCTAGAGCTTTTAGTGTTGGAGATCTGGTTTTACTATGGGATAGTAGGCATGAAGACAAGGGCAAGCATGGCAAGTTTGATGCTCTATGGATGGGCCCTTATGCCATTGATATCAGGATTGGAGAAAATACATTTTTTCTCAAGGATTTGGATGGGGATTTGCTGGAGCTGCTGTTAATGGCAGACATTTAAAACACTTTTTGGATTAAATCCCCAAAGGAGGTATGCACAAGTTGTACATTTTGTATAGCCCTTGTTTTTGTTTTGTCTTTTCCTTGTTCTTGCTGTTGTTGGCTCGTGGTTTTCCCTTTTGTCCTTGGAAACCATTGTTGGTGTGGTTTTCTCGGTCTGTTTTTGGTGAAAATTCTGGTTTTGGGCTGCTCTGCATGTTTTGACTCCTTGCCCAATGGATTTCGGCACTTGGTCTACATTTTGATCTTGTGGCACTCGCTGGGAGTGCCCATCCCCAAGCAGGAGCCAATGTTGGTGCAAATTCTGAGTTTGCACTTTCTGCCTTAATTTCCATGCCCAATTCCTGCTCCAAAATGTTCGTTGGTTTTATCTGGTGGTCTGAAACTCATTTTTTCTAGTCGAATGCCTTCCAGAATACCCTCAATGTTGTTATTTGGCCCCATTTTCAAATAAAATCCAAGTTTCCCCTTTATTGTGCCCTAGTTTTTCATTTACACAGGCTGTGTTATTTTTCCTTGGCCAAAGCGTGAAAGAAACCCGTGTTTGATCGAATTCCATTTTTATGAAGGTGAAATCTCACTCCCCAGGCTTAAATCATCCCCAAATCATGTTTCGTTGGATTCAAAACCGAAAAATCCGTCTTCTTTGTGAGAAAATTTGATTTCAGAGGCCTCCCCTATGTTTTTACATTTTGACGGGCATATGGGCATGTTCTACCTGTCAAATTTATCATTGCAACATTTATGCTGACGTGGCAGGCTCTCATTGGTTGGGATATGTGGAAAAAACATTGCTAACTTATCTTTTTGAGTTTTTGCAAAGGGAAAATTTTTGAACACGGCCCGGCAGTTGTTACAATGGTGCGCCTATGTGGCACGATACAATTAGTTGAAGGATAATTAGGCGGTGGGGGTTACTTAGAATTTTTCTTTAATTTTTGAAGAATTCTCAAAATCCAAATTTTTCCCGAAGGCCCGCACCCAATGGGGAAGCGACACGTGGCACAGGGAGATCAAACAGACAGTGTGGGAGTTGGGAAAATTTTATTGTTTTTGACTCAAAGATGTTAGAGGAAAAATTTGGCCCGTGAACCCACACCCAATGGAAGGATGACACGTGTCACATGAAGGTCAGGCAGGTGGTGAGGGTCACTTAACATTTTCTTTAATTTTTGAAAAATTCTCAAATGTCAAAATTTGGCCCGCGCGCCCATGCCCCATGGGAAGGTGACACGTGGCACGAGAGGATCAAACGGGCGGCGGTGGAGTTGAAAATGTTTCAAATTTTTGCTCAAAATGCCAAAGGAAAATTCTAACTTGGAGGCCCGCACCCAATAAAAAGTGGACACGTGTCCAAGAAAGTTAGCATGGATGGGCAAATTTTTGAAAATTTTGAAGTCTTTTAACTTCAAAATGTTAAAGTTACAATTTTTCTCGAAGGCCCGCACCCAATGGAAGGGCGACACGTGTCCAAGGAGGTCAACCGGAAAGGTGGGGACTTGGAAGAGTTTGAAAATTTTTGGCTTCAAAATGCCAAAGGAAACATTTCGACCTAGAGGCCCGCATCAAATAGCAAAATGACACGTGTGCATGGGGATGAATTGGAGGCGCAGAGGTTTGGAGAAATTTGAAGTTTTTAAACTTCACTTCACAAGGTAAAAAGAAAATTTTGGGGCCAAGCTCCCGCCACCAATGAAAGAGGGACACGTGTCAGGAGATGGCAGAGATGTGGAGCACGCGGAGAGAAAGCAATTTTTTTCCAAATTTTAGTGAAAAATCTCAAGGTGAAAAATAAACCCGTGGAAAAATTTGGGGGTCATCTCCGCATCCAATAGGACAGAGACATGTGGCACATTTCAAAAGGTAAAAAGAGAGTGTGGGCCCACAGAGGATTTTGTGCTCATGGAGGAATGAAGGTAAATTTGGTGAGTCAGCTCCGCATCCAATGGGAGAGTGACACGTGGCAGAGAAATAGCGGGTGTTCGGGGGCGTGGAACATTTTGAGAAAATTTTCCTTTTCTCAAAAGGGAGCAAATTTGTCATTTTGGCCTGTAGTTTTCAATAGGGTCCATAGGAGGACACGTGGCGCATCCAAGGGCTCGTGGGGAAATTTTTCAAAATTTTCCCAAGGTCATAAAATATTTAAAACACATTTTTAAGGTTGGAGGATTGGTCTAATGGTATTTGGACATGTGTCAAAGAAGATATTTCTTGGTCTGCATGACGAATCTCATCAAGACACGTGGAGGGCGGAATTTTAAAGTTGATTTTAATCAACGGTTGCTGTGCATTTTCATTTTTGGGCGCCATGGATGCTCCAAGAAGTGTGGAATCGTCATTTTTGCACCAAATCACATGAAATTTTATATGAATCTACATCCCTTCGACCTTCTAAACACAATGGCACTATTCTTTTGAGCTGATTTGGTGCCCTATAGTGTTTTTTCATGAAATATTTTCCTCAACCCGTGAAAAACACATGAAAGGTGAAAGTAAAAAGTTGCAGAGTTAAAAATGGTGAGGGAAAAAGGTGAAAAATGATTGCAAATGCATGCTGGCATGGTGGAATGCCAAAAACATGACCTTGGGATGGATAAGGATCCGAGTTCATGCAATATTTTAAAATATTTGTGCATCTCTGGCATTTGGCGAGCTGTTTCACAGTTTTATATCATTTTTCATCAAATGGATAGGGTTTTGTAACAAATTTGATCCCTTTGGCATATTCTTTGCTTGGGATGTAAGGATCCAAGTTGGCATAGGGTATATCATGTAGTTTAGAAACATTTTGTAGGTCTGTTGAGAATTTTGGAGAGAGAGAGAAGAATTTTCACAGGGAAAACTGGAAGAAGTCCATTTCCTTTTGGAGAAACCTGAGAGCCATTTTTGATTCCAGTTTGCATCAAATGTTCATCATGTTGAGTTGGTTTCAGCTATAAATCTATCAACAAGCTTTGAGATTGTCTAAGGTCAGTCTCCTCTATGTTTTCCGAGTGTTGGAGGATAAGTAAGAGTGAAAGGTGACCCCGAGGAACGAATATTTCATCTTTTCCTTGCCCTTGGATGTGGAAGTAGACATCAAATTCTAAGTTCTAAAATGCCAAGAAGAGAAGTTTGAAAACCCAAAAATCTCCAACCTTCAAAACCTGAAAATTAGAAACCTGAAGTGGAAACCTCCAAAAACCTGAATTGGAGAAGTCTGAAAACCCGAATTGGAGAATTCCAAAACCAAATTGGAATATTCTGAAATGATAGGTTCTAAAACCCAAAATACAAACCTTTGAAATGGAGAAGTCTGAAATCTCGAAAAAGAGAACTCCAATGTAGGGAACTCTGAAATCTTGAAAAATATAACTATGAAATCGAATGACACAATTCCCAAAAGAGAGAAACTCGAACAACTAAAGCTCTGAATTCTGAAAAGAGATTTCTCTAAAAATACCAATCTCCAAACTCTGAAAAACAAGAGGTGTTGAGAGGGAGAATTGAAGAACTTGAGAGGATCTTTGCAAACTTTGAATGCCTGTAGAAACTTAAATCATGAAAACATGGCGGGAAATGAGTTTGTCATTTTCCAAGGTATGTAGAGGAGGAAAAAAATAAACGAACAAGGAGAAAACAAAACAAAATATCTTAAACCAAAAAGAAAATGACCAAAAACAATACCTTGAGAATGAAGTCAAAAGTACAATATATAGTAAAAACTAGGTCATCAGAGAAAAGTGTTAGGTGAAAATGTAATTTAAATAGAAAAAACCTGATATTAATGGCAACATTCATTTCGTATGGAAGTAGGTAAGGATTCAATCCGCAGAGAGCCTCGAAAGTCTGAAACCCAAAATCCTGAAATTCTAAAATTTCGGGGTTTAACTCGGAAATCAAGGGATGAAAATCATGGAATGGATGGGAAGAGTTCCAAAACCCGAAAGCCTAAAAGTTTGAAATTTTAGACTTTTGGACTTCAAAAGTTTGAAAGAAATTGTCTCGAAAATGATTGGGAGAGTTCCAAAACCCGAAAGCCCAAAAGTCCAAAATTTCAGACTTTCGGACTTTGGACTTGCACTCAAAGAAAATTTCCAAAATCATGAATTAGAGTTCCAAACCCAAAATCCCGAAAGTCCAAAATTTCAGATTTTAGAGGTATCGACTTTGGAACTCTGAAGGGAATTTCCTAAAAATTGCAACTTAAAGTTCCGAAACCCAAAAGCTTGAAAGTCTGAAATTTTAGACTTTCGAGGTTTCAGACTTTGGAACTTGAAAAACACAATTTCAAATTTAAGTCAATTAAACCCGAAAGGAAAAATCTCAAGTCCAAAGTCTTAATTTTATGACAATGGGACTTGGAGAAATTTTAGGATGCAGAGATATTTTGTGTGAAGATTCTTTCAAAATTTGTCTGATCGATTTCAAAGTTTGCTTCTCAAGGTAGATTAAATCAGTAACATTTTTGGCAACCTCTAGGAAAGCTTCCCGCTAATGTTAAAAATGAGTAGCCTTATACAAACCATTGGGAAAAAGGAGTCTTGGAAGAAAACCACATTTAGAGGACACCAAAAATAAAAAATAAAGAAAAACAAAACAAAACAATGTGTAGAGCACTTGGAGGAAAAGAAAAACAAACATTGTACAAGGGTGGGGCAATCTCAAAAGCAAGCTTTGAGATATATACCATTCACATGAATGAGAATTTATTCTCCATTGAGTCTGGATAGAAGAAATGAATTTTCCTCTTTACAACTTGAGATAATATACGGTCCACTCCAGAGCGTCAAACTTGGCATGCCTTCCTGGTTTGGCTTTGTCTTCGTCCCACTTGAGAACCAAATCTCCTTCTTGAAAATTCCTATCAGAATATTTCTTGTTGAAGGATTTCTTAACTTGAGCCTGATGTTGGGTTAAATCATAGCCTTGTCTTGAACTTCTTCCAACTCCATGAGTTCAAGCAAACCTCACTGTTAAGGAGTCATTTTCCATAACTTCGAGTTGATGAGCCAATTCCAAAGAAGGTAATTCCAAGGAGAGTGGAAGCTTTGCCTCCCTCCCATATACCAACATAAAAGGTGAACTTCCAATGGCATTTTTAGGTGTGATTCGATCCACCCATAAGGCAGTCTTAAGTTGTGTATGCCAGGTCCTTTTATTAGCTTCCATCATCTGTTTGATGATCCTTATGAGATTCTTGTTACTGGATTCAACTAATCCATTTCTCGTGGATAGTAATTGGATGAAGTCTTGAGATAGACCCCATTCGTAACCACTCACTCACTCAACTTTAAACCAAGGAAGGCCATTGCATTATCAGAGATAATGGTAAATGGAACTCGAACCTTATCATTATATTTTCCAGGAAATCAAGGACCGCCTTTTCATTACTTTCCTTTAAAGCCATCGCCTTTGTCCATTGAGTGAAATAATCTGTCACATTAAGAACCCATTTGTGTCTGTCATTGGAAGGAGGGTTGATCATCCCGATAAAATATAACCCCCATTGAATGAAAGGTTGATCTACCTGAATGGGGTGTAGGGGAAGAGATGCCAATTTTTGTTTGCCTACGAACAAGGCACATTCTTTACATTTCCTCACCTAGAGATGGGCATCTTTGAACAAATCTGGCCAATAGTAACCTGCTCGCATAATCTTGGTAGTAGTTTTTCATGTAGAGTAATGCCCTCTAGACAAACCATTGTGGAATTCTTCCAGAATTCTACTTACTTGCTCTAGTTTGATACATCGCAGAAGAACACCATTTAAGTCTTTTCGGAAAAGAACATTATTGATTGAGACATATGGAATAGACTGAAGGTGAAAAGTACGTCTTTGGAATTTATCCATATTTGAAGGATATGCCCTTGAGAGGAGGAAAATTTTCATCTTTGTTAACCAATCAACTTGATAGTCACTTTCGTCAACGTTTAGGAGCGTAACATCTTCTACATCCTTGGTCTCCATGTTTGTAGCCAACTACTGGCATAACCCTTTTCCCCTAAAAATTTTAGTGACTTTAATGTGTACATCATACTCCATTACTTTCGTGATCCACCCTGCACACTTCTCGTTCATTTCTTTGTTCAACAAAAATCCTTGACACTCGAATGAGAGACCATCAAGTGAACTTTTTTGTTGGACAACATGTGTGTAAAATTTGTCAGAGATTTAATGACTACAAATACTTGTTTCTCAATGAAGGAATACTTGAGCTCATATTCTTTGAGAGACTGACTGAAGAAGGCAATTGGTTGTTCCATTAGATTTTCATTTTGTTGGGTGAGAATCCCCGAAATACTTTCCTAACTTGTGAAAGCATAGAGAATGAAATCTTTGTCAAACTTGGGGTTTACCAATGTGGGAGCTTGGGAAATGGCCATTTTAATAGCCTTAAAACTCTCCCTACCATCTTTCATCCATGATAATGGAATGTTCTTTTTCAACATGGTTGTGAGCGGTTTAGCCAATGTTACAAATTGAGGAATGAATCTCTCACACAAAATTTATGGTTCCCAGGAAACTCTGGAGACCTTTCTTGTGACTTGGAAGAGATAAGGACATAATTGAATGAATTCTAGATGGATCAATAGACATTCCTTCTATGGAAACAACATGTCCTAACAATTTTCCTTCTTGAACTGCAAAAATGCACTTCTTAGGATTCAGTGAGACCCCAAATTCTCTACATCTTTGAAAAACTTTTCGTAGATGTGTGATATGGTCCTCAACATGTTTGGAATACACAGTTATATCATCAAGGTAAACTAAGATGATATCATTAATGAGTCCTTTGAATGCCATGTCCATGGCTCTTTGGAAAGTAGCCCCTGTATTGGACAACCCAAATGGCATTTTGTTATAAGCATATGTGCCCCACTTATAGTGAAAGCCATTTTGAATTGATTAGATTCTTGGACCAGGATCTGATTATATCTTAAATATCCATTAAGAAAAGAAAACCTTTTAGCCCCTGCCATGGTTTGTAGGATTTTCTCCATTGATGGAAGATGGTAGTGATCTTTTAATGAGGCACGATTCAAATCCTTGAAGTCCACGCATAGCCGAATCTCTCCGTTCTTCTTCCTTATGTGTACCAAGTTGACTTCCTAGGAGGAATACTTGATGGGAGAAATTATGCAGGCCTCAATAAGCTTGGTTAGCTCCTTCCTCATTAGCGGCTCAATTTTAGGATTAATTGGCCTTAGTTTTGATGAACTCGCTTAGAACTTGGATCTAGCTCAATGGTGTGTTGGGCTAGGCTATGATTGAAACCATGTAGATCTTTGTAATTCCATGAAAAATATCATGGTATTATTGACATAGTTCAATGAAATCTTTCCTCTCTTGAGCAATTGCATACCTTACCAATTTTATAAAGTTTTTTGCTTGCCACCTCGACGTCTTCAAAATCCTCCTCTTCCTTGACCACCATATTTGTGATCTCGTTTAGGCCGATCATCCAAATTGAAGATGGATTCAAGTGTATTCAGGCCTTTTGGCAGCTTGTTTCTTTTCAACTGTATAATTTGATCGCCATAAGAGTTTTGAAGTTTATCTTGATGTTTGGCAGCAAACTCTACTTCTTATTGTAGGAAGAGGACAATTTTTGGTCACTATCAAACACCTACCAGCTACTTACGTTATCTGGTACTACAAGACAAACCACCATTTTGACCATCTGCTGCCCTTCTTTCATAATGTCCACAGGTACATCATACTATGAGCCAATAGTAGCAAGCCTGTCAACATCTTGATTTTTCTTTCTGGGAATTACGTGAATTCCAAAAGCTTTAAAATATTCTATCAAGTCCCAAACCTGATTTTTATATGATCTCAATAGATCATTTTTTGATGCATTGTGGGTTGTTACTTGATGCACAACCAATTCACTATCATCAATAAGGTCAAGGTTTGGATTCCTCTTTTTAGGCCAACTGAATTCCTTGTATGAGAGCCTCATATTTAGTGACATTATTAGTAAAACTAAACTACAACCGAAAGGAAGAGAAATATTTATCTCCTTCTAGAGAAATCAACATAACTCATGCACTAGATCCATTTTTACTCCTCGAACCATAAAAGAACAGTTTCCATAGTCCCTTAGAAACTACTGGATGTTTTAACCAACTGAGGTACGATTGTACCTTCTTTGTGTATGCAGTATGTACCTAATCCAGTCTCTTCCAAAAACAACAAACTAGATTCTTCATCCGCCAATAAATCAGCATAGGGATCATATTGGTGATTGATACTTACCTCATCAAGCATTGTGTTAGGAACTTCTTCCATGAGAGTAGTTGGCTCATGATATGCGTGTAGACACCTATAATTACGCCCAAGCAATTTAAATACTTAAATTGCGCTAATTATCTCCTTTTCCGCAAATAGACGACATATCATCAAAAGTGCTCATATTCCCTCTAATTGTCATCAATTAATTACAATACACTAATTGATTAAGTCACCTACCCAGCTAATAGCCTAATTAACGACCTTCCATTAATTATCACTTCCTCTATCTTGATTAATTAATTATTATTAATTAATTAGTCTTCCCCTTCATTTAAACTAGTAAATCGATATTAAATTGATTTAATCCCTTTCTAATAGCCTGAATCACACTAATATTCTTCTAAATGGCTTCTATAAGCTTACACCTACCTATTAATTAATCACCTTTGATTAATTAAAATACCCCCCAACTCCCATGACTTGCTAAACATGTATTAAACCCTTCTAAAGTAAGGTTACCTTTAATAAAGCAACCTTATCCATTCCTAATCATGTTTTACCTTTATCCCACATTCATGAGAATGTGTTGAATTCTTTATCCTTTGGGCTATATAAAGAGCCATCCACCTACCTTTTACTTACACCTAAACTCCTTAGAGAGCAAATGCAAAGCATATAGCAAAAATACTAAGAGCTTGCACCTTTTTTTTCTTGAGAGTTCATCATCTTGAAGAGTTAAGCCTCTTTCTTAAAGTGCTTGGGTCATATGGGAGGTTTCAAAATGGTCTTGTAGCCCAAATTTGATTAGCCCTTATTCCTAGGTTCTTGGAACATTAAGGACAACTATTTTTGATAGCCATGGAACCTACCTAGGTTCCTTCATTTATATGTTGTTAGAGAATAGAGGATATTTAGGTGCTTAACATAGTTAATTTCATAGTTTTGTATTGATAAATGTTAGCATCTAACCCTTGATTAATTCTTATCATGATGGTATTTATAATGTTGTTTAATTCTTGCTAATTAAGACTATTTAGGTGTTAGTATTTGTTTACATTAGCATTAGTTAAAAAAAAACACTTGCACACATTTGGCATGCCCGGTGGGAGTTACTCCATTGTCCTTTGCACTTAATTTCAAGTTTTTGTTGTTAAGTTTCATTTTTGGTTACTAACCCTCTTTTACACATGTTGATCTAACTTGTTTTTCTTAACTTGTTTTGTTGAGTTTGCATGTGTTGAGTCTTCCTCTTGTAGGTATAAAGGAGGTGAAGAGCTGACAAAATTGGAATTGATGGGAAAATTTCAAGATTTCATCATGTTTTCCTTTTTAGAGCTTACTTTTTCATCATTCTACATGCTAGTTTTGTCAATTTCTTGAAAATTTTAAATTCTTGAGCATGTATGTTAATGTTTGATAGCGTTGAGTCTTCTATTCATATATTGAGGTGATGGGTTGTTGTCAAAATTGAATCTTGGTTGGAAAAAATTGCCCATTTTGTAGATTAAGAGACATTTTTTTGACATTTTTTGAGTGCATGTCAAGTGCATACCCGTGAGCATAAGAGCATATGCGTAATCCATCTTCCGAAGGCCATAACTTTTGCTCCCAAACTTGAAATGACTCCTTTTTTTTGCGTTGGAAAGGTATTGAAGTTAACTATGCAATGAAATCATAAATTAGGGATTTATACTTACAGAAATTGTAGGTTTTTCTCGTTAGTTTAAAACTGATCATTTTCTAACATGTCTAATGTTTTGATGAATGTTGTATTTCCATGCTTACTCGATTTAGACCAAAGCATATGTATGATCTTCTCTTGCACCTTTTTGTGATCTTGAGAATCAAAAACAACTTTGATCTATATCTTTTTAACATTGGGATTAAACTTGGAAATTTGATTATTCATTTTGCTTAAGGGAATGAACCTTTTACAAAGTATTTTCAATGGTCCTTTGATTTGAATTTTTCCATTTGTATATAGTTGGGATAAAGTTTGTGTATGCTCTTCTCTTGCACCTTAGGGTGATCTTGAGAATCAAAAGCAACTTTAGTCTTCATTTTATAACATTTGGTAAATTGGAAACTTCATCTTTCACTTTTGGTTTAGGGGAATGAACATTTATCAAGAATTTTGTATGGTTCATTGATTGAAAATATTTTCTTTACTTTTTAGTTGGATTATTTGTTGTGTATTCTCTTCTCTTGCATCCTTGGATGATCTTGAGAATCAAAATCAATTCTTAATCCTCTTTTAAATAATGTGATTTTCTTGGAGAACTACTAACGCTTGAGTGAAGGACCTAAAAACGCTTGTCAAAGAAAGGAGGAATAAAAATGAAATCAAAACTACTAATACGCTTCTTATATAAAGTTGCCAAAAGGTTTTCAAGCAAACCACACCTAATTAAACAAGATAAAAAACAACATATTCAAAACATTGTATTGCAGGTTTTGGAAAAGGGTACGTCCCTCTCCACTCAACCGGAATATAACCCCTTAAGCTACAACAATGGGGGTGGTTCTAAGAACCCCAAAGTAGTCCACACAAGAGGGAACCTTGTGGATGAAATGGGAAGTGCTCTACACTACCTACTTGACTAGTGATTCCTTTGTGAGATAGCATTATAGTTGTCCATTGTGGCGACCCGGTGATAGTACACGAGACGCACTAGTTGCCTACTATTCTTCAAGGGGGTAAAGTAAAGCCGAGATACTCCCAAACTAGTCAAGATAACTTTTGGGTAAATCGCACTCACTGTGGCAACTTTGTAACACCTAGGGCAAGAGAACCACCTAGGAGAATATACTTTGGCTAGGAGCCCACTTTGACCAATCTAAAACAATGTTGAGTTGTGAATCATATTTTCATTGAGAAACCTATATGCGCGTTACTTTTGCCTAGTTTTTACTTGCCTTAGGGCGAGGTGAAACTCTGCAAAAGTGAAGCTAGCATTTTTGTCATTCTTTTGATTTGTTTCCTTCACATTCTTTTGACACTTTGTTGATTAGAAGGAGAGTGACTACCTTTGTGTTACCAATCAATTGTCTCTGCCACTTTTTTTTCCCTTTACACCCATCCATGTTTGCGGCTGGGTAAGTTAAACATCTAAGTTTGCGGAGGCATATTTATATCATTGGTATCCTTTGTGATCTTGATACCCATGTCAAGATCATCATCATAGTTCGATTAAATCATCATTTGATCTCCCTTTGACGTGTTACATTGTGTGCATTGTCTCGACACAATTAAGATACTATGTCGTGTTTTTCATAAATGTGATCTAAGTATCGCATTTTGGCATTACGTTGTGCACATTTTAACACATCCTCAGTATACCTTGACTTGGTTTGGCTTCAAACATTGTCCAAAATCTTGAAGAGTGTCGCTTACTTTGTTTGTGTCATTTCAATACCAATTTGACACTAATATCTCGCTTCTTCGTAAAGCTTGATTAACGTGTCCAATTTGTGTGGTTATGTGGCTTACGTTTGTAATCCTCACCCTTTAACATTTGGGATTGGTTGGTTGTTAAACTTGTCATGGTATCCTTTGATTGGGAGTCACATTTACCCTTTGTTAATATTTATGCCTTATTCATTTCGAGCTTGACATAAATATTAACATTGTGTTGATCATTTTTGCATCAGACTATCACTTTGCACACACATTTTCATATAGTGTATTTCTTGTTGATTGGATTTGGGTTTCACACTCGCATGATTGTTTCTTGTGATTATTCATTCAGAAAACTTATTTTCTAGGACAATCCCTTTTTATCTCATCGATATTGCATCATCACGATGTCTATTTTCCTTAGACCTTCTTTAGAAAATCATGCACGCATCCCCATACTTACATAATGTCTACTTGGTTGTCCTTATGCTACCCAAATTGACATGTCACTTCCTTCCCTTTGAAGGAGTTCCATCACACTATCTAAATCTAGACATTTGTGCTTAAAACAATGCCAAAAATGATTGACTATCACGCGGTTCCCCATACTTACAAAAATATGGAACCTAGGTTTAGCAATTCAAAGCAAAAGATTCCCATTACAACTAAACCTTGTTTGGTTCTTCGTGCTAGAGAGCCCATATGGGTAACTCATTCCCCACCTTCATCTCATAGTCAGTGGTATGATTTGGACACGTCTGATCCAAATTATTATTCAAGTTCCCCCCACTCTTCTTCTAATTCTAATCCAAACATTTCCTCTTCTTCTGAGGATTCCAATCCAAATATTTCCTCTAACTCTTCTGAGGATTCAGATCCAAACTACTATTCAGATTCATCTAATTCGACTCCTAAGTCATCTAATGTGACTCTTATGTCGTGGTCCTCCCTTTCTTTGCAGGACCCCTTTTATCAGTCACCCCAATGACATATTCTTCCTTTGAAGATACACGCGACTCCAAATCCCTCCAATCAGAAGTATAATACAATTCTTGAGTCACAGTCCTCTCTTTCTTCACAGGTCCCTTTTCATCATTCATCTAATGCGATGCTTGAATCATAGTCCTCCCCTTCTTTGCAAGACCTTCTTCATCAATCACCCCCATGGAATCTTCCTTCTTTGAAGATTCGTGTGACTCAAAGTCCTTCAAGACAAACATCTGACTCGACCCATGCATTGCAATCTATAGACTTTGGACTTAATCCTACTATTTTACATACGACATACCATTGTATAGGTAGGTCCACACCACCTTATTCTACTCCTGAGCCATCTAGCTACACATATTCTTCATCCCCCACATCATCTTCTTCTATCAATAATCATCAAACATATTCTAAGTCTTCCACACCAAGTGAACCTATTTCTTCCAATCAACCCCTAGGGATCGATCAACAACTCATACCAATTGACCTCTTTTAGAATGAAGAAACAATCAGGGCATTTATAGGGGCACACGAAGATATTCCTCTAGCAGATTATGAGGAAGGTTTCTCTTTAGACTTTGATGCGTTCATGTATTGTGAGGAAAAGGTTGATTCCTTTTATCAAGAAATGGAGGAAGAGCCTTAGATCATGTAACTTGATCCTCCTCTTATTCTTCCATCTTCACATTCTTCATTATGTAATGAAATCCTTGGTCTTACATTGATCCATGGCCTATATTTTCATCACCCAATAACTCTTTGTCTATCATAATTCCTCAATCAAAATGGGGTTAATGCCAAGTAGCCCTTCATCTTCATCTAGGTGTGGTTTACATTCTAGTAGCCCTCCCTCTGCTATTTTTGGGACATTTTTGAGTAGCCCACTATCTTCTATTCTTGGGGCACGTCCAACTAGCCCCTTGTCTTCTAGGTATGGATCACCCCCGGGTAGTCCATCATCTTCTATTCTTGGGCCACATCCTAGTAGCCCATTATCTTACATCTATGGGTCACATCCTAGTAGCCATTCTTCTTCTATTCTTGGGCCACATCCTAGTAGCCCTTCATCTTCTATCTATGGGTCACATCCTAGTAGCCCTTCTTCTTCTATTCTTGGGCCACATCCTAGTAGCCCTTCGTCTTCTATCTATGGGTCACGTCCTAGTATCCTTTCTTCTTCTATTCTTGGGCCACATCCTAGAAGCCCTTCATCATCTTCTATCAGTAGCTCACCTCCTGGTAGCCCCTCCTCTTCAATTCTTGGACCATATCCATTTCATCCATCACATTATTATTCCACCAAAGATGGTGGAAAGCCCATGGTCATTTCTCGCATAAGTTCTAAACGTCCACGTTCACTTTCTTCTCCTTCTCGGATCGACAAGTCATGCGTTATCTTATAAGAAACCCAAACAGCTTTCTTAATCAAGCTCGGATCAAAACCGCAAAGAGCTCTATAGCTCCCAACAAATCAAACAATCTCAAAATTCTAAATCAATCGCGATTCAAGAATGCACACCAACGTAACCATTAAGTATGGTGCAAAGTGTGTAAACCTCTAGATGGGGAATCAAATATCCCACATATGAAATCCATGTTTCGTAACAAATCACGGTCATTTATTGAGTGTGAACTCACCTCAATCATCAAGATCAGGGATAATATCACTCTCGATAAACAAACGCGCCTAGTCTCCCTTATTAAGGAAGTCGCAAACATTGTTGTTGGATCTTACCACACAGAGTGACTTTGTTGGTCCCAACCTCTTAAAACTGTCAAAAATCTAAAAATAAAAAACAATTCAAAAATACAAAAAACATTGAGAAAACACAACAAAAATCAAAGGTATAAAGATCAAACATTGCAATCAGGTATTGTGTACTCATGGATGTTTCTTTCTTCCCTTGCTATTTTTTTTTCTACAAGTCTCCCTACCATTTTCATCCCTTTGGTGATATTTTGGTTAGCTTATTCACATGCATTTTGTGACATTTATCTCTATGGTATCTGTTTGACCCTGGTCTTTTGTCACCTTGGTAAATTAAAGAACGACTGACCTCTTAGAGATCATATCGCATTCAACATCTAATAAACTTTTGTGAAGAAATTTTGGACATATTTGTTGACACTAGCCAATGTCATCATCGTAAGCATTTCCACCTTCTTCCATCAAGCCATCGGTGGTTCTTAACCCCTTGTCAAACAAGAGAGCTGAAATAAGTTTTCGACAACAAAATAATCAAAAACATCAAAATCTAAAAGCTACAAAGCAAAAGCAAATTGATATATAACTCTCTCTTGGGGTATTTCCAATAATCTCTATCGGGGCTATGGACGCCTGACTGGTAGTAGAGAAATGTTACGATTAGAATTAAATACATCTCCGTCGGGGCTATGAATGCCTAGTTGGAAGCGGAGCAATGTACGACTATCCTTTCACCATCCATTCACAAAATTGCCTTTCATAATAAATCATTCCTACACATTGGCTAGGGTGTCGTCATCTTGTTGTCTTTTAAATCTTCCCTTCAAGAGGTAATAAATTCCACATGCACACACCAGATCTCTATGAGTAAACAGGATTAGTATGTTACCAAGTGTCTTTTTTGGACCTTGTTCAGACTCTTACTCTAGTCCATATCTTGTCTCATGATTTGTGCCTTTGGCTAATCAATTCTTCCTCGCGAGGCTTCTAAGCTACATTCATATCATTCACATCATTCTTCTACTTTGTTCAGAACATCCATGTGTATAAGATTAATTTTTGCCATGTTTTCGGACACCTTTTTCCCCTTTCACAAAAGCAATCTCCTCCTTCCTTTCTATCATGTTCTTGTAGGCCAACTTACACTGGGGGCATCCTTACTTCTTCCCAGCACTTCATTGGTTTACGTTCACCATCATGTTGAACCTATCCATAATGGCCTTGGGTCCCGCTTCTACCTGTGAAGAGTTTACCTTTGCATACTCCCACCTAATCATTGGGGATTTTTTTGCATCTTCACCTTTCTCATACGCACGTGGCCTTATGCCCTTGTACATCCCATATATCACTGGGGGCATCCACGCTTCCTCGTCTTCCTGTACATAGTTTCATAAAACTTTTAAAATCAACCAAAACATTCAAATATGTTAGAAAAATCATCCAAAACATTCAAATATGTTTCAGAAAACTTCTAAAAATTGAAAATCATCCTACAAAATGTTACTCTTTGGTTCTCACTTGTTCATGTGTGCGACTTGCAGATCATCTTGATCTACCTCCATCAGCAAAAGCTAGGCTACTTACTTCATCTATACTCTGGGGCACAACGAGTTACCTAGTACTGTTTCATAGTGCACATTGCTTTTCCATTAGACCCAAGTGTCCTCCATTATTCCCCTCGCATGTATCCTTGCTTGGGGCACCATCATCAACCCTTGTCGTTAATTCGCACAAGTCATCACTGAAGCTTGATAATAAAACCATTACATTATGTTTCTATGTTAGTTTAGCTTGTTTACTTTCTCGTATTGCATTGCATTTTGTATGTTGCATGGAGTTAGTGTTTTCAACAATGGAAAATTGTTCGTATTATGGCTTTTCATGTCATTCTACCTTTGTCGTATGCTTATATTTTTCATAAGGACCAATGATGTAGTTCCTATGGCAATATGATGACATCAAATTTGTTCCAAATAAATAAGCGGCTAGAGGCTAAGCTCTTCTCTCCCCTCTTCCTCATTTCTTCTACTTCACTTCCCTTTCACCCCTAATTTTCTCTCTCATCGGGGCATCCTACCTCCTCCCATTCTTCTATCTATATCTCACCTTTTTCGATCGTCGATCGGCTTCTTTCATCACCCCATCGACACTCGAGGGGGCATCTCTCCCTCCTACTAATTTTTCTTGTATCCCTTCAAAATTTTTCTTCTGTCTACTATGTTTGAAGTGATATCACTTACGCCACCCCAAAGAGGGGCAAATGTAGACACCTATAATTACGCCCAAGCATTTTAAATACTTAAATTGTGCTAATTATCTCCTTTTTCTGCAAATAGATGACATATCGTCAAAATCACTCATATTCCCTCTAATTGTCATCAATTAATTACAATACGCTAATTGATTAAGTTTCCTACCCATCTAATAGCCTAATTAACGACCTTCCATTAATTATCACTTCCTCTATCTTGATTAATTAATTATTATTAATTAATTAGTCTTCCCCTTCATTTAAACTAGTAAATCGATATTAAATTGATTTAATCCCTTTCTAATAGCCTGAATCACACTAATATTATTCTAAATGACTTCTATAAGCTTACACCTACCTATTAATTAATCACATTTGATTAATTAAAATACCCTCCAACTCCCATGACTTCTTCGAACATGTATTAAACACTTCTAAAGTAAGGTTACCTTTAATAAAGCAACCTTATCCATTCCTAATCATGGTTTACCTTTATCCCACATTCATGAGAATGTGTTGAATCCTTTATCCTTTGGGCTATATAAAGATCCCTCCACCTACCTTTTTACTTACACCTAAAATCCTTAGAGAGCAAATGCAAAGCATATAGCAAAAAGACTAAGAGCTTGCACCTTGTTTTCTTGAGAGTTCATCATCTTGAAGAGTTAAGCCTCTTTCTTAAAGTGCTTGGGTCATATGGGAGGTTTCAAAAGGGTCTTGTAGCCCAACTTTGATTAGCCCCCATTCCTAGGTTCTTGGAACATTAAGGACAACTATTTTTGATAGCCATGGAACCTACCTAGGTTCCTTCATTTATATGTTGTTAGAGAATAGAGGATATTTAGGTGCTTAACATAGTTAATTTCATAGTTTTGTATTGATAAATGTTAGCATCTAACCCTTGATTAATTCTTATCATGATGGTGTTTATAATGTTGTTTAATTCTTGCTAATTAAGACTATTTAGGTGTTAGTCTTTGTTTACATTAGCATTAGTTTAAAAACAACACTTGCACACAATGTGTTATCCTCATTTGGACACAAATGGCATAATTCCCATTTATGGGTTTAGTGGTGTAAGGTTCCACATGATTATGACAAATTGGTTCTACTCTTATAGTCACCTTCATCCTATACCGAGTTCTAAGGATCATGTGCGACCAGATGAAAAATAACCACCCATCTTGGTAGTGAAATCATGTGATAAGAAAATGGCAAAGAGGGGAGGGAGATCAATAACATATATGTCTTGTGTGAATGTCAAGCTAGGACATGCATGGATAATAAGATGAATCCCCTTAAGTAATCCCATAGTTTGGACTGTACTACCGTCTAATTGGACAACCCTTCTTGAGATTGGAGTATATGCAATTCTTAACACATCTCGCAATCGCTTGGGAATCACAGTAACTACTAGCTCCAAATTCGATCATACAATGGTGCACCAAATGATCATCACTAATTTTATAGATATAGAATGGTGGAGGTTTGCTGGTCTTAGAATTTTTTTGTTTTCGCTGACATAGACTGGTTGCCACTTTTACTTCCTGACTTGATGATCTATTGGTAGTACCAAAACTGTTCAAAGACTCTTGTAGAAAGTTTATCTGAGAAGGGATTGAGAGTGAATCCAACATCATGATGCTTAAATTGGTATTCTTCATTTGCTCCAAAATGCTAAATGGAATTGCCCCAAATTTGCTAATAATTTTTTGGGAATTAGAGTCTTATTTTATAAAATACATACTGGGCCGTGATACGTGAAGTCCCATCTATCTTTATAGAATGATCTGTGGATACTAAAGGTGGTTTATTTCCTATGCCCTAATCATTTGATATTTGTGTTTGATGCTGTGAAATAGATTCCTAATTAGTTTTGGGACATTGTGAGTCTATTGCCCTCTTCTTGGAATGTGTGTTGGATACTACAATTGAGGTGTCAATATTCAACCACAAAAGTCTTATGTTTTCCAATTTAGTAGCATAGTTTCATTAGAAGGTTGGTCTTGTCTCTCTTGGGTGGATGGTCTGACTGATGATTCAGGTGGGGCGGATATGCTTTGGACCATAAGGGCCTAACTCAAAACTCCATTTGGGAAAAGATTATGGTTGTGAGGTTGAGAACAAGGATAACACCATTCATAATCTTGAATGAGGTTATTCTAGATTGGTACTATGGCTCTAGAAGAACTGGTGGAAGAAGGGTTCCTGAAGTTTAAAGGCTTCACGCTTGTAGCTTGAATAGTGGCCTAATTATTTCCTTGAAAATCATGACAACATGCCAGATATTGGGATTGGAATGGTTGAGCATATTGGGATTGCTGACTTTTAATCGCT
This sequence comes from Taxus wallichiana var. yunnanensis, assembly GCA_018340775.1. Taxonomy (NCBI): domain Eukaryota; kingdom Viridiplantae; phylum Streptophyta; class Pinopsida; order Cupressales; family Taxaceae; genus Taxus; species Taxus wallichiana. Next base: position 255,571,421 of record CM031234.1, read on the forward strand.
ACATGCTTGTTTACGAAGGTCTCAGCAGTTGATTTGAATTCAAATAGATCATTTAAAGAGGTCGGGTAGATTGAAGTTGGCTGATTGATTATTTATAAGATCTCGAATAAAATGGCATTGACAGTCGAGGAGCTATCTTTCCAGCCTGAATTAAGGAATTTTCTACATTTATGGCTATGTCGTAAGCATCAAGTAACGTAGACTCCCATGGATTAGATCATAACTGCTACATCACTATTCAAAGCTCAAAAATAGTACAAGAATGCATTATTTGGAGAAGGCTTAATGAGTGCCGGAATCCTATTCCAAGTTCTATGAAATCAGAAGTTGAAATCACTCATGTACTCCTAGGGAGATCTCTTTATGGTAGTGAGCTATTCTAAGAGTGATAGGTGATCACTCTTGTCTTCAAACTATTTACAGATATTCTCTCCTAACTCATCCCAAGTGGTTATGCTGCCAACACGTAACCCTCGAAACCATTGAAGTGCTTTTCCCTTGAAGGAAGTGGCCAGAAGTCTGACAACAACATTATCCTCCATGATGTTATGTACTACGTAAATGTTGGCTACATCAAGAATGTGTTCTACTGGAGTAACATGAGTTTCTCCTATGTAAAAGGGTAAAATTTTGAGTGTTGCAACAGGTATAGGGTCACATTGAGCCAACATAAGCGAACTACTTGCATTGAAAGGGGGAAAAACTTGGTTCCATGCCATAACAACAAGAGGTTGATTGTTCTTTGGTGGAGGAAACCTTCCGTATGGAGGAGTTGAATGACCCCTATGAGATAAAGTTGTAGCTGGTGGAGTTGAAACACCTCTGATTCTTCTCTTTGAAGGAGACAAGGAAAGTTTGATATGTTGATAACCTCCTTGCTTTGAAGAAGCTCTTGTCTGAATTCTTTGCATAAGTTAATGCACTGAGATTTGGAATCCAGAGATATAGAGTCGCTAGGTACTTTGACTTGTGCAAATGAGAAGAGAAGTACCAATTCTCTATCCCATTGGGCATGCCAAAAACTATTGTCACCAAATCTCTCCACCCGCCGAATGGCAAGGCTATAAACAAGTTGTTCGATATGATTGGGACATATGGTATCACCTCTCAAGTTGTGGGACTTGGGATCAAGGTGAACCTGCGGAGAAGGAAACTATACTAGGGATGGTGATGCATGGAATAAAAGGATATTTTGAATCTCGGAAGGGTTAATGTGAGAAGGATGTGAACACCGTTAGTAACCTTCACCTATTGCAACCTAGCAAGGCACAAAAACCAAAAACTTGAAGCATACAAAGTCCTTTGTTAAAACTTGAATCATACAAAATAGAGAGACTAAATTGGATTGAACACACAATTAACTAACCATGAGGATAAAACACATGCACATGTCAAACATTCATTTCACTGATGATGGTTAACAATAATATAACTTTTAATAACAGAAGGAAAATACTCTTTCCACAACTGACATAAAAGATGGTTATATCACTTTTCCATAACATGAAACAAGATAATATGAAATAAAGGCAAGCTAATCATCTATACTAAGGAATCATACATTCACAAAGCATATATAAATCAACCATTTAGCACAATAAATCAGGTTCTTCAAGGCAAGATATCTCTCTGAATATAATTAAAAGGTTTTAAATCTCTGAATCACTCTTCCAAGCTTGAAGAACAACTTCACAAAAATATGATCTATCTCCGTCCAAATGAATTCATACACCTAACTATTTATAATTTCTATAGGCTAAGCCATTATAGTTGGGCCTTCAACTAACATTTTATTAAAAATAGAAATGTCATTAATTCAAGGGAATAGGATCCCATGAAAATAGAAATTTTTTTGCAAGGGTTTGACTCAGTAAACCTTGCAAATTTGACTGATCTAGAGCTTGGATATATCCTTTCATGGCCACTCAACTTTGGCCTTGTTCTGCAAATCCTTCTTCTTCTGCAGATTTTATTTTGTTTCCTCCCACACAACCATTCGATGAAGCATTTAATGAATCATTGAATTTTCTCATCCCTTGGCCCACACGCATAGTGATTCACTACATATGCTTTCTCAAGTTCCCTCGTGATCTTAGCTAGAACTATCCTTAGTTTACTCAAAAATTTCTTCAATATTCATGTGAAATTTTGGCATAAAACCAACCTATCAATAGATTCACTACCGAATGTTTTGGTAACCTCATCACGACGCTTCAACAAATCTATGAAATTCTTCTTGATCTGCTCCTCTGGAAGAACATTGATGTTTTTGTTGAAGAATTTGTCTTGTTAACAATATAAATGTCCTCTGATATATCATTCAAAGCATTTTTAATTTACACTCGTTTATCATCCAACTTCTTAATTAAATCTTATAACACTTGACATCGGAATTCCATGGCCTTTTGATATTTGAACAACTTTACAACATCATCGATTACATCCTCCTGGAGGAGTAGATCTAAATCCTCTCTCTAATTTCACTCCATGTTTCCAAATTCAAATTCAAGTTGTTATTGTCTTCTGAAAAAGCTTCATCCATTTTGCAAATAGTAGTTTTTCCAACATGCAAATCATTTTATATCTCAATAGCTTCTTTAATTAAATGATTAACTTCCGCAAAGATATCGCTCCATCCATCCATCTACCGATCTTCTTTTCTCGCTTATATTTTTGATCTAGTGATAAGAAATGTCATCAATAGTAGATGAGAATTTCATAGCCATTGTAGTTGAGACTTAGTAGTTGGATTTGACTTTGTTACTTTCCATAGCAATGCAGTGAGCTGCTCGACCTTGGCCTTAAGCTCATCCTTAGAAGATTTATCCTTATCAGATTTATCTAGCAGATTTACAAGAGCAATGTGTACATATTGTTTTGCTCCTTCATGAGTGGATTTTCCCAATGAGAATCTAGAAATCTGATTATCTGCAATTGTAATTGTTTCTTTATTGTTCCCCTCAACAGAGTGTCAACCTCTACAACTCGTTCCCCGATGCATTCACTATCAAGCTTGAAACAATATTTGGCCTCTTGTCATGTATCTTTGGGGTATGTTCTAATATGCTCAGATCTATTACATCCCTCAGAGGCACTTTCTTCTTTTTCTTTAGAGTCTTCCAAAACAACCATTCTGGAATGGCTGATGCCGATGAAGATAGAATAGTTGATTCAGTACGTGAAACATTAGCCATAACAAGGGTACCAACAACATTAGTTGGCATTTGAATGGTAGTGGTAGTAATGGATGGGGTGGATGTGAGGATGACCATAGGAGTTGATACAATGATGTTGGGAGATGATATGGATGGATATGGAAGTGTTAAGGGAAGTGAAGAAGAAATGTGTGACTGTACACACCCAAAATTACATGTGTTACATTGTCGGAAAACAATTATGAAGGTCCCTAATGATGATTCATGTCCTTTCAATAAGGTGCTTGAGCTCCAAAACCTATTCGTAGTATATATTTTTGGCCTAGACATTCTTATTTATCTTTTTCACACTTTCTTCTAGCTTCTTACTCTTTCTCGCGCATGTTTCGGCCTTTAGTGCCAAGACCGCCGCCTTGTCTAAATGGCGGTTCAAACCACCACCCAAAATAGGGTGGTGGTCCTTAAACCTGTCACCCGTGTAGGGTGATAGTCCTACCCACTTTTTTCAAAACTCTTCACCCATGTTTTAACATGCGATAGTTCACTTAGCTTCACTTTTGCAAGCATATGTGAGCCGAATTTTCTAAAATAAGCTTTGATTTATGGTTCTCCTTCCTCCTATTTTTAAATAGATTTAATGAGTTAGAACTGGTCCTTCTTGCCTTGTGCATGAAGGAACCTCTCATCATCCATTCCTATATATTCCATGCTTGTATTCAATAAAAAGGGGGCCCGAGAATTTTTAGTATCTTTCATTGTATTTCGCTACGATCTTGCTAGGAATTGCATAGCAAAGCCCTGATCTCTTGTGCTACCTCCCTTATGGTTGCATTACATCCAGACTATCATCAAGTTTCCATTACTCATGCATCATCCTCATACGCTATTCTTGCATTCCCAATCTCCTAGACTCACATGAACACTCAGAGAAAGAAAGGAACAAAGTGAGTGGACATACTACTACACAACTAGATTTACCTCTGTTTTGTGAATTCCAGGTTGAATGTGTTGTTTGATTTCCTTAATTCCTACAATTTATCATTGTTATATAATATCAAATAGAGTAGAAATCAATTTCTTTTCATTTGTAAGTAATTAGTTAATTTCCAAGAGGGTTTAAATCTTTCATAGCAATCCCGGTGACGGATCCTCTTCTTCCCATCCTTGTGGATCTGAAGGAGAGAATATCTATAGGAGGTTGTCTACACATCATAGATTATTTGGAAAAGTTTGTGTTTTAAGTTAGTTTAGATTCAATACACTCAGCATGGTGAATAACCACACCGGGTTATCTCACTTGTTTAGTTTTAGTGTAAAAGTAGATTTAATTATTTAGAATAGAAGTGAATTGTTGTTTGTGATTGTAATATTTTAGTTTTGTGATTTGTTTAGATTAGTTTTCCTTTCAGCAGTAGCATAGATTGTTAATTTCATTTAGTTTACATGGACACTTCAAACTAGTTTAACACTTAGATCCAAGTTAGGAAAATAAACCATAGGGAATTTACGCTACCCATTCATAGCCTCTAAATCTCCCCTTTTCCAATTCGGCTACCAAGAGATCACACTACCAGATCTTAGTCATTGATCCTCCTATAGTTAGCCACATGAATTTAGCATTGGCTGCTCGACACGACCTTGGGGGTTGAGCGCAGTTAAAGATCACATGTTCATTTTCCTCTGTACAAATTGGTGAACCTGATGTGAAGGATTAATTCCTTCTTGTTTTATTTTCTTTCATTGCTATTACCTCACCTCTCCATTTCTTCCCCTATTTTTCTAGGTATTTTATACTCTCTAAAATATGTTTGGAAGAGAGTTTGGTGGACCATTTGGCTTTGATAGATATTACACCAATGTGCAACCACAATAGTCCCCTTCTCTTTCGAGATGGGGCGATAATTACACAAGCAACATCCAAACCTCCCCTAGTTACACTTCAAACCCCATTAGCTATGTAAGGATGGAGGAGGTTGATCAACCATTAGACATGCAATAATGGTCAACCCAATGCAAACCACGTTGTTATCACAAATGGAACAAATTCTTACCATAAAGTCTTGTCAAGACCTCACATTGCCATGCAATCAAAAAAGGATGATCTATTTGCATGAATAGCTAATCCTCTTTGTCAGATAGATGAGTATTTGGGTAGAATGAGGGATTCAACCTCTAATTTTTGATTACCTATCCTAAGATTCTTACTTCTGAGGAAGACAAGAATTATAACACTGAACAATTCATGACAAGGTATCATGAGCCTACTCAACCAAACCCTACGCCATAGGTACCCCAACAAGGGATTCAATCCTCTCCCAATGATCTCATTTCTAATTTAGTGGGAGGATTAGAGAATTAGAAAGTGCTCAGACCTCACAACCAACACATGCAGTAGGGCATAACATGGGGTATCTAGTTGACATAAAAGGATACATCCCTTCCAATGAAAAACAAATGCAATATCTTGTACAATAAGGTTATTGGGTTCATTCAAATCCAGGTGATCTCCTCATAGGGTTAGACACACTAGGGATGGGTCCTCATCCTTCACAATCTTATCCTATACAAGGGTTGGCTAGAAGTGTATTCTCAAATTCCGACATAGCAGCAATGCAATGTTCCCTAGTTTTACTCCTTCTAGTCCATATCCTAGAACCATCCCACCTTACATGCATATGTATTCAAAAACTCCCCAGATGGACCCATATACCATTCCTTCTCCCTACATGCCATATTAAGGGACCCCATACATTCTCGTCAACACTTATAATGCATCTTATCCAAATCCTCCTCCTCCACCTCCTCATCAAGGATCTTCGATGGTGGAATCTTACGCAATGGGTATATATGCTGAGTACTTAAAGGAGCCTCTTTACTTCACCATACGTGGTGTCATGTTTCCATGCTCATTTCCAGATCTTCCAAAATTTAAGGGAGAAGGAGACCCAAATGCTCATATCAAGGCCTATGCTACTACTATCAGGGAATTGCTTCCTTGTGATGTTGTAGTGGTTAATATATTTCCAAAGACTCTTGAAGGAATCACACTGGATTGGTATTACCATATTTCAAAAGCTTCAATACATTCCTTCAAACAACTCATTTCCAAGTTCATCAAAGCATTTGACATGAATAATTTATGTGTATAGGGATTAGGAGTTCCTACATATTATATAGGAGAAAAATTAATCTATCACCCATTTCATCTAGATGGCGCCAAGTTCTCTATTCCTCTGCATGAGTGCACCCAACATGGACTGGATGGAACTTTGTGATCTTTTCCTTCACTCTCTCAATCGAGAGACTAAGGAAGAGGTCCAAAAGTTTCCTTTCTGTAGTTATGAGGAAGTATGGGACGGAGTTCTTTAGATTGATCTAGCCTCAGAGTTTGTGAGAATTGAATTGGAAACGAGGCACCACGAAGTAGTTGCACTCCAACGGAATCGTGAAAGCTCCAGCGATAGCAAGGAAAAAATTGATCAGTAATGGAAGAACTTGCTCAACAGAAACAAAGCTTGCATAGAGGAAAGACAGCGGAGTGTCTTGGCATGCTCATAAATGAATAGAAAAGGGGTACATATAGGGTGCTGAGTAACCCTAGTGCATGACACATATGAAACCCTAAACCTAACCCATGTGAGATGACCCTCCAACATGAGAGGAGGACACATAGGATAACTCACACTAACACCCCCCCTTCATCGAAGTTGGGGTAGCGGCTGTGATGAGTCAGATGGAAGAGGAAGACACTCCTAAACAACTAAGAAAGATGTGTCAATGGGGCCCAGAAACTAAAGGCCTGATAAGGTGCCCATATACAAACACAATCTTCCTAGAAGAAGAAGAAGAAAAGAAGGACTAAATAGCCCTAAGAAGATGGGAAGCTGCAGAAGACCTCACCCCAAGAAGAGACCGTAAGTGAAGAAACTTCATCTCAGTGAAAGGCTTGGTGAATAAGTCTGCAATCTGATCATCACTGTCTGAATGTATTGAATGTCGATGATACCATCATGAATAAGCTCCCGTATGAAGTGCATATGGATCTCAATGTGCTTCATCCACGATGCTGAATTAGATTTCTACAAATAGAGATAGTGCTTGTGTTATCACAAGTAGATAATGGTAGGCCACCGAAAGTGGATGCCAAACTCTGTCAGAATACCCTGTAGCCAAATAGCTTCTGTGGCAGCATTAACTACTCCTCTGTATTCTGCCTCTGTAGATGATATCGCAATTGCATTCTGCTTCTTGCTAGACCAACTAATAGGACCCGAACCAAGAGAGAAACTATAGCCAGAAGTAGATTTTCGATGATCTAAGTCACCGCCCAATCAGAATCTGTGAACCCAATCAAGTCAATATCAACCCCTCCATGATAGTGTATGCCATCAACATAAGTGCCACGAACATAATGAAGGATCCATTTAGCTACTTTCCAATGCAGCTCATGTGGCTCCTGCATGAATCTGGACATGATCCCAACAACATATGATAAATCCGGTCGAGTGTGAGTCAAGTAGATCAAGCTCCCAACTAACTGTCGGTAAAGAGTACCATCAACCAAGGGAGTAGAGCAATCTGAAACCAACTTAACCCCGGAAAGAAAAGGAGTAGGAGAAGACTTGCAATCAGACATCTGAAACCGAGCTAGCAAATCAAGAGCATACTTAGGTTGTGAAATCAAGATTCCCGAGTCAGATTGTGAAATCTGGATCCCAAGGAAGTAATGAAGCAGACCTAAGTCAGTCATGGAAAACTTGTTGGCTAAGGCAATCTTCAGTAATCAATAATAGAGGAAGAGCTGCCTGTGATCAACAAGTCATCAACATATAGAACAAGAATGAGTATGGAGTCATCTTGCATAGAATATAAACATTTGGATCAGAGTGACACCTAGTAAACCCTGATGTAAGTAAGAAGGAGTCCATCTTGGCATACCAAGCCCGAGGGGCTTGTTTAAGTCCATAAAGAGACTTCTTTAACTTACAAACGAGGGAGGAATCTTGGACATAACCCGGAGGTTGTTCCATATAGATCTCTTCCTCTAGGTCACCATGAAGGAAGGCACTCTTAATGTCCATTTGATGGACTTTCCATCTGTTTGTTGCGGCAATGGCTAGGGTCAGTCGAATAGAAGTCATCTTCGCAACCGGAGAAAATTTTTTTGTATAATCAACCCAACTATCTGGGAGAAACCCTTAGCTACTAATCGCACTTTAAACTTTTGACGTCTCCATCTACTCCATACTTTGTTCGGAACACCCACTTACACCGAACGATTTTTCTTCCTTTCGGAAGAGTGGTGAGATCCCAAGTATCATTCTTCATGAGAGAGGAATACTCCTCATCCATGGTAGAATCCCACTCAGGAATACCAGAAGCCTCCCGGAAAGACTGTGGATCAGAAGCAGAGGTGAAGAAAGAGTGGGGTCCAATGAAATCTGAGTGAGTATGTCTCATATCCAAAGTATCTCCAACTAAATCTCCAAAGACTTTGTAAAGTTTTCCCGCCCAAAGGGGACCCGGGAGGATCAAAGCTCAGAATCGAAGATTCTTCACTTGAGTGAGAAGGGACATAGTCCTCATCATCACTACTGTCAGAATCAGAAGACTCAAAGATCTGATGGTCGGGAGGATCTGAAGAGGAGCACGCTCAACAATATCATCATCTGATGAGTCAGAATCTAAATCAATGAGCTGAAGAACCTCTATAGGTGGAGAAGTAGAAGTCAAAGAAGACTCATCGAACTTAACACTTCTCTCAATATATAGCTCATGAGAAGTAGAATTCATCAATCGATATCCCTTCACGCCATCAGGATACCCTACAAAGATACAAGGTTTGGATTGTGGTTCCAAGGCCTTGCGTTTCTTCTTGGGAATCCAAGCCATAGCCTTGGATCCGAAGACTCGAAAGTTCTCAACATCAGGTTTGCGTCCAAACCAGGCTTCAAAGGGTGTCATCCCTCTTACTGCCTTGTGTGTGTGGAATAGGGTTATGAATGTAATTTGCACAATTCACCGCTTCGCCCAATATCATGGAGGAAGAGACTTGAGTGAATCATACAAGTGGCCATCTCCTTCAGAGTACGGTTCTTTCTTTCTATGACTCCATTCTGCGAAGGGCTATAAGAAACAGTATGTTGTAAAGAGATCCCTTCAAAAGTACAGAAATCCATGAACCTATTGTTTACATATTCACCTCCATTGTCGGTTCGGAGAACCTTGATAGACCGTTCCACCTGTTTCTCAGCAAGAGCCTTAAAGTCCTGAAAATGTTCAAAGACTTTGACTTAAGCTTAAGAAAATATACCCAAGTATATCGCGAATAGTCATCAATGAAGGTTAGCACATAAAGAGCTCTAGTAAACGAAGGAGAAGGAAATGGACCAGAAACATCATTGTGAACAAGATCCAAGGGATGAGTGGCTCTCAGGCTTTTCCTTTGTCAAATTTCTTTTCAGGATGCTTTCCAAGGGTAAACCTCACAAATACCCTTAGAAAACTTGACGTGAGGCAACCCGTTGACCATTTTGTTTTGACTCAATTGTTCAAGGTAGCGATAGTTTAGATGTCCAAAATGCTCATGCCATAGCTTACTAACCTCATTTGCATGAGTGAGCAAGGCAGTGGGTGTAGAATCAAAAGTAAAGTGGGAGAAGGTGTACAACCATGAACGGTGATCTACCTTTCCTCACCCCTAGTGTAGTGTCATTATTAAGCTCACGAATAATCACCGAGTTAGGACCAAATTCCACTGCATTCCTTCACCAAGGTGAGTAATTTGGTAAACCGATAGGAGATTGGTAGAGATCAGAACACTCAACACTTGGTTAAATGTTCCCCCATCCATCTCTACCGATCCACTACCGGAAACCGACACTATTGTGTCATTACCCATCGTGATTTGGGACATTCCACAAGGTTTGATGTTAGAAAACTCAACATGTGAAGAACTCCATGGTGCGAGGCACCAGAATCTATAATCCATGTCGATGAAGGAGCAACTTTGGCTACAAGGGCCTTTCCTTTCTTCTTATCATTTCTAGCACCTTTTGCAGCAGAAGACTCGGCCTTCGGAGAACTTTGTTTTATTGATTCAGGAACACTTATTTTATTTTTCTCAAGTAAATGAGATAAGTGATCAATCTATTTCTTAAAACAGTGTTGCTCATCATGACCAGTCTTCTTGTAATAGGAACACAAATACTTGCTTTTCTGCGCTCTAGGCTCAGAAGTCGAAGTGTTTATGTCATTTTTAGGTTTGATCTTGGTTTCTTTCTTAGGTTGATCCTTAGTTTATTTCTTCTTTTAGTCTTCTTTCCCTTGCTAGTACTTGCTACAAGGGCATGTGACTTGGACTTGAGAGACCCCATTTGAATGAGTTTGTCCTGTTCTCGAATGAGTTGGGATGAAAAACAGTCAAAGGAGGGCATCATCCAAGTATCGCCCAAAGCAACTTTTGTAGCGTAGAAAGTTGACACGAAGATAGAATATTCGGGACCTAGCTTAGAGAGAATCGACAAGATCAGTTGAGAATCTTTCTTTTCTACTTGACATCCTTTTAACAATAATCTAATGTGGACAAATTTTGAGAAGAAGGCTTGTAGGTTTTCAAAGTCACTAGGATTTAACCCTAGTAGTTTGTTTTCCAACTCATGCGCTCTCATGTCATCTAGTTGTCCAAACATCGCATCCAACATTTTCCACGCAGATGTAGGTGTTTCAGACGCCTCAATGTGGAAGAGCAAGTCAGGAGAAATGGACATGCAAAGAAGACCTAAAGCTTCATCACTACGGTTTAACCACTTAGATTTTTCAGGTTCGTCATCTGGTTCAGTCTCAGTTCCCATGGTGATGTGGTATAACCCTTTACCCCTTAGTTTCATTATTATTTTTGATCTCCATTCGAAAATTTGAACGGTGTAAGCAAAGGAATTGAAAGTGCATCCATAGTGAGAGAGAGAGAGAAATAAATGCAGAAAAGAAACACAACCACCCAGGACAATAACAACCCCTTGCTTTTGGCACTTTATAGTTTAGTGCATTGATTACAATCGGGTCCGTGCGTGTGGTTTGAAACACTTGGTAACTCATCTTGCAATTAGCATAATAACGCACAAGAGGGGAGACCACAACAGTGTTTCGTGGAGCGCAACAAAAGAGGAACACCGTAAACAAGCACAAGCAAAAAAATAGAAAGGAGGTGAAAGCCAACCCTGGTGGTGAGAAAAAGCATCTCACGTCACACGAAAGAATCCCTTTGTCGTAAAAAACTGTGGCGGACGTGCTCACAAGTCCACAAAAAAAAGGAATAGAACAAAGCTCAAAAGAATGAGCTGAAATTAAGCAAAACAAAGACACCCCCCAGAATGCGGCACTTTATAAAATTAGTGCATTTATAAAGCTAATGATCCCATCATCTAGAGTGTGAAAAAACATGCAACTTTGACTAAAGAAGTGCTCAAAACCGAGCAACGAGTCAAAAGTTATAGCAAAAACCAATTCCCGCAATTTGATGAGAAAAAGCCAATAAGCCTGCAAACGGATTAAAAAAGTGCCCTAAATGCATGCAAAGGGTGTCGTATGTATGCTCGTTGGAAATGGCATGGAATTTGAGATAGGGTTTGTTTGTATTGCGAGGGGGAATTAGCCACCTGCCAATCCCGGACCTCACCCTTCGTCTTCGACACTCGACAGAAGGTTAGAAATACAACAATCCAAAGACCAAATTATAATGCCAAGGAAATATATTTTTTTAAATAATGTGAAATTAAATAAAAATTAGATCTAATTTAAAACTAATTAGATCTAATCTAATGAAGATTTAGATGAAGATTTTTTTAAAAAGATAAATGTTTCTAATTAAGAAACTTGTCAGAGTTAGAAATGTTTTTAAAAACTTACTAAAAAGAAGTTTGATTGTAAAAAAAACTTAGCATGTATACTTACACGGCTCGTTTTTATAAAAAAGCAGAGATTGAGTAAGTTTTTTTTAAAAAGAAAGGAAGGAAACTTACCAAAACTGACTGGTGTAAGTGTACAGCCGCACAGGAATGAACAGTCACGTTTTATGTTGCCTACACCAAAAAACAAGGGAACAGGCCACGCCGAGGATAAATAATCAGGGAAATGATGCCTGGCCGCGCCAAGGGTGAAAAAACACAGAGAAATGTTGCCTGGCCGCGTCAAGAGAGTGTACAGGCCGTTTTTGCTTCTGCCAGGCCGTTTTTGTTTTAGCAGGCCAAAAAAAACGTGGCAAATGATTTTTACAACCCTGTGAAGCAAAAAAATGAGGCAGATGATTTTTACAACCCTGTGAAGCAAAAAAACGTGGCAAATGATTAAAAATGCAGTAAAAAAAAAATGTGGCTAATGATTAAAAAATGCAATTGTAATCAAAAAAATGCCTTGGAGAGTCCAAAAAATGCTTGAGCAGCCACGTTTTAGCTTGCCCACACCAAAAACATGGCAAATGTGATTAAAAACACCCGGGAAGGAAAAAAAAATGCTAGAGGGACAACAGTTCGTTGAGTAGCAACCACGACTGAAGAACTCAAGGATCCTACAACCACAGAAAACATGCACAAGAAAAAAAAAAACACAAAAACTTTCGAGAAAGCTTGTTAGAGATATTAGCAAGATAATTTCCAGAAAATAGTGATCAAAAGACTTGCATACAGAGTAAAATAACAAAACCAAGTAAGAGTAATAGCAACAAAAAAAAATCGAGTGCACGTTTACCCGATCTCATCTCTGATACCATGAAAAGAGTTTGCGAGAATCGAATCGGAAATGAGGCACCACAAAGTAGTTGCACTCCAACGGAATCGTGAAAGCTCCAGCGATAGCAAGGAAAAATTGATCAGTAATGGAAGAACTTGCTCAACAAAAACAAAGCTTGCATAGAGGAAAGACAACGGAGTGTCTTGGCATGCTCATAAATGAATAGAAAAGGGGTATATATAGGGTGCTGAGTAACCCTAGTGCATGACACATATGAAACCCTAAACCTAACCCTAAACCTAACCCATGTGAGATGACCCTCTCACATGAGAGGAGGACACATAGGATAACTCACACTAACACTAATAGTGTGTCTTCTATCAACACAGTCGATGTAAATCATCCACCACAAAAAAAAAATCAAACCCAAGGCCTAAACCAATATCAAAACTCTAGCCAAGGGGCAATGAATCATGGTTATAACAACCAATTTCAAAACTACAACCGAGGTTATAATCAAAAAAAAAATATGCTTATCAAAGGACAAGAGATTACGATCCTAACCTATATTGTGGTTTCCATAAGGTTTGAGGTCATGATGATAGGAATTTCCACGATTGCAAAAATTTCTACAAAGACTTCTTGAAAACCAAAGCCAAATCTTTGTAGACATGTTCCTAGAAAATCTCGAAACAAACTCGCAATCCGATCATACAGGACCGTAGTTCCTTACGCTAATGTGAACATATTTTCAAGATCTACTCTATACACATCCTAAAAATTTCAAGGTGAATTTACAAAACACAAAAAAATGCATTCCTATAAGAAATAATGACCACAAAGCATCAAATTCCAATAACTCTCGAGTCGCTCCTAACCTTGGTTCAAACGATAACACAAAAATCTTGGGATTAGTTGAGCTAGAGGTTGAGCATGAAATTAATGCAAAAACTAGACAAAGGAGTATGTTTCACAACCCCTACCCGATATTTCCTTCCCATAGGATGACGTTCCTACAATCACAAAACTAGTAGGAGCCTATGATTTAATATTAGATTTGAATAAGACCTTTTCTCACATTTCATTCCTAGATTTGCTAAAGAATTCACCTGTGCATTGCTTTGAATTTCTCAATGCATTAGGTCTTGGTCATCTAATCCATGTTATGCCACCTCCTAGCACTCAAATAAATCATATTGAACTTTGACATACATCCTCCGGGATAAAATGATAGGGATACTGGGTTTGTTTTTGATATAGACAAGATGCCATTTGATGTTGAAATTACCCAAAGAGGTGATCTTGCCTTATTTTTACAAGTTTGGGTTTATAACAATTACATTAAGAGAGTGATGATTGATGACGGGGATGTTGTAAATGTGGTTCCTTTCTCTTTGTTGTAGAAGTTGGGATATGGGGAGATGAATTGTTCCTCTACAAGAAACATGTTACATGGGTACGATAGTCTGAAAGTGACCTTGATTGGAACCATAGTTCTTCCAGTCACGCTTGGTCCAAAAACCATCTTAACAAAGTTTTACATTATCGACAGGAAACAAGTTATAACATGATCCTTGGGAGACCTTGGATTCATCGAATGAAGGTTATCCCTTCTACCCTATTCTAGGAGATTAGATTCCTCCATTTGGGGAAGGTCTTCATCACTTAAGGGGATCCTAAGCCCTTTGATATACACTTAGAAAACCTCAAGAATAAGAAAGGAGTCCATATGGAGTATGAACTTCCTGCGAATCAATTGAACAAACCACCTCCAACAAAAGAGTTAGTCCCGGTCACCCCAGACGTTCCAAAGGTTGAAGTCATTGACCCAAAAACATTTGAGGTGAAAAATAGATAAGGGTAAATCAATATCTATGGAAACAATGTCCACTAAAACCATAACGGGAATTATGAAACTCTTAGAGAGTGACAATACGATATTCCTTTCGTTTGAACCATAGGGAATGGGTAGTCTTCTCGGTTTAGCATCTCTTCCCTCCGACGACCTAGGTCTAGGTGTGAACATGATAGAATTAACAAATGAAGAAGGTCAGTTTGAGATTAAAATGATGCCCATAAAAATCATCTCTAAGGGTTGTTCTATTTTGAACCCCATTTTTAACCCATGTGTGTCTGAAACAAAGCTTTCCATATCTATGGGATAAGGCCTCATCATTTAACAAGAGTCACAAATAAACACAATGCTCCACATATGAAACAAGGCTAAGTAGTATAGTCATGCTCACCCACATACCATGTCTCAAGAACATGAAAAAGAGGTGGACAGATGCCTCTCTCGACAAATAATTTTAATGATTGGACATATACACTTTTGAGCAAGGGTTGTAAATTTAAACCCGAATGTAAGGCCCTTATCAAGAGTTTTTTTTTAGGATAATGGTTCTCTGTTGTGTACTTTTAGGGGTGAATAATTTGATATTTGTCAACTTTATTCACCTTAGGCATCATGACATGTAGTTTCATCTGCATTTCCATATGTACATTACTGCATCTGTATTGCATTTTCATCTGCCAGTTCATTTCGTAAATTTGTGATCAAGGGAATTATTCTTATAGTAACTCCTAAAAACTTCTAAAAACATTGGCAAAACATTCAAATCATATCTCTTCAAATCTTCATAGTATCATCAATTATTTCGAATCATTTCATTAGTTCAAGCAAGATAAGACAAATTTTTGACCGTGATCATACCAAGGCCTACATACTTGGTTCTTCTTATAGTTTCTTTCTAGATTAGGTGTATTTTCCTATAGTCTATTCTAGAAGCTTCATGGTGTCACATCTATCTTGTAAAAATCTTTGGAAATAAGAACATACTAAACATTTTGCCTAGATAAGTAAGTCAAATGCAAATCCACATAAAATTTTTATTTTACACATTTCTTTTCCCTACCAACCTTTGGTGTTGAGCCTACATCTCTTACTGGTGATGTAGGGTTGGGAAAGGAGAGAAATGCCCTTACTCACCTATTCCTTATTTATGGTGATGAGCCCATGCTTCCTCCTGGTAGCATGGGGCAAGGAATAGGGGGTCTTGTTGATAAACTTGAAAGTTACAAATAATTCACTCAAATATTGTGAGTTCATAAGTCAAAAACAAAGTGAGTTAGATGTCAAAAATTCCAAAAGAGTTTAAAACCCCAAACCCATATTTTGTCAACCAAGTAGCCATATATGGATCCAAGTCTAGATAAATAGGAAATTAAATCACATTCTAAGCTATGAAGTAACTTGATTAGGGTGAAGTTGTAGTGTCTCAATTTGGTTATGCCAAACCATTGTCTTTTCCTCATCATTCCCATTCACCAAATTTTCATAACTTGTGCCCTTCCTGGTTCTTGGTGTTGAGTCCTCGCATCCTACTAGTTTTGTGGGGTCAGGAGTGGGGAAAGTACATCTTCTTATCATATTGTTATATCATCACGCTTTGTCAAGACAATATGAAGTATCAAAGGTTTCTTAAAGAAGATAAAGTTCAAATATCACATTGTGTTCACATTATCATGTATCAGCATTATGAAATACAAAAATAAATCATTCTGTTATCATTTCACATCCACTGCATACATTTTAAAAAGCATAGAAAAGTGGAAATTCTAAATATCTAGAGTACACATGAGAGATAAACCAAAAGAAAATCAACTCAGATACGATGGGATACCGAACCAAAAATAAGAGTCTGTATATATCATGGTGAATCAAGTTTGTATATAATGTCACCATGTACTAGGCATGGTCACGCTTGCAATGAGCCCAAAAATATAAAAAAATTGTATAAATGATTGACAAAATGTCATCAAAGCAATAAAAATGGCCCAATGGCCTGTCAGTCCCTGTGAGATCCCTCGGATGGCGTTTGACCACATGCGGGGTCCTACCGCGGCTACGATAATGCTGGGAGTGAACAGAACAATGTGAGTGCTCATGGTGACGTCGATGCCTATGGACTCACCGTGATATTGGCTTTGTATCATCAAGTGCTCGACATTATCATACCCGACCATCTGGGTATGGAGGGAAGTCACTATCTCCGCTACCTTCCACACAAGGGAAAACATGTCTGTGTCTGCACTGCGACTAATGGCTGGCCCGAGTTTGATTAGCTCAACTTGTGTCTTCCTCGAGGGGATCAATAGAGTATCCACACATACCTAATAGATGAGCTCTCGCCACTCTGTTCGTCACTATAAGAAGAAAGCAAGAAGTGATAAGTTAGGAAAACAAAAGAAAGAAAGAGATACAAGTCAACATTCCTAACTAAAAAAAAAAAAGAGTATTAAAATTAGTCGGTTCCCCGGGCATCCAGGTAGGATCAGAATCGCTATTTATTATTGCTTTGTTTGGTATGGGGCTTCCCAATGCGGAAGTGAATCAATATCCTACGATGGAATCATCACCCCCTCTCCACTATGAGGAAGCGTCGAATGTAAGACTAAGGTCTCTCTCTCAAAGGCCTTGGCCTCATCGTATGTTACTTTTAACATCTCCTGAGTGTCATGCCACTCAGGTTCACTCTCCTCCTCCTATGGGTTGTCTTTCCAGTCCCAACTCTAACTCCCTCATCATCTGTCTCATCCCCCATATCCTCCTTAGAGTTGGAGTCTATATCAATAGGCTCATCCCTGCTCCCCCTTTGTGAGCGGAGCGGCCATAATATGAAGTAAGGGTGCTCAAGGGCACCAACAACTCAGTGATCATGAAAACCACCCATCTAACTGTAATGGCACACCCAAAATGACCATTATCCAACTAGGATCCCCTCTAGGGCCCTTCCGGGCCTCCTGAATGGTCCTATAAACTGGAGTGATGGGAGGGAGCATATCAATGTATGGAAGGCCAAACTGCTGGGGGACCCAATCAAATGGGTGGACCTCAAGTCTCCCTGCTCTGTCAACCAGCTGACCTATCAAAGAGAAAGCTACCATGGTAGTCACCTCGGTCCCCATATCCATGCCATGTCCTTATAAGGTGTGGTAATCCTATCTATTGTAGTTAGGGAGGCCACGGGCTGGTGTGGCGTCCTAAGTACTGACATACCTATCCATCTAGCTTCTTAAACAACCCCTGGATTTGATACTGGTACTCCCCTACCATAGGGGATGAAACACTCATAAACCCAACTCATCACAAGAGTGGGGTGGCTCAATGATTGCCCTTGTCATCTGACTCCCTGTATAAATCATGGTAGGTATTCCCAAGATATCTATGCCCCAAGCATATTTGTGGCCATGCCCCTCAATCTGCGCAATGATAGGAGCCCAACAATACAAGAGGGTATCACCACCCTTGTCCGTGATCAATCGGGAGGAAAATGATGTCTTTTCCATTTGAAAGGAATGTGAGTGGTGGAAATGGACCAAACCTTCATCCCCTTCTTCAAGCTAGATGAGACAATGACATCTCCCATATATGTGGCCCATTGCATCATCACGGCCCTAGACCCTACTGTCTCCAAAGTTAGTCTCCTCCCAAGTATCAAGAGCCCAAGAATACAGTATACATCCTCTAAGGTGATAGTCCACTCACCCTGGACACTTGGGAACCGGAAAGTGTTCGGTCTGCATCCCAATAGGAAAATAAGTCACATAGAATGTGACTAGTAGGAGCAACATGGGGAACCCGTGCAATCCTCCAAATACCAACCCTCTGGAGAAGATCCATCTCATCCTGTGTCAGTTGATCCAGGATACCAGGGAGCCAATCACACTCCCTCTCCCGACTCCATCTAATGTACTCCTCCTTCTGTATTCACCAAAACATAGAAAAAGAGCAAGTTAGTAACATATACCAAATAATAAGCTCACCAAAAACATCACAAAATATGAAAAATCCAAAAATTCAAACTAGTGAATGTTTTGGTCATTCTATTAGAATCGCCACCCTCCAAGTATAGGGTGGTGGTTCTAGGACTACCACCCAAGCAGGGCAACGGTTCCATGACGCGCCTTGATTTGGGTGGCGGTCTTGGATTTATTTTTAAACACATTTTTAACCGTAAAATGCTCAAAAAGATTAAAAATACCATTTTTGACAAAATAAAAGCATGCCCTATGGGCACCCCCTAGAGAATCATTTAAGATGATTTTTTTGAAAATAATCCCCCTAGGTGAAATTTTTAACATTTTTACATTTAGGGTATAAAAAGACAAAAGTGAAATAACCAACCTTTGACCGTCTTTGGTTGATCTCCCACATGTGGAGGCATGGTCATGATCTCATCATGGTTGTATCAGTTGTACTCTCATCGAAAATGATCACCGTGGGTCTAGAGCTCCAAATTCACCAAATCAAATAACACAAATGAATTGAATTATGAGTTGTTTCAATATATATATATATATATATACATATATATATATATACATATATATATATATACATATATATATATATATACACATATATATACATATATATATATATATATATGTATGTATGTATGTATGTATGTATGTATGTATGTATGTATGTATGTATGTTTTTTAACCTCATTTTGAGTGTTTACATTCGTAGGGCTAGAGTGTTGGCGTAGGTATATTTCTATCTCCCCGCACAGATGGCAAGTCCTCTTGTTGTTTTGATCTAGGGTTTATTTTTCAATATTTTATCTATATGCATGTGAGTCTTCTTTTACTCTTGTAGGTAGTGGGATCTTGGGCGAGAGAAATTTTGACACACGGGCGTGTCAATTATAGCTTCTAACTCCCTATTTCAAGAATGCCATACTCAAACTCTACATTTTATGCCTTTTCATGGCTAAGATGCTTCTCTGAGGGGGAAATATGTACACACCCAAAATTACGTGTGCTACATTTGTCGAAAACAGTTAGAAAGGTCCCCAATGATGATTGGTGTTTTCAAGAAGGTGTGCAAGCTCCAACACCTATTTGCAGTATAGATTTGTTTTCTAGACATCCTTAGCTTTTCCACACTTTCTTTTAGCTTCCCACTCTTTCTGTGCATGTTTTGGCCTTCGGGTTCATGGATCACCACCTTGTTTGGGAGATGGTTCTCAAACCGATGCCCAAAATAGGGTAGTTGTTCAAATTGTCGCCCTACATAGGGTGGCAATCCTACCCGCTTTTTCTAGAATTCTTCAAGCATATTTTAACATGTAATAGTTCACTTAGCATCGGTTTTAACATGCATCCATGAGCTCAATTTTCTAAAATTAGCTTTTATTTCTTAGTTCTCCTTCCTCCTATTTTTAAATATATTTAATGGGTTGGAACTACTCCTCTTGCCTTGTGCATGAAGGTACCTCCCATCATCCATTATTATATATTACATGCTTGTATTCAAGAAAAAGGGGGCCTGAGAATTTTGTGTATCTTGCATTATATTGCTGCTATGATATTGCTTGGAATTGCATAGCCAATCTTTGATCTCTTTTGCTATCTCTCTTCTACCTACATTGCATCTAAACTGCCATCAAGCTACCATTGCTCAAGTGCCATCCTCCTACTGTTGTTATTTCATTCTCAATCTCTTGGAATAACATGAACATTCAAAGAAAGAAAGAAAAAAGCGAGGGGGCATACTACTACACAACTGTATTTACATATGTTCTGTGAATTCCAAGTTGAATGTGTTGTTTGATTTCCTTCATTCCTATAATTTATCATTGTTATATCATATCAAATAGAGTAGAAATCAATTTCCATTCATTTTCAAGTAATTAGTTAATTTCCAAGAGGGTTTAAATCTTTCATAGAAATCCCTAGTGATAGATCCTCTTCTTCCCATCCCTGTGGATCTGAAGGAGAGAATATCTGTAGGATGTTGTCTACACATCATAGATTATTTGGAATAGTTTGTGTATTAAGTTAGTTTAGATTCATGACACTCAAACACGGGTGAATAACCACACGGGTCATCTTGCTTGTTTAGTTTTAGTGTAAAAGTAGATTTAATTATTTAGAGTAGAAGTGAATTATTGTTTGTGATTGTAATATTTCAGTTTTGTGATTTGTTTAAATTAGTTTTCCTTTCAATAGTAGCATAGATTGTTAATTTCATTTAGTTTACATGGACACTTCAAACTATTTTAACACTTAGATCCAAGTTAGGAAAATAAACCATAGGGAATTTACGCTACCCATTCATAGCCTCTAAATCTCCCCTTTGCCAATTGGCTACGGGAGATCACACTACTAGATCTTAGTCACTGATCTTCCTATAGTTATCCACACACATTCAACATTGGCTGCTCCAACACGACTTTGGGGGTCGAGTGCAGTTAAAGATCACATGTTTATTTTCATCCGTACAATGACCCAAAGTATTTTCTCTAGCCGAGAGAACTGGAAGGGATGTAATGCTTGGGCCATGGAAGGAGATGGGAAAGAAGAAATGATCAAAGAAGTTGAAGGAATTGATGTAGGAAGTGACAATGGAAGAGAAAAGGGAAATGATGGGTCTTGTGGGACACTAGGAGAATCACTGACTTCAACTATTTTTGTCACAGGTGTTGTAGGAGGCATGACTTTGGGAACAGGAGCCTTGGAAAGAGATGAGCTCCCAACAACAAATGAAATATTTTTTGGAACTGTATGGGTCTTTTGGGTTAACCTTTTCCCCTTTGTGGGTGTTGATTGGCTCATGGTTGATGGGGCTCCTATATTTTTAGGTTTCTCTAACCCTTGGGTGAGATTCCCAAGGTAACCAACCAACTGTGAGTTCTTTGTAGAATGGGTCCTACCCTCTCCTTTGTGTTGCAACATTCTTCCACATACCAATCAATCCATGGAAATGGTTGATTGACAATTATTATTTTTATACACTTAATAAAAAACCTCATCATCGTTATGCATGTCTTTTGGGACATCGGATATTCCAAATTGTTGAACCTCATCCAAAGTTATCCTTTCATAGTCTCTCTGTCGGATGATGAATTCATCCCGATAATGAATCCAAATATCTTCCAACTGGGGCACATGGGAACTGGATCGACCTGTTTTGCTGAATTTACCCCAATAGTTAAAATTAGTCCATGGATGGAAAGTCCACAAAGTTACCTCTGCCATTTCCGCATCCACATTCTTAGCCTTGTAAATATTTGGGCAAGTGTATCTACCAATTGAAATAAGGAATTGAACTACCTCATTATGTTGTTTGTTTTGGATATTTTGGTAGTCCAGTAGTTGTCGAACCGATTCTAGTAGAACCCATTTATCGGTGGGACATCTTGGCAGCTTGCTAAGTGCACCTACGAAGCTAGGAATCTGAATGTAAGTAAATGTGGGGAATTACAAGTTGATAGATCCCCACTCACACACTTCTTTTAAGGCTTCATCAAAAATCCTCTGATTATACAGCTCCCTATTGAAATGGTAGAGAATAACAACAAAGAAGGCATCGTTGATCCTGTGGAAGTGCTTTCTTCCCTCGTCTAGTGTGAGTTGAGGATAGAAATCATAAATTTGAGAGGTGCTTCGAATACCCTTGGTATTTAACCTGGTGAAATCTCCCATAAATAATGTGGCATAAACCAAGAAGGATGTCATATAGAAACTCTTTGAAGAATGCACTCTACTCAACTGATAGCAAATGGAGCTATTGATATGCTCCCCCCATATGATAAATTCCTTATTCTTTTTTATGGTAGTGATATATAAGAACATCCACTCCTGGAATTACTTCATAGAGGGAAGACTTGAGACTCTACTCAGTAGCACAATGATGTCATTGACCTCCTGAATGAAGTCTGACCGATACATGGTCTTTGGCAATTTGGCAAAACTCTTGGCTAGATAACTTTTCAACATGACCTTTGTGCACAATTCCACTTCTTTGTCCTAATGTTCCACTGCTGACTCTGGTGAAATTGTGGCATAATCTTCAACATCAGGGATTTTAAGAAAATCTTCAAAGAAATCTGGGTCCAAGCGGATCATAACCTTTCCATTGACATCTTTAACTGTCATAGATTCTTCATCATAGTGGGTTGCTGCAGCCAAAAAAAATTTTGGGCAATGCATGGATGTGGGAAAACCAGTGGCAAGAAAAATCCCATTGTCATATATGGCTTGCATCCAGGGTTTCTTATTTGGGGCCTTCACCCTTGCCAGAAGTTTGGAAAATCAATTTGTCCAAGGTCGGTGTCCCCTATGTTTCCTAGGTCGGAGGATAAGCAAGAGTGAGGGGAAACCCCAAGGAATGAATATTTCATATTTTCCTTGCCCTTAGATGTGGAAGTAGACATCAAATTCTAAGTTCTGAAATGTCAAAGAAGAGAAGTCCAAAAACCTGAAAATATCCAACCTCGAAAACCCAAAAATTAGAAACCAAGTGGAAACCTCTAAAAACCTGAATTGGAGAAGTCCGAAAACCTGAATTGAAGAAGTTTGAAAACCCAAATTGGAAAAGTTTGAAATGACAGGTTTCAAAACCCGAAGTCCAAACCTATGAAATGGAGAAGTCCATAATTCAAAAAAAGAGAACTAAAAAAAGTACGGAATTTGAAATCCCACTCTAAATGGCACAATTCCCGAAAGATAGAAACCTGAACAACCAAAGCTCTAAATTCTAAAAAGAGAGTTTGTTGAAAAAACCAATCTCCAAAATATGAAAAACAAGAGGTGCTGAGAGGGTGAATTGAAGAACTTGAGAGCATCTTTGCAAACTTTAAATGTGTGTAGAAACTTAAATAGTGAAAATATGGTGGGTAATGATTTTGTCATTTTCCAAGGTATGTAGAGGAGGAACAAAAGAAATGAATAAGGAGAAAACAAAAAAAGATCTTAAACCAAAAATAAAATGACCAAAAAAATACCTTGAGAATGACGTTGAAAAGTACAAGATATAGTAAAAATTGGGTCGTTAGAGCAAAGTGTTAGGTGAAAATGACAGGTGAAAATGTGATTTAAATAGAAAAAACTTGATATTAATGGCAAAATTCCAATCCATATGGAAGTAGGTAAGGATTCAATGCTGATATCCCTAAAAGTTTGAAACTTGAAAGTTCTGAATTTTTGAAATTTTGGAATTTCATGGTTTGGACTTCAGAGATCAAGGGATGAAAATTGTGGAATGGTTCGAAGAGTTCCGAAACTTGAAATCCCAAAATTTTGAAATTTTAGACTTCTGGACTTCAAAAGTCTGAAATAAATTGACTCAAAAATGATCGGAGATTTCTTAAACCTGAAAGCCTAAAAGTCTAAAAGAAATTTTCCAAAAAGCGTGACCTAGAGTTTCAAAACCTGAAATTTTGAAAGCTCGAAAGTCTAAAATTTTAGAATTTTCGGGGTTTGAGACTTCGGAACTCCAAAGGGAATTTCCTAAAAATCGTGACTTAGAGTTCCAAAACCCGAAAGCCCAAAAGTCTAAAATTTCAGACTTTCAAGGTTTTGGACTTCGGAACTTGAAAAACACAATTTCAAATTTAAGTTAATTAAACCCAAAAAGGAAAATCCTCAAGTCCAAAGTCTGAATTTTTAGACTTCGAGACTTGGAGACTTTTAAGGATGCAAAGATCTTCTGTGTGAATGTTCTTTCAAAATTTTTCTGATCATTTTAAAAGTCTACTTCTCAAGGTAGATTAAATTGGTAAAATTTTTGGCAACCTCTAGGGAATGCTTGCCTACTAAGCTTTAGATCAGTAGCCTTATACAAACCATTGGGAAAAAGGAGTCTTGGAAGAAAACTACATTCAGAGGACACCAAAAAACAAAAAGAAAGAAAAAGAAAACAAAACAATGTGCAAAGCACTTGGAGGAAAAGAAAAATGAACACTGTACAAGGGTGAGACAATCTCAAAAGCAAGCTTTGAGATGTATCCCATTCACGTGAATGGGAAATTATTCTCCATTGAGTCTGGATAGATGAAATGAATTCACCTCTTTACAACTTGAGATAATATACGGTCCACTCCGAGAGCGTCAAACTTGGCATGCCTTCTGGTTTGGCTCTGTCTTCGTCCCACTTGAGAACCAAATCTCCTTCTTGAAAATTCCTATCAGAAGCTTTCTTGTCGAAGGATTTCTTAACTTGAGCCTGATGTTGGCTTAAAGTTTTCATAGCCTTGTCTCAAAATTCTTCCAACTCCATGAGTTCAAAGCAAACCTCACCGTTAAGGAGTCATTTTCCATAACTTCGAGCTGATGAGCCAATTCCAAAGAAGGTAATTCCAAGGAGAGTGGAAGCTTTTCCTCCCTCCCATATACCAGCATAAAAGGTGAATTTCCAATGGCCTTTTTAGGTGTGATTCAATCCACCCATAAGGCAGTCTTAAGTTGTGTATGCCAGGTCCTTTTGTTAGCTTCCATCATTTGTTTGATGATCCTTATGAGATTCTTGTTACTAGATTCAGCCAATCCATTTCCCTGTGGATAGTAATTGGATGAATTCTTGAGATAGACCCCATTCGTAACCACCCACTCACTCAAATTTAAACCAAGGAAGGCCATTGCATTATCAGAGATAACGGTAAATGGAACTCGAACCTTGTCATTATATTTTCTAGGAAATCAAGGACCACCTTTTCATTACTTTCCTTTAAAGCCACCACCTTTGTCCATCGAGTGAAATAATATGTCACAGTAAGAACCCATTTGTGTCTATCACTGGAAGGAGGGTTGATCATCCCGATAAAATATAACCCCCATTGAATGAAAGGTTGATCTACCGAATGGGGTGTAGGGGAAGAGCTACCAAGTTTTGTTTGCCTACGTGAACAAGGCACATTCTTTACATTTCATATTTAAGAGATGGGAATCTTTGAATAAATCTGGCCAATAGTAACCTACTCACATAATCTTGGTAGTAGTTTTTCATGCAGAGTAATGCCCTCTAGACAAACCATTGTGGAATTCTTCCAAAATTCTACTTACTTGCTTCGGTTTGATACAGCGCAGAAGAACACCATTTAAGTATTTTTGAGAAAAGAACATTATTGATCAAGACATATGGAATAGACTAAAGGTGAAAAGTACGTCTTTGGACTTTATCCATATTTGAAGGATATGCCCCTGAGAGGAGGAAATTTTGCATCTTTGTTAACCAATCAACTTGACAGTCACTTTCATCGACGTTTAGGAGCGTAACATCTTCTACATCCTTGGTCTCCATGTATCCGTAGCCAACTACTAGCATAACCCTTTACCCCTAACAAGTTTAGTGAATTTAATGTGTACGTCATACTCCATTACTTTTGTGATCCACCCTACATGCTTCTCATTCATTTCTTTGTTCAACAAAAAATCCTTGACACCAGGATGAGAGACCATCAAGTGAACTTTGTTGTTGGACAACATGTGCCTAAACTTATTTAGAGCTTGAATGACTACAAAATACTTGTTTCTCAATGAAGGAATACTTGAGCTTGTATTATTTGAGAGATTGACTGAAGAAGGCAATTGGTTGTTCCATCAGATTTTCATTTTGCTGGGTGAGAATCCTCAAAAACTTTCTAAACTTATGAAAGCATAGAGAATGAATTTTTGTTGAAATTGGGGTTTACCGTGTGTGGGAGCTTGGGAAATGGCCATTTTGATAGCCTCAAAACTCTCCCTCCTATATTTTATCCATGAGAATGGAATGTTCTTTTTCAACATGGCTGTGAGTGGTTTAGCCAATGTTGCAAATTGAGGAATGAATCTCCACACGAAATTTATGGTTCCCAAGAAACTTTGAGACCTTTCTTGTGACTTGGAAGAGATAAGGACATAATTGAATGAATTATGGCTGGATCAATAGATAGTCCTTATGTAGAAACAACATGTCCTAACAATTTTCCTTCTTGAACTACAAAAATGCACTTCTTAGGATTCAGTGACACCCCAAATTCTCTACATCTTCAAAATTTTTTTTGTAGATGTGTGATATGGTCCTTAGCATGTTTGGAATACACAATTATATCATCAAGGTAAACTAAGATGATATCATTAATGAGTCCTTTGAATTCCATGTCCATGGCTCTTTGGAAAGTAGCCCCTATGCATTAGACAACCCAAATGGCATTTTGTTATAAGCATACATGCCCCACTTAGTAGTGAAATCCATTTTGAATTGATCAGATTCTTGGACTAGGATCTAATTGTATCCCAAATATCCATCAAGCAAAGAAAACCTTTGAGCCCCGCCACTGTTTGGAGGATTTTCTCCATTGATGGAAGAGGGTAGTGATCTTTTAATGAGGTACGGTTCAAATCCCTGAAGTCCACGCACAGCCAAATCTCTCCGTTCTTCTTCCTCATGGGCACTAGGTTGGCTACCCACGAGGAATGCTTGATGGGAAAAATTATGTAGGCCTCAATAAGCTTGGTTAGCTCCTTCCTCATTAGTGGCTCAATTTTAGGATTAATTGGCCTCTGTTTTTGATGAACTGGATTAGAATTTGGATCCAGCTCAATGGTGTGTTGAGCTAGGCGGGATCAAAACCACGTAGATATTTGTAACTCCATACAAAAATATCATGATATTCTTGACATAGTTCAATGAAATCTTTCTTCTCTTGAGTAGTGCATACCTTACCAATTTTAAAAAGTTTTTCACTTGCCACCTTGACTTCTTCAAAATCCTCTTCCTTGACCACCATATTCGTGCTCTGTCATTTGGCATGATCATCTGAATTGAAGATGGATTCAAGTGTAACTAGGCATTTTTGCAGCTTGTTTCCTTTCAACTGTATAATTTGATCACCATAAGAGTTTTGAAGTTTATTATGATGTTTAGTAGTGAACTCCGCTTCTTTCTGTAGGAAGAGGAAAATTTTGTTGGTCACTAGAACACCTGCCAACTACTTACGTTATCTAGTACTGCGAGATGGACCACCATTTTGACCATCTTTTCCCTTCTTTGATAATGTTTGTAGGTACATTGTACTGTGAGCCAATAGTAGCAAGCCTATCAGCATCTTGATTTTTCTTTCTGGGAATTGTGTGAATTCCAAAAGCTTCGAAATCTTCTATCAGGTCCCAAACCGATTTTTATATGATCTCAATAGATCATTTTTTGATGCACTGTGGGTGTTACTTGATGCACAACCAATTCACTATCACCAAAGACGGTCAAGGTTTGGATTCCTCTTTTTGGGCCAGCTG
Source organism: Taxus wallichiana var. yunnanensis (assembly GCA_018340775.1). NCBI lineage: Eukaryota > Viridiplantae > Streptophyta > Pinopsida > Cupressales > Taxaceae > Taxus > Taxus wallichiana. The sequence continues at coordinate 255,599,365 of CM031234.1, forward strand.
AATTCCTTGTATGAGAGCCTCATATTCAAGTGACATTATTAGTACAACTAAACTACAACCGAAAGGAAGAGAAATATTTATCTCCTTCTAGAGAAATCAACATAACTCCTGCACCGGATCCATTTTTACTCCTGAACCATCAAAGAACAATTTCCATAGTCCCTCGGAACTATTTGATGTTTTAACCAACTGAGGTATGATTGTACCTTCTTCGTGTATGCAGTATGTACCTAATCCAGTCTCTTCCAAAAACAACAAACCCGATTCTTCATCCGCCAATAAATCAACATAGGGATCATATTGGTGATTGATACTTACCTCATCAAGCATTGTGTTAGGAACTTCTTCCATGAGAGTAGTTGGCTCGTGATCTGCATCCATCCTCATTTGGATCACAAATGGCATAATTCCCATTTATGGGTTTAGTGGTGTAAGGTTCCACATGATTATGAAAAATAGGTTCTTCTCTTATAGTCACCTTCATCCCGTACCGAGTTCTAAGGATCATATGTGACTAGTCTGATGAAAATAACCACCCATCTTGGCAATGAAATCACGTGATAAGAAAATGGAAAAGAGGGGAGGGAGATCAATAACAGATATGTCTTGTGTGAATGTCAAGCTAGGACATGCATGGATAATAAGTGAAGCCCCTTAATGAATTTGACAATTTGGACTGTAGTACTATCTAACTGGAAAACCCTCTTGAGATTGGAGTATATGGAATTCTTAACACATCTGTAATTTTCTTGGGCATCATGGAACTACTGGCTCCAGAATGATCATACAATTGTGCACCAAATGATCACCAATAATCAACGAGATATAGAATGGTGGAGTTTGTTGGTCTTAGAAAAAAATTTTTGTTTTTGGATGGCATAGGCTAGTTTCCATTGTTACTTCGACTGACTGATGATCTATTGGTAGTACCAAAACTATTCAAATCCTCTCGTAGCAAGTTCCTCTGAGAAGGGATTGAGAGCACATCCCACATCATGATGCTCAAATTGGTCTTCTTCATTTTCTCCACAATGCTGAACGGAATTGCCCCAAATTTGCTAATACATTTTTGGGCATTAGAGTCTTCTTTTGGAAAATGCCTATTGGGCACTGTGATACGTGAAGTCCCATCCGTCTTTGTAGAATGATCTGTGGATACTTCTGGTGATTTATTTCCGTTCCCTTATCATCTGATATTTGTGTTTGAGGTTGTGAAATAGATGCCTAATCAGTTTTGGGAGATTGCAGGTCTATTTCCCTCTTCTTGGAACATGTGTTTGATGCTACAGTGGAGGCGTCAGTATTCAAACCACAAAATTATTTTGTTTTCCAATTTAGTAGCATAGTTTCATCAGAAGGTTGGTCTTGGCTCTCCTAGGTGGATGGTCCAGATGATGATTCGGGTGGGGTAGATATGCTTTAGACCATAAGGGCCTGACTCAAAACTCCATTTGGGAAAAGATTTTGGTTGTGAGGTTGAGAACAAGGATAACACCATTCGTAATCTTGAATGAGGTTATTTTGGACTGGTACTATGGCTCTGGAAGAACTGGTGGTAGAAGGGTTCTAGAATTTTAAAGGCTTCACACTTGCGGCTTGACTCGTGGCTTGATTTTGGGCTGATTATTTCCTTGAAAAGGAGGACGACTTGCCAGATATTGGGATTGGAATGGTCGAGCATATTGGGATTGTTGCCTTTTAATCACTACAAGCTCATTTCCAAAGGTCTGCAGTAGTGATTTGACTTCAAATAGATCATTTGAAGAGGCCGGGGTAGATTGAGTTGGTTGATTAGAGGCTACTGGAATAGACAATGATAGGCTGATTATTTGTAAGATCTAGAGAAAATGGCATTGGTGGTCAAGGAGCTATCTTTCCAGCTTGAATTAAGGAATTTTCCACATTTATGGCTATGTCGTAAGCATCGATAATGTAGTCCCCCCATGGATTGGATCATAACTACTACATCATTATTCAAAGCTCACAAATAGTATAAGAATGCATTATTTGTTAAAATCGTAAATCAAGTTGTAATCGAAGTTGAAATCACTCATGTAGGGAGCTCTCTTTATGGTAGTGAGTTATTCTAAGAGTGATAGGTGATCACTCTTGTCTTCAAACTATTTACAGAGCTTCTCTCCTAACTCATCCCAAGTGGTTATGCTTTAAACAAGTAACCCTTGAAACCATTGAAGTGCTTTTCCCTTGAAGGAAGTGGCCAAAAGTCTAACAACAACATTATCCTCCGTGATGTTATGTATTGTGCAAATGTTGGCTATATACAGAATGTGTTCTACTGGAGTAACATGAGTTTATCCTATGTAAAAGGGTAAAATTTTGAGTGCTCTAATAGGTATAGGGTCACGTTGAGCCAACAAAAGTGGACTGCTTGCATTGAAAGGGGGAAAAACTTGGTTCCTCGCCATAGTAGTAAGAGGTTGATTGGTCTTTGGTGGAGGAAACCTTCCATATGGAGGAGTTAAATGAACCCTATGAGATAAAGTTGCAGATTGTGGAGTTGAAACACCTATGCTTCTTCTCTTTGGAGGAGATAAGGAAAGTTCAATATGCTAATAACCTCATTGATTTGAAGAATCTCTTACCTGAATTCTTCACATAAATTAATGCACTGAGATTTGGAATCTAGAGATATAGATTCACTAGGTAAATTGAATTGTGTAAATGAGAAGAGAAGTATAAACTCTCAATCCCCCAACAGCATTCCAAAAGCTGTTGTCACCAAATCACTTGCACACCCCCGAATGGCCAGGCTATAAGTAGGTCATTCGGTGTGATTGGGACACATGGGATCACCTCTCAAGCTATGGGACTTGGGCTTGAGGTGAACCTCTAGAGAAGGCTGGATTCCTTTTCCTAAACTAAGTGTTGTACTACTCCTAGTGCAATAAAATGGCTATCTAATCCTAGGCTAATTTTTTTGGGTTTTAGGAAGATATTTGCAAAAGGAAACTATACTAGGGATGGTGATGCACCAAATAAAAGGATATTTTGAATCTCAGGAAGGGTTAATGTGAGTAGGATGTGAACACCGTTAGTCACCTTCACCTATTGCAACCTAGAAAGGGCACAAAATACCACAAACCAGAAGCATATGTTCCTTTGTTAAAACTTGAATCATATAAAATAGAGAGACCAAATTGGATTGAACACATAATTAACTAACCATGAGGATAAAACACATGCACATGTCAAACATTCATTTCACTGATGATGGCTAATGATAATATAACTTTTAATAATAGAAGGAAAACACTCTTTCCACAAATGACATAAAATATGGTTATATCACTTTTCCATAACATGAAACAAGATAATTTGAAATAAAGGAAAGCTAATCATCTATACTAAGGAATCATACATTCACAAAGCATATATAAATCAACCATTTAGCACAATAAATCAGGTTCTTCAAGGCAAGATATCTCTCTGAATATAATTAAAAGGTTTTAAATCTCTGAAGCACTCTTCCAAGCTTGAAGAGAAACTTCACCAAAATATGATCTATCTCCATCCAAATGAATTCATACACCTAACTATTTATAAGTTCTTTAGGCTGAGCCATTACAGTTGGGCCTTCAACTAACATTTTACTAAAAATAGAAATGTCATTAATTCAAGGGAATAAGCTCCCATGAAAATAGCAAATTTTTTGCAAGGGTTTGAATCAGTCAACCCTATAACTTTGACTGATCCAGAGCTTGGATATTTCCTTTCATGGCCGCTCAGCTTTGGCTTGGTTCTGCAACGCCTTCTTCTTCTATAGGTTTTTGTTGTGTTTCCTCCCACGCAGCCATTTGATGTTTATATTTGATGAAGCATTTAATGATTCCTTGAATTTCCTCATCCCCTGGCCCACATGCGTAGTGATTCACTACATCTATTGTCTCAATTTTTCTTGTGATCTTAGCTGGAACTCTTCTTAGTTTACTCAAAACTTTTTTTAATCTTCCTATGAAATTTTGGCATGAAACCAACATGTCAATAGATTCACTACCGAATGTTTTTGTAACCTCATCATCACGCTTCACCAAATATCCTAAATTCTTCTTGATCTTCTCCTCTGGAAGAGCATCAATGTTTTTTTTCAATAATTTGTAGTTAACAATATCAAATTCCTCTGATATGTCATTCAATGCATCTATAATTTCCACTCGTTTATCATCCAAATTATTAATTAAATCTTGCAACACCTGACACCGAAATTCCATGGCCTTTTGATATTCAAACAACTTTGTAGCATCATCGATTACATCCTCCTAGAGGATTAGATCCGAATTTTCCTCTCTCGGTCTCACTCTATGTTTCCAAATTCAGTTATGATTTATATCTTCGAAAAAATCTTCATCCATTTTGCGAGTGGTAGTTTTTCCAACTTGTAAATCATTGTATATCTCAATAGCTTCTTTAATTAAAGGATTAACTTCTGAAGTATACGTTCCATCCATCCATCACCGATCTTCCTTTCTAGCTTATATTTTTGATATCGTGATAAGAAATGTCATCAATAGTAGATGAAATTTCATAGCCATAGTAGTTGAGACTTCAGTAGATGGATTTGGATTTGTTACTTTTTGTAGCAATGCAGTGAGTTGTTTGACCTTGGCCTTAAGCTCATCCTTAGAAGATTTATCCTTATCATATTTCTCCAGTAGATTTCCAAGAGTAGTGTGTACATCTTGTTTTTCTCCTTCATGAGTGGATTTTCCCAATGAGAATCTAGAAATCTGATAATCTGCAGCTGTAATTGTTTCTTTAGTTTTTCCCTCAATGGGAGTGGAAACCTCTACAACTCATTCCCCAGATGCATTCACTATCAGGCTTGAAACAATATTTGGCCTCTTGGCCTGTCTCTTTGGGGTATGTTCTAATATGCTCAGATCTATTACATCCATCGAGGTACTTTCTTCTTTTGCTTTGGAGTTTTCCAAAACAACCATTCTAGAATGGATGATGTTGATGAAGATAGAATAGTTGATTCAGTACTTGAAACATTAGCCACAACAAGGGTACTAACAACATTAGTTGGAATTTGAATGGTAGTGGTAGTAATGGATGGGGTGGATGTGAGGACGACCATAGGAGTTGATACAATGATGTTAGGAGATGAGATGGAAGGAAATGGAAGTGTTAAGGGAAGTGAAGAAGAAATGGGTGACCCAATAGTTTCTCCAGCTGAGAGAACTAGAAGGGATGAGAATACTTGGGCCATGGAAGGAGATGGGAAAGAAGAAATGATCGAAGAAGTTGAAGGAACTGATGTAGGAAGTGACAATGGAAGAGAAAAGGGAAATGATGGGTCTTGTGGGACACTAGGAGAATCACATGACTTCAACTATTTTTGTCACAAGTGCTGTAGGAGGCATGACTTTGGGAACATGAGCCTGGGAAGAGATGAGCTCCCAACAACAAATGAAATATTTTTGGAACTATATGGGTCTTTTGGGTTGACCTTTTCCCCTTTATGGGTGTTGATTGGCTCATGGTTGATGGGGCTCTTGTATTTGTAGGTTTCTCTAACCCCTTGGGTGAGATTCCCAAGGTAACCAACCAACTATGAGTTATTTACAGAATGGGTCCTGCCCTTTCCTTTGTGTTGCAACATTCTTCCACATACCAATCAATCCATGGCAATGGTTGATTGGCAATATTATTATTTTTATACACTTCATCCAAAACCTCATCATCATCTTGCATGTCTTTTGGGACGTTGGTTATTCCAAATTACCGAACCTCATCCAAAGTTATCCTTTCATAGTCTCTCTGTCGGATGATGAATTCATCTTGACAATGAATCCAAATATCTTCCAACTAGGGCACATGGGAACTGGACCGACCTGTTTTGCTGAATTTACCCCAATAGTCAAAATTAGTCCATGGATGGAAAGTCCACAAAGTTACCTCTACCATTTCTGCATCCACATTCTTAGCCTTGTAAATATTTGGGCAAGTGTATCTACCAATTGAAATAGGGAATTGAACTCCCACTTTGTGTCATTTGTTCTAGATCTTATGGTAGTCCAATAGTTGTCAAACCAATTCTAGTAGAACCCATTTATCGGTGGGACATCTTGGTAGCTTGTTGGGCACACCTATGAAGCCAAGAATATAAATGTAAGTAAATGTGGGGAACTGAAGGTAGATAGCTCCCCACTCACACACTTCTTTGAAGGCTTCATCAGAAATCCTCTGATTATATAGCTCCCTATCAAAATGGTAGAGAATAACAACAAAGAAGGCATCATTGATCCTGAAGTGCTTTCTTCCTCATCTAGTGTGAGTTGAGGATAGAAATCGTAAATTTGAGAGGTGCTTCAAATACCCTTGGTATTCAACCCGGTGAAATCTCCCATAGCAATTGTGGCATAAACTTTTAAGGATGTCATATAGAAACTCTTTGAAGAATGCACTCTACTTAATTGATAGCAAATGGAGCTACTGATATGCTCCCCCATTTGATAAATTCCTTATTCTTTTTTATGGTAGTGATATATAAGAACATCCACTCTTAGAATTCCTTCATAGAGGGAAGACTTGAGACTTTTCTTAGTAGAAAAATGATGTCATTGACCTCCTCAATGAAGTCTGACCGATACATGGTCTTTAGAAATTTGGAAAACCTGTAACACCCTTGACAACTGATATATTCCTCTTTTGCATTCAAGTGTTGACATGTGATTTTCTAGATAAAGATGTGTTCTTTTGAATGTTGAAGATCATGCTTGATAAGGATAAATCTTTTCTGTTCTTAAAAATCATTAGACTGAAATTATATGGTTATCAAGAATTCATTTTCACTTTGGAAAGATGAGCTGCAATTTGGTTTTAAGAGTTGCAAACTTATTTCTTCTTCTGACTTATCCTTGGATCAATTTCAGTGATCCAAGGAATGTTTTAAGTTTTCTTCATAGATTGAATGGTAAAATTGACTTTCAGTAGTTTAAGGGACATAGAAGACTGAATTTTGTATGATACTAATTCTTGGTCTTGTTGCAACGTGTTTTTGTTCAATTGTATGTTTGTGCCCGGGTCTTTCATGATTGATCTTGGCAGGACATTAAGGACTTAAGAAAAATTCAATTCTCTGAGGAGAAGTGCAAAGTCCTAAAAATCTATGGACTATCCTAATGGTAACCTAAGCTAGGTAAGAACAACTATGTCCTAGCTATGTTTACATATTTGAATATTGTTCTAACCTAAGCCTCTTATTCTATTGTTGGGTTGAGACCTAACCTAAGCGTTATGCTAAGAAAATAAGGGAAGGGTTACTAAAGTGATACTAGGCTATTTTAGCTATTACCTAATAACTAAAGGGTTATGAATTGAACCTAACCTAAGGTGGGAATTCTAATGGCTAATGTTCTAAGACCTATGTTAGTAATTGTTAAACTAACCTAAGTCTATTTGAATCTAACCTAAACTATTAAAGGGAACCTAAAGGGGGTCACATGACATAAGGGCGATGGTTCCAATGACATTTAAATGATTTGAAAGTGGTTTAAATGATAAGGTACGCGTGATTTGGAAGAGGGCTAGTGGAATTCTTTGGAGGCCTATGTGGAAGCTCCACTAACAGATGGAACCGTATTTTTGTGTTGATTTAGCATTTTCAGATTCGGGAGGCGGTGGCAAGGAAATATAAGTAGGAATTTTGGATTGACTAGAATTTATGGCATTTATGAGCCTCGGTCTTCGCGTGCAAACTATCTTGGAAACTTAGGAGGTGGGTTTGTAGGAGGTCATTTGGTTTTTCTTGCATGGCAGATTTTGCTCTACATGGAGCTAACTGGTTCTTTGAACTAACAGTTTGACCTTCACTTCAAAGCTATTTTTGGTTTCTTCGGCCTATTTTTGATCGAAGGAAAATATATGAGGTGTAGGAGGAAAATAATTTTGATTGTTGATCTGTCTTGGAGGAGAAAAATAGTTGGAAGCTTAGTTGGAAGTCTCCTTTGATTTAGTTGAAGAACTATTAGGCATGATAGGCTCTAACTATTAAAATTCTTTGCATTCTTCTAAATGAATCATTAGAAAAAATCTGCTCTCATGAGATTATTATTTTCTTTCTGTCTCTGGTTATTTTGCTTGCTTTGGGCTTTATGGATCCTTGTGTGTTTGATTTGAATCCATGGAAAAATAGAGTTGTTTTGGAAACCGACTTTCGTGCTAGTTTTATGACTGCATGTAAATAAAAAGGGTATTAACAACTTGTTTGTACCTATATTTTTGTTATCTTGATCTTGTATTTGAAGATATGTAGCTTTTAATCAATGTCATGGAAATATATGTATCCGAGCTTAAAGGAAACTTGATTTTTGTTTGATTTTGCTTCTAGGTTGTGTTCTTTGGATGCAAACTTCTCTTTGAACCTTGTGTTTTGGAATAAGCTTGAGTTGGAGCTTTTTAAAATGGAACCACTATTTTGGAAACTTATGTATTACTAAATTGTTACATGGAGTTCGTATTTATCACAGTACTCGCATTATTTTTCTTGTGAAGTTCTGAATGTTGTGCGTGAAGCTTGGGTTCGACACTGAACTCTGATTTAACACTTGAGTGTTATGAGCTTATATTTTGATTGATATATTCAATTCTATTCAGGCATTTTTGTATTGGGTTATTCTTTTGTTAAAAGTTTTAACTTATAACTCTTTATTTTTGCAACTCACTCACTAGGAGACTGGGTGAAAACTTGTTTGAGTTGTTTGAAATATTTTGAGCTTTGGAATTGGAAATGTCTTAAGGAGTGTTGAACTTCTATTTTGTTTTTACTATATTGACTTCTTGAGATAGTATGAGCATGGGAATTAGGGAAGTGTTATCTCCCCACTGTTTGGAAGAAACCCGCGTTCTGGGTTGACTGTATTAGATTGTACTAAGACACCACTATCATAATTTCATGGTTGTGAAGTTCTATTTTGACGTTCTATTCTTGTTGCTTTGGAATTTAAAACTGAGGAAACTTCTCTATTGGGTGTTTTGGGTTCTAGCTCTCCCTCTCTTTTTTCTCTTTGAATAAAATTGGGTCTTAGTGGAAGATTTGGGATATTACCTTGGACACTGAAATAATTAGGAAGGATTCCTTCTCTATTTAGTTGTATTGAGTTTGATTCTTTGAATTACGAACTACTTACCTTTTGTATTTCATGGAGAGGCATTTGTAAGTCTCTAGTCTTGGGTTCGTAGGTAACTTTGAACCTTATCGTTTGTTTGTCTTGGGATGTTATTCTCGACTGATATAGTGAATAAGACTTTGGTTTCTCTTTGAGAAAGAAAATATATATATATATATATATGTATGTATGTATGTATGTATGTATGTATTCTTTTGTGAGTAGTATATTGGTTCAGGTCTACAGTATGCTTTCAACCAGATTTAAATTGAAACTGGAACTCCTTTTGTTCAGTTGTATGAAACAATTTATTAAATGGACCTTTCCTTATTAGAGTGACTTTTTCTCTGTCCTTGGATAGGCTCAATGTTTGAACTTTTCTGTACTTGATTCCATTTCGAGATATTGATTTCTCATGACATGTTGGTCTACCCTTGTTTGAATCATTGATTGAAATAATGTTGAGAGCTAGTAGCCGGGAAGGTTCTACTGATTAAGTACATTGATACTTATGGGTTTGACTATTGTTGACTAGTCTTGCCTAGTTTATATGGAAAGGAGTAGGTTGTCTCTTGTACTCTTTAACCTTTGTGAAGAAATTGAGTAGAGATTAACTCCTCTTCGAGGCTGCTTTGTTTGTGAACATTGTTTTATGATCTTTGATTGATAATTTCTTCTTGGAAAGTTGGAATTGGAGTTGCAGTTGGACTGTTCTGGTTTTCCTTACCTTCTTGTTTGGTTATGGAATTATATTTAATGTATATTCTAATGATTGAATGTGTAATATTGTGATCCCGGAAAGGAATATGTAACTCATGTTATAATCTGGTCTATTTTTCTGATGTTATAGGTTTGGGCAGAGTTTATAATGGTTCTTTTTATTCCTTACTTATAATTTAGATGAATCATCCTTGAAGGAACCATGCTATATACATTTATTCTGTCTCTTAGAAAAGATAATCATGGTATTCTATTAGGATAGAATTATGAGACAATGGGATGGCAAGATATATTGTTGTTTACAAGCCATTGATAGAATTATTAGAACTTTAAGATCTTAGGCAGATATTGTTTATTATATTCTACTTTTCTCTTTAAAGTTGAGCTAGATTTATTAATGAACTTCCTTTATTTTTGTTATCACTTATGCTGATTGTATGATGATTTAATTATCTCATTAAAGCAAGTGTTGCTTTAATGAAACAATTAGTGGAATGCACTTCGTTTTAATGATTAGTGCTTATCATGCTCAGTTCATTGAACTGACCTATGCTAGCTATTTTTGTAGATGGATAATTTAAGTGGTAAAAGAAGGAAAAAACTTATATGATGCATTGGATGATATATGTATAATTCTTAGTAAAGAATTTTGATTCATTCTTTTGTTGTATTGTAAAGAAAAGTTGTATACTTTATAGAATGAGGGATGTTGTTATGCAGTTGCCTAAAGAGCATAGTCTTGTAAATTTTATAAGTTATAATGATGAATTGCAAGTTGTTTTTTATTTTCACGGGTTGTGAAAATTATCTCGTACTTTTATAAAGAAGAATTAAGTTTGATCTAGTTGATATTCTTTATATTATGTTATGCTTATCTTGTTATCTTTGATAAAATGGATAATGGGAATTAGTTCAATTTCCCCTATAATGAAGCAACTTGTTGAGTTGCATAATATGATGTGTTTTATCTAAACAATTTAACATAATAATGTGATGCATAATGAACATGCATTAAGAAATATGGATATTGGGAATGATATACCCTAATACTTAATCATGTAGAGAAAGACTCTTTCTCTCTCTCAATTGAATATAAACCTAAAAGGTTTGGAGGTATGATTACTATTTATTAGACTTCATATAGTATGAAGTCTACTTTAATTGGATATATGCGGTTGTTAAACCTTCCTATAATTTAAAGAACATTTAAAAAGAAACTTATGATATCATTGTCCTATTTTGGTTAATTTCAGTTTAACTGAGAAAATGAACATTAAAAGCAACCATAAGTTTAATGAAGTTCTTCATGGACTAAATGAAAAAAATTTAGGAAAGAACTTATGGAGTGTTGGATTATGGTTTAGCAGGATTGTTGTAATCAAGACTTAATCCAAATTAACAACGTATTAACATCTCGATGAGGTAGTTTATATAGGATGTTGGCACACGCCAACTACAGGGTTGTACTTTCAAGAAGAATTGGGTTTTCTCGAGAATACAACGTTGAAGTTGACATGTGGCATCACCCTTCCACATTAATAATCCAAATCTACACACAATAGGAACTTGAACTTAAACTTAGTTTCTCTTTAGGTCAGTTAGGGGCATATTTAGGATAGGAATTAGCTTCTAATGGCTCGGGCGTACCTTGGCACATCCTTTTGGCTCAGCGTACAATATGTATTCAATACATAAGATAACATAAATAGATCGGTAGCTTACTAAGTTATGAAATGAATAGATCGGTGGATCACTGAGTCATTACAGTTGCATATGGTTATCTATTTGAATTCGATTGGCATGGAATGTTTGTTCTAAATAATGCTTTATTTAGAATAGTGAACATTATATATATGTTTTAAAAAAATTCACTTGTTTCTAAAGTCTTAAAATGGGAATGTTACATCTTGGTATCAGAGTTGAAGGTTGTAGCTCTTGGACCTATTGTGTCCATAATCTCGATGAAACTTAAATTTTCTTGTAATGTAAAACGGTTAGAACAAGAGGAAATAAATAACTCTCCGCCTAAGGAAGGAGCAAGAATTTCCCAAAAACTTGATGAGATCCTTGCTACCCTGTTGGACACAAGAGATTGTTTGGCTATATTTGAACAACAAGTAATGGGTGATGAGGAGGAAGAAGAAGCGATAAAAATAATCAGCCACCTCCAGGGGACAACGCCAATGTGGGTGTTGATAATAACAATGCTAATATACCTATTCAAGCCTGACAACAAAAAGGCTAGGCTAGCATCTGAACTCACTAATGATATAAAAAGGATAAGTCCACATAAATTTGATTGCACCACATTAGAAGATGGAGCTGAGAATTGGCTCGAGAAAAATGGAGAAATACTTTGCAATAAGGAATTTCTCAGAAGAAATAAAGGTGATATGGGGAGCATATCAGCTTTCTCACGAAGCATCTTCCTGGTGGGACAGCCGTAAGGATGAATCAAATATTGATGAAGCTAATATCACATGGGATCAATTTAAATGTTATTTTAGGCAATGATGGCTGCCACAACTCTACTATGACTAGAAGATAATGGAATTACAAAACTTAGCTCAAGGAAAGCTGATTGTGAATCGAGTACTTGGGAACGATTTACAAAACTCCTTAAGTATGTACCCAGTACCAAGCATCAAACTGATGAGAAGTTTAGGATACAGAAATTCATCATGGGATTGAATCTCATTATAGGGGAGAGGTGGATGTTCACATCCCAACCATGATGGAAGGGGTTGTTGAAAAATCCATAAGGCAGAACATAAATTAAAGGAAATTTCTGCTCACAAGGAGGAAGTAAGGAAGAAAAATCCCAACTCCTCTTCATCATCTCTTGCACCTAAGAAAGGACCATGGAAGAAATTCAGAATGAAAAGTAAGTTTTCATCTGATACTAATAAGAAAGCAGCAACAAACAAGTTTGTTGGTAATGCACAGAACAACTTTGCTAAGAACAATAATAACGGACATAAGTCCTATGGGGGTCAAAATGATAACTCTAAGGTCTGGAAATAAACCCGAGCCTAGGAAGGGACCTATAGGAGGCTGTTATAACTATGGAAAATATCATTACATGAATCAATGTCCTCTGAAGAAGGATGATCGTAATCAGTAGCACAAGATACACGCGCAAGAAGATGGTGACAAGTAGGCTACACCCATAGAAGTTTCGGGTAAGTTATTTGGCTTACCTATAACTATTCTTTTTGATACCGAGCTACTAAATGTTTTATTTCTAGTAAATTAGCATCTAAACTAAAAAGAAAAGATGGAAACATGGATAAAACATAGACTTTATTGTATGGGAATAATGTTGTTCATATGGTTAGTATTTTCTTTTTGGAGTAGTCCTTGATTTACCTAACTTTTCCACCGAGGTTGATCTCGTATGTTACACCTTTGGGGTCTTATGATGTAATCATAGGTGTTAATTAGTTAGCAGTAACATAAGGCTAAAGTGGACTATTTTGAAAAACACATTAGTTTTTAGATTACTTACGTAAAAACAATAGAGATTCGTGGTGTGAAATGTGAGATTTTTTAGAAAACTATCAGCCTATACAACTTAAAAAGGCCAAAAATAAAGGATGTACCTTATACGAAGTAAAAATTACTAAATCAATAGAAGAGAGCATCGATATTATGGATTGATATCCATTGTTATGTGACCGTAGTGACGTATTTCTAGAAGAATTGCGTGTCTTTCACCCAAAAGGGAATTTGATTTCATGATTGAGATCAAGCCTAGAATCGAACCTATTTCTAAAGAACCATATTGAATGACTACTACTAAAGAATTAGTAGAGCTTAAGGCTCAGTTGCATGAACTTTTGTCTCAAGGTTTGATTAGACCAAGTGTTTCACCTTGGGAGCAACTATAATTTTTATGAAAAGAAAGATGAAACACTTAGATTGTGCATTGATTACAAAATGTTAAACAAAGCAAAAATCAAGAATGATACCCACTCCCTAGGATTGATGATTTATTTGATCGATGCATGGAGAATCAAGTATATTTTAAGATAGATCTTTGATCTAGATATCATCAATTGTGAATTAAGGATGAGGATATTCATAAAATAGCTTTCAGAACAAGGTATGGACATTATGAATTCATGGTTTTATCTTTTGGATTAACTAATGCACCTGCAACATTTATGAATTTAATGAATAATATATTTCAAGAATACTTGGACAAATTTGTGCTCGTATTCTTGGATGACATTCTCATATATTCAAAAAGTATTGAGGAACACCATGATCATTTGAAGATAGTTTTGGGAATATTAAGGAACAAATAGTTATTTGGTAAGTTTTCTAAATGTTCTTTCTATGACATGTATACATTATTTAGGACATGTAATAAGTAAGAATGGAATTGATGTAGATCCTTCAAAATTGTAGTTATAATAGAGTGGCCTCCACCTAAGAATGTACATGAAGTTAGAAGCTTCATGGGACTGGAAGGCTATTATAGGAAATTTGTAAAATAATTTTCTAAGATAGTTGCACCAATAACTTCCTTACAGAAGAAAGATAAAAAGTTTGTTTGGAGTGAGAAATGTGAAATTACATTCAAAACATTGAAGGAAAAATTAACTTCAACACCTATACTTGCAGTACCAGACCCTAATGGAGATTTTATGGTGGTAACTGATGCATCAGGTGAAGGTCTAGGAGGTATTTTGTTACAAAATGGTCATGTCATAGCATATGAAAGTAGAAAACTAAAGTTACATGAGTTGAATTATGCTCCACATGATTTAGAGCTTGCTTCCATTGTTCATGCACTACAAGTTTGGAGACATTACCTGCTTGGTAAACCTTTTGAATTGAAAACTAATCACCTTGGACTGAAGTATATCTTCACTTAGCCAAATCTTAATGCAAGACAACGAAGGTGGTTAGAGTTTTTGTCTCAATATGATTTTGACATTAGTTATATTAAGGGTAAAGAAAATAGAGTGGCTAATGCTCTAAGTCATAGGAAGCACATTTCTGCTCTTATAACGTTAAGAACTCAGTTTAAGGATGAAGTAAAAAGTGTTATGGAATCTAACTCTTACTTTCAACAAGTAAAAGCAACACTTGCTGTAGATTCAAATGATTTGAGGTATAAATGTTTTTCCTTTGATAACGAAGGAATCTTACGATTTGAAAATAGAGTCTATGTACCTTTGCTAAATGATTTAAGAAAGAAATTGTTAGCAGAATTTTACAATTCACCTTTTTCTAGACACCCTGGCATTACAAAAATGCTTTCTCATATAAAACAACAATATTTCTGGAAAGGGATGAAAAAGGATGTTATAGACTTTGTGACACATTGCCTTGAATGTCAACATGTTAAGGTGGAACATATGCACCCAGCTAGTTTTTTGTATCCTCATAGCATACCATAGTACAATTGGCAAGTAATAAGCATGGATTTTGTATAAGGGTTACCTATGTTGAGAAACAAACATGATGTTATTTTAGTAGTTGTGGATAAACTAACAAAGGTAGCACATTTTATTGCTAGGAATCTGAAGGATGATTCTCCTATTTTGGCAAGAAGATTTGTACATGAAATTTTCAGATTACATGGAGTACCTGAATTAATCATTTTGGATAGAGATCCTAGAATGACATCAATATTTTTGCAAACGCTTAATGCAGCTCTAGGAACTAAGCTGAATTTCAGTTCTGCGTATCATCTGGAAATGGATGGACAGACTGAAAGAGTAAATCAAGTTTTAGAAGATATATTACGGATGTATTGCATGGATCAACAGTATAAGTGGGAAGAGTATCTTCCATTAGTTGAATTCGCATACAATAATACATATCATGCTTCTCTTAAGATGGCACCTTTTGAGGCATTATACGAAAGAAAATGTAGAACCCCTGTTAGTTGGGATAGCATAGAGGATATAGAGGTAATTGGACCTAAAATTCTTACTGAAATGGAACAAGTTAAATTGATTCATGAATGCTTGAAAGAAGTAGCAGATAGGCAAAAGAGTTATGCTGACTTAAAGAGGGTTGATAGGAAATTTGAACTTGGTGAGAAAGTCTTTCTTCGGGTTAAGCCAAAAAGAGTTCTATAACTTTTGGCAAGGCTACCAAGTTATCACCTTGTTATGTGGGACCTTTTGAGATAGTTGAAGTAATCAACCCTGTAGCTTATCGTTTAGCATTACCTCCTGATTTGTCATGAATGCATGATGTTTTCCATATTTATTTGCTTAAGAAATACGTTTCAGAATGATCACACATGTTAAATTGGAATTCTTTGTAGGTCCAGGACCCATGAATAATCATGGTTAAACCCATACGAGTGCTTGAAACTTACCAGTTGCATTTGAGAAATCATGAGATAAGTCAATGCAAGGTCCAATGGGACCAGTTTAATGAAGAAAGTGCAACCTAGAAAAACATTAAGCATATGAAAACTGATTTTCCATATCTATTTAAACAGGATTATTTCGTTGACTAATAAAAACATGTGATTTTATCTTTGTAATACAATAAGTAAGCTAGTTTTGGGCATACATTTATTTATTTTGAATAAACAACTATATAATGCTGATTTCTGGAACTAAATTAATGTTGATATGTTTTTGACATATGGTAAGAAAAGTGAATAGGATGATTTTTCCTTGGTGCAATCTATTAAAAATGAGATAATCATTGAGACGATGATTATTTTTAGGAGGGAAGCATGTAATACCCTCGAAAACTCGATATATTACTCTTTTACATTCAAGTGTTGACATGTGATTTTTTGGATAAAGATGTGTTCTTTTGACTGTTGAAGATCATGCTTGATAAGGATAAATATTTTCTATTCTTAAAAATCATTAGACTGAAATTATATGGTTGTCAAGAATTCATTTTCACTTTGGAAAGATGAGCTGTAATTTGGTTTTAAGAGTTGTAGACTTATTTCTTCTTCTGACTCATCCTTGGATCAATTTCAGTGATCCAAGGAATGTTTCAAGTCTTCTTCATAGATTGAATGGTAAAATTGACATTCAGTAGTTTAAGGGACATAGAAGACTGAATTTTGTATGATACTAATTCTTGGTCTTGTTGCAACATGTTTTCATTCAGTTGTATGTTTGTGCTTGGGTCTTTGGTGATTGATCTTGGTAGGACATTAAGGACTTAAGCAAAATTCAATTCTCTGAGGAGAAGTTCGGAGTCCTAAAAATCTAAGGACTATCCTAATGGTAACCTAAGCTAGGTAAGAACAACTATGTCCTAGCTATGTTTACTTATTTGAATATTGTTCTAACCTAAGCCTCTTATTCTATTGTTGGGTTGGTGACCTAACCTAAGTGTTATGCTAAGCAAATAAGGGAAGGGTTACTAAAGTGATACTAGGCTATTTTAGCTATTACCTAATAACTAAAGGGTTATGAATTGAACCTAACCTAAGGT
Source organism: Taxus wallichiana var. yunnanensis (assembly GCA_018340775.1). NCBI lineage: Eukaryota > Viridiplantae > Streptophyta > Pinopsida > Cupressales > Taxaceae > Taxus > Taxus wallichiana. The sequence goes on from CM031234.1 coordinate 255,616,650, forward strand.
GGGAATTCTAATGGCTAATGTTCTAAGACCTATGTTAGTAATTGTTAAACTAACCTAAGTCTATTTGAATCTAACCTAAACTATTAAAGGGAACCTAAAGGGGGTCGCATGACATAAGGGTGATGGTTCTAATGGAATTTAAATGATTTGAAAGGGGTTTAAATGATAAGGTACTACCAGATTTGGTAGAGGGGACTTGGTGGAGGCCTATGTGGAAGCTCCACTAATAGATGGAATTGTATTTTTGTGTTGATTTGGCATTCACCAGATTTAGGAGGCGGTGGAAAGGAAATATAAGTAGGAATTTTGGATTGAATGGCATTTATGGCATTTATGAGCCTCGGTCTTCATGTGCAAACCGTCTTGGAAACTTAGGAGGTGAGTTTGTAGGAGGTCATTTGGTTTTTCTTGCATGGCGGATTTTGCTCTGCATAGAGCTAACTGGTTCTTCGAACCAACAATTCAACCTTCACTTCAAAGATATTTTTGGTTTCTTTGTCCTATTTTTGATCGAAGGAAAATATATGAGGTGTAGGAGGAAAAGAAGTTTGATTGTTGATCTGTCTTGGAGGAGAAAAAGATTTAGAAGCTCGACTGGAAGTCTCCTTCGATTTGGTGGAAGCACTATCAGGCATGATATGCTCTAACTATTAAAATTCTTTGCGTTCTTCTAAATGAATCATTAGAACAAATCTGCTCTCATGAGATTCTTGTTTTCTTTCTGTCTGGTTATTTTTCTTGCTAGTTTTTATGGATCCTTGTGTGTTTGATTTGAATCCATGGCAAAATAGAGTTGTTTTGGAAAGTGACTTTCGTGTTAGTTTTATGACATGCATGCAAGTAAAAAGGGTATTAGAAACTTGCGTCTCTGTTTTTGTTCTCTCGATCTTACATTCGAAGTTATGTAGCTTTGAATCGATTGTCGTGGAAATATATGGATCTGAGCTTAAAGGAAACTTGAGTTCTATTTGATTTTTCTTCTGGGTTGTGTTCTTTGGATGCAAACTTGTGTTGGAACCTTGTGTTTTGAATAAGCTTGAGTTGGAGCTTTGTTTAAATGGAACCACTATTTTGGAAACTTATGTATTACTGAACTGTTGCATGGAGTTCATATTTATCACTATACTCACATTATTTTTCTTGTGAAGTTCTGAACATTATGCATGAAGCTTGGGTTCAACACTAAACTCTGATTTAACACTTGAGTGTTATGAGCTTATATTTTGATTGATATATTCGATTTTGTTTAGGAATTTTTGTATTGGGTTATTCTTTTGTTAAAAGGTTTAGCTTATAACTCTTTATTTTTGCAACTCACTCACCAGGAGACTATGTGAAAACTTACTTGACTTGTTTGAAATATTTTGAGCTTTGGAACTGGAAACATCTTAAGGAATGTTGAGCTTCTGTTTTGTTTTTTATTGTATCAAATTCTTGAGATAGTATGAGTGTGGGAATTGGGGAAAGTGTTATCTCCCCCCTGTTTGGAAGAAACCTGCATTCCGGGTTGAATGTATGCGTTCTGTTCTTGTTGCTTTGGAATTTAAGACCGAGACAACTTTTGTATTGGGCGTTTTGGGTTCTAGCTCTCCCTCTCTTCTGTCTCTTTGAATAAAATTGGGTCTTAGTGGAAGATTTGGGATATTACCTTGGGCACTAAAATAATTAGGAAGGATTCCTTCTCTGTTTATTTATATTGAGTTTGATTCTTTGAATTACAAAATACTTACCTTTTTGTATTTCATGGAGAGGCATTTGTAAGTCTCTAGTCTTGGGTTCGTAGGTAACTCTAAACCTTATCATTTGCTATCTTGGGATGTTATTCTCGATTGATACAGTGAATAAGACTTTGGTTTCTCTTTAAGAAAGAAAAGTATGTATATATATGTGTATTGTTTTGTGAGTAGTATATTGGTACAAGTTTGTAGTATGCTTTTAACCTGATTTAAATTGAAACTGGAACTCTTTTGTTCAGTTGTATGAAATGATTTATTAAATGGACCTTTCCTTATTAGAGTGACTTTTTCTCTATCCTTGGATAGGCTCAATGTTTGAACTTTTCTATACTTGATTCCATTTCGAGATAATGATTTCTCATGATCTGTTGGTCTACCCTTGTTTGAATCATTGATTGAAATAATGTTGAGAGCTAGTAGCTAGGAAGGTTCGATGATTAAGTACATTGATTTTATGGGTTTGACTGTTATTGACTAGTTTATATGGAAAGGAGTAGGTCTGTCTCTTGTACTATTTAACCTTTGTGAAGAACTTGATTAGAGATTAACTCCTCTTCGTGGATGCTTTCTTTGTGAACATTTTTTCTCGATCTTTGATTGATAATTTCTTCTAGGAAAGTTAGAATTGAAGTTAGCTTAGATTATTATGGTTTTCCTTACCTTCTTGTTTGGTTATGGAATTCTGTTTAATGCATATTCTAATGATTGAATGTGTAATATTGTGATCCTGGAAAGTAATAGGTAACTTATGTTATAATTTGGTTTGTTTCTATGATGTTATAGGTTTGAAATTTGAGTTCACAATAGTTCTTTATATTCCTTACTTATAATTTAGATGAATCATCCTTGAAGGAACCATGTTGTATACATTTATTTTGTCTCTTAGAAAAGATAATCGTGGTATTCTATTAGGATAGAATTATGAGACAATGGGATGGCAAGATATATTGTTGTTTACAAGCCATTGATAGAATTATTAGAACTTTAAGATCTTAGGAAGATATTGTTTATTATATTATGTTTTTCTATTTAAAGTTGAGCTAGATTTATTAATGAACTACCTTTCTTTTTATTATCACTTATATTGATTGTATGATGATTTAATTATCTCATTAAAGCAGTGTTTCTTTAATGAAACAATTAATGGAATGCACTTCATTTTAATGATTAGTACTTATCATGCTCAGTTCATTGAATTGACCCGTGTTAGCTATTTTTGCAGATGGATGATTTAAGTGGTAAAATAAGGCACAAACTTATATGATGCATTGGATGACATATGTATAATTCTTAGTAAAGAATTTTGATTCATTCTTTTCGTTGTATTGTAAAGAAAAGTTGTATACTTTATAGAATGAGGGTCTGTCACATCGTTATGCAGTTGCCTAAAGAGCATAGTCTTGTAAATTTTATAAGTTGTAATGATGAATTGTGAGTTGTGTTTTATTTGTACGGGTTTTGAAAATTATCTCGCACTTTTATAAAGAAGATGAAAGTTTGATCTAGTTGATATTCTTTATATTATGTTTATCTTGTTATCTTTGATAAAATGGATAATGGGAATTAGTTCAATTTCCCTATGATGAAGCAACTTGTTGAGTTACATAATATGATGTGTTTTATCTAAACAATTTAACATAATAATGTGATGCATAATGAACATGCATTAAGAAATATGGATATTGGGAATGATATACCCTAATACTTATCATGTAGAGAAAGACTCTTTCTCTCTCTCAATTGAATATAAACCTAAATTTTTTGGATGTATGATTACTATTTATTATACTTAATATGGTATGAAGTCTACTTTAATTGGATATATGTGGTTGTTAAACCTTCCCATAATTTAAAGAACATTTAAAAAGAAACTTACGATATCAGCTGTCTTGTTTTGGTTAATTACCGGTTTAACTAAGAAAACAAACATTAAAAGCAACCATAAGTTTAATGAAGTTCTTCATGGACTAAATGAAAAAATTTAGGAAAGAACTTATGGAGTGTTGGATTAGGGTTTAGCAGGATTGTTGTAATCAAGACTTAATCCAAATTAATAATGTATTAACATCTCGTTGGGATATGTATATCTTGATGAGGTAGTTTTAGTAGGATGTTGGCACATGTCAACTACAGGGCTGTACTTTTGAGAAGACTTGGGTCTTCTCGAGAATACAACATTGTAGTTGACATGTGGCATCACCTTCTGCATTGATAATCTAGATCTACACACAATAGGAACTTAGACTTGAACTTAGTTTCTCTCTAGGTCAGGTTAGGGGCATATTTAGGATAGGAATTAGCTTCTAATGGCTCAGGGTACCTTGGCACATCTGGTTGACTTAGGTCAACCGAGTATGCCCATTTACCCTAAGCCATTGTGAGCGTCTTCCTATAATAAGTTATGTTCCTAACTAGGGCTAGGGTTAAACCTAGGACAAGTGGACTGACGGTAGTCAGTAAAGACCAATCAGGATAATAGAGGAGTGAGGTGAAGGACGTATTCCATTATGACGAGTATGTCGTCTAGGAATAGTGACATACACAGTATGTTGTAAATATTTGGCCAAAGTATCACAAGTTCTTTGGTTGTGTTGTCATATGTCACCAAGTTTAAAATAACATGATATTAGATGAATATTGGTAAAAATATTCAGATATGTTCTTTAAACAGATCACTCAATACCTAGTGTAGGGTAGGAAAACCAAGTATACAAAGTATACAATATGTATTCAATACATAAGATAACATAAATAGATTGGTAGCTTACTGAGTTATGAAATGTATAGATCGGTGGATCACCAAGTCATTACAGCTGCACATGGTTATCTATTTGAATTCGATTGGCATGGAATGTTTGTTCTAAATAATGCTTTATTTAGAATAGTGAACATTATATATATTTAAAAAAATCCCTTGCTTCTAAAGTCTTAAAATGGGAATGTTACAAAAACTCTTGGCTAGATAACTTTTCAACACGACCTTTTTGCACAATTCCGCTTCTTTGTCCCAATGTTCCACCACTGAATCTGGTGAAATTATGGCTTAATATTCAACATCAGGGAGTTTAAGAAAATCTTTGAAGAAATATGAGTCCAAGCGGATCATAACCTTTCCATTGAAATCTTTAACTGTCAGAGACTCTTCATCATAGTGGGCTGCTGTAGCCAAAACAAATTCTGGGAAATGCATGGATGTGGGAAAACCAACAACAAGAACAAGCCCACTATCATATATGGCTTGCATCCAAGGTTTCTTATTTGGGGCCTTCACCCTTGCCTAGAAGTCTAGAAAATCAATTTGTCTAAGGTCGGTGTCCCCTATGTTTCCCAGGTTGGAGGATAAGCAAGAGTGAGGGGAAACCCCGAGGAATAAATATTTCATCTTTTCCTTTCCCTTAGATGTAGAAGTAGACATCAAATTCTAAGTTCTAAAATTTTGAAGAAGAGAAGTCCGAAAACATGAAAATCTCCAACCTCGAAAACACATGAAAATTAGAAACCCGAAGTGGAAACCTCTGAAAACCCAAATTGGAGGAAGTCTGAAAACCCGAATTGTAGAAGTTTGAAAACCTAAATTGGAAAATTCTAAAATGATAGGTTCTGAAAACCCAAAGTCCAAACCTCGAAACAGAGAAGTCTAAAATCCTGAAAAGAGAACTCTGACATAGGGACTTCCAAAATCTTGAAAAAGAGAATTTCAAAGTCTGAATGGCACAATTTCCAAAAGAGAGAAACCCAAACAACCAAAGCTCCGAATTCTGAAAAGAGAGTTCTTTGAAAACACCAATCTCCAAACTCTGAAAAACAAGAGGTGTTGAGAGGGTGAATTGAAGAACTTGAGAGGATCTTTGCAAACTTTGAATGCCTGTAGAAACTTAAATCATGAAAACATGGTGGGAAATGAGTTTATCATTTTCCAAGGTATGCAGAGGAGGAACAAAAGAAATGAACAAGGAGAAAACAAAACAAAAGATCTTAAACCAAAAAGAAAATGACCAAAATAAAAATACCTTGAGAATGATGTCGAAAAGTACAAGATATAGTAAAAATCAGGTCGTCAGAGCAAAGTGTTAGGTGAAAATGTGATTTAAATAGAAAAAACCTGATATTAATGGTAAAATTCCAATCCGTATGGAAGTAGGTAAGGATTAAATGCACAGAGAGCCCCGAAAGTCTGAAACCCGAAAGCCTGAAATTCTAAATTTTGGAATTTTGTGGTTTGAACTTCAAGATCAAGGGATGAAAATCGTGGAATGGCTCGGAAGAGTTCCAAAACTTGAAAGCCTAAAATTCCAAAATTTCAAACTTTTGACTTTCGGACTTCGGAAGTTTGAAAGAAATTGACTTGAAAATGATTGGGAGAGTTCGAAACCCAAAATCTCAAAATTATTAAATTTTGGACTTTCAGACTTCAGAAGTTTGAAAGAAATTTTCCAAAAAGTGCGACCTAGAGTTCTAAAACCCAAAAGCTCCTGCAAGTCTAAAATTTTAGACTTTCGGGTTTTGAATTTGGAAATCCAAAGGGAATTTCCTAAAAATCGTGACTTAGAGTTCTAAAACCCGAAAGCCCAAAATTCAAAATTTTAGACTTTTAGGGTTTCGGACTTTGGAACTTGAAAAACACAATTTCAAATTTAAGTCAATTAAACCCTAAAAGGAAAATCCTGAAGTCCAAAGTCTGAATTTTCAAACTTTGGGACTTGGATAATTTTCAAGATGCAGAGATCTTCTATGTGAATATTCTTTCAAAAATTTCTGATTGATTTCAAAGTGTGCTTCTCAAGGTAGATTAAATCGAAACATTTTTGGAGACCTCTAGGGAATGCTTTCCTGTAAATCTTTTAGATCAATAGCCTTATACAAACCATTGGGGAAAAGGAGTCTTGGAATAAAACTACATTTAGAGGACACCCAAAAAAAAAAAAATAAAGAAAAAGAAAATAAAACAATGTGCAGAGCACTTGGAGGAAAATAAAAAAAACACTCTACAAGGGTGGGGCAATCTCAAAAGAAAGATTTGAGATGTATCCCATTCACGTGAATGGGAAATTATTCTCCATTGAGTCTGGATAGATGAAATGAATTTTCCTCTTTGCAACTTGAGATAATATATGGTCCACTCCAGAGCATCAAACTTGGCATGCCTTCTGGTTTGGCTCTGTCTTCATCCCACTTGAGAACCAAATCTCCTTCTTGAAAATTCCTATCAAAAGCTTTCTTGTCAAAGGATTTCTTAACTTGAGCCTGATGTTGGCTTAAAGTTTTCATAGCCTTGTCTTGAACTTCTTCCAACTCCATGAGTTCAAAAAACCTCATTGTTAAGGAGTCATTTTCCATAACTCGAATTCCACATCCCTGAATTTGAGTAGAAGAGCATTAGCGCTTTGAAAGGGATATGATAAGGAATGGTAGAGAGTGTGTGGAAATATGACACATGGTTCAAAACTCTCTTTTCAAATCTATCTTATGATATTCATCCTTCTTAGCATGATCAGTGGTTTGTTGGAGGATTGATAACACCATTAGAAGAGTGCTTTTGCACAAGACATTCTGATGACCCACATGAGGCCTTGGAGGCTGCTCTACGTGCTGAGGCTGTTAGAAGTGTAGATACCAGTGTTAGCCCTTTCCTTGAGGCTCAAATTATTGTAATGACGAAGCAACCGGTGAAGCTATCTCGTGAACTGGCACATAGGACTAGTAGTGGTCTATGGTGCACATATTGTGAGATAGAGGGGCACACAAAGTATAGTTGTCCTCAAAGGTCAGTATGCACCATGATGGTGGAATGTTAAATTAGTGACGGGGATCATGATGCAAGTAGATGCCCACTACTATAGTGCATGATCTATAAGAATGTGTCTTGATATTGTAATATTTGTACCTCTATTACCCATGACACCAAAGATTATATGCTAATTGAACAAATACATGATGCCATTGATCTTGGTGTGTGCTAGACCAGCATTCCAAGTAGTTCCAAGGATGATGATCACCGTTATAAGGGGTACACGTGAGATGGAGGAGCAAGCAAAAGAGGTTCCTACAGAGAGGATTTCATGGTCATATCAACTATGGAGGAAGAGGTGAGTTCCCGCGAGGAACTTTTTATAACTGTGGGTCTACAGAGCATTATAAGTGTGAGTGTCTGATTTGTTGCAATGCTCGTAGTGTGGAAAGAAACATAAGTATGAAGAGTGCGTTGAATTGTTTGAGAACATGAGCTAGTAGCACCAAAAAGAAAAGGGCAATGGGATGGTAAGTATAAATAAGGCCAGCTCACAATGGATGCGAGAGTGGTGCATGAGTCAGGACAAGAACCTATACTTGTGATGATGCAAGTAGAGGCACACACATGCTAGGGAAATATCAAGACAAAGAACACTGGTTATAAGAGAATAAGTGGTACATGGGAAGTATTTAGACCCTACTCATCAAAAAGAGGTGTATCAAGAGACTATGGATGTGATTTGGAGTTTACAAGGAGAGATCCAATGTCTGGCGAAGGATAAGTCAAGCAAGTCGAGCAAAGGAAGCATGTCGAGGCTCCACAAAAGGATCTAGATGAGGTTAGGAAAGTATGTAAGATGTTAAGGAAAGAGAATATCATTCCCTTTCTAGGAGAATGGTTAGGATAGAAGGTACAACACACTAGAAGAGAGTGCGAGAGGTAGATTCTGCATGCTAACCTTCCTCCCCATAGCCTTGACTATGAAAAAGAGATCACCTTAAATGCTATTGTAGATGGATGGATTCTAAGAAATATTTTGATCAACACGGGTGCGGAAGTCAATGTTCTCACTTTGGATGTATGGAATCAAATGGGAAGGCCCACATTCCACCCATCTTAGAATGTGTTGTATATGGCAAACAGGATGAAGGAAATGCCCATTGGTGTCTTGAAGGATGCATGTATCACTATTCAAGGGGCCAAGTTCACTAGAGACTTCAAAGTCTTGGCGCTAGCTGAGGCAGATAAATTTCTAGCATTAATTGGGTGCCCCTAGTGTTATAAAAACAATGCTGACCTACGGTTTAACAAGGGGTATATTAGTTTTGAGAACAAGGAGGAATGGGTCATCATCCCCTTAATAGATGAGAAGTCAATGCCCTATACTAAGATCTTGGGAGAAGAATTCGTTGACTTAATCTATGTGCGCTCTATTAGAGACCACGAATTAATTCATCCTACGGAAGGAATTATCCAGTTTTATGACACTCAATATTTGAGTGATACAACCAACATAGCATGTGAAAATTGGTCGTATGGGACTCATGAATTAATTGGGTGACAATTGAGAATATCAGTGATAAGGGTAACAAAATAACACTTGGTCAAACACCTAGGAGGGAAGAAGATACCAAGTTACTTTGGAGGATCTAACTCTAATGATTTCTTATGAGAAATGGAGGATCAATAGAAAAATGATAACGAAAGAAGAGGTATGCTCAACTATAACCTGCTCGGGACTACAATGTGTTGGTGGGAGACACATCATGGAAGCCTTTGAGATTGGTGCGAGATGAGAACCATGTTCTCTATTAGGTTTTCTAGAAGAAATGTGCCCACTGTCATACAAGACTACCATGGTAAAGAACCCCCTCATGTCATATCCAAGCATGTGAGAAGGCCCGGATGGAAGGCACAAAAGCTTTTCCACCTTTTCTATGGGTGCATAAGTTGTATTCCAGCTTACAATGCCATGCACATGCATGATACATTCACTCGAGATTTTTCACGCCGGATAGGGAATTGGCAAGAGTTGGTGGATGATCTCATTCAAGATTTTGAGTATAAGAGTACAAAGCCATCATTGGATAAGGTGTTGCAGGTGGTAAAATGCCTTACAATGGGAGATAGTGCTATGGAAAAGATAGGATACTTGAGCTATTAGGTGAACCTGGTTTGGAGATGTGTTTTGATGAGGAAGAATTAGAAGAGACATAGCTTGAGCACGCGTGCATAGAAAAGGAAAAAGGAAAAATGGTCTATATGATAGATGGTGAAGAAATGGAGAGTCTAGATGCTAACCATTCTGAAGGTATGTGTGAAGTTAGGGATAGCGTGGATGAGTGATTACATTCTTACCATGAGCCCTTGAAGATAAAGAAGGTTAACATTGGTTTTAGGTAGAACCTAAGGAGGATATCATTGGGGATTATTGGTGGAGAAAGAGGTTTCTAAGATCATTGACCTTTTGTGTGAGTTTCAAGATTTGTTCCCATGTGGGTACCATGAGGTCAAAGGGGTCCACCACTCCTTGGGGTAAAACATGATCAAGTTGAAGGAAGGTGTGCGCCCAATTCAGAAGAGACCGTATCAGATGAATACGAACTTGCGTGTACCAGTTAAAGAGGAGATAGACAAGATAATAACATCAGGAATCATTGAGGCTATGGAGGAATAAGAATTGGTGAGTCTAATGGTTATAAGAATTAAGAAGGATGGAAGGATAAGCATCATTGATTACAGGGGCTTGAATGCAGTGTGTGTATTAACCCTTTTCCAACCCCCTTCACTGAAGAAATTTTGGAAGGAGTAGTCGGGCGCAAGGTCTATTCTTTTATGGATGGGTTCTTAGGGTACCACTAAGTTATAATTACAAAGGAAGACCATGAGAAGAAAATTTTTGCCAGCGATTGGTAAATTTTTGCCTACACGGTCATGCCTTTTGGGCTGAAGAATGCGCCTGCTGTGTTCTCACGCATCATGGTACAAGCCTTCCAGGACTTTGTCCATAAATTTCTTTAGGTCTACCTGGATGACTAGACTGTATATGGGCTAGTAAAAGACCATTATGACAATTTGAGGCTGATGTTTAAGAGATGTTGTAGTTGAGGATATCCCTCAACATTATGAAATGTGTATTTCTTTACTCCATTTGGAACCCTGTTGGGGCATATTATATGTAAGGAAGGCTTGTTGGTGGATCCCGCCAAAGTCAAAGTTATTGTGGGATAGGGGAGCCTACCAGTTAGAGCATTGTGTGAGGATTCCTTGGGTATACGGGGTACTACAGGAAATTTATTAAGGGATATGCCAAGATTGCCACGCCTTGGAGGAATTTCTTAAACAAAAGAGTGCCTTTCACTAGGGAGAGGTGCAATCAGAAGGCGTTTGACACATTGAAATATAGGCTTGTCACTACACCCATATTACACTTTCCTTCTTGGGATAAGCCCTTCCATGTGCATGTTGATGCCTCGGGAACAACCATTGGAGTAGTACTAGCACAATATGGCAAGGGATTGTTGATCACCCCTTGTGTTTTTCCAGTAGGAAGTTGACACTAGCAGAACATAATTACACAACTACTAAGAACGAGGCATTGTCAATGATCTATGCGTTGCATAAATTTAGGTAGTATTTTCTAGAAACACCATTCATATTCTACACGAACCACATGGCACTAAAGTACTTGGTGAACAAGCCCATTTTGCAAGGGCGCATATGTCATTGGGTCTTATTATTTCAAGAATTTGAGTTTTTAGTTATGGTAAAACTAGGAAAGAGTAATTCAGGACCTGATCATCTATTAAGAATTGAATCAGGGGAGGAAAGGTAGAGAATTAAGGATACCATGCAAGACGTGCAACTATTTAGGTCGCAATGCACACCCTCAGACTTAGAGGATATTGTAGTATTTCTTAAAATGGGTGTGGTGTCGGAAGGAATGAAGTATTCAAAAAGAAACTAGTTGGCTATACGCACCATGCCTTATATGTTGATTAGTGGAGATTTATTCAAGTTAGCCCATGATGAGGTTCTACGCTGATGCATATTAGAGCACGATCGTGTTCCAATCATGAAGCAAGTGCATGGTGGGATTACATGAGGACATTATGAAGGAAATGAAACCACAGGAAGATTCTACTTGTAGGGTTTTGGTAGGAGAATATCTACCAGATTGTATTGAGTTTTACAAGGCTTGTGACTATACGTACCCAAAATTATAGGGTACTACACCACTGAAAATATGTTACACATGCCCTAATGATGATACAAGTCTCCTTGTAAGGTGTTTAGGATCTAGAATAACTTGCCAAGTATACGTTTGTATCACATGTGCCTCACTTTGCCTCCACATGCTTTGTTCTACCCTCTGCCCCCTTTTCTTGCATTTTGGTCTTTAGTTACGAGACTACCACCCGTGATAGGGCAGCGATCCTATAATCATCACTCGCATTGCATGGCGACGGTCCTTGTATGCATTTTGCTGATAGTTCCAATGATCACGTCAAACGTAAAATTTCAATTTCTATCCACATTTTTCAGCTACTTTGCTTTGCATTTATGTTTTGGCCACCCTGTGAATAGTGTTTTCACTTTGTTTAATGGTAAAAGAGTTCCATTCCAAGTTACCTTCTAGTGAATGCATTTGCTATAAATAGCTAGCTTGTTTTCAAACAAATGGCCCCTCTCCTTCTCTGTTTAATCATTCAGTCTTTGAGTTTCTTGCTTAGAATTCCAATAGTTTCATGTTTTGCATCCATTGTTGGTCTTCCTTTGCTGTTTAGAGGTCATTCAATCTTCTTGTTTCATTCTTGCTTCATTATTGTTCCATGCAAGTCAGTTTAAAATAAGATAGTTTCATTCTTAGATTGGAATCCATTTAGAGTTACAGGTTTTGTTTAGTCACAAAAGATAGCTTCTAAAACTCTCGGTGCATTTGTGTTGTATTCCCACAATAAATCCCACTAGGAATTGCATAGTCAAGCTCTATTCACTTGCACTATCTCTCTCTTACTCACATTGTATTCGGTCTATATCTAAAATTTTCCATTGTTCGAGTTCCTTATTAGTCGATGCTATCATATACATGCTTTTCTAGATTCAAGAGAACATGAAGGAACAAGGAGATCACACTGAGGGGACAAAGTCACACACAACTGGATTTACCACTATTTTGTAAATGCCAGGTTTGAGCTATCAAAGTTATAGTTATAATGTATCAAATAGAGTAGTAAATTATTTTATTTCAGCCAAAAGCTCACTCTCGATATCACTAGGGAAGCTATGGGGATTGATATTTTCTGAAAAACTGCGATTCATTCCTCACTTCTAAGGTAGGATCAAGATTCTTTCAATTTAAAACAATTAGTTGCTTAGATATTTAGGATAAATTCACAACTACAAGGCAAATAGCCACACCAGGCTATTTTTTTTGTTTTAATTCTGTTACTAGATTAGTTGTCCATTTTCTAAATATATTAGAATAACTACTCTTTTAATTTCGTTAAAATACTTCATCAAAAATACAAAAATAAAAGAATGCATGCATAGTGTAGATACATCTTTCATAATTAGTTTATTAATTTTAGTTAAAAGTTGAATCATTTTGCATGATAATCACAGGACCTAGAGAGACCAGAGAATACATATTTGAACCAATAGTGCCTCAACCAAATCTACCCACAACACTAGCTGATATAGATCAAGACCTTAGGATACAGGTCTTTCGAGCAATGACAAACCTACAAGAAATTAGTGAACAACTGAGAGGGTTAAATATTGAAGATGACAAGGCATACACATTTTGGTCAAATCATCCTAACTATAGATTGCCTTGATAGGATATATGTATGACTGTACAAGGACTCAAAAGAGAACAAGTATTTGGTTGTGATCCTTTAGTTCCACGACCTAATGTAAGAGACCTCCTCATCGACATAGATACTAGCTTACACATTCAAGTTTCCAGAACACCTATAAGGTATTCTGAGATAATTACACAACTCCTAGTTCTAAACGTAGAGGTTGAAAAAGTGTATGATTATTGGATAATCGGAAGGATATATTAACTCTTCACATGGCCATAGGAGGTATGACACAACCAAAAACTTACGGTTGTCATCCACAAGTCCCACAACCCAATGGGCCTACTAATCAATCAGACATTGATGCTGGTTTACAAACACTAGTATTTAGGTCCTCACCACTTCCACTAGAAATTATTACACAATTCTCCTTACTAAACATAGCATCCAATCAAGCTAAAGATTTTTAGACCGGACTAGACCCAGAGAAATCCACTACACCTCCCATCACCATTTTTCATGACCTTGTTTGGAAATATACACAAAGCTCCCATAGGTCACTTCCCACGTATCCAACAACCAATAAACAGGATCTCGGTAGAGCTTGACATTGATTGGAGCCTCCGAACAACTATTATATCTAAACAATCCATTACACCAATTCAGGTTAGGAGGGCCTTCTTCACCTTAGATTCGTAGATTCCATTATTGCGTGTTGAGGATATAAGATTACCCAACTAGTTTGTTTGTATCCATATATATTCCACATTCACCGGCTATCTCGGCATGACCTCGGGAGGTCGGGTATGAGGAAGAGTTACTTGTAGATTCCTATGCTTGCATGTCACTTTTCCATCGTACAAAACTAGTGAACCCGACGTGAAACAAAAAAATATTCCCATTTTATTTTCATTTATTTCATCCACCTTCACTATTTCCAATTATTCTATGGGTATTCATATACCCCCCAAATATGTTGGGATATAACGCATATGGTAGACCTCTTTTGGGTCTTGAAGCAAGTTATTGTCAAACAAGTAGACAACCATCACCCTCGCTTTCCGCATGGGCTGATAACTATTCAAGTAATTACTTGTCATCTCAAACTCCCCCAAAGAACTAGCTCCAGTTCTTCATTTCGAATTGAGGAGTTGGATCAGCTTGCACAAACACAACAACCAGAGCCCTCAGGCTCTAACAATATGACATTTATTGGAGAATCCATTTCATCTCCTTGGGTCTTGTTCAGACCACAGATAAGTAGACAGTCAGATCCACTCCCATTTTTGGATGAGGATTACTTAGCATGCTATGCTAGAAGCAAACAACACTTCCAAAATATGTACCCACCTATAGGGAGTTTTCAAATACAATCTGATACCCTACTCCAAGAAAACACCCCCATTTCTCCACTCATGGGAAATGCCCTCGGTGAAGCTTGGTAGGGTACTGATCAATTCATAGTAGGGTATCATACCCCTCTACAACCTCAAGGTATACAACAAACGCCATTAAGGCAAAACACCGTGTCTTCACCAATAGAGGCCATCTCAGCCTTAGTTGAGAAGGTTAGAGGGCTGGAACTTGCTCAAGCAAACCAAAATTCATATTTTGAGCAAGTAGGAATCCCCAACCCTCTGCATCACCCCAATCAGGTTGACCTCCTTACAGGAATAGGCATGTTAGGCATGCCTCCTCAACATCTGCATAATTACCCACAACAAACACCAACTAGGACCACATTTTCAAATGCCACTCGGTTGAAAATATGATACCTCCCGACTTGGCACCAAACAACCCATACCAGAACAATGCTCCTCCCTACTTAAACATTTATTCAAAATCACCACAAGGAGACATATTCTCTTCTCCCGAGATGTTTTTTCAACCACAGGGATTCCCTTATGTCCCTGTAAATACATTTTCTATGCCATATCAACAACCCATTCCACCTCCACCCCCTCAGCAAGCACCATCGATGGTCGAAGCCTATGTGGTAGGGACTTATTTAGAATATTTAAAAGAGCCCCTAGACTTCACCATACGAAGTGTTATGCTTCCAAGATCTCTTCTTGATTTACCCAAATATAAAGGGGAAGGAGATCCAATTACACACATTAAAGCCTATGCCACTGACCCATATGGGAATTACTCCTTGGGATGGAGTCATTGCTAAGATATTCCCTAAGACCTTAGAGGGTATTGCCCTTGATTGGTATTATAGAATACCTAAAGCCTTGATACACTCATTTAAACAACTCATGTCAGAGTTTATCAAAGATTTTGATATGAACAAATTATTAAGAATAGGAATCAGGGAATTCTTACATATTAAACAAGAACATAATGAATCCACTACTCATTTTATTCAAAGATAGTGTACGGTTTTATACTCATCAACAAGTGCTCCAAACATGGATCAAATGGAACTATGTGATTTATTCCTTCATTCTCTCAACAGAGATAGATAAAGGAAGAAGTCCGAGAAGTTCCCACTAAGAACTTACGATGAAGTACTTGATAGTGCTCTCCGAATCGACCAAGCAGCGATAGATAGTGGTCGTAAGACATATGGGACAAATGGGAAATTAAAAACTCCCAAGTAAAAACACCACAGCCTATCCTAACACTTGGAACGCTAATCAAGGACCTAAGATCCATAACAAGAACCACGGAGTTACAACAAATGGAGTAACTAACCAAATTAAAAGAGCAAACGTTGTAAACATTTTTCCACCTGTTAATAATCAATCGCGAAATAACAATTTTAATCCAACAATAAATGTGGTGGATTTTAATCATCCACCATGACCACAACAACAAAAACAACAACGAAAAATCCAAACACAAGGTCCAAATCGAAACCCAATTGGGTATCGAGTCAAAACCAAAGGTATGACCTCAAAATTTTAACTCTAACAACTAGCAACCTTCTCGAATTTTGGACCACAACAGTTTTAAATCAACAACCTCAAAATTATAATCCCAATTTGTATTGTGTCTTCCACAAGATTAAAGGCCACGATATTAGGACTTGTTGTGACTACAATAAATTCATGCAAAGTGCTTGCCGAAGATCAAAAACAACTCTTTATAGATATGGTTTTAGAAAATTTTGTAGTACCCACGTCAAACAGCTTATACAAGGGTAGTTTCCCCTATGTTATCCCATTTTAGAGATTCCAACTAAAATCAAGATACCCATAGAATTTTTTGAAAAAATCTACTAAAATGTCCGTTTGAAGAGTATTTCAGTTTTCGTGTTTCAACAACATGTAAACGAAACCCAAAACTGATTCAACTCCCTTATGTTAGGTTTTCAGAACTCCAGAGCATTGGAACATGCATGATCAAAAACATGCTTCATGTCACACGACTTCCGAAACCCAACACATTCTCTCCAGTTTTTCAGGATTTTCAGAGTGTCAGACATATACTGGTTTCTGACACATTCTCTCCAGTGTTTTGGGATTTTCAGAGTGTCAGACATATACTAGTTTCTAACACATTCTCTCTAGTGTGTTAGGTTTTATAAAGTGTCTGACAAATCCTAACCTCCGACACACTCAGTAGTGCATCGGGTCTGTGGGGTTGTTCAACAAGTTTTCAAACCCGAGTGTTCAAACCAGAAGTGATCAAGGCATTTCTCCTCCAAGACTCCTCATGTCAGATCCTGGTCCATCATAGGATAAGTCAGATAAATTAGGGAAGATGAAGTAAAAATTTAGGAAGGTGGAGTCTCCTTCCTACATTGATTGCAATTATGACATCCGGGATACAAAACTCAGAAATATAGACATGGAAGATTTTTGGAATAGAGTCAAGATTTCTTCCCAAACCCCTTAGATGAAATCAATAGTTGGCTAGTGGCCTCCCTCTTGTAGCAGGATTCCCCATGTCTGCTCAGTGCCCCAAGTTCATTTTGGCATGTGCTTTGAATTATGACTCTGCTTCTCGTTTAGTGAGAAATCAAGCCGAGAAATCATTGTTAAGTTAGACGGAGGTTACTTCGATGACCTTCTTAGATTGCCTAACTTCGAGGAGTATGGGGACGTAGATCTCAAGTCAGCCCAGAAAGCTTGGGACAAAGATCAAGAAGACTGTATTAAACATGTGAATAAGAAGTTCCTGATCAAAGCTAAGCCGGTTGTCTCTAGGTTTCCAAGATTTGTTCCTAGAAGTGATTTCATTCAAGAGATCAATGATATCATTACTTTGTTGAGCTGGGTTTTGGATTTCTTGAGTCAAATGTTTTCCAAGGATGGATGTACCAATTCATGGTCATCATTAAGAAGAATCAACAAGGGATTGATTGGGGTAGTCTTATCAGTGATGAGATAGACTCCTAGATGAAAACAATCTTGTCTACAAGAAATTTTTATATGTCCTCATATGTCACTTACATAGTAATTTGGTATGAGGAATTATCCTAGATTGGACACGAAGGGAAACAAAGTAGCTAAACACATTTATTGGTATTTTCCTTGGAAGTAACAAAATAAGGGGTCCGAGGACCAATTCAGAAGAGTAAATGATGCTTTCTTTTATGAGAACATCTACAGGATGAACCCCAAACTGAGGAAAACAAGAGTCTCTGATGAGGCATGGGCTGAAGTTTCAAAATGGGGTTGTGTCTTCTTGTAATTTAAGAAGTTCACATATCTTCGAGTGGTCATGTACCCAGGTGATCCTTTTCGATTGCCTAGATACCCAGGAGACAAGCTGGTCCTGATGGAGTTGGTCAGGCAATTGTTGGATTTCCACAAGTTCCAACAGAGTAAGCACAAGGCCACCGTATCCTTCCCAATTTCTATTGGAAGGTATACCTACTCAATGGTGGTAAAATCCAAGAATGTAGTGCATGAGCTTTAGGAGAAGTTAAAGAAGCACATGAAGCCTAGAGATGGGTTTGACTTTCGAGGAGTTCTTAAGTCATATGGAACCCTATACCTGCATGTGCCTAGCATAGAAGACATTTGGGTTGATCTTCATGATGAAGTTGCTATCCGCAGAAAGGATCATAGTAGATTAACACTTGAAGAGATTCAGACACTCGAGCTCACTGACATCCTAGAGGGTACTGGTGATAATGAAAGTGTTCTGGATGCTTCATACGACGGACTGAATGAGGATCAATATGTTTTCCCAGCTATTGATTGGTCTATCGATGAAAAAGCTTCTATTGCAGATAGACCAGCTCTGATTCTTGCATGCACTAAGGCATGGCTCACCTCTTGGGGAATGAGTTACAAAGAAGAGAGTTTTTCAAAGTTGGTTGATTTGGAAGCGGGACCCTCCAAAAAGGAAAAGGACAAGAGCTCTTCTAAGAGGCCTATAAAGGTCAAATTTTTCAAGAAGGGAGGAGAACAAGAAACCCCTTCAACTGCCACTCCAGTTGAAACGGTGAGCATACCAGATTCACCAACACCACCATAAATAGGGAAATCTCTTTGGAGGTAGAGGTGAGTCAACCTCTAATTTCACCATTTGCTGATTGCCCAATAGAAGTAAGTTTATCCCTCGCTTCCAAGCTTTGGCTTTAGGATCTACACCTCCTCCTTCACAACCACTTCCACCTCCTCTTTCTCCATCTTCTTCATCAGCCATGGCTAGAATTTTCTCCAGAATCTCACCTCTCTCTACTGGAACCAAAGTGACTATAGATATGCCTCCTCCTTCTGCACCTCTTTTCATTGAATCCACTACCACACTTGTGGTTGTTCCCACTCCACCAGTAAGTCTTCCTCCACCTGCACGTGTGACCAAAACTCCTTCAACAGTAGAAAATTCCTTTGGCACACCTCAATGGTTGCTTGATCGAGACTTAGAGGAAAAGAAGGTGGTAGTTCCCCTACCAGCCTATGATTTCAATTCACTAAAGGCCTCTACTTCTAAATTAGCCAAGAAACCCAAAACAATTTCAAAGGTTTTAGTGGATGCTTTTGGGCACAAATTTGTAGAGATCACCACTCCCGTAACTGACAAGACTAGAAAGGACATAACGTCCTCTAACTATTAGATAACCAAGCTTGATCTAGGGAAAGTGATAGCAAAAGGAGCACAACAAGATGCACGAGATGCTATGAACGTGCTATGTTAGAAGTTAAAAGAAATAAAGGAAAGCATGAATGAGCTTAAAGAGAAAGTGGAGCAGTTGATCGAAGTATTACTCAAGCTCTCAAAGCCCCCTGAGTCAACACCATCATCCTCTACTCCTATCGGGTTTGATTTTTCATTGGTACCCATGATCGAGAAGATTAATGAAAAGGGGAGAATAGTTGATGAATGGACCCAAAGGATTCTCCTGTAGAGAAAAGAAGTCATTAAAGATACTGTGGAAGTTTACCAATATTTAGAGGACATAAAGAAAGATGGAGAGAAAATGGATGATGAATTTTCTTCAGAAATCAGAACCTGGAGCTGACTTTTGAAGCTCTCCAAACGCTGAAACAGATCCCATCCCGCATCTTGGTCGAGGAGGGCATCATTCCACATGGGGATAAACATTTTTAGCTAACTAAAGCCATCAGATTCAGAATAAATATTCTTAATGAAGCTTGCAGCAAATTAAGAGAATCAAGAGATCAATTGGTCGATGGCAAGAATGACTTGGAAGAAGAATTGGTCAAAATCAGGTGAAAGTGTTGAGTGAAGGCTCGGGTATCTTACTTGTTGATGATCTTTACGAATAGATCCAAGAATCAATTCAGCATGAACCAACTTATGGATTCAACATGGAAGTCATTGACATGTTTTTGAAAATCAAACATTCTTTGGAGACCTTGAGGAAACTCAACAAGAGATTGAAAAAGCTTCCGGCAACGCTAGTGATACTCAGGAAACATGTGAAGTTCTGAGTGATCATTCCACCATGCCTGATGAGAATGAAATGCAAGGTATAATTTAAAAATTCCAAGAATTTTGGAACAAGCAGGATTTGTTGGAGGAAGAGAAAGATGATGATTCAGAATAGGCACAATGCAACATGTCATTTCAATCTTGAAATCGACATGTATTTTTCATTTCTGTTTCATCACGTAGGAAGCAGATTTTGACTTGGTCTCCTGCGTGAGAGTCAAGCAAAATAGGACTCTTTTAAAAGACTATTTCCTAGGGTTTATCCTATTTTCTCTCTACTCTTTTTATTATAAATAAGGGATGCTTATGCATTCCAAAGGGTTGAGATTTTTGGAATATTGAGAAATTTTGTGAAGGAGAAAAACTTTGTGTTTTCTTTTAATCATTTGAGGAATAGAAATCGATGTTGTTTTTGCAAACTTTGTGTTGTGAGGTTCATCTCTCTTAAGATATTGTTCTTATGTTTAGGATCTTAAGCTATTCTTTGTTTAGCATTCTCAATCATTTTAATCGTTTCAAACATTACATTACATTTGTTATCTAGAACTCGTATGATTATTTCGTGATCTATGTTTTCTCGAAAGAAAATACGTTCCCATCATTTCCTTTCCATTGTGTATTCTTTCCAATCCATTTTACTTTGAAAACAACAATATCTCCATTTACGGTGGATATGGATTCTGGGATTCTATCCCAACCCCAATGGTTAGATTAGTGTAAATATTGTATGTATTATTTCTGCTATGTTTTAGATTAGTAATAAATAGGCAGCCTCACCTATCTTTGAGGAGGGATTTTATCCCATGCACTATGGTTGAACCTCATATTTTGTCTTGACAAAATATCCAACCAAAAATTTTGGTGAATCTGGGGAATACGGATTGATAATATAAAGCTTATCCTTTTGGTGTCTGGTGACTCGTATTTGCCTTATTTTCAACAAGATCTATTTTCTAGTTCAAGCTGACAAGAAAGATCTTCACTCGGTCAAGCCAAACTCAGGGTGAAAATGATTTGTTCTTTGATCTGCTTCAACAACATAATTTAATACTTTCATCAAAAAGTGTTGCATCTAGTCGGGCAAGAAGTTCTTCACCCATTTGTAGGAATCAGATTCCTCAAGAACCAGTAGTCTCTGTAACTTGTCATGCATTATTCTTGCCATATATTTAGATTCCTATTTGCACTTCATTTAGAATAATGGCAGCACAACCTGTGCCTTGGGGCACAATTATTTGTCCTCTTTCCCTTACTCCACCTTTGCATGACCTACCTCATGGATCACAGAAGAATATTCCTAAGTTCAACGGTGATTAGAAACAACATCCTGACAAACAAATTGCCTCATTCTTTGTTGTATGTGGTGTCCTTGGGGTCACTCATGAAGATGTCTCTGTTTGAATCTTCATTGAAACATTACATGGCGTAGCTACTGGAATGGTTCTATGATCTCCCAAATTCATGCATTACTAATCGGGATACCATGATATCTGTATTTGAAGGTAGGTTATAAATAGCTGAAAATTCTCACACCTTGTTGTCACATCTTACCCACATGAAGAAAAAGCTTGATCTTACGAACCCATGTAACATTTCATAGCCAAATTTAACAAGCTGATTAATAAGATTCTAGATCGCACTATTCCTACTCTTGAGAATTATAATTTTTTTCTTTATCAACGCTCAACCTCCAGACGTGAGCTTTTTGTTAAGAAGATTTGTTATCCCCCGATTTGGCCACCACTCAAGCTATGGCCACTAAAAGAAGACCTTATTCTCGCCGAGAAAGATTAGAAAAGAATCATCCAAACCTAAAAATCAGATTTCTTCTCAGAGTACTACTGATCCCATGATTTAGAAGATGGCTAATGACTTGATCACTTTAAAAGAAAATGTCTCAACAGGTGAGCAATGTTTTGTATCGGGATATCCCTAGATGGAATTTCAATAATACTAATGGCACTCCTAGAAGAGATAGACCATGGTTAACTTCTACACAACATAGGTGACCATCAAAGCTCCTCCCGTTAAGCAAGCAAGTAGAGATAGTTGAAGATGATGAGGAACCAAAAATCCAGATCATCACAAAGATTTTGAAGCTTCGGGATATGTTGATGAGTCTTATGACGATTCAGCTAGTGACTCCAGCATTGGGTATTTGGAATACGAAGAAGATGAATGTGAACCTGATGGTCATTCATTCACTGTCTTCACTCGATCTCAATCCCAGAATCCCAAAAACTAGTGGAAATCTCCAAGGAGAAGAGTAAAGATGCTCCCACGGTCATAGCTAAGAGAGGCTCTCCTATCTCAGCACAAACTGAAAAGGAGATGACTAAAAAAGTAACAACTTCCTCCTATTCTCCTTCTCCTAAGGCCAATACCGCAACTCAGGCCCATGTGATCAGAAATGAACCTACCATCACTCCTTCATACACTGCTTTTGACATCATTGACCATGTAAAAAGAACCAAGATCCAAATGTCAGAAGTAGAATACCTTCAATCAAACCCGGAGAAATTCGAGAAACTTGCCAAATTCATTAGAAGCAAGGATGCTATTCCTTCACCTTCAAAAGGCATTTTGTCAAGTCCTATTCAGCCTTCACCTCAGAACAATATGACTTGCTCCTTCTTCAGGGAAGATCAAACCGTTTTATTTGTCCTTACTCATAAATAGATTCAAACTCAACAATTGCATCATTGACTTAGGAGCCTCCAAGAACATGATTCCCGCAAGAGGTAGCCCATGCCCTTGGACTTACTTTGAATAAATCATATACATGGTGTTACTCCATGGAAACCAAGTAAGTCCCCTTGATTGGTCAAATCGGAGGGATCATAATGACACCTAAAGCATTAAAGGAATAAGGTATGGGATAGCATAAAAATGCTTTGATGATTCTTTAGCCATGTCATGCTCGCTTCTCTTCTCCTTCCTCATCCATAGTTCAAACGAGACACGTACACCATTGAAATTTTATATCGTCCCAAGTGTTCTGGATAACTCAGCCCATTGGCAAGTATTTAATGATGATCAATAGATATTGTCTTTTCTGGAAAAAGCTGATAACTTTAGTGAACTATATTTTGAAGGGTCAGAATCAGATTTCCATGAATCCATTTCAAATTCATATCAAGAGGTTGATGGTGAGTTCATTCAGCTAAAAGGAAATAAGATTCCCAAGGGATTGGTTTCTCTAGAAGGTTTGTTTGATAAACATGATTGTTTTATCTAGAATAAAAGGTAGATTGAAGGCACCTCCTCATCAGAAGTAGATCAAGTTAATCTAGGTTCTCTCGGATCAACCGCAATGGTGAATATTGGGAAATGCTATTCCCCTGAGGAGAAAGAAAAATTCACTTCACTCCTGAAGAGATATATGGATGTCTTGGCCTGGTCCTATGCAGATTTAAAATCCTTTAAGCCCAAAGATGTGCAACATAGCATTCCCTTGAAGCCTGAAGTTAAACCCCATAGGCAGAAGAAAAGACATTACAACCCTAAGATCTTAGGGACTATTCTTACAGAAATTTAGAAAATGTTAGATGTAAGGATTATCTTTCTAATCCATCATTCCACCTGGGTTGTTAACATCGTCCCCCGTCTGGGAAGAAGAATGGCGAAATCCAGATTTGTGTTGATTTCGGAACCGAATCAGTCTTCATTAAAAGATAACTATCCCTTTCCTATCATGGATCAGGTGTTACAGACTATTACTGGATCAGAGATGCTATCCATGCTTGATGGATTTTTAGGATATAATCAAGTTGAGGTAGCTGCTAAGGATCAACACAAAATAACATTCACAACCCCATGGGGGACCTTTTCTTACAGGAGGATGCCTTTCGGTTTGATCAATGCCGGGGCCACATTTCAGAGAGCTATGGACTTGGCTTTTAGAGATATGATGGGAAAATTTATAGTTGTATATTTGGATGACTTGACCATTTTCTCTAAAAAGTGGAGTGATCATTATGATCATCTGGAGCAGGTACTCTTGAGATGCAGGCGTCATGGGATTTCATTAAATCCTAAGAAGTCCATGTTTGGAGTGACAGAGGGAAATTTCTTTGGGTCATATTGTGACTAGAGAAGGAACCAAGATCGACCTAGAGAGGGTGAAGGCCATTCAAAGCCTTACCCTACCCACAAGCAAAACTGGAGTTCATTCCTTTTTTAGAAAGGTCAATTTCCTAAGGAGGTTTGTACCTGACTTTGCTGATAAAACCAAGGATATCCTTGGGATGATGAAAGGTAAAACTCCATTTCGATGGAGTACCGAAGGGAAGCTTACATTTGATGAAGTCAAAAAGGCAATTGCTCATGCTCCTGTTTTGGTATGTCTAGATTTCAAAAATATTTCATCATGTATAGCTACGCTTCCGCACACACAGTGTCAGCCATCCTGATGCAGGAGAATGAAGAAGGCATTGAAGCTCCCATCACTTTCATGAGCTTCCCATTAAAGGAACATGAACTAAAGATGTCATAGATTGAAAAGCATGCTTATGCGGTGGTATGAGTGGTGAAACATTTTAGATACTATGTGCTGAGTTCTCATACCCTCGTTCTCATTCCCGATACTGTAGTTAAATCCATTTTGACTCAACAAGAGATGGGTAGTCAATGAGGTAACTGGATAGCTAAAGTTCAAGAGTATGACTTGGACATTAGACCTACCAAGTTGGTACAAGGAAGGGGCTTGTGCCAATTGATCATGCGGAGAATAATGCTGAGACAGAATGTGAAGAAAGTAAAGATACCTCCTCAAAATTGCCTATGGTGCTTTTTGTGAGCACAATGATGAATGGTATACAAATATTGCTTTGTTTTTAACTTATGGTAAATGTCCCCCACATTTAAGCCAAAAGGAGAAAAGGACAGTTAAGTTAAGATCTGCAAGATACATTCTGTGGGACAATGGAATATACAAGAAGGGTATTGATGGCGTATTCCTTCATTGTGTTGATAAATCTTAGTAGGTAAGGCTGCTTGAGTCCTTCCATAGCCTAGCATGGAGGACATTTCTCTTCTTCGTGATAGCTTATAAGATCCTATGGGCTAGATACTATTGGCCTACTCTCTTTCGAGACTCAGAGAATGGGTATCCAAGTGTGAAGCTTGTCAACATTTCATTGGTCACCCTAAGCTAGCAGCTCTCCCCCGAAGCCTATAGCGATTGAAGAACCTTTTCTACCAGTGGGGAATTGATTTCATTGGAACATTGAATCCTACCTCTAGTCTGGACACAATTACGTGCTTACTGCTATAGAATATTTCACCAAGTGGGTGGAAGCTGCACCAATCAAGTAGGCGACCTCAAAAGCCATGTGTAAATTCCTTAAAGAAAATATAATTGTTAGATTTGGTGTGCCTCACAAGATTGTGGCTGATAACACCTCCAATTTCTTGTCACATGAGCTGACAAAATTTTTTTATGGATTCAGGATCACCCTGGCTCACTCATCTGACTATTATCCCTAAGGAAATGGTCAAGCTGAATCCAACAACAAGAACCTAGTTACCATAATTAGAAAGCTAGTGGATGAGAACCAGAGGACATGGCACAAAGCATTGTATGATGTGTTATGGGTAGATCAGATTACTCCAAAGTGAGCTATTGGAATGTCCCCTTTCTAGGTGCTTGTATGGAATTGATGCTGAAATTCCCATTTCCGTAGAACTGCCACCCTTACAGTTGGCCAAAGCAGTCGAAGATGAGACTTTTCAAAACTCTATTGAGAAAAGGGTAATGTACCTAGCCAGGCTAGAAGAGGAATGAAGCAAGGTGGTTGATCGCATTGCAGATCATCAGAGAAAAGTAAAGAAGATATTTGATAAGAAATCAAAGCAACATGACTTTCAAATTGGAGATCTGGTGCTTCTTTGGGATAAGAGAAGGGAGCAGAAAGGAATGCATGGAAAGTTTGATTCTTTGTGGAAAGGACCTTTCAAGATTCATCATCTGAATGGTGAAAATAGCTTTTTTTATCATATATTGATGGAGAGTTGCTTCCTTTACCTTTCAGTGGTCAACATCTGAAGTTGTTCCATCAGTAATGCAAGAAGCTCTCTTGTATTGTACATAATTTGTCTTTTGTCGTGTGTTTTCTTTTGTTTGTTTGTTTCTTTCTTTCTTTTGTTTGTTTTTGGTTTTTCTTCTTCCAGACTTCATAGCCCAATGGATAAAGCCAGAAATTCTGAGTCCTCTTCCTTTGACATTGCAAAGAAAGTCCCCAACTGGAGCCAGTTGTTATCCCATTTTAGTGATTCCAGCTAAAATCAAGATAACCATAGAAATTTTTGAAAAAATCTACTAAAATGCCCATTTGAAGAGTATTTCGGGTTTTCGGGTTTCAACAACATGCAAACATGTTATTTACATGCTATATGCTAATTGTTTCCCGAAACCTAAAACCTGATTCAACTCCCTTGTGTCGGGTTTTGAACTCGGAGCATCGGAACATGCGTGATCAAAAACATGCTTCATGTCACATGACTTCCGAAACCCGAAACCCGATATGTTCCTTTTTTGTGTCGAGTTTTGAAACCTTCAAGAATCTTGACATATCATGCTTTGTGTTGGGTTTTCGAACACTCCAAACATGATGACATGGCATTCATGCCGAGTTGTAGGGTAGTTGGCACACGTGTCAAGTGAGATGTAATAAATGCGGGGTTTTTATAAATAGTTGGATTTACATGTCATTTTTATCTTTTGTGCTTTTGGTTGCATGGATTTTCTCCTACATGCTCTCTCAACCTCCAAACCCGATTTGATCTCGTGCTCGATTGCGTGATCCATTTTCAATTATTTTTCAAATTTGCTGAAGGTATTTACTCTACTTTTCGCTTGTGAAGTTTTGTTGAAATTGTTTTTGTGATGTTTTTGTATCTCCTCCTTCCTTTCCTATTTTTATTTTTAGGTTTAGGGTTTTAGGTTTTTCTTCTTCTTTTGAGTTGTATTCCAATAGAAATCATTGATTAAAAGTTCACCCTTAGGGTGTTTTCCTATTATATTCCTTGGAATATACCTTTTGTATTTTAAAGAAAAGAAGAAGAATACAAAAATCCTAACTATTGAAATGGTAGAAAAATTTCATGTCTTGACATCTCAAAAACCCGATCCCTTATTTTCGGGTTTTGTAGGGTGTTTTACCATCTCTAATTTCCAACAAATTCTCTCAAGTGTTTCAATATTTTAAGAGTGTCGACATATACTCATTTTTGACACATTCTCTCTAGTAATTCGGGACTTTGAGTGTCGACATATATTGGTTCTCGACATCGACATCTCAAAACCCGATCCTTAATTTCAGTTTTGCAGGTGTTTTACCATCTCAAATTTCTAACACATTCTCTCCAGTGTTTCAATATTTTAAGAGTGTTGGACATATACTAGTTTCCAACACATTCTCTCCAGTGTGTTAGGTTTTGTAAAGTGTCTGAAAAATCCTAACCTCCGACACGCTCTCGCAGTGCATCGGTCTGTGGGGTTGTTCAACAAGTTTTCAAACCCGAGTGTTCAAACTAGAAGTGATCAAGGCATTTCTCCTCCAAGACTCCTCATGTCGATCCTAGTCCATCATAGGATAAGTCGGATAAATCAGGGAAGATGAAGTACAAATTCAGGAAGGTGGAGTCTCCTTCCTACATTGATTGCAATTATGACATCTGGGATACATAACTCAGAAATATAGACATGGAAGATTTTTGGAATAGAGTCAAGAGTTCTTCCCAAACCCCCTGGATGAGATCAATAGCTAGCAATGGCCTCCCTCTCACAAAGTAGGATTCCCCATGTCTTCTCAGTGCCCCAAGTTCATTTTGGCATGTGCTTTGAATTATGACTCTACTTCTTGTTTAGTGAGAAATTAGGTGGGAGAAGTCATAGTTAAGTTAGATGGAGGTTACTTCGATGACCTTCTCAAATTGCCTAACTTCAAGGAGTATGGGGACGTAGATCTCAAGTCAGCCTAGAAATCTTGGGACAAAGATCAAGAAGATTGTATTAAACATGTGAATAAGAAGTTCCTGATCAAAGCTAAGCCGGCTGTCTCTAGGTTTCCAAGATTTGTTCCTAGAAGTGATTTCATTCAAGAGATCAATGATATCATTACTTTGTTGAGCCGGGTTTTGGATTTCCTGAGTCAAATGTTTTCCAAGGATGGATGTACCAATTCATGGTCATCATTAAGAAGAATCAACAAGGGATTGATTGGGGTAGTCTTATCAGTGACGAGATAGACTCCCAGATGAAAACAATTCTTGTCTACAAGAAAGTTTTATATGTCCTCATATGTCACTTATGCAGCAGCTGGTATGAGGAATTATCCCGGATTGGACACAAAGGGGAACAAGGCAGCTGAACACATTTATTGGTATTTTCCTCAGCTAACAAAGAAGGGGTCCGAGGACCAATTCAGAAGAGTAAATGATGCTTTCTTTTATGAGAACATTTGCAGGATGAACCCCGAACTGAGGAAAACAAGAGTCTTTGATGAGGCATGGGATGAAAGTTTCAAAATGGGGTTGTGTCTTCTTAAAATTTAAGAATTTCACATATCTTCGAGTGGTCATGTACCCGGGTGATCCTTTCCGATTTCCCAGATACCCAGGAGACAAGCTGGTCCTGATGGAGTTGGTCAGGAAATTGTTGGATTTCCACAAGTTCCAACAGAGTAAGCACAAGGATGCCATATCCTTCCTAATTTCTATTGGAAGGTATACCTACTCAATAGTGGTAAAAGCCAAGAATGTAGTGCACGAGCTTTAGGAGAAGTTAAAGAAGCACATGAAGCCCAGAGATGGGTTCAACTTTTGAGGAGTTCTTAAGTCATATGGAACCTGTACCTACACGTGCCTAGCATAGAAGACATTTGGGTTGATCTTCATGATGAATTTTGTCCGTAGAAAGGATCATAGTAGATTAACACTTGAAGAGATTCAGACACTCAAGCTTGCTGACATCCCAGAGGGTACTGGTGATAATGAAAGTGTTATGGATCCTTCATATGATGGATTGAATGAGGATCAATATGTTTTCCTAGCTATTGATTGGTCTATCGGTGAAAAAGCTTCTATTGCAGATAGATCAGCTCCGATTCTCGCATGCACTAAGGCATGGCTCACCTCTTGGGGAATGAGTTACAAAGAAGAGAGTTTTTCAAAGTTGGTTGCTTTGGAAGTGGGACCCTCTAAAAAGGAAAAGGACAAGAGCTCTTCTAAGAGGCCTATAAAGGTCAAATTTTTCAAGAAGGGAGGAGAACAAGAAGCCCCTTCAATTGCCACTCCAGTTGAAATGGTGAACATACCAGAATCACCAACACCACCAGAAATAGGGAAATCTCTTTAGAGGTAGAGGTGAGTCAACCTCTGATTTCACCATTTTCTGATTGCCCAACAAAAGTAAGTTTATCCCTCGCTTCCTAGGCTTTGGCTTTAGGATCTGCACCTCCTCCTTCGCAACCACTTCCACCTCCTCTTTCTCCATCTTCTTCATCAGCCATGGCCAATATTTTTCTAGACTCTCACCTCTCTCTGCTGGAACCAAAGTGACTATAGATATGCCTCCTCCTTCTACACCTCTTTTCATTGAATCCACTACCACACTTGTGGCTATTCCCACTCCCCCAGTAAGTCTTCCTCCACCTGCAAGTGTGACCCAAACTCCTGCAATAGTAGCAACTTCCTCTGGCACACCTCAATGGTTACTTGATTAGACTCGAGGAAAAGGAAGGTGGTAGTTCCCCTACCAGCCTTTGATTTCAGTTCACTCAAGGCCTCTACTGCTAAATCAACCAAGAAACCCAAAATAGTTTCAAAGGTTTCAGTGGATGCTTCTGGGCACAAATTTACAGAGATCACCACTCCCATAGCTGACAAGACCAGAGAGGACATAATGGCCTCTGACTATCAGATAACTAGGGTCAATCTAGGAAAGTGACAAAGCAGAAGGAGCACAACAAGATGCATGAGATGCTATGAACGTGCTATGTCAGAAGTTAAAAGAAACAAAGGAAAGTAGGGATGAGCTTAAAGAGAAAGTGGAGTAGTTGACCAAAGTATTACTCAAGCTCTCAAAGCCCCCTGAGTCAACACCATCATCCTCTATTCCTATCGGGTTCGATTTTTCATTAGTACCCATGATCGAGAAGATTAATGAAAAGGGGAGAACAGTTGATGAATGGACCCAAAGGCTTCTCCTACAGGGAAAAGAAGTCATTAAAGATACTGTGGAAGTTTACCAATCTTTAGAGGACATAAAGAAAGATGGAGAGAAAATGGATGATGAATTTTCTTCAGAAATTGGGAACCTGGAGCTGACTTTCAAAGCTCTCCAAATGCTGAAATAGATCCCATCCCGCATCTTGGTCAAGGAGGGAATCATTCCACATGGGGATAAACATTTTCAGCTGACTAAAACCATCAGATTCAAAATAAAGATTCTCAATGAAGCTTATAGAAAATTAAGAGAATCAAGAGATCAATTGGTTGATGGAAAGAATGAATTGGAAGAAGAACTAGTCAAAATCTATGTGAAAGTGTTGAGTGAAGGCTCGGGTATCCTACTATTGTTGATGATCTTTATGAATAGATCCAAGAATCAATTCAGCATGAACCAACTTACGGATTCAGCATGGAAGTCATTGACAGGTTTGTGAAAATCGAACATTCTTTGGAGACCCTGAGGAAACTCAACAAGAGATTGAAAAAGCTTCCCCAATGCTAGTGATACTCAAGAAACATGTGAAGTTCTGAGTGATCATTCCACCACATCGATGAGAATGAAATGCAAGGTATAATCCAAAAATTCCAAGAATTTTGGAACAAGCAGGCTTTGTTGGAGGAAGAGAAAGATGATGATTCAGAATAGGCACAATGCAACATGTCATTTCAATCTTGAAATCGACATGTCTTTTTCATTTCTGTTTCGTCACATAGGAAGCAAATTTTGACTTGGTCTCCTGTGTGAGAGTCAAGCAAAATAGGACTCTTGTTAAAGACTATTTCCTAGGGTTTATCCTATTTTTTCTCTCGCTCTTTTTATTATAAATAAGTGATGCTTATGTGTTCCAAAGGGTTGAGATTTTTGGAATATTGAGAACTTTTGTGAAAGAGAAAAATTTGTGTTTTCTTTTAATAATTTGATGATTAGAAATTGATGTTGTTTTTGCAAACTTTGTGTTGTGAGGTTCATCTCTCTTAATATATTGTTCTTATGTTTAGGATCTTAAGTGTTTCTTTGTTTAGCATTCTTAGTAATTTTAATTGTTTCAAACATTACATTACATTTGTTATCTAGAACTCCTATGATTATTTCGTGATCTATGATATGATTATAATATAAAGCTTATCCTTTTGGTGTCTGGTGACTTTGTATTTGCCTTATTTTCAACAAGATCTATTTTCTAGTTCAAGCTATCCAGAAAAATCTTCACTCGGTCAAGCCGAGCATGGGGTGAAACTGATCTATTGTTTGATCTGATTCAACAACATAATTTAAAACTTTCACCCAATAGTGTTGGATCTAGCCATGCAAGAAGTTCTTCATCCATCGAAGGAATCGAATTCCTCAATAACCAATAGTCTCTGCAACTTTTCATGCATTATTCTTGCTGGATATTTAGATTCTTGTTCACACTTCATTTAGAAGAATGGCAGCACAACCTATGCCTTGGGGCGCAACTATTGGTCCTCTTTCCCTTACTCCACCTTTGCATGACCTACCTCATGGATCATGGAAGAATATTCCTAAGTTCAACGGTGATGGGAAACAACATCCTGATGAACACATTGCCTCATTCTTTGTTGCATGTGGTGTTCTTGGGGTCACTCACGAAGATGTCTCTATTCAACTCTTTGTTGAAACATTGCATGGCATAGCCGTATAATGGTTCTATCATCTCCCAAATACATGCATTACTAATTAGGCTACCATGAGATCTGTATTTGAAGCAAGGTTCAAACCAGCTGAAGATTCTCATGCCTTGTTGGCACAACTTACCCACATGAAGAAAGATTCTTACAAACCCATGCGAGATTTCATAGCCAAATTTAACAAGCTGATTTGCAATATTCGGATCGTGTTATTCCTACTCTTGAGAATTAGAAATGTTTCTTTATCAATGCTCAACCTCTGGATGTGAGCTTTTTGTTAAGAAGATCTGTTATCCCTGATTTGGCCACCGCTCAAGCTACGACCACCGAAATAGAAGACAACCTTATTCTGGCCGGAAAGATTAGAAAAGAATCATCCAAACCTAAAAATCAGAGTTCTTCTAAGAATACTACTGATCCCATGATTCAGAAGATGGCTAATGAATTGATCACTTTAAAAAATCAAATGTCTCAACAGGTGAGCATTGTTCCGTATCGAGATATCCCTAGATGGAATTTTAATAATACTAATGGCACTCCCACAAGAGATAGACCATTGTTAAGTACTACTCAACCAAGGTTGGCCATTGAAGCTCCTCCTAATAACACAACAATAGAGATAGTCAAAGACGATGAGGAACTAGAAGATCTAAATTATCATGAAGCTTTTGAAGCTTCAGGATATGCTGATGAGTCTTATTACGATTCAGCTGGTGAATCTAGCATTGGGTGTTTGGAATACAAAGTAGATGAATGCAAACCTGATGGTCAGTCATTCACGATATTCACTCGATATCAATCCCATAATCCTAGAAAACAAAGTGGAAAGCTCCAATGAGAAGAGTAAAGATGCTCCCATGGTCATAATAAGAGAGGCTCTCCTATCTCAAAGACAAACCGAAAAGGAGATGACTAAAAAGTAACAACTTCCTCCTATTATCCTTCTCCTAAGGCCGAGTACCACAATTCAAAGCCCATGTGATAAAAAATGAACCTATCTGAAAAAGCTTCCTAAGAATGCTAGTGATACTCAAGAAACATGTGAAGTTCTGAGTGATCATTCCACCACACCTGGATGAGAATGAAATGCAAGGTATAATCCAAAAATTCCAAGAATTTTGGAACAAGCAAGCTTTTTGGAGGAAGAGAAAGATGATGATTTAGAATAGGCACAATGCAACATGTCATTTCAATCTTGAAATCGACATGTCTTTTTCATTTCTGTTTCGTCACATAGGAAGCATATTTTGACTTGGTCTCCTGTGAGAGTCAAGCAAAATAGGACTCTTGTTAAAAGACTATTTCCTAGGGTTTATCCTATTTTCTCTCTACTCTTTTTATTATAAATAAGGGATGCTTATGCGTTCCAAAGGGTTGAGATTTTTGGAATATTGAGAACTTTTGTGAAGAAGAAGAACTTTGTGTTTTCTTTTAATCATTTGAAGAATAGAAATCGATGTTGTTTTTGCAAACTTTGTGTTGTGAGGTTCATCTCTCTTAAGATATTGTTCTTATGTTCAGGATCTTAAGCTGTTCTTTGTTTAGCATTCTCAATCATTTTAATTGTTTCAAACATTACATTACATTTGTTATCTAGAACTCCTATGATTATTTCGTGATCTCGTGATATGATTATAATATAAAGCTTATCCTTTTGGTGTCTGGTGACTTTGTATTTGCCTTATTTTCAACAAGATCTATTTTCTAGTTCAAGCTATCTTTGAGGAAAAATCTTCACTATAAAACCTCATATTTTTTCTTGCCAAGCTTGCTTTTTTGCATGGGTGAAACTAATCTATTCTTTGATCTACTTCAACAACATAATTTCAAACTTTCACCCAATAGTGTTGGATCTAGCCATGCAAAAGTTCTTCATCCATCCGGGGAAGGAATCGAATTCACCCTCAATAACCAAAAGTCTCTGCAACTTTTCATGCATTATTCTTGCCAGATATTTAGATTCCTGTTCACACTTCATTTAGAAGAATGGCAGCACAACCTATGCCTTGGGCGCAACTATTGGTCCTCTTTCCCTTACTCCACCATTGCATGACCTACCTCATGGATCATGGAAGAATATTCCTAAGTTCAACGGTGATGGGAAACAACATCCTGATGAACACATTGCCTCATTCTTTGTTGCATGTGGTGTTCTTGGGGTAGCTCACGAAGATGTCTCTATTCAACTCTTCGTTGAAACATTACATGGCATAGCCGCAGAATGGTTCTATCATCTCCCAAATGCATGCATTACCAACTAGGCTACCATGAGATCTTGTATTTGAAGCAAGGTTCAAACTAGCTGAAGATTCTCATGCCTTGTTGGCACAACTTACCCACATGAAGAAAGAGTCTTACGAACCCATGCGGGATTTCATAGCCAAATTTAACAAGCTGATTCGCAAGATTCCGGATCGTGTTGTTCCTACTCTTGAGAATTAGAAATGTTTCTTTATCAACGCTCAACCTCGGATGTGAGCTTTTGTTAAGAAGATCTGTTATCCCTGATTTGGCCACCGCTCAAGCTACGACCACCGAAATAGAAGACGACCTTATTCTAGCCGGAAAGATTAGAAAAGAATCATCCAAGCCTAAAAATCAGAGTTCTTCTCAGAGTACTACTGATCCCATGATTCAAAAGATGGCTAATGACTTGATCACTTTAAAAAATCAAATGTCTCAACAAGTGAGCAATGTTCTGTATCGGGATATTCCTAGATGGAATTTCAATAATACTAATGGCACTCCCACAAGAGATAGACCATAGTTAACTACTACTCAACCAAGGCTGGCCATTGAAGCTCCTCCTATTAACACAACAATAGAGATAGTCAAAGAAGATGAAGAACTAGAAGATCTAGATTATCATGAAGCTTTTGAAGCTTCGGGATATGCTGATGAGTCTTATGACGATTCAGCTGGTGACTCTAGCATTGGGTATTTGGAATACAAAGAAGATGAATGCAAACCTGACGGTCAATCATTCACGGTATTCACTCGATCTCAATCCCAGAATCCTAGAAAACCGGTGGAAAGCTCCAAGGAGAAGAGTAAAGATGCTCCCATGGTCATAGCTAAGAGAGGCTCTCCTATCTCAGCACAAACCGAAAAGGAGATGACTAAAAAAGTAACAACTTCCTCCTATTCTCCTTCTCCTAAGGCCAGTACCACAACTCAGGCCCATGTGATTAAAAATGAACCTACCATCACTCCTTCATACACTAATTTTGACATCATTGACCATGCAAAAAGAACCAAGATCCAAATGTCAGAAGTAGAATACCTTCAATCAAACCCAGAGAAATTCAAGAAACTTGCCAAATTCATTAGAAGCAAGGATGCTATTCCTTCACCTTTAAAAGGCATTTTTTCAAGTCCTATTCATCCTTCACCTTAGAACAATATGACTTCTGCTCCTTCTTCAAGGAAGATTGAACTGTTTTATTTGTCCTTACTCATAAATGGATTCAAACTCAATAATTGCATCATTGACTCAGAGCCTCCGATAACATGATGCCCGCAAAGGTAGCCCATGCCCTTGGACTTACTTTGAATAAATCATATGGATGGTGTTACTCCATGGAAACCAAGCAAGTCCCCTTGATTGGTCAAATCAAAGATGCACAATTTGCATTTGTCACCTTCCCAGAGAAGAGAGTGAAAATGACCATTCTAGTTGCTGATATTCCACTGCTTATGGTATTCTCTTAGGAAGAGGTTTTTGTAAAGATGTTGGGGAGAGATCAACATGGACTAGACCAAGGCTAAAATCCTAGTTAATGGAGTTTCTCACATTCTCCATCCTGAACCTCAAGCGAAGTATTTGGTCACTAAATCAGATGACCCCAAGGCTCAAATTATTTTTGAAGATGTTGGCTTGGGAAATTACTTCATGACATCAGAGGTACCAAATGTAGATGTCAAAGAAGAGGATTCTAATGCTATTTTGACCCTCGAACTCGATTGGAGTTGTTCAACTACTCAATCGGAAGCTAATGTAGTTCTTATATCTCCAGATTCTGAAATCTTTCCCTTTGCCTTCAAGCTGCAGTTTGATAACACTAATAATATAGTTGAGTATGAAGCCTTGTTATTAGGATTAGAAATGGCCAGACAAAAGGGAATTTAAAATATCAAGGTTCAAGGAGATGTGGAGCTGATTGTTAACCAGGTAAAAGGGATCTATCAAGTGAAAAATGATCACCTAAAGCATTACAGGAATAAGGTATGGGATAACATAGAATGCTTTGATGCTTTTTCCATCAAGGCAATTTTGAGGGATCATAATGACAAAGCCGATTCTTTAGCCGTGTCTGCATCTCTTCTCCTTCCTCATCCATAGTTCAAATGAGACACGTACACCATTGAAATTGTATATCGTCCTAGTGTTCTAGATAACTCAGCCCATTGGCAAGTATTTAATGATGATCAACAGATATTGTCTTTTTTGGAAAAATCGATAACTTTAGTGAATTGTATTTTGAAGGGTTAGAATCAGCTTTTCGTGAATCTATTTCGAATTCATATCAAGAGGTTGATGGTTAGTTCATTTAGCTAAAAGGTAATAAGATTCCCAAGGGATTGGTTTCTCTAGAAGGTTTGTTTGATAAACATGATCATTTTATCCAGAATAAAAGGTAGACTAAAGGCACCTCCTCATCAAAAGTAGATCAAGTTAATCTAGGCTCTCTCGAATCAACCGTGGATGGTGAATATTGGGAAATGTTGTTCCCCTGAGGAGAAAGAAAAATTCACTTCACTCCTGAAGAGATATATGGATGTCTTGGCCTAGTCCTATGCAGATTTAAAATCCTTTAAGCCCAAAGATGTGCAACATAGCATTCCCTTGAAGCCTGAAGTTAAACCCCATAGGTAGAAGCAAAGACATTACAACCCCAAGATCTCAGGGACTATTCTTGTAGAAATTTAGAAAATGTTAGATGCAAGGATTATCTTTCCGATCCATCATTCCACCTGGGTTGCTAACATCGTCCCTGTCAGGAAGAAGAATGGTGAAATCCGGATTTGTGTTGATTTCCGAACTCGAATCAGTCTTCATTAAAAGAAAACTATCCCTTGCCTATCATGGATCAGGTGTTACAAACTATTACTGGATCAGAGATGCTATCCATGCTTGATGGATTTTCAGGATATAATCAAGTTGAGGTAGTTGCTAAGGATCAACACAAAATAGCATTCACAACCCCATGGGGGACCTTTGCTTACAGGAGGATGCCTTTCGGTTTGATCAACACCAGGCCACATTTCAGAGAGCTATGGACTTGGCTTTCAGAGATATGATGGGAAAATTTATAGTTGTATATTTGGATGACTTGACTGTTTTCTCTAAAAAGCAGAGTGATCATTATGATCATCTGGAGCAGGTACTCTTGAGATGCAGGCGTCATGAGATTTCATTAAATCCTAAGAAGTCCATGTTTGGAGTGACAGAGGGAAAGTTTTTGGGTCATATTGTGACTAGAGAAGGAACCAAGATCAACCCAGAGAGGGTGAAGGCCATTCAAAGCCTTACCCTACCCACAAGCAAAATTGGAGTTCATTCCTTTTTCAAAAAGGTCAATTTCCTAAGGAGGTTCATACCTGACTTTGCTGATAAAACCAAGGATATCCTTGGGATGATGAAAGGTAAAACTCCATTTTGATGGAGTACCAAAGGGAAGCTTGCATTTGATGAAGTCAAAAAGGTAATTGCTCATGCTCCTGTTTTGGTATGTCTAGATTTCAAAAAGATTTCATCATGTATAGCTACGCTTCCACACACACAGTGTCAGCCATCCTGATGTAGGAGAACGAAGAAGGCATTGAAGCTCCCATCACTTTCATGAGCTATCCATTAAAGGAACATGAACTAAAGATGTCACAAATTAAAAATCATGGTTATGCAAAGGTATGCAGTGGTGACACATTTCAGATACTATGTGCTGAGTTCTCATACCCTCATTCTCGTTCCTGATACTACAGTTAAATTCATTTTGACTCAACAAGAGCTGGGTAGTCAACGTGGTAACTTGATAGATAATTTAAAGAGTATGACTTGGACATTAGACCTACCAAGTTGGTATGAGGAAGGGGCCTGTGCAAATTGATTGCAGAGAATAATGCTTAGACAAAATGTGAAGAAAGTAAAGATACCTCCTCAAAATTGCCTATGGTGATTTTTTTGGCACAACAGATGAATGGTATACAGATATTTCTTTCTTTTTAACTTATGGTGAATGTCCCCCGCATTTAAGCCAAAAGGAGAAAAGGACAGTTAAGTTAAGATCTGCAAGATACATTCTGTGGGACAATGGAATATACAAGAAGGGTATTGATGGTGTATTCCTTCGTTGTGTTGATAAATCTCAGCAAGTAAGGCTGCTTGAGTTCTTCCATAGCCTAGCATGCGGAGGAAATTTCTCTTCTTCCATGACAACTTATAAGATCCTACAAGCCGTATACTATTGACCTACTCTCTTTTGAGACTCAAAGCAGAATGGGTATCCAATTTTGAAGCTTGTCAACATTTCATTGGTCGCCCTAAGCTAAGCAGCTCTCCATTTACTTGTATATGGATTTCAATCATTTTAATCATTTCAAACATTACATTAAATTTTTTATCTAGAACTCATATGATTATTTCATGATCTCTGTTTTCTCAAAAGAAAATACGTTCTCGTCATTTCCTTTCCATTGTGTATTCTTTCCAATCCATTTTACTTTGAAAACAACAATATCTCCATTTACGGTGGATATGGATTCTGGGATTCTATCCCAACCCCAATGGTTAGATTAGTGTAAATACTATACGTATTATTTCTTTCGTGTTTTAGATTAGTAATAAACAGCAGCCTCACCTATCTCTTGAGGAGGGATTTTATCCCATGCACCGTGGTTGAACCTCATATTTTGTCTGACAAAATATCTAACCAACACCCTCAAGATCTTTAATGATCCACTCCCGCATCATTCTAAAAATAATGTGCTAGATCCTAATGGAACAAACAAGGGTGTTATAATAGGAAACAATGATCATGAAGCCTCAACTTCATTAAATCCACCAGTCACACCCCAATTAGGAACTCAACCCCAAACTAAAATAGTTGGTCTAGTGGAGTTAGACACCGAGCTACCCGTAGAAACCATAACAAGAACACGGGATTATTCTTCTCAACCAACTCCAAGTTATCCATTGGAACTAGACAACATTCAACAAATGTTGGTAAAACCCATAGGCACCTATGATTTAATTAATGACTTAACTAAAACCTTCTCTCACATCTCCTTTTTGGATTTGTTAAAGAACTCTCCCACCCATAGGGCTGCCCTCTTAGAAGCATTAGGCCTTGGTCATTTAATAAACATCACTCCTCCTCTGGAAACACAAGTAAACCATGTAGACTTTGACATCTACCCTCCAGGGCAGCCAGATAGGGATACTGAGTTTATATTTGATATAACCAAAATGCCAACAGATGTCGAGATTACTTGAAGAGATCACCCAACTTTACATTTACAAGTATGGGTTTACAATAATTATGTCAAACGTGTAATGATTGACAATGGGGTAGCAGTTAACATAGTCCCCTTCACTTTTCTTCAAAATTTAGGATATGGAGAAACAAACTGTTCCATGACACGAAATACACTAAGAGGATATGATAGCCTCAAGGCCACTTTATTTGGAACCATAGTTTTACCAGTCACTTTAGGACCCAAGATGGTCCTCACCGAATTTTATATTATATATCGGGAAACCAACTATAATATGATCCTCATCCGACCATGGATACACCGCATGAAGGCAATCCCTTCCATGTTATTCCAAGAAATAAGATTTCTACTCTTAGGAAAATATTTGTGGCACAAGGTGACCAAAACCCTTCGATATGCACCTAGCTAATTTGAAGAAAAGACTAGGAGTTCACTCCAAGTTTGAACTCCCAACAAATCAACTCATCAAACCAATTAATTCAAAACCAAAAGAGAAGTCGATACCCACCACAGAATTGGAAATAAAAATCAAGCCGAGGACATTCCAACACTCAAAAATGAGACCAACATCATAGAAATAGTGTCACTAGGGACTACCGCAAAAATTATCGAGTTGCTAGAAAAAAACTTACCTATTCTCCTACCATTTGACTCTATAGGTATGGGATGCACCCTGGGAATTACTTCTCTTCCATCAGACGAAGTTTTTATGGTAGAAGTAACCGAAGCAGAAGAAATAGATACAACAAATATCCCAACCTCCATTTTTCCAAGAAAATATTGGACTCTCCACTTTGATGGAGCTAGATGTCACTTTAAAGTCAAAGGCAGGAGTGATCTTTACTTCACCTGAGGGAAAGATCCTACCTTTCACCTTTAAATTAAACTTTGAATGTACAAACAATGGGGCTGAGTACAAAGCTCTCCTCCTTGGCCTCATCCTAGCCAAAAGAATGGGTGTTAATAACATTAGAGTGCTAGGAGATTCACAACTAGTTCAGTAAAACCAAGTCTTCGAGGTATATAAAACTAGGGCTGAACATTTACAACTCTAAAAAAAATGGTATTAGATCTAAGCAAGGGATTTAAATTCATATCAATTGAAGCAATCCCACGAGAGTAGAACCTTCTTGCAGATTCAATAGCAACCTCAGCTTCCCATTTCACTCCAAACAGTGAGTTGGAAGATACAAATTTCACAATATCACTTCATACTAAACCATTAGTGCATAAAATACCAACAAACCCACTCCTAACTCATGGAGAAGCTGAGGATGATTTTTCTATCATGGATCACTTTGATGATGATAGAGTCACTCTCGAATATCTAAACACCTATGCGGAGCTACACCTTGCTTACCACATAGTGGATCTTTCCCTAATACCACATTCCTCTTCCTATTTTAGAAATCCCATGGTAGAGTCTCCTCCACAAAAGAATCTCGATATCTATGAGATAGAAGACAAAGAAAGCTTGGAACTACCTCTAGCCCCACCTGAATTTGAAGAAGGTAACACTTCTTTAATAAAAGAAACCATCGACATAAACATTGGAACGGAGGAAAAACCAAAAATTTTGAATTTGGGATCCTCGCTAACTCTGGAAGAGATAGAAATACATACCCAAATTCTCAAATAACATCAAAAGGCTTTCACATTTAACTATAAAGAAATGATGGGCATTGCACCACACATCATGGTACATAACCTTGTCACTAAACCAGATGCAAAACCAATTAAACAAAATTCAAGACCAATGAAGCCAAAAGTGGCTCTCATGGTAAAAGAGGAAGTAATAAAACTTCTCCAAGTGGGATTCATCAAACCCATTGACTATTCACAATGGGTATCTAATATCGTCCATGTTCTCAAAAAGAATGGGAAGATACACATTTGCATAGATTTTCGGGATATTAACAAAGCTTGTCCCAAGGATGACTTCCCATTACCATCCATTGACGTTATCGTTGATGCAACAACTAGATTTGAATTGTTGTCCCTCATGGATGGGTTCTCAGGGTATAATCAAATTAAAATATCTAAATAGGATCAAGCCAAAACTACATTCATAACTCCCTAGGGAACTTATTGCTACGCTGTCATGCCATTCGGTCTTAAGAATGCCGATGCTACGTATCAACGGGAAATGACATACATATTCCATGATCTTATCCATAAAATTGTGGAATCCTATGTGGATGACTTATTGGCCAAGGCCAAAAAGCACTGTGATCATCCATAAGTACTCTGTATCATCCTCTCACGACATTGAATACGACATCACATTAAACCCAGAGAAGTGTGTGTTTGGTGTGATGGGAGGAAAAATTATGGGCTACATTATATCTTCACGAGGGATTGATGTCGATCTAGCCAAAATTTGGGCTATTCTCGAAATGATTCCACCATCAGACGAGTCTGGAATCAGGTCATTTCTTGGGAAACTCAGTGCAATCCAAAGGTTCATACTAGATTTAAGTTTTTCCATTCATCTAATCAACAATATATTAAATAAAGATTATAGCATTGATTGGATTGAAGAATCCAACAAGGCCTTTGAATTAGTTAAACGCTTCTTGTTGTCTCCACCCACGCTAATGCCTCCAAAACCAGACCACCCTTTGATCCTATACTCACGAGCCAGTCACATCTCGCTAGCCTACATGCTGGCTCAAGAAGACAA
This sequence comes from Taxus wallichiana var. yunnanensis, assembly GCA_018340775.1. Taxonomy (NCBI): domain Eukaryota; kingdom Viridiplantae; phylum Streptophyta; class Pinopsida; order Cupressales; family Taxaceae; genus Taxus; species Taxus wallichiana. The sequence continues at coordinate 255,658,842 of CM031234.1, forward strand.
TGATAAATGAGAATGTGTAGTCTATTTCATTAGTCGAACGTTGCTTGATTATGAAACACGTTATACACAGGTAGAGAGAGAATGCATTGCCATAGTCTTTACAACAAAACGTTTAAGACATTACATGTTAAACCAAGAAACAAGGGTCATTGTAAAGACAGATCATTTACGAACATTCCTCATGCAAGGGTATTTATCTAAAAAGGTTGGGTGTTTCATAACCTTAATGGGTAAATTTGAGTTAACATTTGTAAACCAAAAATGTTAAGGGAAAAATCATTACAGACTAGTTAGCTGACAATCCACTAGATGGAGGTGATTTGGTAAATCTGGAATTTCCTGATGAGTGTATATACTTTGTTGAAACTAGGCCCCCCATCTCTACATGTCCCTGGTACACTGATATCATCAATTTTATCATGGACCACACATACCCAAAAAGTGCCACATCACAACAAAGAAGGGTTACTATTATAATCAAGCTAAATATATTGTTTTAGAATAAGTACTCTATCGTAAAGCCTTCAACAACATGCTTGTAATATGTGTTGACACAGAAGAATCCAAGAATATTATTTACGAATCCCACAATGGGATATGTGGAGGCCACTTCAGTGGTCATGCCACTACTCGTAAAATACATCGGATGGGCTATTTTTGGCCCACTCTTAAACATGATGTAGTAGAGTTTGTACGTGAGTGCCACAAATGCCAAGAATTCTCTCACGAGATTCACATGCCAAAGACAATCCCTGTAATTAATAACAACCATGTGGCCCTTCTCCACATGGGGTCTAGACTTGATATGGAAATTCTCTCCCTCATCAACCGATGGCCATAATTTTATAATTACGGCCATGGAATATTTTACCAAATGGGTAGATGCTATGTCCCTCACCACCGTACCAGGTTCGGTAATTGCCAAATTCATTTTGAACCAAATCATTTGCAGGTATGGTGTCCCATAAGTCATTATCTCAGATAATGGCACATCCTTTAAAAATGATGAGGTCTGTGAGTTATGTAGAAAATTCAAAATAAACCATCACATGGCCTCTCTTTACTACCCTCAAGCCAATGGGCAAGCCGAAGCAACAAACAAAACATTAAAGGCTATTCTCCTCAAAATTGTCAAGGAGAACAAGCAAGATTGGCATTTTAAACTATATCGACCTTGTGGGCCCATCAAACCTCAATAAGAACACCGACAGGAGCAACCCCTTTCTCATTGGTATTTGGTGCAGAAGTAGTTCTCCCACTTGAGGTTGAAATACCCAGCCTCCACATCTCATTACAAGGGATTTTGGATGAAGAAGCTTACAGGGAGGCATGCCTCTCTCAACTGGAAAGCCTTGACGAGGCCAGGATAAATGCCAAACAACAACACATAGCCTATGCTGACCGGATGTGCTGACAGTATAACAAAAAATTCTATGAGTGAGAAATATATGAGGGAGATCTAGTTCTAAGACTAGACAACCAGATTGATAAGAAATCCAAAGAAAGGAAGGAAGTTACGGCTCAAGTGGTTGGGCCCATACCGAGTCATGAAAGACTACAAAAATGGTGCATATCTCTTGTGCACACTAGAAGGTGAGGAATTCAATGAAACTATCAATTCCTTACATCTTAAACAGTTTTACGCATGAGACATCAAAATCACCACTTATACATTATAGCTACCTACATTGCATTAGTCATCTTGTTGTTTCATTTTTTCCACTCATTTCATAAAAATTGTAGTCAAGGAACTTACTCTTAAGAAATCTTTTACAAATTTCTAAAAATATTGGCAAAAGCATTCAAATCACATCTCTTCAAGCATCATCAAGTAATTTCAAAACTTCTCATCAAGTTTGACAGACAAGTATTGACGAAAATCATACCAAGGCCTGCATACTTGGTTTTGCTCTTTCTTTCCACTAGGTGAAGTTGTCCTTACCTACGGTCTATTCTAGAAGCTTCTTGGTGTCACATCTATCCCTCTAAAATCTCTTTGAAAGAAAGGATATCCCAAAGTCACAAATCAGAAGTGTCAAAAATCAAATAAAATCAAAAGTGCCAAGCAAAACATAATATTTTTATTTTACACACTTCTTTTCCCGACCAACCTTCGGTGATAAGCCCGCACCTCTTACTGGTGGTGTGAGGTTGGGATAGGAAGGAAGTGCCCTTACTCACCTATACCCTGCCTTTGGTGACAAACCCATGCTTCTTACTAGTGGCATGAGGTAGGGTGTGGGGGGTCCATTCACACAAATTAACAAATCTTGGTATGCTAGAAGTACAAATAAAATTATATTAAGAGAAAACAAATGTCCAAATTCCAAAGAGATCAAATCCTCAAAACCATATTTTGTCAACCGGGTTGCCATTTATGAATCTAAGTCTAGATAAACTAGAAAGTAAGTGACCTGCTGAGCTTGGTGGTAGTTTTGAGTAGGGTAAGTGTGTAGGTCTAAGTTTGGTTTCTGATACTAGTTTTTCTATCTCTTATCATTCCATTCAGTCAAACTCATACAATTTGTGCCCTTCCCAACTCTTGGTGTAGAGCCCTCACATCTTACTGGTTGCGTGGAGTTGGGAATGGGGCAAGTTCATCTCTTTATCACTATATATTCATCACATTTTTCCAACATAAGAAGAAATCATAGACATTTCCCAAAGAGGTTGAAAGTTCAATACTACAATGTGTTCATCATCGCATATCAACATTACAAAAACATACAAAGTAAAACATTCTGTTTACTATCATTTGTCATCCATCACATACATTCTGAAAAGCATGAAAACAAATACTCTAAAAACATCTAGCATACATATGGAAACGAGTCACAAAATTCTAGGCACCAAGAGTCTAGATCCAAAAAGATATATATATATATATATATATATATATATATATATATATATATATAAATCAAGTTTTATATACAATGCCATCATGCACTAGGCATGGTAAAAACGCTCAATGAGCCCAAAAAGTACAAAAACACTCATATAAATATATGACAAAACACTACAAAAATGGCCTCTCAACCCCTATGGGATCCCTCAGAGGGCGCACGACCACATCTAGGACTCGCTATGCTGGCACTTCGAATGTACTAAGGGCTCATGGTCACGGCTAGTAGCTACTATCTCACTATGAGAATGACTCCTCCTCATCAAGTGCTCGGCCGTCCTATATCTAGCTACCTCAACATGGAGAGAAGTCATGATCCTTGTCACATGCCGAAAGGAGCCAAAACATCAGATGCCTACCGACTCACTAAAGGCTATTCCACATCCTCGTAAAGCTCACTGAGTCTTCCGAGGGGAGCAACAAGGTATCCGCACATACTCGGAAAATCCAGTCTCACCACTCATCAGCAGTCGCAACAAATAAAGGAGAAAACAAGTTAGAAAACTATCAAAAATAAAACCAAGAATAAACAAAAAAACAAAAGGAAATAATAAATAAACAATTCTAACTAAAGAAAAGTCAAGAGAAGAGTGGTAACTCACTCAGATCTCTAGGCCTCAGGAATGGTCTCTAGGATCTGCACCGCCACTAATGTTACCGCGACCTGTCGTCGTCCCTCTCCCATTTGGAGCAATGTGACAAACTGCGATTGAATCGCCATCTCCCCTAAATCCCGAGAAGGAAACTCCTCTAAGATCAAGGTCACCCTCTCTATGCTCCACTCCACCCTCTTGGTCCACAAGATATCTTGAGTGTAATGCCACTCAGAATCATTGTCATCCTCCTCACCTGTCCCACCAGCTCCGGTCTCCATCTCCTCTGTCTGCTCCTCTATCTCTCCCCAGTGAACTCCTCAGACTTGGAGTCCATGTCAATGGGCTCATCTTTGTTATGGGCAAGACTAGAAACAATCTAAAGTAAAGGTGCCCGAGGAGCACTAGCTACCCCTCGAGCATGAACCACCCTCCTAGATGCGATGGGAACACTAAGAGTAACAATAGTCCAACCCTGGCCTCTAGGATGTCCCCGAGCCTCACAAATAGATCTATACACTGGCCCCGCTAGAGGAAACATGTCAATATATGGGAGGTCAAACTGCTGTGGTACTCTGTTAAAGGGGTGGATCTCCAACTTCCCTGTCCTATCTACCAGCTGACTGGTAGTGTGGCAAGCAATCAATGTAACAGTCTCCTCTCCCCATAACCATGCCATGGCTTAATAAGGAGTAGCCTCCATGTTTGTAAAGTGGTCAAAAAGGCCACCGGCCGGTGAGGTGCTCTAAGAATGGTCATCCCTATCCACCACACCTGTCCCGACAGCCCTAGGATCCTCTCGCCTCTACACCTCTCCCATATGGAGCAATGTGCTCGTACACCCAACTCATGACAAGAGTGGGATGGCTCGATGATGCCCCTGTAGTTTGACCACCCTATATAAATCATGGTAGGTGGTCCCAACGATGTCTACTCACCAAATGTAAACACATCCATGGCCATCAATCTGTGTAATGATGAGAGCCTAGAAATATAAGAGAGTGTCCCCTCCCTTTTCCCCAATCAATCTTTCAATCTTGAAGCAAGGATGCCCATGATAGCCTTATGGAGAACAGAATATCAGACTCTACAATGGAGTGGAACTTCACCCCATTCTTTGACCCCATGGAAATAACGACTTCCCCATATAATTTTCCCTTTGAACCACCTGAGATCTCGACACTGCTGTCTTAAGAGATAGCCACCTCCTAAGGATCAGAACCCCCAGTATAAGTAAACATCCTCTAAGGTAATGGTCCACTCACCCCTAACTCCTAGAAATCGGAAAGTGTTCCGATCTACATCCCAGTATGAAAATAAGTCACATAATATGTGACTAGCAGGTGCAACGTGAGGAACCTGTGCGATCCTCCAAATACCGGCCCTCTGCAAAGTGTCTCACTCTGTCTGGGTCAGTGCCTCTAACACTACTGGGAGCCAATCACACTCCCTCTCTCGGCTCCATCTAATGTACTCCTCCTTTTGCATACACCCAAAAACATGGAAAAAGAGTAAGTTAGTAACAAAATCTAACTGGAAAAGCTATCAAAAACATGTAAAAATGCTAAAAATGTAAAAACAAGTAAAGCATCTTTTTGCATTTTGTTGTGAACCGCCACCCTGTGCAGAGTGGCGGTTTTGTAACCGCCACCTTCTAAGGCGATAGTCCCATAACCGCCACTCTGTGTAGGGTAGTGGTCTTGTCCCGAACCCACGAATGGCTCACAAGCCCTAAAAATGCCTAAAAACAAGAAAAATACACCATTTTAACTAAAATAAAGACCTACCCTAGGGGAGCCCCCTAGAGACTCATTTAAAACTAGTATTTTCAAAAATAACCCCCCCAAGACAAAGATTTTATCATTTCTACATTTTAGGTTCAAAAATAATAAATTGAGAAGAACTAACCTAAGACTTCGCAGGTCGATGTTCCACTCTCAGAGGCATGATCTCTATCTCACAATGAACATTTTGACTATACTCGTCGAAAACCGTCACCGTGGGTCCTAGAGCTCAAAAACTATCAAATCAATCTGCACAAATGAATAGTGAAATGAGTTCGTTTTATGTATATATAGCTTCTAAAATTTGATTTTGAATATCCCTCTTCAAGTGCCGAACATACCCACGTATTGAATGCCACATATTATTTTACTAAGTGGGTAGAAGCCATTCCAGAAAAGAGTACTACTTCTGAAGTAGTATGCAATTTCATCAAAGAAAACATCTTGGTAAGGTTAGGTGTGCCAAACAAGATTGTGATGGATAATGCTTAAAATTTTTCTTCAACTGAGATGATGGATTTCTATTATGGATATGTCATCTCCTTGGCTCACTCTTTAGATTATTATCCCCAGGGGAATGGACAAGCAAAATCGACAAACAAAAAATTGGTGGCCATAATAAGGAAATTGGTTAATGAATCTCAGAGAAACTAGCACAAGAAACTCTATGATGCTCTTTGGGCAGACATGATTACACCTAAAAGAGCTATTGAGATGTCCCCTTTTCAAGTAGTATATGGAGTAGAAGTTCAAATGCTAGTAACAATAGAGTTGTCAGCCTTGCATTTAATGAAGTCCATTGAGGACACCAGCTTCAATGACTCTTTGGATAATAGGATCATGTACCTTTATAAATTGAATGAAGACAGTTGAAGGTTCCCGATAGAATATCGATTACCAACAAAGGTAAAAGCCTTATTTGACAAGAAGGCCAGGTCTAGGGATTTCAAAGTTGGAGATACCATCCTCGCTATGGGATAAAAGACATGAACCTCATGATGCCATGGCAAGTTTGATTCTCTTTGGATTGGACCTTTCAAGATCAAGCACTTCACCGGTGAGAATTCTTTCTACCTTTGATTACATGGATGGTTCTTCTCTCCCACTTCCTTATAGTGGGAAATACCTAAAATTTTTAAGTCCTAGGTGAATAGGAAGTCCTTTATATATTATGTATAGGGTGTGCCTCCTTTCTTGCTTGTGTGTGTTTTCCTTCCCTTACTTTTTGGTGTGTTTTCTTTCTTTTTTTGGGGTGTTTTTTCTATATTGGTTGCTTTTGACTTTGTGGCCCAATGGATAAGACACTAGTCTGCTTCCCCTAAGTTTTCTGAGAGTTCTTGCCTTGTCTCATTCTTTGAATCTAGCCAAGTCATCCCCAAAAGGAGCTAACTATTGTCCTCTCAAAATTTCCCTCTTTCGAAAGTCAAAATTGAAAATTTTTGAGTTGACACCTTTTTCTGATGTTCTGGTAAAGAGAAAAGTCAAGAAGTTAGAAAAATTCTACGTTTTTTGAGTCATTTGAGTGATTTGCGGGTCTGTCGGACATTTTTGTCCCATGTGTCCCAAGTTCACTAGGCTCTTTGTTCACCGATTGGCCGCTTTCTCCAAAATCTATTAACTTGCGGGCCCGTCGGAAATTTTTGTTCCAACTGTCCCAAGTTCACTTGGGCTCTCTGTTCCACGATTGCTCATGTCGGCCACATCACACACTTCACGTACTTTTTTCCCTCATGTCTCGAAAGTGTTTGTGCATTCTGTCCCCGCATCACTTGCATCAGCCGCATCAGTCGAGTCATGTTTTCACGTCCCTCATGTCCCAAATGTACCAAAGGCCATCCGGCTAATTTTTCCCACTTTTCCCGATGCTTACTTTTTGATTTGGTGAAGATGAATTTAATGCACATTTAATAACCTTATCTCTCCTAAACAACTATTTAGTAGACTACCCCTATGCATTTTTGCACACTACTTTTTCATTTCCATTTGCTTATACCCTTATAATTGAAATCTCTACTCGCATCCCCATTCCCCCTACAATTTCATCGCGAATTCAAGTGGTGAGTTTGTTTTCCTAAGTATTGTCAACATGAAGATTAAATTTCAAGGCCAGGAGTAGGTTTCTCCACTCGAGTCCTTCATTCCCGATATCGGGATAGTGAAGTTTGTCACCTGGACTTTGGTGATTTTTGGACCAGGCTGACAGACCCGAACCCCTCTCCCATGGCACAAATGATTAATGATAGTGGCCTAGCATTTGCTATTGGTTTCCCAATCTAGTGCAATGTGTTGACACGGTACTCACCTGCAGGGCTCACTTCAACCCTGACACGAGTGAATTAACAAATGTGCATGGGGAGTTAATCACTAAGCTTGACACTTCCACCATTGTCGTTGCCCTACGGATCCCTGAAATGGATAATTCTATAGTAATCTCTCAAAATCAAGCACAAGCACTCTTCGACCAAGACAGTGAGAAATACAAGGCAAGAGTGGCGAAGTCATGGCTGAAGAACCCTAAGAAAGGGGCATCCCGACTATCAAAAGCTCTATTTAGGGCTGATTTCAATGAGGATCTCTTTGACTTCATAATCCTGTTAGCTCATGTCATGGGCTTACCCTCTACCAGTGAGTTCCACTTCTGGATGTGCCCACTTATCAACATAGTTTGTGAAGGTACCCAAAACATCAATTGGGTAGAGATCATCTGCATGAATTTGACAGAGTAGCTATCTAATGTACAACAAACTAAGAAGTTCTACATGACTTCTTATCTGATGTATACCCTAGCAACATCCAGACAGTGGTTTGGCTTCACATACATTGATGCTCAGAAGGGTGATCCTATATATGCTTACTACCCTCAGTTCACCCTGGACACTAGTAATCACAATTTTAGGAGGGTGAATGATGCTTTCACCATGTACATTATAAGGCTTCTAGAGAGTGACACTGTAAGGAGGTTTTTGACGAATCCATGAGCTCCGATAGTAAAGTATGGAGCCTACTTCATTCAATTTAGAAGGTTCTCTTATATCAGGCTAGCAGGTTATGAGAGCACTCCTCTTAAGCTCCCCATATTTTGTAATGATAAGATGGCCCTGATTGAGGTGTGTAAACAATTAGACAAATTACGTAACCTACAAGGATAAGAAGATCACTGGGTTACACTTCCCCATATCTTTGGGGAACTATACATGTAAAACCGCTCTGGATGCCCAGAACATAGAGAGGGCCCTTGCTCCCATCACTGTCCACTTCTTCAGGCCTAGAACCTGTTTCGACTTGAAGAAATTCATTGAACTGAATCTTAGAATCAACTACCATCATAGGGCAGACACTGAAGATTATTGGGTTGACTACATAGATGATTTTGAGGCCAGAAGGAGGCATTATGGTAGGTTTCCCCTTTAGCTAATACAAGAGCTTAACCTGTATCGATTCTGAAGGGCTTCAAGATGACAACACATATTTATTATCATATGAGTATGAAACTGTGATCAAGCATACTCCTTTAGAGGATCATATTTGGTTTAAAAGAGAAAAAGATGATTTGGATGAGGTTCTCGGCTCTGTCCTAGTAAGAACCAAAGTCCGGTTTGACAGAAGGTTCATGAACCGAGGAAAATGTAGGAGAATCCTTCTCTAAAGACACTTCAACACCGAGGAAGGAGGCATAAACACCCAGTTCAGAGGTACTTGTATAGACTCCTCCTGCTTCATCAAGTAAAGGACCTGAATCCTCAACTCCTTCCTCCTCCACTCAGGTCTATCAGAAGAAGGTAAAGGAGGTCAAAAAGGAGCCCATTGAAGAAGATCCTCTGCCAAAGCATTCAGAACTACCTTCTGGGCTAGAGAACATCATTTTTCTTAGTGAGAGTGAAGATAGTGAAATGCCAATTCCTGTAGGTGCTTCTGAAACCACAATGGATAAGGAGCAGGAAATTCATAGCACTGAGCCTCCAAGCATCATGGATTCTTCTGTCCAAGAAGGCTCATCTACTCCACTCACATCCCTATTGGAGGCAATAGTGGTAAACACTCTCAGTGCCATGAGTTCTCTCACTCTTGGTTCTCTTACTCCCTCTTCTTCTTCTTCCTCCACTTTTGCATGGGTGCAACCTTTTGTTGATAGTAGGAAGAGGAAGTCTTCTTCTCAGATCTCAGGGCCCAATTTTGATGTTGTGGCAGCCTTGTTGGGTACTACTCCTTCTACTCCTACCAAGAAAGTGAGAACCACTTCAAGGATAGTGACTGATGCCCAAGGTCAACAATTCCTTGAGATAGCCAAGCCCAAAGTTGACAAGCCAGAGCAGGATTTGCAAGCCTCTAATTTGGAACTTTCAAGGATCTCAATGGGAGAGTCTACTCCTGAAGGTGAAATACACAACCTTCAAGAAATAGTCACCAGGGTCATTGGGAGGGTAGAAAAAGGGCAGTAGACTATAGAGCAGCTGGAGGAGTAGGCTCAAGTGCTTTCTAGTTTCATCAAGTCACTACTATCTAAAGATAAAGTTTTAGACCCTACCCCACTGACTGCTCTTCCACCACCTATGATCCTCAGCCAAGATGAAGTCTAGAGAATCAAGGATATACACATGTACTCCATCTATGGGAGGGCTATGGAGGCCATGGTGGATGAAATGCTTGTTGTAGGGTTGAATTTCATTGGTGAAGCCTTCAAGCTCAATGAGAAGGTAAATAATCTGCAACAGAAGCTCTCCTCCACAATTGGAAATATGGATAAAGAACTCAAACTTTGGAGTAGCTACATAGTAGACCTTCACCTGATGGGGCAGACTAATGAAAATATTTTGATGGTGAGTAAGGTCTTTGATGATGTGAAAGATAATTTTTCAAAATCATGGGTATTCAGCGTGGAGTGGAAAATCAAAGTGTTGGAGGAGGCTTTGGGAGAATTAAGGAATAGTTGGTAGAAAGGAGAGGCTTTCAAGACTTTGGTAGTATCTACTTTCAAGGATATTCACTGCCACCTCCACGATGAGACTTCTTAGGTGTGCCTTTCTCCCTACAAGAAATTAAATCTCAATTCAGAGCTTTTGTCAAAGGAAACTTGTTTAAAGAGGACTCCATGACCAAGGAGAAGATAAAGGAAATCTGCTCTCTCCAATCTGCCATTGAAGAAGCGAATAAGGAATATCATATGCACACCAAGTTTGACAAGGAGATGGAGAAATGTCTGGGATCTTGGACCAGGATACTGCCAACACATCTGTTCCATGTGGCAGAGACATAATAGAGGTTTTGAAAAGGTTTCAACAACGGATCCTCAAGTCAGTGGGCCCTTCCCAATCATGAGCACTTGTTTTCCCCTCCTAGCTTCTCTCTTCCTTCTTTTTCTAAATTCGGGCTTATTGTAATTAGTTGGGGTTTTGTGTTAAGCATCCCTTTAACTAAACATTTTAGTTAAAAGAAGTAGTTACCAAGTGTAACTGATTTGTAAAATTATATAATGGTCTCCCTCCACCATTTTGAGGGCTGGAACTTGGCTTATTTTTGAAAGTGTAAAAGTAACAAAGCAATCAATACAAAAGATCTTTCTTTCTTTGTCCATCTGATCATGTTCTTTATTGCTATCCATTGAATACTGTTGAATCATTTATCTGTATTATGTCAAGAAGCTTTGTATTCTTGTGGATGTTATTTCTGGAACTTTGTGTCTTTGTAATAGCATCTTATTGATTCAAATGCAAATGGTTTTATTCCAAACAATTTTATTCTTGGCATGCATAAGGAATTATTTTATTATCTATAGTTCTGGAGAATGCCTTTCTACTCATTTCCACTACTTCATTCCTTTGTACTTTTGTATTGATGATGCATTTTATTTTAAAATGCTTTCATGATATCCAAGTTCCACATTAAAACTATGCATTGTACATATGTAAATAGGTTTTTCTTTTGAATAAGGGAACCTCTCTCATTAAAGAGGAGGGACTTCTTGTCCCTTGACTATTGCTCTCAACAAATTCCTTTTTGATGACCAACACATTCCAAGTTACCTTGGTGAATGCATTTGCTATAAATAGCCACTTGTTTTCAAACAAATGCCCCTCTCCTTCTCTATATAATCATCCAGTATTTAAGTTTCTTGCTTAGAATTCCAATAGTTTCATGTTTTGCATCCATTTTTGGTCTTCCTTTGTTGTTTAGAGGTCATTCAATCTTCTTGTTTCATTCTTGCTTCATTGTTGTTCCATGCAAGTCAGTTTAAAATAAGATAGTTTCATTCTTAGATTGGAATCCATTTAGAGTTGCAGGTTTTGTTTAGTCACAAAAGATAGCTTCTAAAACTCTCAGCGCATTTGTGTTGTATTCCCGCAATAAATCCCGCTAGGAATTGCATAGTCAAGCTCTGTTCACTTGCACTATCTCTCTCTTACTCGCATTGTATTCGGTCTATATCCAAAAGCTATCATTGTTCGAGTTCCTTATTTTGTTGATGCTATCATATACATGATTTTCTAGATTTAAGAGAACATAAAGGAATGAGGATATCACACCGAGGGGAAAATTCAAAAACAACCTGGATTTACCACTTTGTTTTGTAAATGCCAAGTTTGAGCTATCAAAGTTCTAGTTACAATGTATCAAATAGAGTAGTAAATTATTTTATTTCAGTCAAAATCTCACTCTCGATATCGCCAGGGAAGTTGTGGGGATTGATAGTTTTTGAGAAACTGTGATTCATTCCTCACTTCTGAGGTAGGATCGAGAGTCTTTCAATTTAAAACAATTAGTTGCTTAGATATTTAGGATAAATTCACAACTGCACAGGCAAATAGCCACACCAAGCTATTTTGTTTGTTTTAATTAATTGTTACTAGATTATTTGTCCATTTTCTAAATATATTAGAATAGCTGCTCTTTAAGTTCATTAAAATACTTCATTAAAAATACAAAAATAAAAGAATACATGCATAGTGTAGATACATATTTCATAATTAGTTTATTAATTTTAGTTAAAAGTTGAATCATTTTACATGACAATCACGAGACCTAGAGAGCCCAGAGAATACATATTTGAACCAATAGTGCCTCAACCAAATCTACCCACAACACTAGCTGATATAGATCAAGACCTTAGGATACAGGTCTTTCGAGCAATGACAAACCTACAAGCAATTAGTGAACAACTGAGAGGGTTAAATATTAAAGACAACAAGGCATACACATTTTGGTCAAATCATCCTAACTATAGACTGCCTTGATAGGATATTTGTATGACTGTATAAGGACTTGAAAGAGAACAAGTATTTGGTTGTGATCCTTTAGTTCCACAACCTAACACAGGAGACCTCCTCATCGACATAGATACTAGCTTACACATTCAAGTTGCTAGAACACCTGTAAGGTATTTTGAGAAAATTAGACACTCCTAGTTCTAAACATAGAGGCTAAAAAAGCATATGATTATTAGATAATCGGAAGGAGAGATTAACTCTTCTCATGAACATAGGAGGTCTGACACAACCATGAACTTACGGTTTTGATCCATAGGTCCCACAACCCAACGGGCCTACTAATTAATTAGACATTGATGCTAGTTTTACGAAGACTAGTATTTAGGTCCTCACCACTTCCACTAGACATTATTACACAATTTTCCTTACTAAACATAGTAGCCAGTCAAGCTAAAGATTTCTAGAATAGATCGAGAATCATCCATAAAACCTCGAAGAAATCCACTACACCTCCCATCACCATTTTTTATGACCTTGTCTAGAAATATACACTAATCTTCCACAGTCACTTCCCACATATCCAACATCTAATAAACAGGATCTCAGCAGAGCTTGACATTGATTGGAGCCTCCAAACAACTATTATATCTAAACAATCCATTACACCAATTTAGGTTAGGAGGGCCTTCTTCACCTTAGATTCACATATTCCATTATTGCGTGTTGAGGATATAAGATTACCCAACTAGTTTTTCTGTATCCATACATATTCCACATTCACTCGCCATCTCAAAGACGACCTCTGGAGGTCGTGCACGAGGAAAAGTTACTTGTAGATTCCTATGCTTGCATGTCACTTTTCCATCGCATGCGGTGACCATTTCTAAGTGCCTTGGAAAACTTGGAAGGAGGGATGAAATTCCTTGTAACCAATAGCCACTACTCTTGAACCATTTGAAAAATGGGTAATTGATTTTGTAGGACCAATTTCACCCGCCGTGTGAAGGATTGGCTCACATTACATCATCACTTACACTCGATTTCTCGACAAGATGGGTAGAGGCAACACCTATAAAGGATTACAAAACAATGAAATTTTTATGGGAAAACATAATTAGTAGGTATTGATGTCTCGTTAAGTTTAACAAGTGATAGGAGTACACATTTTTCGAATGAAACGGTGAGGATTTTTTTGGTAGAGTTTATGGTATCCCATCACAAGACCACCCTTTATCACCTACAAGCGAATGGGACTGGTGAAGCATTTAACAAGATACTAAGTCACACATTAACTAAGACTTGTGACATTAGAAGAAAATATTGGGATGACAAGGTATCAACCATTCTATGGGCATACGTAACAACCTACAAGAGATTGAACAAGCCCATTTCATTTCAATTGGTGTTTGCACGGAGGTTGTTTTTCCTATTGAATTTATGCTACCATCACTATGTATAACATGTGCAGGAGGATTGGCTGGTGAACAAGTACTCAAAGAAATAATTGATAAGTTAATGCAGCTAGACGAAAGGTGATCACTTTATAGATGGATTCAAAATACAGAGAAGGAAAGATAAAATCATGGCATGATGTCATATTAAAAACAAACAATTTAAGGTTAGGCATATGGTTTTGATATATGAATGTAAATTTTGTGCCATCTTGGGAAGTTGAAAGTCCATTGCTTGGGACCATACATCATCTCATACATCCTTGATTCAAGCACTTATCAGTACACATGCTAGATGGGATGAGACTACTGTGTCATTTCAATCGGAGTAGGTCAAGCCCTATTATAAATAAGTCTTCCTTATGTTTGTAAATAAGGTAGTTTTTTTAGTTAGCCTAGGATTTCCCTTAATGCATTTTATTTTTCTTGTGTTTCCCCTTCTCATTACTTGTTCCTTTTTGTTGTGTTTTTTACGCACCTTGTGTGTTGATAACCACATTAATTTCAAATGTTGTCTATGCGAGAGGAATGTACATCTTTTTAGTGTGGGTGGAGTGGAATGAAGAGAGAAAGAAGCTGGTAGTTGTGATGGCCCAAATTGAAATATCAAAAGCATGTAAGGTAGGAGAGAACATGGGGAAATAGTGGAAAAAATTTTTGGTGTCAAGAAGGCTTTAAAAATACCATGTAAAAGGATAAGAAATGTAGGAAAAACATGAGGTAGGAAAGGAAAACCAGGTCGGCGTGAAGAAGTGCTTTCGGCATGTAGATGCGTGCATAAGAGTCTTCGGTCAAAAAGGACTTTTCATGAGCCGAAGGTTATAAAGGGTTTTGTACAGGACTTGGCACATGGGTAAAGGTGCTTAAGATTAGATTTAGTGGAAAAATATGTATTTAATGCTAAGTACATTGGTAGGTGGCATAACATTTATTGTGGGAGATAGGAAAAAAACTATAAGTAAAGGGTCAAGAACATATTATTTACCTTGCTATTATGATATTGAAGAGCTTTGTGAACTAGGGCACCTACGAAGAAAAAATTGTGTGAAGAAAGAAGAGTGAAAATCTGAAGTGCATGACTAGGGTGATCTGTGAACCAGAGTGGAAGGAGTACACGGGCATAGGGAAGAAGGTTTCAAGTGGAATATGTTGTCTTATGGAAGAGTTTTCCAGTTAGGGTTTTGCAGCTAGGGCACAAGAATAGAAGGATTATTTCACGGAGTTGAGCCATATATTTGAGAAGAGTGAGGAAGGAGAGAAAGGAGTTTATTATTTTAACCCGACAAGAAGATGGCACCAAAGAAGGTAACCATTTCACCTAAGAAGGGAAAGGGCAAAGGAAAATAGACTGCCACCACTAGTTTCAATGAAGAATGGTATGTGGAGATGTAATACCCAGATGGGGTGTTACTTGGGAAAGAATGGGTATCCCATGTTAGGAAGATGGTTGTGAGTGACTATAATCATTGCAAAAGTACCACAGAGAAGGAAATGGCACTAGAACTGGTTCGACCAATGGATAAGAGGACACCAGAAGGGATGCTAATTTACAGTGATGAAGTGAAAGTAAAATTGGAGAAATTTAAGACTCTTTGCAGCTATTTGAGTTGCCCTATTTTGGTAAGCCCAAGTAGTTATACCAATAGTTGATGTCATGCATGCATGAGGACCACTTCTAATTTGTGGGCCACAAATTGTGCATAACTCCCTAGCTCATCTCTAAGTTTACTAGCCTTATCTGCGAAGGGGATTCGTTAGATAATGACATGGAGGATAAAGATGCCATTAAGAAGGCCGTGGAGGAGTATGACTACAAAAAGGGTTCACGTTACTTTGACATCTAAGATATCCCCAACCCTATGATGAGAATGGCCACGTGCCTAGTAACCAAGAAGAACGGTCAAGAGAGGTGGAAACAAATAAACAATGCGTGGTTTAATGTATGCCAGAAAATTTTAGAAGCCCGACCATATATAACTTGTATTCCTACATTGTAGAAGAGATCATAAATGTTGCACAAGAAGGAGAGAAGATAATGTTCGACAATGTTCTTCTCACCATTGTCTTCTCAGACATTGGAGTGCCCTATGGGCCAGAGAATTTCATATGGGAGTATCCAGATGAAGATCCCTCCTCCCCACAAAGAGGCTTGAGAAATACACATGTGATACCATGATGCCCACCTAAAAAGCACGCCTGGAGAAATGGTACAAGTGAATGCACGACACATTCATGGCCAAGTAGAGGATACCAAAAATAATTCCAACACTAGTAAATGGAGAATCTGAGTTTGCTACCTATCGAACTTTTACATTGGTAGGTTCATTATGTCGATGGGATGAAGAGCCCATGGTGTAAATTACCTTTCTCCTTCACCGCATAGTATTTCCAAGTAGGGGTAAATCACTTCAAGGAAGCTAAAAGACTAAGTTTTGACCTTAACAAGGTGGACCAAGACCACCACAATTTTTTAAGGAATTTGGTATATCCAAAGAAGTGCACTTATATGGAGAAGTATGTCTCCCATGAAGTGCACATGACAAAACCTTGACATCGCTAATTGCTAAAAGGGCCGTAACGAGAATATAGTTACGCATTAGGCCTAAGTATGAAAAGGGCACTTACTTGGAGAATGATGTCTCCATCCCTGAGGATCCTACTGGTAGGAAGAAGGCCATACCAAAGAAGAGAGAAAGGGAAGAGACCCTAGAGAAATAAGCACCAGAAAAGAAAGCACCAAGTGTGTAGACAACACAATCTATGGGTGTGCCAAAGTTAGGCATCAAGCCAAGCACATACAAACACATGAAGAAGTCTCCCATTAAGGAGAAAGAAAAGACACTTGAGGAAGAGGTTCTAGAATAAGAAGAGTCACCTAGAAGGGAATCACCTGCTGAGGAAGAGGAATAATCCCCAACTAGGAAGAAACATAAGGTAGTGGGGAAGGCATACTCATAGGAGACAAAGATCTTGGAGGCCTACGGGGAGAGAGATGCAGATGAGGATGAAGAAGTTTAGAGTAATCCTATGTATGATGTACATGATTCAGAGGAATAAATAAGTGAGGGGAAGGATGGAGAAGGATAAAGCACCCAAGGAAAAGGGGAGAGTGAAGAAGTAAATACAAAGGATCAAAGGACCCCCATCCTCACCAAGGAGTAGATAGAAGAGGCCATAGAGAGAGAAGTAGCGGGCATAATCAAGAAGTTAGTGGAGTAAGAAGTGGAGCGGAGCATGGATGAGATACTCAAGGAGATAGAAGAAGAGAGTGTAGGGAAGGAGTATGGAAGCATGGGTGGAGATCCCAGCTTAGCGGTGATCTTTCCAAAGGTTGTGCATATAGGAGGGAAGAACGTGGTAGTAGCACAAGGGTAGGGAATGGGGTATATCCATGATAAAAAAATGCTATGCGCACACTTCTAGAGCATTGTGCCTACAATCCAAATCTAGAATATAGATGTTTAGGAAACCATGAAACCAAGTATCCATAATGCATGTCTAAATTAGATCAGAATCATAAAGGGCCTGAAATTCTTCCTACGTCTAGACAAGTGTATGATACCTCCAATCCCTTTTAGACACATAAGCAACAAGCCACTCATACAGCTCTACTAGAAAAATAGTGAAGAATCTCTCTTACAAACTGTCATACAAATTTTGTTCCACCCATGCGTGTGCATTAAACTTAGATTCGGAGTAAAACCTCTATGTGTATTCTTCTTCTCGGATCTTGTATCACTCCTCAACACTTGATATGGTCAAATGATATGTCTCCATCGTGAAAATCTTGAAAACAACTGAAAAAAGGTCTTGCAATGGAACCAATGATGCCACCTATAATTTACCAAAAATAACCTAAGTGTTCGACACATCACTCAACTTAGACTTAGCGCTCACCAAGCACACAAAGGTACCATGACCCTCCCTAGAGTTGTTTGTGTAGGATATAAACATGATGAATATTTAATGCATTTAGATCCATAATTGGTATAAACATTCTACAGAGCATATTCAAGATCTAGGTCTAAGGAGTAATGGATTTAAGTAATAGCCATATGAATTCTACCATACAAGATCTAGTTATATTCATGTTTAACACCTTGAATCAGTCAATACACTCCATTATATTAAAAATAGTGAATACATAGAAGCTTCTTACAATATTCAATATCATAAACTTATACACGCATCAGATCTAGCAACATAACTTCACAATAGCTCCTATCTATTTTTTTCTATACTACACAAATCAGTATATATTTATAAGGGTGGGGAATTTCCCTTCACTACTTAATAATTCCCAAAATAGGTTGTATTCTAAAAATAGCCATGCACCTTTACAATAATAGACACACGTGCAAGTGTGTCAATAATAGATCTCTTCTTGATAACTGGAAATAATAATTCTATTATTAACTCGAACCCATACAAAGCACTTAGCAAATGCTCTTCCAAAAATATCCTTTGTGTGTCACGTAGGTCTTTGTTCAGTTTGTGTGCTCAGGCGCTATCTCCAAAAGTAGCCCATAAACCTGAAAAATGGCTAAGTCCCGAATATGTCCTTGTCTTTCACATGTGTTTCCTTCCCTATCCTCCCACTCCTTTGAACACACCCTGTTCCCATGTGTAAACCTTCTATGTGCCTTCTGCTAAGTGTCGTACTTTGTCTTCTCAACATTAACCCACACAAAACTGCATTGCCACCTCGAGAATGGTTTCCTCTTGATATCTAAAGAATAAAGTATAAGGAATTGAATGAATGTAAATTATAGAATACCTTATACAAAGAATGAATTTTCACCCTGCAACGTCCTCTGTTTCAACTAGAAGAATTAACTTCAGATATTCCTCTTTGATTTCAGCCTCTAAGGTTTGCCAATCACTTAGCGCAACTTCTAGCTTTGTTGGAATATGTGATGTAATAGAATCTAACTCATCTTGTGCAATCTCTTCCTTCTCATTCTGCAATACTATAACAATGTTGGACATTGCAGTCACCCTTCCTTCCAAAAGATCCATCTTTTGCGCTATAAGCTTTCCAATTTCATCCATCCTGTTCGATGGGGCTCTTTGGCGCTTCAAGGGCCTCTTGCTTTTTTTACTAGTGCTAATATCTCCATGCACCCCAAAGTCTCATCCTTCATGGCCTTCAAGACTTCATTATCTTCTACCATGGTCCTAATTCTTATTACTACCTCTGGAGCTACACATATATTCAATGCATGGTCTGTTTTCTTCAGCTCCTCTTACAAGGTTTGGAGTAATGCTTCATAAGATGAAATCTTTCTAACCACTAAATCCCTTGCTCTCTCTACTTCTTGCTCAAGTTACTTTAGCATTAGCATGCGAAAGGGTCCATCCTCAAGCACCAAATCAACTAAGGTACACACATAATGCATAGATGAAGGGAGCTTTTTGGGTACCTTGGACTCCAAGTGCTATCTTGCTTGTAGGACATGATCACAAATCTCCTCTATCAAGGTGATGAGAACCCAATTCTTGTTTTTATCTAGGTCCTTTTCTCCTTTTAGATGTACTATTTTTGCATCTTTAGCTTTGATATCTTCTCTTAGCACTCTAATAGTTACAGCCTTATCTACATTCCACCACGCTACCTCTATGGATACCTTCACCAAGGCATTACTCACTTGTTCATCAGACATAATAGTGGGCTTGATAGTTATGTTCCATTTTTGTGGTGCCTTTCTCATTCTTCTTAACACACAAGACTCTTCATATACATCAAAATCAGGCTCATCCATGTGTGTTTGCATGGACCATGAAAATTATTTCCTATTGCGTGTGGTTTCCACATTAGGGTTCATCAACTCCCATCCATACAAGTCCTTGAGGCCCACTATATTCTAGAATTAGGCGTGGACAATTTTACTTGTGTCCTCATCATAGCCCATGATTGATGCAATATACTCCCCACTTTCCCTCTTTGTTCTTGGCCCCTTAGGAACTTGAGCGCCAAGGTTTGGAGTTGGAACATATTTTTCCTAAGTAGTATCTTGTTCTATTTCACCTACCTCCTTTATTCGTTCTTCTTTATCCCTCATTTCTTCATCCTTGGGTTCTTCCACATCCTCTGGTGGTATAGGAGTTCCAGGCGCGCTCTCTTCATACTCCTTTGCCTCCTCATCCAGCTTCAACTTTCTCCTTATTTTTGTAACTACCTCTTTCCATGGAGAGAGTCACGGTGCTCTTCATAGTAACTATGGATTTCCCATGATTTATTTTTGTGTTCTACTTAAAACCCTCTTGAAATGGTGCTCTCCTTGGAATGCCTCCAAGTCCTCTTCTTATTCTTGTACCTATGGTGGGGTACTTGCACGCTCAGTCTCCATTTTGTCTGTAGGCTTCCTCTAGCCTCTATGTACCAAGTCACCACTATCTTCATGCCTTTCTTCCTCTTCATCCAATACTATGGTTTCGCAAGTTATGGGGCCAGACACTCTCAATCGTATGCTTACCTTTTGGTGGCCTTGGGAGTGTGAACTCATTTTCTACATACTTGTTACCCTCCAACTTAGGATTAAGTTGAAGGTATATAAGTGCGGCTCCACTATCCCCAATAACCAAGCTTACAGGCTTCATGTTTATAATGTATGATATGAGCCTTTCAATATATGTTTTTCAACCTAGATGTAAATGTGTTTTTATTAAAGTGTGGTAGTCACAATCTAACTTATCCACATTAAAATTTACATGACGCACATTTATCGGTGAAATGGTGGAATGATAGCTGGAAGTAATGCGCTGTGAAGGCATACGACAGTTTACACCATGGGATCCAAGTCCCATCCTTCATAAAAAATCACACGATGCAAAAGTTGGTATACTACAAATTGTACTACCTTTCCCATCACTGATGGTAATTCCTTAGGAATGTGCCACTCCTCTTCAAATGCCACGCGGAGTTTGTCATACCACATCTCTTCTCTCTCTGTTTGAATGGTCCACTCATTGACCCTTCTCATAAATAATTTGTGAACCTCTCCACAAGGGACTTATTCTCCAAGGGGTACTCCCAAATCTTGTCTTTTGGCCCATTGGGCACTCCAATATCCACAAATACTAGTGACAACAAGATAGTGCAAAACCGATTCTTTCACAGTGTGCACTTCCTTGACGATGGTATCTACAATGTAGCCTACTATGTTATAGAATACCCCTATGACATCTTCCTTGCGACATGGAGCCACATTGTATTTACCTATGACCATCTCTCCTGATCATTCAACTTGGTCACCAGATGCACAACTGCTTATACCACTGGGTACTTCTTTAGTTTATCAATGTCCATTCTGCGTAGACCTTTTGTATACCCCAGTTCCTTTTATGTTTCCATGATTACTTCCTTATCAGTTAGGTCACTATCAAGGTCTGTCCTTGTCCCCTTTAACCCTATTAGTGTCAAGATCAATGTTGTTGTAATCCTTATCCTTCTTCCGAAAAATAGAAGAAGTCCTCATGGACTCTACTCATTAGCCACTGGTAAAGAGGTTCATATTTGCCAAAGTATGAGATCTCATATAACTGGTACACTCCTACTTGTTTTAAAAGTTTCTCCTGGTGTCATCATATACCAACATATCTTCCACCGTGTGCTTATTAGTATTTGAACTCAACAACACATCTAATTATTTTTTATTATCAGAGGTGCGGTGGTTATAATCACTCACCTTGCAGATGCGTATATGGGAATCCCACTCTATCCCAATTATCACACTTTTTCCTCCACTTTCTTCTTTCCTTTGGCTTTGGTAGCAAGTGCTTTCTTTGGTGCCGTCATCAAATATCAAGTTTCTATCTTTTATAGTGAAAAATCCAAACCCTAGCTTGAGTGTACATGCCCTAGTTTAAAATGACATACGCTAGCTCTCTTTCGAGCATTTGATTCACTCAAACCCTTTACAAAGTGGGAACAAAAGTTTCTTTATGCATAAATCCACTCTCCACGTCTAGTTTAACACTCTTCACACCTCAATACTCTTTGCTTAGCTCGGTCGCACTTAGCTCCTTCAAATTATTGTGATCAAGATGTTAAAAATGAACTTGCATCACGTCCTTATATAGATTTTCAAAAAGTTGGTGCATTTATTGCTTCACCTACCAACAATCCTATCATTAATTGACCATTTTCACAATTTATTTGTGGTACATCCGTGCACCTCGGCTTATAACCTTCTAGAACCTATTCCTACATTTTGCTCACAGACTTCTCTTCAAAGACACTTCCACGCTCCCGAGTACCTCACCACTACACCTTCTCTTGGTAGTCTCCATGACCACTGCTTACCTTATGTTATATTGTTCCTTCATTTATCTCCATCTATGGTCCTTATTTGGAAGCAATCTTCTTTCCACCAACTCTCCAAAATTGAATAACACATGTAGCAGTTTGTTCCTTTATGTGTACCCATTTTTCAATAGCCACCCCACAAAAATGGTATGTGCAGTCCTCTATGCATAAAAATTCTTCAAATGGTAATTAGCTTCTAGTGTGCAAACGCACTTTTACACACAAAATGAAAAATAAATTGAAAAATCATAGCGGACGAAGAAGGAAATACATTAAAGGAATACATAATTAAAAACCTAATCTAAATGGAAACATTGCCTTATTACAAACACCAAGAAGACTTATTTATAGTAGGGCTTTAGCCTACTCCCGTTGAAGTAACCAGGTAACCGTATTCCATCAAGCACTTCTAACCGATAAAATCATGTTTCAAGTATATAAGTGATAACATATGGTCATATCTAATGTACTTTAAGTTTACATGGATGGTTCAAAAACTTATAATCATAAAGAAGCACCATTTTTCCTATCTCAAGCTTTTTGTCCCTGATGTGCCTGTCATGCCATGCTTTCGCCCAACTTTTTCTTGCTTCGAATCCAACTTATATTTCTTGTCACTCATCCAACTTAATCAAATTTTAAATTCATTCTTCTAATGCTTGTTCATCACCTAGATCTCTAGTGCACACAATACACAAAGAAGGTAACATGAATTCCATATGAAGAACTCGATTCTGTGTACAAACACTAATTGAAAGGGCGTGACCTTGTTTAACCACTTGTATGTTGTTCTATATGCCCAAAGCACGACATAAACTTTATCATCCCAATATTTTCTTCTAACATCACAATTTTTTTCAATGTCTGGCTCAAAATCTTGTTAAAAGCCTCAATAGTCCCATTTACCCGAGGATGATAGGTGTAGTCTTATGGCGTGTAATCATGAACTCATCCAATAGAATTCTTATTTTCTCATTCAAAAATGTGTGTCCCTATCACTTTGGTCAATATCAATGGGCATCCATACCTTGTAATAATATTTTCCCATAGAAACCTAGTTGGTGTAGCTATTGTACAATCCTTTATAGGTGTTGTTTTACCCACCTTGTCAAATAATCATGGCAAGTGATGATATAAAGCACGATCCAAGTCCTACGTGTAGTGGTGAAATAGGACCCAAAAATTCATAGCCCATTTCTCAAACCATCGTGCACTAGGAATAGGTATTAAAGGCATTTCATCTCTTTCTCTGGTTTGCAAGGTGCTTGCCGATAGTGATCGCAAGCCTTGTAATATGCCTTACAATCCTTCTACATGGTCTCCCACCATAATACAAAGTGAGTAGAAACTTGCATGCAATAACGTCACACTGCATAGTGCCCACATGTAATTCCACCATGAGCCTCTTCGATGATATCTGTGTGCTCATGTTCCAACACACATCGACACAATACTTTATCTTAGCCTAACTTGTACATGTCACCGCTAATCAACATAAATGGTGTTGTGCAAATGGAAAGTTGTTTCTTCTCTAAGGATTTCATTCCTTCTAGTGCCCTACTTGTACGTAAAAAGACAACTATGTGCTCTAATTATGATGGCACACATTATAACCTGCAGTATAACTATGCATCGAGCATGGTATCTTCAATTACCTCGCACATCTTTCTCCGATCGTATTCTAGATAAATGGTCCGGTCCAAAATTACTTTTCCCTTGTTTTACCACAATTGTAAAATCAAATTCTTGGAATAAGAGTACCCATCAACATATACACCCCTATAAAATGGGATTGTTTACCAAATACTCCAATACCATGTGATTGGTATAGAATAAAAATGGTGTTGATAGCAGGTATTATCTGAATTTATGTAGTGCATAGATCATAGAAAATCTTTGCACTCCATAGTTGTATAATTCTACTCTACATGAGTCAAATTTAATTTCTACTAGCAAAAAAATATGATGATCTATAATACCTTCTCTAGGCTAAGCCAACACGCACCAATGGCCATGCTAGAAGTGTCCACATGTACATAAAATGGTTAGTCCCACGAGGGAAAGTGCAGAATAGGCATTGTAGTAAATTTTTCTTTAAATGTCTCGAATACACACTTTGTTGTGGTTTCCCCCCAATAGAATGTCCCTTTTCCTTTTAGTAACTCCTCAAAGGGTGTGACAACCTTAGCATGCCCTTTAATAAACTTTCTATAATACCTAGTGTGACCTAAGAATCCATGCACCTCACTTTGAATGGTAGGATCTTCTAGGATGATAATGACTGCAACCTTAGTTAGATAAACCAACAAACCTTCATTACAAATGATGTTCCCTAACAATGTGCCAAATAGTGTAGCAAAGACACATTTCTTGATGTTCAAAGTGATGATTAACTATTGAAATATTTCAAAAATTAAGCGTAAATTGTCACAATGATCCTTAACAAGTCCATACACCATCCAGTCATCTAAATAAACCTATAAGAAGTTATGAAAAAAATCGTTGAATGCTTGGACAACTATGCGTGAGAATACAACAGTGTGTTTTTCAAATAGAAAGGCATCACAATATAGGAAAAATTCCCCATTCAGTGGTAAATGTAGTATTTTCCTGATCCTCTTATGCAATCCTAACCTGATGATACCATGAGAATCCATCTATAAATGAATAGATCTCACGCTCAGAAATGCCTTCTAATATTTCATTTGTGAATGACGTAGGGAAAGGATCAGTCACACATGTAGCATTCAGCTCCCTGTAGTCCACATAGATCCTAATCTGACCATATTTATTTATATTGATCACCATTGGGCTAACCCATTCTGATTCATCCGGGGCTTGATGATTCTAGACTTCAACATTTTGTCAATTTCTTCCTTGACCTTTTCACACAAGTTGGGGTTCATCCTGTAGGGTCTCTTCCTGATCAAGTGCATAACTTCCTTAATATTTATCTTCATTTCTCATAATGATTCATGCACACCTTTTAGTTCATGGTATCCCCTAGGAAATAAATCCTTAAGTAGTGTGGCATCTATCTCTATTTCTTTAGCAAAACACGCTCCTGAGTTGTTTCCATCAAATAACTCTTGAATGAGTTCTTCCACATTTGCATTTTCTCCCATAGTTAACCACTTTATAACCCTTAATGCCTCTTCTACTAGAGGTTTAGTAGAGAAGTAGTCAAAAGTCTTGATCATTCCTATAATAAAATCCTAACTTTTTCTAGTTTCCCTATGGAGTTCGCGTATATACATACTAAGCATGCACACAACTTTGTAAAGTGGAATAAAATTTGTGCACCCAAATGAAGGTGGTAAATCTTCATGGCCCTCTATCCAGAGCCTCTCACACTACTGAACGTTGTCCTGAACAAGTTTATTACCATGATAAGTGTAGATTTGAGTAGGTTTATTGCTCATGGAAAACCGAGTAGAAAGAGAAATCTTGATTTCATTCCATCATACAAGATTATCCCTGTGAACTACCCATCAACACATTACTACCCTATGTAGGGTATATGCTAGCATATTCCATCTCTCCAACTAGTCTATCCATTGTTCCTCCATGGCACGTAGAATTATTGTAGGATCTCCTTCTCCAGTGTATCAAGGTACCGAGTTATTACCTATTCTTCTGATATAATGAGGTCTACTGATCCACACAAATGTGCTTCTTACTTCACTTTCTACCAACTCATAGGTACCATAAGCCCAATTATCACAAGTAATACTTGTATTATCGCTAATAGATTATGCATCTTCCCACTGAATAATTACTTCTTTAGATGGCTCGAGCACTTCTGGGTCTCGGATGACACGTACATAAATCCTATTCAGATCTTCCTCACTCAAAGGCTCAACATAGGGTGTAGATTTCCCATCAGTTAAAGGGATAATAACCCTTTCCTCTTTGTTCTCAAAATTGATATAACCCTTGTTGAACTAAATATCAACATTTTTTTCATAACACTAAGGGCACCCAAGTAGAGCTAGGAAGCTATCTACTGGAAGTTCTAAAACCTCAAAGTCCCCTGTGAACTTGGCCCTTGTATAGTAATGGATGCATCTTTTAAAACTCTAATAGGGGTGGCCTTGGTTCGACTAGCCATAAACAACACATTAGAAGATAGGCTGTATGGGGTCTCCCCATTTGTACCCATGCATCTAAACTAAGAACATTAACTTCCACACCTATATCAATCAATATATTACTCAAAATCCATCCATCCACAAAAACATTCAAAGTGATTTCCTTGTCATAGTATAAGCTATGGGGGAAGATTTACATGTAGGATCTATCGTCCAGTCTCAATACTTGCACGTAGAGTGTTTCCCTTAGATAATTCCATAACAATGGAATGATATTCTCTTGGCACAACATTTTACACACCTCCTTCAAGTCATCAATATCATATTGGACCGTCTCTATTGCTTTCTTTTGCTCCATCTTCCATGATTGCTCCTTTAAACACTGTATTTCACCCTAAATATTTCGAGTACCTCCATGGTTTCTTGATAAACCTCCTTCTAATGGATAGGATCTAGGTACCATGCATGTAGAACCTCCTCCTTAGTGATGGTAGGATTCTGTTGTAATGATTCTTTGGTGTGCACCACTTTAGCACAAGTAGTGATCTTTACAAGCAATAGCTCGATTTCGAGTTCAAGTTGGGAATCCACTGATTTTCCACAGTGGGTTATATCCTAACCATTCATGCACCTTTGTTTTCTTATTTATGTTACTTACTAATATGCTCATCTAAGTCTGAGCATTCCTCATAGCTATGATTCTTTCCACATAAAGACATGTAATATTTTGAGGACATTCACACTGTAGTGGTCAGGAGATCCACATGTATAACATGTTCCATGAGGAAACTCGCCTCATCCACCACCACGACCTTAGCCTCCGAATCCACCATGGTATCCTCGACCTCTTCCATGACCTCCTTTAAAACACCCTTCATTCCGATCATAGCATGCTTGATTGTGATCCTGATCTTGATGCTCACCCTTACCCTTAGAGTTATCTAATACTCCCATTTTTCATACACCAATATCTATAGCATCATGGATCTGACCAATCAGTCGGTAGTCTTCCATATCATGAGTCATGGACCTGTAAATTTTACAATAGCAAGAGACGTTCTTCCTTATTGTGCATTGTAATAATGGGCAATGGTTAGCATCATGGTTCAAATGAAATATCTCACAGTCTAGTAATAATGAACGCATACTGATCTATAAGGACAACTATCCTTGGTGTTCCTTCTAATTCACAATCTATACACCAAATCCCCGTGCACATCTCATGTGCTTTGAGTTCACCGATAGTTTCTCCAACTGCTTTCCATAGCTATAATCTATGCTTCCAAGAATGGGGTGAGTCTAGGTGTCTATACTTTTGAATGCCTCAAGCATGTAAAGTTACCTCAAGTGCTTCACGTGGATCAATGTATGTCTTATGTGATAGTGCCCTTCTAAAATGTGTAATCATACCTCCAACGAACCATTGTGCATGTTGGCTTGTGTGAATATCATAAGAAAGCTTAGATAAAAGTGTTTTGAAATGAGCATCATACTCCTTGACACTCTTAGTAGTGCCTTTCTTAATATCCTTGAGCGCACTTATACTCTTCTACTCGAACTTAGGGATGTGAAACTCTTTAAGGAAAACATCTTTTAATGTTGCATAGTCTATGAAAGTCTAGTCAGGGTCAAAAATTTTGTATCAATTGTGTGCACGTCCTTGTAATGTAGTGGTAAATTGACTTACCCTATGCTCAGAAGTCGTGATCCCTTTTACGTGCCATATTATTTCACACATGTGCACGTGTTTAGCAACATCTTCTATGCCCCTATATTCTGGCAAATGAAGAGACATCTCCATGTAAATATTCTAGGGTGGGTGAAGACCTTTCCCACCCGATCCGTAACCTCCTATGTTTCTTCCGCCTCCAGAACCACTAGATCCACTTTGGAAATAGAAGCACCTATACCTCCCGATCCTCCACTTAAAGCCGGAAGAAGACCGGAAGATGTACATCCATGTATCCCAAGACTAGTATTGGACTCGAGCCCCCTACAATATGTGAAGTGTTACCACTCCCAGAAGTCAGTCCAAAATTTTGTGTGCTTGAATTTTGTGCATGATGATGCACTGTAAATGTACCTCCAAACAAAAATGAAGATGTTTTTCCTACCATTGATGTACTTTTATATGACTTACTCCTCTCTCTTTGCCTAAATTAGCTTGTTGACTACTCGTCGTACTAGATACTGAAAAACCAAGCACAAGGGCTAGGTTTCCAAGTAGATTCAGATGCGCACTCGCAACCCAATTTGTCTCTTGGAATGCTTCCATGTGAGGTCGAGGGGGTTCCCCGCCATGATTTTCTAAATGAGGGATTTCTTGATGCTCTCGGCCCATGCCATCCGCATGAGCTCCAAATCCTTCATGAGCCATCTCTCTCCTCAATGCCATCCACTCTACAATGTCACACTACTTCTCTATCTCCCTCTCGTGTGGCTCATTATACTTAATCTACCTTTTTTTCTCTAGCTTTCGCCACTAGGTCTGCCATCTTTCATCAAACATGTTCATGCCCCCATGCGTAGTGGGTTTTTGCTAGCCATCAATTTTCTTTCCAAGTTTAGGGTCACCATCAAGATTTTGATCACCACTAGAATGCCTTGCAAGTAGGTTCCCCTAGGATACCATAAAAAATGGAATTCTGCTACCTCTTGGTAAGAATAAGTGGAAATTGAGTACTTCAGAATATAGTTGTTCAGACACCACAAAACCAAGTATGCACAATGCGTTTCCAAATTAGATCAGTATCATAAAGGGCCTAAAATTCTTCCTATTTCTAGACAAGTGCACGATACCTCCAATACCTTTTAGATGCATAAGCAACTAGCCACTCATACAATTATACCAGAAAAATAATGAAGAAGCTTTCATACAAAATGTCATACAAATTCTGTTCCACCCATGCACATGCATTAAAATCAGATCCGGTGCTGAATCTCCAAGTGTATTCTTCTTCTAGATCTTGTATCCACTTCTCAAAACTTGCTAGGTCAAGTGGTATGTCTCCATCGCGAACCATCCTAAAATTAACTAAAAAGAGGTCTTGACAATAGAATCAATGATGTAACCTAGAATTTACTAGAAATAACCTAGTCATGTCTTTGGCACATCACTCAACTTATACCGAGCACACACTCGAATCACACAAAGGTATCAGGCCCCTCCTTAGAGTTCCTTATGTAGGATGTGAACATGATGAAGAGTTAATGCATTTAGATCCATAATTGGTATACACATTCTATAGAGCATATTCAATATCTAGTTCTAAGGAGTAATGGATTTAAGAAATATCCATATGAGATCTACCATACAAGATCTATTCATATTCATGTTTAACACATTGAATTAGTCAATACACTCCATTATATTAAACATAGTAAATAGACATAAGCTTCTTACAATATTCAAGTATCTTAAACTTATGTGTGCATCAAATCGATGACAAGATAACTTCACAATAGCTCCTATCTTTTTTTCTATACTACATAGATCACTATATATTTATAAGGGTGGGAACTTTCCTTCGCTACTTACATAATTCCCAAAATAGGTTACATGCTGAAAATAACCATGTGCCTTTACAATAATAGACACACATGCAAGTACACCAATAATAAATCTCTTCAGGTTAACTAGAAGTAATAATTCTATTATTAACTTGAAACCATGCAAATCACTTAGTAGATGTTCTTCCAAAAATATCCCTTATATGTCGCACAAGACTTTTTCCAGTTTGTGTGCTCTGCACACTATCTCCAAAAATAGCCCGTAATTCTAAAAAATCACTAAGTCCTAAATCTATCCTTGTCTTTTGCGCGTGTTTCCTTCACTATCCTCCCACACCTTTGAACGTGCCCTGTTCCCATATGTGAACCTTTTGTGTGCCTTCTACTAAGTGTCATACTTTTACTCGCTCAACAATGTCTAATGGAATTATACCCTTAGATCACTCGCACGATGGATGCAATAGATGACCCAAGCAAGTAGTTGGAAAACATTATTAATACGGTGAATGCTAAGGGTGATGAACTAGGATTTGAAGAGGTGAGCACCTTATTAGGTGACCTCTCACAATAGGCCCATGGTGAGGTGGATGCCTAGGAGAATATTGAGGCATACATAAGGAAGGATTTCCCACTCATTCATCAACAATAAAAAAATTCTTCTTCATTTCTCCATTTATTTTTTTCCATTTCTCATTCTTCATTCTTTATTCTCTAGTCCCACCATTCTTTATTCTTTGGAGAGGATGTCTCCGAGGAGGGATAAAAATCTTAGTGTGGGGAGATGTTGGGCCTTAGAATTTTGACTAAGTTTGAAAGGGCACGTGCGCATTCAGGACCAGTGAAGGGGATGGGAATGCATGGAAAAGCACGTAGGATAGGGGTTTTAGAAGGGTTTAATAGAAACCATGACACATGCATAAGGCAGAGAAAAGGATTTCAGGACTTAGTCATATTTGTCTTTCCAAGAGGCACTTGAGGAAAAACGTGACCTGACTAGGTGTGCTAAGTGGATAAGGTGATAGCCTGGTGACTTGGTGGTCAAGGAAAGAATATTCCATGCATGGAACATTCCCGAAGACATCATTACAGAAAGTGGGGAGCTTAGATTAGAAGAATCATGCTCCATTGGAGGACCACCTTAACACTTGGAAACTGATTTGCTACTTCAGGAAGGCATGACGGTGGGTGTTAAACCTATTTATAGAGATGCTCGGGTAGAAGAAAAGGGGGTGATAGATAGAGGAAGAGAAGAAGAGGGCCATGGTGTAATGAACCATACTAGAGTAGGTGAAGCCCTGCGAAATGAGTAGAAGATTCTAGGGGTTGGGGTTCTCATTAGAGGACTATAGGAATGTTATCATATCTAGGGGAATGGGTCTGTTAAATTTTTGTAATAGGGAAGAATAGCTAGAGCTTCGATGCGTGAGTCATGATATATCGGTCTGATATGACCCTTTTGGATGTAATATGGTTACTAAACTATGATCAACATAAATATATGGTTTTATTCTAAATATATTGTTCATGGGTGTAAACCCTAGTGCCTTTTTCTTTATGTTATGGATCAGATCTACTATCTATATGATGTTTCTTTTATGGGTATGTTGGTGTAATGATTCATCATATGATTTCAGAATATATGCATGATCATTTACTTTTCTACACTTAATCCATCATCAATGACAACATCTTCTCACAATGCTCACATAAAGGAGGGGCTTGGCACCCACGTGCACCTCGTGTGAATACTCGGTTCTCATTTGAGTGACAAGCTAGTGTGTATGGGGTTAGAAGGTTATTCTATGGGCATAAAAATGACTACAAGACCTATATATGTAATTTCAATAGGGGAGTAGACATTTTATTTGGGGTCCAATAACTTACTACCTTGGGAACTATTGAGATGAACTTATAATACTTATTCATGAAGTTCCATTCTTAATACTGTACTTTTGAACTATGAATGATGAAGGAAAATCCTCCACACTTGGTAAGTTCTCATAAAATGTAGAAAAATATTAAGAATGGTATAAATGGGTTTGTGACACAACTATTTCCTCTAGAATCTTAACCATAAAAAGGTCCCATACCATCATATCTATAAGTAATTGTGAATGAGCACTCAATCAATTTTAGATATATGCCAAAAGGGTTACCTACTAAAAGAGATCATGATCACATTATTCAACTAGTATGAGTAACCCAACCATCCAATATTAGAACTTATAAGTACCCTTATCAACATAAGAGTAAGATTAAAAAGATGTTACATTAATGATGGAATTAGTTATTATTTTCCATAGTTAGTGTTGGTACCCAAATTGATTCTCCCTTTCAGAATCGAGAAATCTTTGTAGTTTGAACAAAATGCTTGGAGACAGATAAATCAGAGTGGGATTCATTTTGTAGGGGAAGGATTTAATTGACTCTTCATTCACTTAGGCATGGAAGAAATGGATGACACTGTGTATAGGGTTTGACCTACCCTAACTACTTTAGGTTGTACCTTCAACCAAGGTGAGAGGACCCATTTTGTAACCTATATTGGTGGATAATGTCTACTGATTTGTAGTATTTTTCTTTCCTTTCACAAAATTTATAGGAGATCTTCGAAGGTATGGTCAATACAACATAGTCTAACTCCCACGAGTTGTCACTTTAGAGGATAAAGAAACCTTCTAGACAAGATCTAGGTTACTAAAGGCTGTGGTAAAAACTGATTGCTCCTGCATATTGATGTAAGGGATGGGTAAATCAATGAATTTCCTCAAAGCATTTATGAAGACACGGTGCTGGGGGTAGTTTATGTATGGTTCATCTCTGGATATGTATTTTATGGTTAGGAAGTTAAGCAAGATAAATTTGATTATACCAAATATACGAGAATTTAAACAAATGTTAACAAATCTAGAAGGAAAAAGACGAATATCTTCAAATAGTAAACATGAACCTTTAACTAGAAAATTATGCATCTATGAAAGCTCAAAGACACATGTATTCACACATTATTCAAGGTTTTAACACAAGAACTCATGTTAAAGACTCAATTAAACTTTAGAAAACCCCTGCTATATCATGCTCATGATACAATCATAAACTGAAAAATAATTTGTATCACTGAAATGAAAGTAAATTGAATTTAAATTCTTATTGCATTATGAAATGAAATCTCTCTTCATAATGTAATTGCAAATGCCACAATACTTGTCATGAGGATGATATTTTGTGTGATTTCAAAGGATTTCTAATGTAAGACTACAACAAGCACATAGATAACTATTAAAAATATCTCAAGATGAAAATGGACATAACACAGTTCATTGATCTACACGAATTACTCAAGGTTTCTCAAATTTGATCAAAAAGGGAAAGTTTGTTTACAATCTCAAAGTTTTTTCAATGGCTATACATTTGCAACCAACTTGACATGATCAATTTTGAAAGGCACACAAGAAATAACTGGTTTCTCAGAAAGTTTTCCTAGAAAAATGGCTTCTCTTGGCTCTTCTCTCCTTTTTCTCTCTGACTAAATTTCAAAAGAATTAACCCCCTTTTGGCATGGCCTTTTCATACTTTTATATCATTCGCTTTACTTCAAAGCTTTCCCCCAAAAACAAGAATATTCCAAGGAATACTTTGTTTGTTACAAAAATGTTCTAGAAAGTGATATTTATGAACTTTATCTCATATGGCCAAGTGTACAAAATGTGAGTCTTTTCGATGTATTTCATCTACATCTGGCTAGGTCATCCGGTCTTCACTTTTGGTAGGTTATCTAAAACGTTCCTTCTAATTTTGATTAAAAATCATTTCAGATTGATCACTGAGCGTCTCCATATGCTTTTTGACATGATGCACACCTATGCTCATTTCTTGAAATCCTTCTTGGGATTAGCACACTTCACTTCATATATTATTGGTTTAAATGCCATACATGATGTTTTCAAATCATCATAATTTACCAGTTATGCTCATCTATACTTTCCTTTAGTTTTTAATTTTCCCTTGTGTGAACTAAGAAAGATCCTTCTCATCTCAAGGGAAATATTTTTCCAGACCAGAGATATGTGTCACCTTTGGGTTATAAATCTCAATCCTACCCTCTTGCAATTATGTATCTCTTTCCTAATTTTGGGTATAGCAGAATCTTTACCAGAAAAATGGAAAAGACACTTGTGGCACATAGCTTGAAAGAAATCTCTTTGGAAGATATGAATCATATCTTCAATCTAAGTGGGCCATACGAGGCCTTTGTTAGGGACTTATTTGAATTAGAATGTGCAGGAGACATAAGAGGACCTCTGACATATCAACAAGTCCACTTAGCACTTTTAACCAGGCGATTCAGAATCAATCCTGTATTTGCATCTTTCCAAGTCATGTATTTCCATCTTTTTAGATGGGAGCATATGAAAACACTTGAGGATTTAAAAAGATACTAGGTTGAGAGGAGGCCTTAGGTCTCTAGGAAAACCAATTTTCAATGCCCCTTCTTATGCAATGAGGAATTTGTGTCAAAAGAAATTCCTAAGGAATCATACATATTGTATGACAAAACCTCCATTGATACGGCCTGCCATTTCCAACAAAGTGAATGAGTTGGAGAAAAGGATTCATTCCTTGGAGAAGAAACATGAAGAAAATGTGCCTCTGCCACTAGGTCTAGTAGTAACACTACCTTCAAGCAAGAGGAAGGAGAAACACAAACTCAGTCTCCAGTCATCATCTCGGATGGAGAAGAAGATCAATCTATTTCTACTCACCGCTCAAGGGCAGCACTTTCTTTAGCTCAGGATAGTAGAGGAAGGTTTGCAACTTAGATATCTACACATTTGATGCATTGTGCCCCTTGTTCTGAGTGGGAATTTCAAGGACCTCAGCTAATTCCTTCTCCTAGGGAAAACCCACCTTTCTCCAGGACATGGGAAGCAAGAACTAGTTCCAAGCCTCACATTTCATCCAATCACCAACATGCAATAAACCCCTCCTATCATTCCAAACATCCCCTTGTCACTCCAAACATCCCTCCTCAAAGTAATCTTGGCAAGTCAACCCTTCACAAGGGGAAGGGGAAAACAACCTTCTTTTCAGGTGGTCTAGACCTCTTGGATTGGGTATCATCCGACCAAAAGAGAATTGAGCTTGAGGAGATTATGGGCCACCCTAGGATGACATTGGAATATTTGATGGACATGGGGATGTCTAAGGACTTGGTAGGGTTGATTGTCTTCATACAAACAACACAGGCTCGAGATGAGTTTGTACTGAGGAAGAAAAACTTTTGAATAAACTTCCCTTACTAAGGGAAATTATGAAGTAGGACTAAAGAATGTTTAGGTGTTATTCTCCTTTCATTGTTTTGATTTTTGATATATGTACATCTCTTTTTGTCATGGGTAAGGGCCCCTATAGAACCCTATCTTGTTTTTTCTTTTTCAACATTACAAGTAATACAAGGATGTCAATAGTTCACATATCTATTTCAAATGTATATGAAATTTTAATCTAATCCACTATGAACTACTACATCTTTTTAACTTGTAATTGAAACAAAGAAACAATAAAATTTCATAGAGATAATTACATTTAATGTATCAGAAATATCAATTTCAAAATATCAGTTCAATGGAGTATGAAAAGAAAATACAAAAAGAGGAAGAAAGTGCTTAAACATGTTCATCATCTTTTGTGCCAGCATCCTCCTCCTCTTCACCCTTTTCCTCTGCATCTTGCTCTTCTGGTAATCTGGCCACATAGGCATCATACCTCTGGAATAATTCATTTACTTCATCCTTGTCAGGTCCAAGGTGATGCTGGAAAATCAATGTTTTTCTTGATATTAAGTCCAAACATTGAGCCATTTTTTGCTTATATTCTAGTGGCCTTGTTTTCAATTCCTCAATCCTATTCTCAATATTCATCATAATTTTAACAGTTTCAAAGGAGAAGTCATCTGTTTGGATATTACTTTCAAAGGAATTAAACAAGAAATCAAGTCTTAAATCCCCATAGCTCTTTTTGGACTTATCCACTACCATGTCCTCTAATCTTCTATCAATGGCATCAAGTAGATCATCAACCCAGTTCCTTCTGACTTCAAGCTTCTTCTTGATTCCATTTAAGGTATGTAACCTGATTTTTGTCAATTCTTCTAGGGCATATTGACTCCCTTTATATCTTATTAGTACGATGCCTTCTTTATCAACCAAACCCTCACTAAGATAGGTTATGCATGTTGGTGTGTATTATTTTCCACATCATTAGGTGAGTCATCTCACTTAGGTGAGATCGTAGGTCCATGTGTCATTTAGGAGTCCTCATGATATTCTCTTATGTGTCATTGCATCGATTGCATTATATGTGTCATTGGAGTTACACTTATATTTTGGGAATGTAACTCCCCCTCTCCACTTGAGTTGTCATGATTGCAACACTGGGGATTACTTAGCACCTCCTATTTGTACACCCTTTTGGATCTATGAGATAGAGGAGTGTTTTATGGCTTATCAAGGTTCTTCCCATTTGTTGAA
The DNA here is from genome assembly GCA_018340775.1 of Taxus wallichiana var. yunnanensis. Classification (NCBI taxonomy): domain Eukaryota; kingdom Viridiplantae; phylum Streptophyta; class Pinopsida; order Cupressales; family Taxaceae; genus Taxus; species Taxus wallichiana. Next base: position 255,695,216 of record CM031234.1, read on the forward strand.
TCTTTGCACACACATTCAATTGATGCTCGCTCCTCCCGAGATCTCTTCACACTGTTGTTCGCACATCTATTGATGTGCACATCCTCCCTCGTGATCCTTGCTTGTGGGTTTTTGTACCCTCTTACATGGTATTAGAGCAGATCTTGTGGATCCGCGCACTCTTTGACATTGCTCTTGTGTTTTCCAGCTTTTGGCATGATCTACAAATTTCGTTGCATGTGTCGTAATGGATATTCCGATTGTGCTCTTCTGGCATTGATTTGGTTTGTTTGGGTTGTTTGATTTTCTGGTGTTTTTGAGATTCTAGTGGTTGTCTTTTTGGGTTATTTGTGTACTCCTTGCTGGTTACGATTATGTTCAGGTCCAAGGAGGAATACAAGTTTATTATGTTGAAGAGCCATTCTAATAGCTCACCATACTCTCGTTGGTAGACAACTCATTTTCCTACACGCTGCTCAGTTCATAGTTCGAAGTGGCCCTTGCTTCATTGCTTGTTCACCTATGTTGAGACCTCTACACTCCTCCACTTCTACACCATTGGCCCAAATTCTGGCTCGAAGGTTGGCCATCCTAAATTTCCTCACAACTCATCTTGGCTCTCTTATTGCACGTTGCTCAAGTCTTACCTATACTGGCTCGTGCTTGGTTGTAACCACCTTGTAACTCCATCTGGATCCCTTGGCTCATTCACTACTCTCTATATTTGTTTTTGGATCTCCACACACTCATGGTAGTCTGTACCTACATTTGGAGTCCATGTAACCATTACAAAGCCTCTCAACACATGGACCACTCGCCAAGTTTCACAGCTAACCCGACATGCTAAACACTCAACTTGATAGCTCAATGACCTCTCATTCTGGCATCATTCGTTTCTCTATTCTCAACCGGTAATCGTTTCTCTGCTCATTTGGTAACTAAGCCAAATCATTCTGGAATCAGCCATTTCTCTCAATCTGCTCATTCTAGCATTGTTTGGCCTTCATCGTTTGTTGTGCAATCAATAATTTCTTCTTCTCTCCATCGTCCTTGACAAGTGTTCTTCAAACCATTTCACTACCATTCAACATTGAACCACTGTCTAACACACTGTCACCACGTGGCATTGAATCCTTAGATGGTTACACCTCTTCAGGCTCGGACGTGTTCACGAAGCTCATCAACTTCCCAGCTTGCCAATAGAGGTAGCTTCCAACTTGGTGCATCCATGGCTTGACACCTCATGTGAGCCCATCCCTTTTAGAATTGTTCGGTGGTTAAAACAATCCCTTTTTTAATGTTTTGAGGTTAAAAACATTCACTTTTGGCATTGTAATAATTTTAAGGCTCTAATTTTGCTTGTATTAATGCCCTTCCTATGCATGTTGAAGATGAAGGGTGAGGTCTAGGGTTGGCGGGAGCTTAACTACCCCACGACCCCTAGCAAAAAAACAAACCCTATCTAAAATTTGATGCCATTTCCAATGAGTACCCTTTTAAACGACACCCTTTGCACCAATTTTGGGCACTTTTTCCTCTCTTGTGCCTCGGTCATAATATTTTCTTTTAGGCACTCAAAACCTTCTAGAAATGACACCATTGGATAGAGCTCTTTCTCAGCTTTCCAGAAAGGTAAAGTTTTCCTCCTAACTCCATGTATTTTTGAAGTTATGGCTCGGCGGAGTTTTTTGGAAAAATTTCCCTGAAAGGCCCGCGGCCAATGAGATGCCGCCACGTGGCACCTAGAGTGGTGGAGTGTGGGAAATTTTGGAAAATTTTCCAAATGACCAAAAAGGTGCAAAAATTCAAATTTTTGCCCATTGACCCGATTTGGCCCTGTTTTGCCCTAAAACTTCAAATGGCCATATCTTTCGATCCAGAGCTCGGTTTTCACGTTCTTTATATCAATGGAAAGCTGGTGAAATTATCTACAAGATTAGGGTAATTTTTGCATTTTGATGGAGTTTGGAGAGATAAAATTGAAAAACACCTGGCACGTGGTCATGGACAGAAATGACGTTTCAACCACCGTTTTTAATGAAGAATGGCTCGCATTCTCTCCCAGCATGGCTAAAAATGTTAGGGGATGGGTCTGTAAGGATGCCCATGCTATTTTGAATGTGTTTTGGTCAATGGTTGAATCCCTTCCATGTTTTCCCGTGTTTCTCTCTCCTAGGCTCGTCCCTTGCACTGTAAAAGCTAGATTTGGCTCATTTTCAAAGGGTTGAACATTTTTTGTGTATTGCAGGTCCCCTTTCTCACCTTGGAAGTGATTTTGGTGGAATATCAGACCTTTTCTAAGAGTTGCAACTTTATTTTGCCTCTCAGGTGTTGTAATGCAAGTGATTTTGATGATTAAAATAACAATACAACCTCTGTGATTAGTTTTCATCCTCTGCTGTGTTGTTTGGTTAATTTATGATCCTTCATTACAATTATCAGTTTGTGCATGAGGTTCTTTGTTGCATTTTTATGGACTGTGTCAATCTGCAGAAGTAAAAAATGCTCACCACTCCTTTGGTGCATCACCTATTAGCATTAGTTTTAGCTTTTTTGCATTCTCTATCTCTGTCTCCTTTGGAATTTAGGGTAGGGTTAGGAATATAGACCTCTGCAACTTGTAAGTGATAAATCTGACCAGAGGAATTGAGGAACCAACCTCTAAACTGGAGATTCCTTTCTCATTTTGCAAGTCCCACACTTGGGGAAAGGATTCAATGTTGTGCAATCACATTGGATGCTAGTATGATCAAACTAGAAATCGATCAACATCCGAGAAGTCTTTGCTGATTTGCAACAATAGTTTTGGCATGCCGGTGGGACCTTAGAGGTCTTCATCTTCATTGCAAACAAAATTGATGTGCATTTGTTGCAAGTTTCTTGCTTTAAAAGAGCTATAAATTACACATCTGGCGACTCGAGGAAGAAGAATCAGCTGGTTTTAGCGTCTGTGCAGAGACTGAAAACTCATGAGAAGAATCAACACAAGGTCAAGAGCTGGAGAGGAAGAGGTGTTGTTTGAATATCTGTAGTTATCTCCAAGAATAAGGCAAAGTGGGAGGAGAATCCAAAGGTCTCCATCTCCACCAAATAGAACTCTCTCAACTCCTCCACCTAGTAGGCCTTTCATTCAATCAACAAGGGTTCTAAGGCCAATCAGAATGGCACAAAACAACCCCTATGTCAATTTCATTGGCAGTAGCCCACTTGCTCTCAATGCACAAAATCCAATCCCAGTTGCAGCATTGAAGAACATTCCATACTTCATTGGAGAAAATCAGACCTCACCTGGTGATCATGTTAAGGATATTGCTAACATTTGTGCAATCCATGAGATCAATGAGATGCAAGATTCTTTGTCAGCTGCTGGCATCTTCATTCAAAGGAAAGCTTTGTGATGGTTCGGGAGTCTTGCCTCGGGTTCTATTCAAAATTGGAATCAGCTATGTATAGCCCTCCATGAGCGAGTTTGGGGAAAAGGAGACAACTTGTCCCTTTTGGAGCAGTGACAACTATCAAAAAGAGCTCCCAATGAGCGGTGGTGATTTTAATTTCAGATTTCAAAGGACTTGGGAGAGAATTCCAGTGGCAGTCAGGCCAACAGTAGAAGGTGCTTTTCTTTATTACCTTAAAGCTTTAAATTCTGATATTTCTATGTTAATTCAGTCCATGGGAGGCACAACTATCCCCATTGCTTATAGCATTGCCATTAGAGCTGAAAATTGTTTGATTCAAGCTAGCAAAGCTGGCTCTGAGCCTCGATGCCATTATTTCCAAGTTTAGAGAGCCCAAGTACTAGCCAAGTGCCTAATTTAGCTTCTATTCCCACTCCTAGAAATCAGAATTCAAGTGAAGCTTCCACTTCATCTTCTAGTGCCTCAAATGAACTTCAAGAAGTCATGAAGCAATTGCAAAATCTAGGTAATGAGCTGGTTACACTCAAAAGGCAGCAAGCTCAAGGTTTTAGACCTTCCTTCCAGCCTCAAGCTCAGCCTAACAGGTAGCCATATCAACCTCATAGACCACCCAATCAGCTGCAAATCTAAATCAAGCAAGGCCTCCTGCCAACAGACCATTTCAGCCCTATAATCCCAATGCTACATCTGCATCTAAAGCATTAGTGCCAGTACAAAACAATATAGCTCAAGAGTATGATTGGTGTTTCCCATGCAATGAACCTCATAACCAGTCCATGTGCTTCAATGGTGCCTTGAATCAAGCATTAATGGTGACAACAACTGGTGTGGAGGGTGAAGGTAGTCAAGGAAATAACCAGCAACAAGAAACATTCCAGCAGCAATCAGCTCCAAATGATACCACACTTGTAAACTGGCAGGCAGAAGATTTTTGTGGCATGAATCAAATGATTTCCCAAAGTGTTGCAGCCAACACAAGGTCAAAGAGAAGAAATTTGGGTGAAGAACAGCCATTGGCCCCAAGTAATTCATGACCTTCTGTCACTCCACAAACTATTGGCAAACAAAATGCAATCCCAAGCATGCAAGGATTGCCTAAAACAGCCCCTAGGCCAACCCAAATGCCAGTTGTTGCTGCCCATGTGCAAGGAATGAATGTGCAGGCCAAGGGACAGAGAGGGATACTTCATCTCCATTCAGTATCATTGATCAGATGAAGAAGACAAATGTAAACATATCAATGTGGGAATCACTATCTATCCCGAGGCCAAAGAGATTTGCTACAAGCTGCCATGAAGGGTGGTCAACTTCAAATCAGCAAGTCAAATGCAAGAGAAGGTGCTCACAAATGCTGCCCTGACTGGGGAATCATGGAGGACAGCAAGGTAAAATATTGAAGCCCCCTCCATTCTATGTTTCATTGATCATTGGGAACCAATTAGTACACAATTGCATGATTGATTCTGGGGCAAGTAGTTCAGTAATGCCCAAGCAAATAGCTGATCAGTTGGGAATTCAGTATGAAACCATATCCAAAGGGGTGGTGCAGTTGGATGGGACAGTAACAATAGTCGGGGTGATTAAAAACTTGAGTCTTACTTTGCATGCCTGTCCCAACGTGGTTGTTTTGCAAGATGTCTCAGTAATAGACCTTCCACCACTCTTTGCCCTATGTTTGTCAAGGGATTTCACATAGCTAAGATTGGAGGTTACTTGTCTGCTGATTGGTCACACATGTTGTTCAGAACAAGATATGGAACCAAAGCCACAATCAGGTCTGAACCTATTGCAAACTTTCACATTGAGCCTTACACTCCAAGTCAGATTAATGCCAATTGTTCAGCGTTTGATCAAGAAGATTATCCAAGCACTGATGAAGCTGACACCAAGGTAGGAAGCATCCCAGATCTAACTCTTGATGAATGGGCAAGCAAGGTGCATGCTTTTGATCCTTATCAAGAAATAGAAGAATCTGAGCTGGGAGTCTATTGCATACATGAAGAAAATCAGCCTATTCCTAGCATCACCAAGCCAAACCACAAAGATGACAATGAGGTATGGCAGTTGTTTTTTGATGGATCAAGGAGTAGACAAGGTGTAGGAGGGGATCCATTGGTTTCACCTCAAGGAGTTAAGTATTATTCAGCTTTTAGATTTCAGTTTGCATGCTCTAATAATAACAACTGCTGAATATGAAGCCTTGGTGCAAGGGCTGCATTGGGCAATCAAGAGAGGAATAAAGAACTTGCAAGTCTTTGGTGACAGTGAGTTGATTGTCAACCAAGTCAAGGGGCAGCATGCTGTCAAGAATGATCTACTCAAGTGCTACAAGAACAGGGTGTGGGACCTCATTGAAGATTTTGAGGGTTTTGGCATCAAATCCATTCCTAGGAAAGAGAACCAAGCCGCTGACAGGCTTGCAGCAGTTGGGGCAGCCTTTGACGTTGTGGAGAGCATTCAAAAAGACAAGGTACAGCCAAACATCCATGTGATTGTGAGGCCTTCAGTGCCAGATAACAATGTAAGTTGGCAAGTGTTTGAAAATGATCAGCAAATCATCCATTTCTTGCAAGAAGAGGCTGAATTCTCAGCCAAAAATCAGGAAAAGTTAGAGCAGCAGTATGGTGACCAAGTGGTGCAGCTGAGAACCAACAAACTACCAAAGGGACTTATTACTTTGGAGTCCATTTTCAATCCTAATGATCAGTTTAGGAAGGAGAAAGCAAACATCCAAGTGAAGGGAGAAGATTCAGTGTCCATCTCAGTAGAAAGAGGCAAATCACTCCAAATTGGTAAGATGACAACTGAGCAAGAAAGGTATGAGTTCATACAACTTTGTCAAGAATTCCCTGATGTGTTTGCTTGGAGCTATGAAGATTTGAAAGGTTTGATCCGAGTTAGCTCAACACACCATTGAATTGGATCAAATACTAAGCCCATCGAGGTAGAAACAAAGGCGAGTCACCCCCACATGGAGCCTCTCATGAGAAAAGAATTGAATAAGTTGATAGAATCAAGAATCATATTCCTATCAAGCATTCTAGTTGGGTTGCCAACTTGGTTCGATCGAAAAGAAGAGTGGGGAAATCAGATTGTGTGTTGACTTGAGAGATTTGAATAGAGCATCTCTCGAGGATCATTATCCACTTCCTTCCATGGAGCAGATTTTACAAGTTGTTCTTTGGCTCAGAGAGGTTTTCACTACTTGATGGCTATTCGGGGTATAATCAGATTATGGTGAAGGAAGAAGATCAGTTCAAGACAGCCTTTACAACTAAATGGGAACTTATGCATACGGGAAAATGCCATTTGGGTTGTCCAACGCTGGAGCTACCTTCAAAGAGCAATGGACATGGCGTTCAAAGGTTTGATTAACAACATTGTCTTGATATATCTTGATGATATCACTTTTTTTTCAAAAATACATGCAGACCACCTCTTTCATTTGAGACAAGTGTTCCCAAAGGTGTAGAAGATTTGGAGTCTCCTTGAATCCTAAAAGTGTGTTTTCTAGCCCATGAAGGAAAGCTCCTTGGCCACATTGTCTCAAAGAAGGATTAGCAATTGATCGGAAAGAGTGAAGCCATAAGAGCACTTTGCCATTGCCAAGCCACAAGAAGGCCCTTCAAAGTTTCTTGGGAAGAATAAATTTTGTTTGGAGGTTTGTCCCAAATTTTGCAGCCCTTGTCAGACCTATCACCAAGATGCTAAAGAAAAGCATGGCTTTCAAATGGACAACAGAAGGAAAGGAAAGTTTTGAAGCAATCAAAGAAGCCATCTCTCAAGCCCTGACTCTCATCAACCCGGATTTCTCCAAGGATTTCATCCTCTATGCGTTTGGAGGTGATGATACTATTTCTGCAATTTTGGTACAATGAGAATAAAGACAATGATGAGCAGCCAATTGCTTTCTTCAGCCAAATCTGGAGGACTATGAGGTGAGATATTCTTTCATTGAGAAGCATGTTCTTCTTGTGTAATCAGGAGCTTGAAGAAATTCAAGCATCTAGTTTCAAACAATAAGGTCCAATTGCTGGTTTCTCATGCGGGGTTAAAGACTTCCTCCTCAACAAAGACTTGAATGAAAAAAGGGCAGGTTGGATTACTCGTGTCATGGAGTATGACATTGAGATCAAAGTCACCAAGTTGGTAAGAGGAAAAGGATTGTGTGAGCAGCTGATCTTGAGCAAACAAGAGGAATCATGCAACGAGAAGGAGGTTGTTTTGGCGTTGCAAGACAGCCATGAGCAAGGAAGCACTCAAGAGGAGAATGATGGTGTCCCCACTCCTTGCTGGACCCAAGGTATAATGCACTTCCTAAGCACAAGTCTATGTCCTCCAGAGATGAACAAGACCCAAAGAAGACACTTCAGGTTGCAAGCTGTCCCATATGCCCTTGTTGATGGTGTTTTATTCAAAAGAGATGTGAATGGAGTACTGTTGAGATGCATTGGTACAAATCAGATTCATAAGGTCTTTGGAAGAGTTCCATGGTGGACCAGTGGTGGTCATTTTGCACCAAGAGTGACAGCTCTAAAGATCATGAGGGCTGGTTATTATTGGCCCAAGATTTTCATGATGATTGTTATGCATGGATCAAGAGGTGCAAGAATTGTGCATTTTTCACAGGTAAAAGAGAGGCTAGCTGCCCTCCCATTGCATCAATTTAGTTGACCAGCCATTCATGCAATGGGGTTTAGACTTCATTGGAGTTATTAATCCCAATCGAGCCAAGGGCACAAGTGGATTTTAATACCCATGATTACTTCACCAAATGGTGAAGCGGTAGCACTCGAGGAAGCAAATGAATCTAGCATCCTAGACTTCTATGAGGGAATAGTAACCAGATTTGGCATACCAGCTCTGATAATATCGGATAATGCATTGGCATTCATTGGATCAAGGTATTTGAATGGGCTGTCAAGAACAGGATCTACCTAAGTACTTCATCAAACTATTACCCCCAGGGTAATGGCCAGGCTGAATCTACAAACAAGAACTTGTTGAGGATCATTAGGAGGACTCTTGATGAGAATCAGAGGTCTTGGCATACCAAATTGAAATCAGCCTTATGGGCTGATAGGATAACTCCTTAAAGATCTACAGGTAACTCTCCATTCAAGCTTGTTTATGGAAGAGAGGCAATTTTCCCATATCACTTGAGTTGCCAACATTGGAACTCATGAAACAGTTGGAGTTGTTGGAGTTTGAGCCCATGGAAGTCAGATATGCAGAATTGATGGAGCTCCAAGAAATCAGAAATCAGGCATCCCAAGCAATGGAGAAGGATCAAGCTTTGATAAAGAAGACCTTTGATAGAAAGGCCAAGAACAGATCCTTCCAAGTTGGAGATCTAGTGTTAAAATGGGATGCGGATAGAGAAAAACCGGGAAGGCATTCAAAATTTGATGCCATTTGGAGTGGCCCATACATGGTCACAAAGTGTAAGGACAACAATGCTTTCCAGTTGTCTTCATTGGATGGCGAAGAACTAGATTCCAGTCAATGGAATCCATCTGAAGCATTGCTACTGAAGGAAATGCTTCACCTGTACATATTAGTTTAGGTTTTCATTCCTCCAGTGCTTGTGCACATTGTTTCTTTGTAGATTAGTTTTCTTTCCCTAAGTGCTTTGGCACAAGCTTGTTATTCCTGGAGATGTGTTTGCAGGCCTTGCTCCATCAGGTGATATTCCATCTTCCTCCTTGTAGTGTTCTAGTCAGTTGGGGTATCAAACAGAGAATTCAATGACTCCATACCCAATGGATTGCTTCAGGAAACTGGTAACTTCATCCAGCAGGCAGATGACCCCTCTGAGTCGCCAAAATTGTTATCAAAATGTGCCCCTGCTCATTTTTTGTGGCTAACTCCTCTCATTTTTTCCTCTCTTGTGCCTCAGTCATAATATTTTCTTTTTAGGCACTCAAAACCTTCTAGAAATGACACCATTGGATAGAGCTCTTTCTCAGCTTTCCAGAAAGGTAAAGTTTTCCTCCTAACTCCATGTATTTTTGAAGTTATGGCTCGGCGGAGTTTTTGGAAAAATTTCCCTGAAAGGCCTGCGGCCAATGAGATGCCACCATGTGGCACCTAGAGTGGTGGAGTGTGGGGAAATTTTGGAAAATTTTCCAAATGACCAAAAAGGTGCAAAAATTTGAATTTTTGCCTTGACCCGATTTATTACTGTTTTGCCCTAAAACTTCAAATGGCCATATCTTTCGATCCAGAGCTCGGTTTTCACGTTCTTTATATCAATGGAAAGATGGTGAAATTATCTACAAGATTCAGGGTCATTTTTGCATTTTGATGGAGTTTGGAGAGAAAATGAAAAATGCCTCGGCGCGTGGTCATAGACGAGAAATGACGTTTCAACCACCGTTTTTAATGAAGAATGGCTCGCATTCTCTCCCAGCATGGCTAAAAATGTCAGGGGATGGGTTTGTAAGGATGCCCATGCTATTTTGAATGTGTTTTGGTCAATGGTTGAATCCCTTCCATGTTTTCCCGTGTTTCTCTCTCCTGGGCTCGTCCCTTGCTGCATTGTAAAAGCCAGATTTGGCTCATTTTCAAAGGTTGAACATTTTTGTGTATTGCAGGTCCCCTTTCTCACCTTGGAAGTGATTTTGGTGGAATATTAGACCTTTTCTAAGAGCTGCAACTTTATTTTACCTCTCAGGTGTTGTAATGCAAGTGATTTTGATGATTAAAATAACAATACAGCCTCTGTGATTAGTTTTCATCCTCTGCTGTGTTGTTTGGTTAATTTATGATCCTTCATTACAATTATCAGTTTGTGCATGAGGTTCTTTGTTGCATTTTTATGGACTGTGTCAATCTGTAGAAGTAAAAAATGCTCACCACTCCTTTGGTGCATCACCTATTAGCATTAGTTTTAGCTTTTTGCATTCTCTATCTCTGTCTCCTTTGGAATTTAGGGTAGGGTTAGGAATATAGACCTCTGCAACTTGTAAGTGATAAATCTGACCAGAGGAATTGAGGAACCAGCCTCTAAACTGGAGATTCCTTTCTCATTTTGCAAGTCCCACTTCTTTAGTCAACAACAAAGAACTATCCTCTTCATGGAATACTTCACTCACGAGGTTACTCACCCTTCTTACTTAGGCCAGTTCCTACACCCACTAATCATTGTCATCCTTGACACACTGACCATGTTTTTGGTCACATGATGATTCATGTCTCTCGATCTCTCTGGTTTCACGTGGCGGAGACTCGGACTCTGGAGCATTCTTTAGTCCTCATCTACCACTCTGCTGATTCAGTGGTCTCCTCTTCATCTTCATGTGATGACAGTTCCATTGACAGACTTACTTGGTTCTACTTCTGATGACGAGGATTGTGCACCCAGTTCTGATGTTGAGAGTACTACAGAGGACTCTTCTCCTCCTTCTCTCACTATTCTAGAGAGTGTTGTCACCCCTCCCATCTCATCAGATATCAAGTAGTCTCCTACTAGGCCTCATACAGTCATCACACCCACCTCTTTTCCACCTTTAGTGTGTGAGGCCCCTTTCACTCCTCTACCTTCATTGGATGACTCATACCTATCTGACATCGCTCTTCTATTTGTTGAGCCCCCTCATTGGGATGAGTATCTACTTGACCTTGGTCATCTTTTCACAAATTACACTTGTGATGTACTATAGGTTCATCATCCATCTACAAGTATTTCAGAGGAGTTCATCATCTCCATTGTTGGGAGTGCCCCTTTTGGGACTCTTACCACTTCCACTTTTTGGAGACCTTCATTGATCCACCCTTGCTTGTGGATCCCTTTTCTATTGTGGGGGTTCATTACCTTCACATCACTTGGACATCCTTTCTGTGGGTGTTCACTCTTCACACTTTGATAGTTCTACACTTGTGACATTACCTTCGGTTCCTTTGCACTCACTTGCTAGACCTATGTCACACTTTCATGGACCAGACTCAGAGTTCTTTGTGTTGCTACCTTTAGTTTCCTTCATGGAGTGGGTGGACTTCCAGCATGTCATTTCTATCCTTCCTAAGGGCAAGCACATAGTTCAATGTGGGTGGCTCTTCTTTAATCTAGAGGCAGAGGATCTCATCATCGATATTCTTCTAGGAGACTTCCTAGAGCTGCAGAGTTCAGATCCGTCCATGGAATCTTCTACATTCCTCTCATCTCCCTCTTCTTCTCTCTTCTTCTTCTTTCTAAGAGATTGCCTCTTTTACATGGGTACCTTTATAGGCTTCATGGTGAGACCCATCCTTGGCATCTTTCTTAGATTAGAGAGTGGACTTTTCTCTCTTTTGGGGGAAGTTTTTCCCACTGGGTTTTCTCCTTTTACTCCACTTTTTGAGAGTTTCTTGTACATGGGTACCTCATCAGGATTTGTGCCGGGACCCATTTCTCATTTCTGACTTGCCACCTCATCCTAAGTTACGATGAAGGGGGTGTTGGTGTGTGTATTTTCCACATCATTAGGTGAGTCATCTCACTTAGTTGAGATTGTAGGTCCATGTGTCATTTAGGGGTCATTATGAGATTCCCTTACACGTCAATGCATCAGTGCGTCAGTGCATCATATACGTCATTAGGAGTTACACTTCTATTCTGAGAATGTAACTCCCCCTCTCTACTTGAGTTGTCATGATTGCAGACTCGAGGGTTACTCAAGCACCTCCTAAATGTACACCCCATTTGATCTATGAGATAGAGGAGATTTTTATGGCTTAACCTGTGAGTTACGCCAATGTTTCAAATCTTTACATGCACATTCTCAAGTTGATGCTTGCTCCTCTCGAGATCTCTTCATGCTACCATTTACACGTCTGTTGATGGGTACGTCATCCCTCATGATCCTCACTTGCGGGTTTTAAACCCTCTTTCACTATGACATGAATCCATACAATATAACATGTCTATATAGAGTAATTTTAATGGAAATATCACTAAAAAAATGCTAAGTACCTCATCATATCCACACCATAAGCCACACAAAGGCAATTTTTTATATAAATGAATTCATGGAACACACCACATTACTCAGTAAGTCCATTCGGGTGAGTAAAGATAAGGAGAATTTCCTTATGCTATATTTCTAAGCTCTGGTAGTTCAATGCCACGGTGTTCCCATAATAAAGTAAAAAGTAAGTGTATATTAGCTAAATTTGGGAGGGAGAATGGTGATTCATAATGGAATGGAAATGAGGAATCGTAATAGGTACAAAGTTAATACCTTTTTTAAATGGTTCTTCATTTGGGTATTCTCAAGGATGGGATAAAGTTTTAAATTCTAGGGATAATGTTGACATGGTTCTTCATCGATCTATACACTAAGGCATAGATAGAGTAGAAACCACAAGGAACTATGTACCATGGAAAAGTACACAAATATGTGAACCACTAAAAATATTTTTCCAACCATTGGAGAAGATGTGGTAAAAGGTAGAACTACAAAACATTAAAGGAAGTTGTGGATCACTTGGAATCTGCGAAACATTGTTAAAGTCATCGAAGAGTGAAGAAAGTTACGGAACAAAGGAAAATTCACATAATGAAGACAAACACCAGAATTAAAGATGTACATTCACTATCATAAGGGGTGGATATTGGGTATTGTATGAATTACATACTTATTGTAAATCATTGTAATAAAGATAGAGAGATATATACTAATAGAGATATACATTGAGATAGAGAGTCATATAAAAATATATGTACAAAGAAAAATATAAAGAGAAATAGTTGAGAAGTGAATAAAAATTAGATGATAAAATAGAAGAGAAGTGTGTGAGGATGAGAACAATTTTTATTTGTAATATGTTATAAATAATTAATACAAAGAAGTTGGTTTTTTCAAATAGTATATGTTCTTGTTATTTTATGGGTGTGCCTAATGTTCTAATCTATTATGAATCCCTATTCTCCGGCATATCCCTTACAAAAGGATAGACTACTTAATCCTCATGATAGCGTCGAGGCTTACGATAAATAATGATGGTGTATAAGGTAGAGGTATAAATACAAGTGGAGAAGAGGGATGGGATGAATAATGAGATGTCACAAGAGGTGGCATAGAAGAGATAACTAAGGGAGTAAATTATGGATCAGACATTATATAACTAATTAATGTAGTGTAATTCATAAGCTTATCCTTAGATTCAAAATCAAAGTATATGTCATCGTCATTCATGAGTTCATATACCTTTGGATAAAAGGTATGATGTGCGTCTTGTGGGTAAATATTGTTAGTGTAATGGTTATTTTCTTGCGACATTGTTCAAGCTATAATTAGGCTGATTATAGTATCTTTACTTTACCTTGATAATCATGTTTATGTTAGCATAGGATGCTTAATTTATAGTAACTTAGAAGTTGCCTTGATATGTGAATCTCTAATGAGATTACTATTATTATACTTACACACACACACACACACACACACACACACACACACACACACACACACACACACACACACACACACACACACACACACACACACACACACACACACACACACACACACACACACACACACACTTCCTGAAGATTTGTAGTCCCTCTTCCATATCCGAAATCTACAACCTATGACAAAATAAAGGAGAATAAAATAAGAGAGTGATGAAGAAAATAAGAAGGAAAGTAGAGAAATGAAGTGTTATCCAAAATAAGCCCATGCTTGTTTTGGTTAACTTGCCTTCATTCTTCCCTCCTTTTGCTGCAGGTATATTTTTGCAACTTTAAAGCACTCAAAAGTTCTTGGAGATGGCTTCATCAAATAGGATTTTTCTTCCCCTTTCCAGAAAGGTAAAGAAGTCCTCCTAACTCCAAATATTTTGAAAGTTATGGCTCGGCAGAGTTTTTTTGGGAATTTTCCCTAAGTAGGCCCTGAGAAAATTAGAAAGTACCACATGTTAGGTCGGAGCAGTGGGGGTGGAAGGTCTTCAATTTTTTTGGATTTTTGGTCAAAGTTTCTCAAAGGAAAAAATAGGAGCACATCCCCGCCGAGCAATGTGAAGGTGCCATATGTCCAGATTAAGAATGGAGTCGGATGGCGGAAGGATTTTGGAATTCTTTCCAAAGTGATGAAAAAGGTCAAATGCAAAAGTTGAACCACATCTTCACGTAGAATGAAATAGCACCACATGTCCATGTCGGTAGTAGAGGTCAGTCTCAGAGTAAATTGGGAAATTTTCCCAATGAAAAATTTAAAAGGAAAAAGGGCAAAATGTTGTTTTGAAACCCTTGTTAACAAAGGGCGACACATGTCACCATAAAAGTGGGGCACAGAGAATTTTTGTGAAATTTTTGCAATTTTAAAAAAGAGGGAAAATTTTCAAACTTCGGCCCGTGAACCCTAATTTTTCCTATTTTTTCTTGTTTTGCCCTAAATCTTCAGAGGGCCATATCTTTTGATCTAGAGCTCATATTTTTACGTTTTTGGTATCATTGGAAAGCTATTGAAATTCTCCACATGATGGACTATTAAATTTTGATTTTTGATGGGTTTGGTGGGATAAAAATGAAGAAATGTCTTTGACAAGGAAAAGATGTAGAACCCGACCCCAACCACCGAAATTGATGAAGTATGGTGCTCGTTTCTTCTCCAGCATGGACAAATGCATCAAAAAATGGATTTGTGAGGGTTCCCTTTCCATTTTAATGGATGTTGTTGGTTGGTGGGTGTAGAAAATCAATTTTCTTGCATTTTTCACCTTTTCTTCATTTTGCTTCATCATTAAAAGCCAGTTTTGGCTCATTTGTAAAGGGTTGGACGTTTTTGTTCTTGCAGACTCCCCTCTTCCCCTTGACATGTGAATTCGTAGAGTTTCAGGCCTCCCATTGGAACTGTAATACATTTTTTTCCTCTTTTCCATTGTAATACATCGTATCAAAAGCGGGAATGATAAAGCATGCTCTGTGAATGAATTTTCAATCCTTTCTTATGTTTATTGTTTCATTTTGATCCTTCATTACATTTTGGTAATTTGTGCATGTTCTAGTGTTGCATTCTTATGATCTCGTGTCATTTGCAAAACAGAGGTCCATCACTCCTTTGGTGTATCAACATTTTTTTACTTAGTTTTTTTCCTTTTACATATTTTAACCTTGTCTCCTTGGAATCTAGAGTAGGATTTAGCATTAAACCTCTACAAAATTCATGCATACACCTAAATAGAGGGGTAAGAACCAACTTTCTCTAGAGAGTTCTCTCACCTTGTAAGGTCCCACACCTTGGGAAAACTCAATGTTGTGCAATCACACTAAATGACCCAATTCTGAACTGTAAATTTGAAGGTCATTTAGGGGTGCTGTAGATTTTCACTAACAGTTTTGGCATGCCCGATGGGACCTTAGAGGTCTTCATCTTTATTACAAAAATTTTATGTGCAATTGTTGTAAATTTCTTTCTTGAAAGAGCCCTGATTTGCACATCTGGTGACTCCAAAAGGATAGAATCAACTGGTTTCAGTAGTCCAAGCTTGAAGATTCATGAGAAGGTCCAAACAAGGTCAAGGACCAGAGAAGAGGGATTGTTTAACTATCTACAATTATCCCTAGAAAGAGGAGAAAGAGGAAGAAGGATTCAAAGGTCTCCATCTCCACCAAACAGAACTCTATCAACTCCTCCACCTGGTAGACCTTTCATCCAATCAACAAGGGTTCTCAGGCCAATCAGAATGGCACAACCCAATCCTTATGTCAACTTTACTGGTAGTAACCCACTTCTCTCAATGCACAAAACCTAGTTCCAATTGCAACATTGAAGAACATCCCATACTTTACTAGAGAAAATTAGACCACCCCTGGTGATCATGTCAAAGACATTGCTAATGTTTGTGCAATCCATGAGATTGTTGAGATGTAAATTGTTGTCAAATTGTTGGCATCTTCATTCAAAGGGAAAGCCTTGCAATGGTTCAGGAGCCTTGAGGCAGGCTCTATCCAAAATTGGAACTAGTTGTGCATAACCCTCCATAACCAATTTGGAGAGAAAGGGGACAACTTATCTCTATTGGAGCAATGTGACCAACTATCAAGAGAGATCCCAATGAGTAGCTAACAGAATTCAATTTCATATTTCAAAGAACATGGGATATAATCCCATTAGCAGTGAGGCCAACATCTCAAGGTGATTTCTTATACTTTCTCAAGGCTTTAAATTCTAACATTTCTATGTTGATCCAATCCATGGGAGGTGCAACTATACATGCAACTTACAACATCACCATTAAGGCTGAGAATTATTTGATCCAAGCTGGTAAACTTGCACCTAGGCCTCCTATGCCCTTATATCCAGAGTTGGAAAGCCCAAGTACTAGTCAAACACCTACTTTAGCTCCTATTCCCACTCCTAGAAATCAAAGTTCAAATGAAACTTCTACTTCATCCTCTAGTGCCTCAAATGAGTTTCAAGAAATTATGAAACAATTGTAAATTTTGGGCAATGAGATGGTTACGCTCAAGAGGAAACAAGCTCAAAGTTTTATGCCTTCTTATCCGCCTCAAAATCAGCCTAATAGACAACCATATCAGCCTAATAGGCCACCCAACCTAGCTGTAAATCAAAATTAAGTAAGGCCTCCTACCAATAGACCATTTCAGCCCTATAACCCCAATGTTGCATCTACCTCTAAAGCCTTAGTACCAATGCAAAATAATATAGTGCAAGAGTATGACTGGTGTTTCCATAAGAGAACCTCACAAGTAATCTATGTGCTTCAATGGTGCTTTGAACCAAGATTTGATGGTGAAAAAACTGGTGTAGAGAGTGAAGCGAGTCGAGAAACAAACCAACAACAAGGGACATCTCAACAAGATACAACTCCAAATGAGACTACACTTATGAATTAGCAGGCTAAATATTTTTGTGGTATGAATCAAACACCTTATCGAGTGTAAAAACTAACAAATGGTCAAAGAAGAGGAATATTGGTGAAGGGAAGTCATTAGATCCAAGTGATTCACAACCTTCCATCACTCCACAAGGTGTTGGAAAGCAAAATGCAGTTCCAAATGTGTAAGGACAGCCCAAGCCACCTTCTAGACCAGCTCAAATGCCAGCTATTGTAGCCCATGTACAAGAAAATAATGTGTAGACTAAAGGGTAGAAAAGAGATGGTTCATCCCCATTTAACATCATTGAACAAATGAAGAAGACCAATGTGAACATATCTATGTGGGAGTCATTATCCATCCTAGGACAAAGGGATCTATTACAAGCTGCCATGAATAATTGGTCAACCTCAAATTAGCTAGCTCATATGTAAGAGAAGGTACTCAAAAATACTACACTCGAGGGGAATCATGGAGGAAAGCAAGGTAAAATTTTAAGCCCCCTCCATTCTATGTTTCATTATATAATGGGGATAAACTAGTACATAATTGTATGATTAATTAAGGGTAAGTAGTTCCGTGATGTCCAAGCAAATAGCTGATCAGGTGGGCCTTCAATATGAAGTCATCTCTAAGGGGGTAGTGCAATTAGATGGGAAAGAAGTAACAACAGTTGGGGTAATTAAATATTTGAGCCTTACTTTGCATGCATGCCCCAATGTCACTATTTTGCAAGATGTGTCGGTGATAGATTTGCCACCACTCTTTGCCATATGTTTGTCAAGGGATTTCACAGCTAAAATTGGAGGCTACCTATCTACTGATTGGTCACACATGTTGTTTAGGACAAGGTATGGAGCCAAGGCCATAATCAGGTCTCGAACCTATTGCAAACTTTCACATTGAGCCTCATACTCCAAGCCCAATCAATGCCAACTATTCAGCGTTTGATCAAGAGGATTATCCAAGCACACATGAAGCTAACACCAAAGTTGGAAGCATTCCAGATTTGACTCTTGATGAATGGGAAAGAAAGGTACATGATTTTGATCCCTACAAGGAAATAGAGGAATCTGAACTAGGAGTCTATTACATGCATGAAGAAAATCAGCCTCTTCCTAGCATCACCAAGCCAGACCATAAAGATGACAATGAGGTATGGTAGTTTTTATTTGATGGATCAAGAAGTAGACAAGGTGTAGGAGGAGGAGCTATGCTTGTTTCACCTCAAGGAATTAATTATTATTCAGCTTTTAGGTTTCAATTTGCATGTTCTAACAACACTGTTGAATATGAAGCTTTGATACATGGATTGCATTGGTCAAGGAAGAGAGGCATCAAAACTTACAAGTCTTTAGTGATAGTGAGCTGATTGTTAATCAAGTTAAAGGACAACATGCTGCCAAGAATTCCCTACTCAAAAGTTATAAGAATAGGGTGTGGGATCTCATTGAGGATTTTGAGGGCTTTGGCATCAACTCCATCCCTAGGAAAGAGAACCAAGCTACTGATAGGCTTGCAGCAGTTGGAGAAAATTTTGATGTTGTGGAGAGTATCAAAAGAGATAAAATGTAGTCAAATATCCATGTGATTGTGAGACCATTAGTGCCAAACAATAACACAAGTTTTCAAGTGTTTTAGAGTGACCAATAAATCATTAATTTCTTGCAAGAGGAGGCTGAGTTCTCAGCCAAAAATTAGGAAAAGTTAGAACAACAAAGTACGGTGATCAAGTGGTACAGCTGAGAACCAACAAACTACCAAAAGGAATTGTGACTTTAGAGTCTATCTTCAATCCTAATGATCAATTTAGGAAGGAGAAAGCAAACATCCAAGTCAAGGGAGAGGATTCAGAGCCCATCTCAGTTGGAGAAGGCAAGTCACTTCAAATTGGTAAAGTGGCAACTGAGCAAGAAAGGTATGAATTCATGTAACTTTTCCAAGAGTTCTCGGATGTATTTTCTTGGAGCTATGAAGACTTGAGAGGTTTCAATCCCAAGCTAGCTCAACACACAATTGAACTAGATCCAAGTGCTAAGCCCATCAGGAAAAAATAGAGACTAGTCAATCCACACATTGAGCCTCTCATGAAGAAGGAATTGAATAAGTTAATAGAGGAAAGTATCATATTCCCCATCAAGCATTCAAGCTGGGTTGCAAACTTGGTTCCAGTTAGAAAGAAGAGTGGAGAAATCAAGATGTGTGTATACTTTAGAGATTTAAACAGAGCATCCCTCAAGGATCACTACCCACTTCCTTACGTGGAGCAGATTTTGAAAGTTATTGCTGGCTCGAGAGGTTATCATTACTAAATGGTTATTCAGTGGTATAATCAGATCATGGTAAAGGAATATGATCAGTTCAAAACAGCCTTCACCACCAAATGGGGAACCTACACATATAGAAAAATGCCATTTGGGTTGCTTAATGCCAGAGCTACTTTCCAAAGGGAAATGGATATGGCGTTCAAGGGATTGATCAAAAAAATAGTTTTGATATACCTAGATGATGTTACTATATTTTATAAAAGTGCAGCAGACCATCTCTTTCATTTGAGACAAGTGTTCTAAAGATGTAGAAGATTTGGGGTATCCTTGAATCCCAAAAATGCATATTCCTAGCTCATGAAGGCAAGCTCCTAGGCCACATTGTTTCCAAAGAAGGGTTGGAAATTGATCTAGAGAGGGTTGAAGAAATAAGAGAATTTCCATTGCCAAGACATAAGAAGGCTCTTCAAAGTTTCTTGGGAAGAATCAACTTTGTTCAAAGGTTTGTTCCAAAATTTATAGCCCTTGTCAAGCCAATAACTATGATGTTGAAGAAAAGTGTGGCATTCAAATAGACAACTAAAGGTAAGGAAAGTTTTGAGGAAATCAAAGAAGCTATTTCATAGGCTCCAACGCTCATTAACCCCAGATTTCTCCAAATATTTCATCCTTTATGCCTTTGGTGGTGGTGATACAATTTCTGCAATTTTAGTATAGCAGAATGAAGAAATTACAGAGCAGCCAATTGTCTTCTTTAGCCAAAGCTTGGAGGACTATGAAGTAATGTATTCCTTCATTGAGAAGCATGTTCTTGCAGTGATTAGGAGCTTGAAGAAATTTAAGCATCTAGTTTCAAACAACAAGGTTCAACTACTGGTTTCTCATGTGGGAGTTAAAGACTTCCTCCTCAACAAAGATCTAAATGAAAAACATGCAGGGTGGATTACTCATGTCATGGAGTATGACATTGAGATCAAAGTCACCAAGCTGGTCCGAGGAAAGGGATTGTGTGAGAAATTGTCCTTGAGTCAACCAATTGAAGCAAGCAAAGAGAAGAATGTTGTTTTGGTGCTGCAAGATAGCCAAGAACAAAGAGATGTTTAAGAATAAAATGGTGGTGTGCTCACTCCTTGCTGGACCCAAGACATAATGCAATTCTTACAAACATGCATATGCCCTCTAGAGATGAAAAAATACAAGAGAAGACACTTCAGATTATAGGCTATTCTGCGTATGCACTTATTGATGGTGTCTTGTTCAAAAAGGATATCAATGGAGTGTTGCTGAGATGCATTGGGACAAATCAAATTGACAAAATGTTAGAAGAGTTCCATGGTGGATCAGTGGGGTGATTTTACTCCAAGAGTGATAGCTCTCAAGATCATGAAGGCTGGTTATTATTGGACCAAAGTGTTTAGTGATTGTTATGCATGGATCAAGAGGTGCAAGAATTGTGAATTCTTCACAGGTAAAGAGAGGTTAGCAGCACTTCCATTACACCTAATCTCAGTTTACTAGCCATGCAATGGGGTTTGTACTTCATTGGAGTCATTAATCCAAACTCAAACCAAGGGCACAAATGGATTCTAACAGCAATAGACTACTTCACCAAATGGACTGAGGTGGTGGCACTCAAAGAGGAAAATGAATCTAGCATTCTAGACTTCTATGAGGGGATAACAACCATATTTGGTATACTTTCCACTATAATATTAGATAATACGTTGGCATTCATAGGATCAAAGGTAACTAAATGGGCTGTTAGAAATGGGATCTATTTGATCACTTCATCAAATTATTACCCTCAAGGTAATGGCCAAGATGAGTCCACAAACAAAAATCTATTAAGGATCATCAAGAGTACTCTTGATGAAAATAAGAGGAATTGGCACACTAAGATCAAATCAGCTCTATGGGCTGATAGGATAACTCCCAAGAGATCCACAGGTAACTCTCCATTCAGACTTGTTTATGGGAGAGAGGCAATCTTGCCTATGTTACTTGAGTTGCCAACATTGGAACTCATAAAGCAATTAGAATTATTGGAGTATGAGCCCATGGAGGTTAGATATGCATAATTGATGTAACTCCAAGAAATCAAAGAGAATGCAGCCCAAATAATGGAAAAAGACCAAGCATTGTTCAAGAGAAGCTTTGATAAGAAAGCTAAGGCTAGAACTTTCCAAGTTGGAGATTTAGTGTTGAAATGGGATGCAGACCAAGAAAAGCCAGGAAGGCATTCAAAATTTTATGCCATTTAGAGTGGCCCCTACATGGTCACAAAATGCAAAAACAACAATGCCTTCCAATTGTCTACATTGGATGGTGAGGAACTGCATATTCTAATTAATGGAATCCATCTAAAGCATTGCTACTAGAAGGGAAACTTCTCACCTTGTACATATTAGCTTAGATTTTTCTTTCATTCCTCCAAGTGCTTATGCACATTGTTTTGTTGTAGCTTAGATTTACATTTCCCTAAGTTCTTTGGCACAAGTTTTTTTCCCCAAGGATGCATTTGTTACTAGATCATGTTCCAGGTCAAAGTAATTTTCTACTCTCAGAATCTTTGTCTTAGAGATTTTCTAATGAATTGAGAGTAACACACGTTAAGTTCATGACTCCATTTCCTAATGGATTGCTTCAGGAAGCTGGTCACTTCATCCAGCAGGTAGATGACCCCTCTGAGTCGCCAAAATTGTTATCCAAAATAATCCCATGCTTGTTTTGGTTAACTTGCCTTCATTCTTCCCTCCTTTTGCTACAGGCATTTTTTTCAACTTTAAAGCACTCAAAATTTCTTGGAGATGGCTTCATCAGATATGATTTTTCTTCCCCTTTCTAGAAAGGTAAAGAAGTCCTCCTAACTCCAAATATTTTGAAAATTATGGCTCGACAAAGTTTTTTTTTGGGAAATTTTCCCCAGACAAGCCCGCAGCCAATTAGATAGTGCCACGTGTCAAGTCGGAGTGGCAAGGGGTGGAAGGTCTTTAAGTTTTTTGGCTTTTTGGTCAAATTTTCTCAAAGGAAAAAATAGGAGCACATCTCCACCGAGCAATGTGAAGGTGCCACTTGTCCAATCAGCAACAGGAGTTGAGGCGGCGAAAGGATTTTGGAATTTTTTCCAAAGTGATGAAAAAGGTCAAAGGAAAAATTTGAACCACATCTCTGCGCAGAATGAAATGGCACCATGTGTCCACATCGGTAGTAGAGGTCAGGCCCACGGAGGTAAATTGGGAAATTTTCCCAATGAAAAATTTAAAAGGAAAAAGGGCAAAATGTTGTTTTGAAACCAGTGGTCAACTAGAGGGTGACATGTGTCAGTGAAAAAGTAGGGCACGAGAGAATTTTTGGGAAATTTTCCCAATTTTAAAAAAGAGGAAAAAGTTCAAATTTCAGCCCGCGAACCCTAATTTTTCCCTAATTTTGCCTGTTTTGCCCTAAATCTTCAGAGGGCCATATCTTTTGATCTAGAGCTTGGATTTTTGCATTTTTGGTATCATTGGAAAGCTATTGAAATTCTCCACATGATGGAATATTAAATTTTAAATTTTTATGAGTTTTGTGGGAAAAAATGAGGAAATGCCTCTGATATGGGAAAAGATGTAGAACCAACCCCAACCACCAAAATTTATGAAGTATGGCACTCGTTTCTTCTCCAGATGGCCAAATGCATCAAAAAATGGATTTTTGAGGGTTCCCTTGCCATTTTAATGGATGTTGTCAATTGGTGGGTGTAGAAAATCAATTTTCCCATGTTTTTCACCTTTTCTTCATTCTGCTTCATTGTTAAAAGCTAGTTTTGGCTCATTTGTAAAGGGTTGGACGTTTTTGTTCTTGCAGACTCCCCTCTTCCCCTTGGCATGTGAATTCATGGAGTTTTAGGCCTCCCATTGGAACTACAATACATTTTTTTCCTCTTTTCCATTGTAATGCATCGTATCAAAAATTGGGAATGATAAAGCATGCTTTGTGAATGAATTTTCAATCCTTTCTTGCGTTTATTGTTTCCTTCTAATCCTTCATTACATTTTGGTAATTTGTGCATGTTCTAGTGTTACATTCTTATGATCTATGTCTATTTGCAAAAATAGAGGTCCATCACTCCTTTGGTGTATCACCATTTTTTACTTAGTTTTGTTTCCTTTTACATCTTTTAACTCTGTCTCCTTGGAATCTAGAGTAGGATTTAGCATTGAACCTCTACAAAATTCATGCATACACCTAAACAAAGGGGTAAGAACCAACTTTCTCTGGAGAGTTTTCTCACCTTGCAAGGTCCCACACCTTGGGAAAACTCAATGTTGTGTAATCACACTAAATGACCCAATTCTGGATTGCAAATTTGAAGGTCATTTAGGGTCTTGTAGATTTGCAATAACATGAAGTCATAGGAATAGATTTTAGGTTTGTAGTTGACCTAGGATCCAATGGTGTAGATTAGTTTGATCCAAGGGCTTAAAATCAACCCTACATTCACATTTGACTTATCTTCACTTTGACTTAGTTGTATTAGTTAAATAACTTTTGATTAATCTAATGAGACTCTAGTGGTGCTATAATAGGCCTTTTAGGTTGAGTTAGCATGTATAGAATCAAAAGGAGGATAATGTTTATAAGTTGAGTATCATTAATTTCCCCATTAAAATTTGTTATGGCTTATTATTGTAATGATATATGGTCAACTTGGAAAATAGTGATTTAATTATTATATTGAATATAATAATTAGTGAAACACTTTTATCTAAAAATGTAAAACACTTGATCAACCTAATAACAATTATCCCATTTAATATGTAATATTTATATTATAAATAATCATATAAGACTAATGATGATTTAAATTTTGTTAATAGAAGTTGTGATGGTTCAAAAATGATATAATAATGGGTGTGAAAATCGTAATAATAGTTCCCTCATCTAATTAGAATTCATTTTATAATTACCGGAGTTGATAAATGATGTAAATGAAAAAACTTAATGAGACATGCGAATGAATTCTTAACCATGTTTCCAAAATAAATTAAAGTAAATTAAATGTTGAATAGATAATGAGAACCTCACCCACTAATATTGGGCATTGCGATGTTATCGCCCTTATTCTCGTGAAAATAAATATTTTCCATAAGAGATCAATAAATGTCTCTTTTAAACATGTGACCCTTTTAAACTTATTAACCACTTGTAATTCAATCATCAACAAAGTTATTGGCTTCACTAATTTAACCATGATCCTTTTCACTCAAACGTGTTGCATGAGCAACCGACAAAACCACAAACACCAATGGTGGTGCATGATGATGCGCAATACTAAACTTTAATAACATAAGCTTGTATATTGGTTATCATTAATACTTTATAACCTTCCATTTATTTTTCAAAAAAATATATGTTTTCTATTATTCATACATTGTAACTTGGGTGTAAATATTGGGGCATCACACTTGGTATTAGAGTGAAGGTTTAAAAACTAGCACTCAGGAAAAATATTAAATGGTAAATCATTTTTTTAACTTCATGTAACTTTATAGACATGAACTGGTTATAAATCCTCTACCGAATGCTAAAAATCTTTCCCTAATTAGTACAAGACACACAAACATGTGGGGCGAAGGTTTGCAAATTAGAGAGCTGATGTACCACCACACGTAGCACCCCATTAGCACCGCCAAGATCAAACCTTGAAACTATTAGGCTAGAGATATTACGTGTGCTTCAGGATATTAGGGATGAAATAATAAAACAACCATTAGCACATACCCTTGGTTCTACACATCAATGCAGAGAAAGATATCAACAGACTAGGTCACACAAATGGTGTTCCCCCTCGATCATATTATCCAACCCCTTGATATGTAGAGGGTACCCCAAAAGTACACACATATTCATCATAAGTCATGAAAATAGATAGAGCACCACATGAAGTTACCAGAGGAACCTCCTTCACCATATGCATAAATATTGCAATCTTTCTGAGATAGGTGTGCTATCACAAGACAAAAATGAGCAAATCGAACCAACTTCATGTATGTGATGAGTTGGTAAGGATCAATGGATCAACATGCAAAGTCTTACCAAAATAAGGATACCTTCATGGACATTTTTTCTTCCGTATGTCATAGAATCATTATATACGGGATTGCTCGCATCAACATCCAAAGTAACAACAAATTTAGGACCACAGAGCCTTCTTGGAGGGTGAAGAAATGTACTCCATTATAGTCATTCTTGTTTTGGATGATAAATGACATTATTATATGTAACAACTTTTGGAAATATTATAGTACCAAAGTATGTTGTAAATTTTTTTTGTGTATGTAATTATGTAAAGTGTTGTTACAACACTCCTAGAGATGGAATATGATCAAGTTTAAATCATAGAAATGTATACTCTAAAACATGGTTTGTGATACAATGAATAAATATAAATGAATGGTAACGATACATAGTGGAAAAAATAAGCAAACAAATAAAATATAAGGAATATAGAATAGAACATGGTTCAAAATACAAAATTCAACTAGTAAGTGGGTCACCTAAAAGGAAAGCATATTG
Source organism: Taxus wallichiana var. yunnanensis (assembly GCA_018340775.1). Taxonomy (NCBI): domain Eukaryota; kingdom Viridiplantae; phylum Streptophyta; class Pinopsida; order Cupressales; family Taxaceae; genus Taxus; species Taxus wallichiana. The sequence goes on from CM031234.1 coordinate 255,721,258, forward strand.
GTTTGAGTAGGTATCATTACTATTACTCCCTAACAATGGTGTTACTTACCCATTTCCAAATTAAATAAAATATCATAAAAATGAATGTATTTAACTAATCAATAATGAAATAAATAAAACCTAGAGGCAGTAAGTGAAATTTTGACAAAAATAAAGGAAAAAAATTCTTAAGACATAGGGAGCACGAAGAATTAAAATAAGAAGAAAATTTAACTAGAGTAACTATAACTTCATTAAGAATTAGAATAATATTGAAATGAAAAGAGAAATAATTTAATAACAAAGTATAAACCCTAACAATAAGTCATATAATCAAAATTAATTTTCAAAAATGTGGTTTCAGGAAAACACGGGACCAAAATGAGCCAAAAATATAATTAGTTATATGACTCAAACAAACCAAACAAAGATTTTTCGTACCTTGGAAAAAACATTAAGAGGATAAAATTTTGTAACTTAACCAACAAAGAATAGAAACAAGTGTAAAAAGTGATGATATGTGTTATGGTAAGTAGTAAACATATAAGAACTAAGAATAAATTTGTGTTAAATAAGATTACTTTGAATAAGGGTATTGTGAATAAGAAGAATATGAAGCGAGGTTTGCAAAACTTGGATATCCGGGATATTGATTTTAATTTTTGCAACTAGTCAATGTTCAATTAATTTTATAGGATGTCTTGAGAGGGTAACATGGAGAGAGAAAAGGGCATAGCACATGATGCAATACCCTCGAGATTCAATAAGATCAAGCAATAATCAACGCTCAACTCTTACAGACACTTCAAAACATCCGGGGAGAGCGTGAGGAATCAAAAGAAGTAAGGACACAGTCATTTGATTGTGATAGATTGAAGCATGAGGTCTCACACCTAAGACAAACTAGATCCATGTACCTATCACATTATAGACACAAATTCCCTACCACGCAACCTCATTACCATCACTTGTGTATACATCGGGTATATAATGACCACTAGACAATCCAACAAGGGACACATGGAAGTTCTATACCTAGTGAACACATTAGAGAGAACCAACCTTTACATGATAGTGTTGATAGATCCTTTAAGGAGGAAAATTTGGCCTTGTCATGAAACCTTCAAGAAATTTGAACTAGAGAGTTTACAAGTTTAGATTACGTGGGCCCCAATGATATTGAGCTAGGGTCGATTCGGGTAGAATACATGAGCTTGGACAATTCCGCACTACAAAAAAATGGGAACCATGAGAAGATGTTCCCATGATGACTCATATCTCCCTATAATGGTTGGTACCAAAACTCTCTAGGATGATCTTGAACTTGTGGTGGGTGGATATCTTCCGAGGATTAGTGAATTGGGTTTTATAGTATGAGGTGATAGGACCATCACCATTTTGAGTAGAACTATTTGTGACATGTTTTGACCTCTCTCCTACCGTGAATTCTAGGAGGAATTCATGTTTAAGGGGAGAAGGATGTAATGCACATTTTATTACAAAACTATTTGAGCTATAATTAGGTTGATTATAGTATCTTTACTTTACCTTGATAATCATGGTTATGTCCGCACAGGGTGCCTAATTTATAGTAACTTGGAATTTTCCTTAAGATGTAAAGATTTAATGAGATTACTATTATGTGTGTGTGTGTTTGTGTTGATCGAGAACACTTGATGAAAGTACACAAGAAATCCACACGGGAGAGTAGGTCATATTCAAAGGAGCAAATGGATAGGGAGAACACGTGCATAGAGAAGAAGTTCATCTTTTAGGACTTAGCTATTTTTTCTCATGAAGGTCTATTTTTAGAGATGACGTGTAGAGCACACAAACAAGGCAATTACGTGCATGCCATGATTGGATTTTTTTAGGATTAGATTAAAAGTGCTTTACATAGACATTGGCCAGTAAATACATCTATTACTATTAGTTAACTACCAATAGTCTATTATTATCGCACTTGCATGTGTGGCTATTTTTGTAATGGTGTATGGCTAATAATAGCATGCGACCTATTTTGGGATTGGATAAGCGGTGAAGGGAAAGTCCCCACCCTTATAAGTATGTAGTAAACTATGTAGAGAATAGAATATATAGATATGCAGAGATAGAGAGGTGTGTATGCGTACATAAGGAGATTATGTTGCTAAATTTGTTACGTGCATACTACTGTTATTGTAATGAATCTTTTGTATACTTATTGCATTTAATATAATGGAGGATATTGGCTAAATCTAAGTGTTATTTCTGTGTGTATCTAAATCTAGTATGTTCCTAATTTCATCATGGTTAATAATTAATTATGTTCTCCCTTAGATATATATATCTAGTATGCTATGTAGAATGATGTGTTAGTAATGGAACTACATGTGTTAAGTCTTCATCATGCTAACATCCTACAATAACAACCCTAAAGAGGGACCGGTACCTCTATGTGCTTCAGGTGAGTAATCGTCCTGGGATGAGTGATGTGTCAACGTGTCTAGGGTCTTACTAGGCTTGTACATGAATTCTAGGCTGCATCATTGGTTCTATTGTCAAGACCTCTTTTTCAGTTGTTTTCAAGATGGTTCGTAATGAAGACATACTAGTTGACCTTAGCAAGTGTTGAAGAATGGATACATGATCTGGAAGAAGAATACACATGATGATTCAACACTGGATCTAAGTTTAACACATGCATGTGGGTGGAAAAAAATCTGTATGACAATTTATATGAGAGATTTTTTGCTATCTTTCCAGTAGAATTGTACGAGTGGCTGATTGCTTATGCATCTAAGTAGAATTGGAGGTATCGCACACTTGTCTAGATGCAGGAAGAATTTTAGGCCCTTTATGATGTTGATCTGATTTGGACTTGAGTTGTGGATACGTGGTTCCATGGTGTCTTGAACAGTTATATCTTGGAATACTCAATTTCCACTTATTCATGTCCAAAGGTAGTTGAATTCTAGTTCTTATGATATCTAAGGGAGCTTACCTATAAGGAATTCCATTGGTGATCAAGATCCTGATGGTAACTTTGAATCTGGAGAGTAAACCGATGGCTAACTAAACCCCACCATACATGGGGGTAGGAGCAAGTTTGGTGAAAGATGGAAAACCTAGTAGTAGAAAGGAAGAGAGAGGAAAGGTGGCTTAAGTATAATGAGGCACGCAAGAGGGAGATAGAGAAGTAGCATACCATTGTAAAAAGTATGGCGTTGAGGAGAGAGATGGCTCATGAAGGATTTGAAGCTCACATAGAAGACATGGATCTAGAGCATCAAGAACTCCCCCATCTTGGAAAGCATGATAGGATCCTTCCTCGGCCTCATAGAGAAGCACACCAAGCAGAGCTTGGGATGCAAGCGTGCATCCGAATCCACTGTAACCTAGCCCTTACACTTGGTTTTCCAGATCTAGTACGAAAATTTATCAGCCAAGTGAGTTTGGGAAGTAAGAGAGTAAGTACATCAATGGTAGGGAAGACAGATTCATCGTTATTTGGAGGTACATTTTCGGGTGCATCATTCACACGAACGTGAGCATGCGAATGTTGGATTCACCTTTGGGAGTTGAAATAATTCACAGACCATAGGGGTTTAGTATAGTACTACTATTGGAGCATAGGGGAGTACATCTACAGTACTATTCTAACTATAGGTAGAGGATTAGGAGGTATGGGTGGTTCTAGTTCAGGTGGATATAGAGGTTTTGGAGGTAGGGAAACACATGAGGTTCTGGATCAGGTGGGCAAGGTCCGCACCAACCCAGAATATTTACATGGAAATTTCTCTTCGTCTTCTAGAGTATGGGGGCATAGAGGATGATGCTAAACATGTGCATATGTGTGAAATATTTTGGCACGCAAAAGGGATCATGGCTTTTAGCACAAGGCAAGACAATTTTCTACCACATTATAGGGACGTGCACACAGTTGGTATAGGAAGTTTGACCTTGATCAAACTTGTGTGGATTATGCAACATTAAAGGATGTGTTCTTGAAAGAGTTCTATATTCCAAAATTTGAGCAGAAGAGTATAAGTGCACTCAAAGATATCAAGCAAGGCACTACTGAGAGTGTGTGTGAGTATGATGCCCATTTTAAAATGCTTTTGTCTAATCTTTCCTATGATATTCACGCAAGCCAACATGCACAATGGTTTGTTGGAGGATTGATTACACCATTTAGAAGGGTGTTGTCACATAAGACATATATTGATCTACGCGAGGTATTGGAGGCATCCCTACGTGCTGAGGAAGTTGGGAGTATTGAACTGGCATTAGCCCATTCTTAGAGGCTGATTTTAGCTACAAAAAGGAGTTAGAGAAATTATCGGTGAATTCAGCCCGTGAAACATACTCAGGGATTTGGTGTGCATGATTGTGAGATGGAGGGACACACTAAGGATATTTTTCCTCATAATTCCATACGTTCATTGTTGTAAAAATGTGATATATTTCATTTGAATCATGATGCTATCCATTTTCCTTTGCTATAACATGTTATAAGAAAGAACGTATTCTTACTATTGTAAAAATTTCCAGCCCACAACCCATGATACTAAAGATTGTAGATTGATTGGTCAGATCCATGATGCTATAGACATTGGGGTATGATAGACAAGTGTAATGGATAGTTCTAAAAATAAGAATGAGCACCAGGATCAAGATCATAATCAACCACGCTATGAAAGGAATGAGGTGTAGACATTGGGGTATGACAGACAAGTGTAATGGATAGTTATAAAAATAAGAATGAGCACCAGGATCAAGATCATAATCAACCACGCTATGAAAGGAATGAGGGGTGTTTGATGGAGGTCATGGATATAACAGTGGATTCAGAGGATGAGGATGTGGTGGTGGAAGAAGTGAGTTCCCTCATGGAACATATTACACATGTGGATCTCCGACCACTACAGTGTGAATGCCCTCGAGAATATTACATGTTCTTTTTGTGGGAAGAACCATAGCTATGAGGAGTTCTCAGACTTATATGAGCATCTGAGTAAGTGACATAAACAAGAAAATAAAGGTGTAGGGATGGTTAGGATATAATGTGTTGTGGAAAATCAATGGATTCCCAAGATGGAAGTAGAATCTGGGGCACTACAAGTGAAGATCACATCCTTCCAGGGAAGCATTACAAAGCAAAAACCTACCATCACTAAAGAATAAGTTATTCATGCATGGTACCCAGATCCTGCCTATCAGAAGGAGGTTTATTAGGAAACCATGGAAGTTATAAGGATTCTTCAGGGAGAGATACAATACTTAAAGGAGTAGGAGAAAGCATCGAGATGGTCCAAACGAACATAGATGACTTTAGGGAAGTGTGTAAAATGTTGAGCCAGAAAATATCATTCTATTATTAGGGATTGGCTAAAAGGAAACACTTGAGCGCAAGTATTGAAACTGGACAAAAGATCCTTCATGTGAATCTTCCCCTCATATCCTAGATTATGACAAGGAAATCACCCTCAATGTTGTTGTGGATGGATGGGTATTGAGTAATATACTGATTGATATAGGTGCGGAAGTTAATGTTCTTACCATGGACACATGGGTACAAATGGAAGACCCCATTGTAGCCATCCTCTAATGTATTATTCATGGCTAATCAAACTAAGGCCACTCCCATTGGAGTTTTGAAGGATGCATCCATTACCATACAAGGATCCAAGCTCACTATAGACTTTGAAGTTTTAGTGATGGCGAGAATCGAGATAGCTTCCCCATCTCTATTAGGGCATCATTGGTGCTATGAAAATAATGTTGATCTTCAGTTCAACAAGGGTGATATCAGTTTTGAAAACAAAGAGGAAAGAGTTATTATTCCTTTGATAGATGGATAATCTGTGCCCTATGTTGAGCCCTTAAGTGAAGAATATCTTAATAGGATTTATGTATTTTCCATCCAAGATCCATAGATAATTGAACCAACAAAAGAAGGACTAATTCGGTGGGAGGATGCACATCTATTAATGATGCTACAAGTGTTGCTTGTGATAATTAGTCTCACAAAACTTATGAGTTGGTAGGGTGTGAAGTAAAGAGCATATTTCCTTTAGGCATAAACCACATTATGTCGGGAGAATAGGAAACACATCGTTACCTTGTTACATAGAAGAAGGGGATCCCATGGTATTCCCTGCACCATGGAAGAAAAGTGGATAGACCCACTGGAAATAAGAAATATGTTAGCATGTACACTACATGGGACAAGAGCATATTGGTGGGTGGTCAACAGGATAATCTTGTTGGATGGAATGAAATTGGAATTTTTCTTACTACTAGGCTCTTTAGAAGATATGCACCTACTCAAATCAGTACTTATCACGGTAATCATCCTATTCAACACCACATTCAAAAGTATGGGAGACTCTAGACATAAAGGAAGGAAGATTTACCACCTTCACTATGGGTGCACCGGTTTTATTCCACTTTACAAGGCTGCACATATGCTTGGTATGTGTATGCATAACTCTATAGAGAAACTAGAAATTGGAAGAATTGAATTGCAAGAATGGCCTAGACATTTGACTTCTTCTCTATAAAGCCTCTAGTGGAAAAAGCATTAAAAGTTATAAAGTGCTTAACTATGGGAGATAGTGCCAAGGCTGAAGAAATCCTTTAGGATTTATTAGATAAAGAAGACTCAGGAGCGTGTCCTGATGAAGAACTAGAGGCCGATGCAATATTACTTCAATGCACTTGCCTTGAGAAAGAGAAAGGAAAAATGGTCTACTTAGTGGATGATGAAGAAGTAGATAATCTGGATATAAACTATTCAACAGGGAGGCATGAGGTACTGGATAGTATGGATAAGACCACACGCACCTATCATGAACCTATGAAGACAAAGCAAGTGAATATTGGAATGGATACTAAGCCTAAGGAAGCCATAATTGGAGACTATTGGTCAAACTCTAAAGTGGCAAAAATCATAGAGTTACTAAGGGATTTCTAGGACTTATTTCCTAGGGGGTACCATGAACTTAAAGGCATGCATGAATCATTAGGGGAGATGAAGATAAAGCTTAAAGAGGGTGCATGCCCAATAGAAAGAGACCCTACAGGATGAACCCCAATTTGTGTGAAAATGTAAAAGAAGAGATTGATAACATGTTGAAGTCTGGGATTATTAAGCCCCTTAATGAGTCAGAATGGGTTAGTCCAATGGTGATCAATATCAAGAAGGATGGATGAATTAGAATATGTGTGGACTACATGGAGCTAAATGTTGCATGTGTAACTGATCCATTTCCTACACCATTCATTGAGGAAATACTAGAAGGAATTGCAGGGCGTGAAATCTATTCATTTATAGATGGGTTCTCTGGGTATCATCAAGTTCGAATTACCCAGGAGGATCAGAAAAACTACATTTACTACTGAATGGGGTAGCTTCGCCTATACTATCATGCCTTTTGGTCTGAAAAATGTGCTTGTTGTATTTTCATGCATAGTTGTCCAAGCATTCAAGGAATTTATTCACAACTTCTTACATGTATATTTAGATGATTGGATGGTGTATGGATTAGTTAAGGATCACTATGACAATCTGCGCTTAATGTTTGAATGGTGTAGACAATTGAGTATCTCTTTGAACATCAAGAAGTGCATATTTGCTACATCGTTTGGGATAATTTTAGGACACATAATCTACAAGGAGGGTTTGTTGGTTGATCTAGCAAAGGTGCATAGTCATTATAGGCCTAAGGGAGCCTACCATTCAAAGTGAGGTGCATGGATTTTTGGTTCATACATGATATTATAGAAATTTTATCAAAGGATATGCCAAAGTTTCCGCACCACTAGAAGATTTACTAAAAGGGAAAGGTATGTTCTACTGGGGAGAATAGTAGGAGCACACATTCGAGACATCAAGGAGAAACTTACTACCACGCCTATTATGCGTTTTCCTTCATGGGACAAACCATTTCATGTACATGTTTACACCTTTGGCATGGCCATTGGCGTGGTGTTGGCTCAACCTAGAGAAGGTATTATAGATCATTCTATCTATTTTGCTAGTAGAAATCTGACTCTACATAACAAAATTACATAACTATAGAGCGAAAAGATTTTTCAATGATCTATGAGCTACATAAATTCCACCAAGAACTAATAGCTACACCATTCATCTATTATATAGATCACATATAATCAAAGTATTTGGTAAATAAACCTATTTTACAAAGATGCATATGTCGATGGGTGCTCTTATTTCAAGAATTTGATTTCATGTTATGGTAAAACTAGGGAAAAGTAATTCGGACTATACCATCTATCAAGAATACATTCAAGATAAGAAGCACCGACAATTGAGGATACCATCCCAGATGCATATTTATACAGTTATAATGCACATCATCAAAACTAGAGGACATTGATGTCTTTCTACGAACAAGGATGGCACCAGAAGGAATGAAATCCTTGGAGAAGAAACAACTTGCTATACGCATTGCACCTTATATGTTAATTAGTGGGGACTTGTACAAATTGGGTCGAGATGAGGTATTGTGTTGTTGTGTATTAGAACATGAGTGCACAGATATTATGGAATAAGATCATGGTGGTATTGCAGGTGGCCACTATGCCGGTGATGCCACAACGCGCAAGATTCTACTCACTAGATTATGGTGGGAGACCCTATATAAAGATTGTAAGGAATTTTATAAGGCATGTGATCATTGTCAACATCTTGGAAAACCAGGTCAACGAGATGAAATGCCTCTCGAGATCTATCACAAAGCACAGAACCGTTTGAGAAATGGGCTATAGATTTTGTGGGTCCTATTTCACCAATTGCACGCAAAACTAGATCACGCTACATCATAACTTACATAGACTATCTGACAAGGTGTGCAGAAGCAACACCTACAAAGGACTGTACAATGGCTACAACAGCCAAGTTTCTATGAGAAAATATTATTACAAGGTATGGATGTCCTTTGAGTTTGACCAAAGATGATAGGGGCACACACTTTATTAATGAGACAATCGAATTTTATTGGATGAGTTCATGATAGCACACCATAAGACTACACCCTATCATCCTCAAGAAAATGGAACCGTTGAGGCTTTCAAAAAATGTTTGAGCGAGACATTGAAAAAAAAATCTGATGTTGGAAGAAAGTATTGGGATGATAAGGCATTTGTAGTACTTTGGGCATATCGAACAACATATTAAAGGTTGAATGAATCCACACCATTTTAGTTAGTGTTTGGTGCGAAGTAGTTATTCCTATGGAATTTTATGTTACCTTCTTTGTGTATTGCACGCGCTGGAGGTCTAGCTGATGAGAAAGCTTTAGAAAAATGGATTGAAAAGATAATTAAGCTAGATGAGTGACGAGCCATAACATGTTGGAGTCATAAGCAAGAAAAATCTAGGAAGAAAGCATGACATGATAAGCACATCAGGGACAAGAAGTTTGATATTGGACAAATGGTGCTTCTCTATGACTCTAAGTTCTTGCGCCATCCAAGAAAAATTAAGGTACATTGGTTGGGGCCGTATGTTATCACTTACATCCTTGAAACAAGTGCTTTCCAGTTAGAAGCACTTGATGGAACATGGCTACTTGGTTACTTCAATGGGAGTAGGCTGAAGCCCTACTATAAATAAGTCTTTTTGGTGTTTGTAATAAGGCAAAAGATTTCCATTTAGATTAGGTTTTCAATTCTACATTTCCTTAATGTGTTTCTTTCTTTTTTCTATGCTTTGTCAATTTAGTTATTGTTCTTGTGTAATAAGCATGCTTGCATGCATGAAGCTAATTACTATATGAAGCATGTTTATGCGCAGAGGACTACACATACTTTTAGTGTGGGTGGTTGTCGATATCTAGGTACAAGATTGTGGGAATTGAAAGGTGAAAGGAATAAACTACTACGGGTGTTTTTCAAGTCAAAGGATTGCCTCTAAAAAGTGACCAAAGATGGAGATGGATGAAGGGATAGTATAACATGAGGTAAGCAGAGGCCATAACAACTACCAAATGGAAGGTGCAGTGATAAGGTACTCGGGTGCAAGGAAGCACGCTAAAGAGAAGTCTGTGACCAAAGGGTAGGAAGGTGCACTAGAAGGTTATAGTTGGGGCATGAAGATGTACCACACAAAGAAAAAAGTTTGTCAATAAATGAGAGGACATTGGATAGGTGAAGGAGTAATAAATGCATCAAAACTTGAAAATCTATATAAGGGTCATACAAGTGTATAGTTTACATAGGATCCAATGGTATAGTTTAGTTTAATCCAAGGGCTTAGAATGAACCCTAAATTCACATTTAACTTATCTTCACTTTGACTTAGTTGTATTAGTTAAATAAATTTTGATTAATATAATGAGATTGTAATGGTGCTATAATAGGTATTATTTAGGTTGAGTTAGGATGTATAGAATCAAAATGGGGATAATATTTATAATTTAAGTATCATTAAGTTCCCCATTAAAATTTGTTATGGCTTACTCTTGTAATGATATATGGTCAACTTAGAAAATAGTGATTTAATTATTATATCGAATAAAATAATTAGTGAAACAATTTTATCTAAAAATCTAAAACACTCGAGCAACCCAATAACCATTATCCCATTTAATAAGTAATATTTATATTATAAAAATCATATAATACTAATCATGGTTTAAATTTTTTTAATAAAAGTTTTGATTGTTCGAAAATGATATAATAAGTGGCATGATTATCATACTTACGTTCCTCATCTAATTAGAATTATTTTTATAATGAATGGAGTTGAGAAATGACGTAAATGAAAACACTTAATGGGACATGGATGAAGGCCTAACCATGTTTCCAAAATGAATTAACGTAAATTAAACGTTGAATAGATAATGACAATCTTACCCAATGAGATCAGAATTGCTGATGTTATAGCCCACATTCCGTGAACATTGATGTTTTCCAAAGGATATATATAAATGTCTCTTTTAAACATGTGACCCTTTTAAACTTTTTTAACCACTTGTAATTCAATCATCGAAAAGGTTATTGGATTCACCAATTTAACCGCAATCCTTTTCACCAAACGCGTAGTGTGAGTAACTGCAAAAGCATAAACACCAATGGTGGTGCATGATGATGTGTAGTACTAAAATTTAATAACATAAAATTGTATATTGGTTCTCATTAATCCTTTTTACCTTCTATTTCTTTTTTAAAAAATGTGTTTTATACTATTCATATGTTGTAACTCGTGCGTAAATGTTAGGGCATCACAAATAGTATTAATTGATGTTATGAAAGAAGGTATAGCATAGGTATCATGATAGTGAAGTATTTTTACATTCTTAGCATGGGAATAACTTTCTAAGAATGGATCATCTCAACATCGACCATCATTGTAATCGGGTGTAGTAATATCAATAACACGTGAGTCAATGAAAATATTAGGATGAACAAGATGTTCTGCAAGAGTGAATTCAATGTGAGTAATGGTGATAGGTACATGGTATACATATTTCTTTTGTGAGTGTGGTCATAAGGAGGAAGGTAATTGGGAGATAATTGAATTTGGAAAATCATAGGTTTTATTACGAAGGCTGATTTCATTAGGATCATCATCATCAAACTCGACAAGGTTGGGTGGAGTAAAGCCCACAACCTCAAGATGAAAAAATATAGCCATGAAGAGAATCAACTGGATAGTTGAAGCATTGATATTCCCATAATGGGATGGTAGGAAGTTATTCAAGGGTGGGAATCTTATATGTCCCACGTTGTTTGAATATTTCAAAGTTCCAAGGGTTAATATCATATTGCAATTTATAAATAGCTCTTAGGTACATAAAATTAATGCATTGAAAGGAATATGATGTGATTGTACACATGTGGTCAGTCCACCATCAACCTATGAGGATATTATAAGACAAGGGAAATTGAATCCCTTGAATTTGATGCAAACAATGTCAAGGGGCAAAATGAGAGGGAGCCAAATGCAACCCACATGGGGCATCTATTATTGGGATAGATAAATATCTTAAGCCTTAGAGGGCATGAAAATAGGGTTCTTATGCACGCATAAGTGGTAGTTAATAGGGGCATGATGAGAAGGACAATTTTGGGACTTAGCTATTTTTACAGGGCAACCGGCTGAAAAAGAATGGAGTTCGAGATCAAGAAAATATAACAACATGAAGAATTCATGTGTAAAGAATATCTATTTTGGGAAAAAGTGGAAGACCAAGAGACATGCATAGTTTTTGCTAATAATAGGATTAAGATAGAGTTCAATTATAGATTAATCTATTATTAGCCACCATGTAGAGTTGTTAGCATATGAATATTATGAGCATGCAATCTATTTTGAGAATGCATGGGTAGTGAAGGGAAAGTCCCCAACCATATAAGTATGTAATGTATTCCAATGTTTTGAGAGACTGTGTATTACAGAGTTATGTTACCTTACTATTCTAGATGTGCATGAATTTGTGTTGTGGTGTTTTCGTTCATTATCAAGTTAATGAGATAGCTTTTAAAGAAGATACATAACTCAGAAATGATGGAGGGATTATGTTACCTCGGATATACGATGATACTGAGACACAAGATTATGATGGATTGTTGCTTCGTAAATCATATGAAATATGTAAGTAAGACTGAAAATGATTTTGATTAGATGATTTGGGTGGGGGTTTCCTGACAAGGCGGACTCGAGAAACATTAACTTCCTCGGTGGATGTAAATAACCGTTATAAAAAAAAGTGATGTAAACAAGGAAATGTATATTGATAATATGCAGAGACTGAGAGAATGCAGAATCTGAAAGCATTATTGATTGATTTAGATATCGATCCGATTCAAATAGTTGAAGGATAAATGTACGTGGTCTAGGTCAACGGTGACCCGGACTATGCAAAGCCAAGTCGGTGGAGGAGACTGGATTAGAAATATGGGAGGAGTATGTAGACCATGTTGGATCTCGAATGCAACTGGAAGATGCAGCGGATCTAAGGATGCTAGGATCAACCTATAGAGGAGGTATGAAGTAACAAAAACTAGGAAAAAAATAGAAATCAAGGATTAAAGGGAAGGATTGAAACTAGGACCTTTCACAATGGCGATTGTGGTATAAATAGGATGATTTTTATATAACAGAGGAACTGGATGAGGGTTGGAGAAAATAGGAAATGACAAAGATTTCAAATGAGGATGGGAGAAGGTTCTAGGATAGAAAGCAAAGGGCTACGGTGGCCGAGTTGACAATGACCTATCAGGATCGTCGGTGACTATGACAAAGTTAGATAAAGCTACGGAAAGGAAATCCATATGAGAAATGTACAAGTATGGAAATTGATGATGAAGCTATGAGTATTGCTATTTTTTTCTAAACCGAGAAAAAGATTAGATACACATAATACCAAGATAATATGACAAACATTGATTAAAGTAATGTAAAATGATGACAATCTCATAAAATATCGATCATGATTGACACATGCACTGCTGTAAGGAGGTTTAAGAGACCTAGAATGGCTTTTGGAATGTTTAAGCATGAGGGATTATCTGCAGCTGCAAGAGAGCTTTGGGATTCACATGTATTGGATGGGGAATAGAAATAAATCACTTAGCTTTATAGGTTCAATGATGAAAGTGGGCTGGTTTTTGATTGTGGGGAAAGTTTCCCCAATGGGAATATTTTGTTGTTTTTGAAAACTCGAATCAGATTTTACACAGAAACAATGCATGTAATTATTATATTACTTCTCTGTCACATTACACAAGATGATTCATGGCTATTATATAGCCATATAAATAGCCAAAACAACCTCCAACAAAATAGGAGGTGTTATAACAATTAACACTATTTAGTTGTGATTGTTACTCCCGTAACAATACACAACTCAATAATAATAATATATTATTGTTTATATAACAATAATATATTAATAACATATTAAACTATATAATAATAATTATTATTATCAACGTAATTATTATCTTGCACAATGTAAATACTAATTCCTAGCATTTCCCCCTTAGTGTTTACATGGTAGAAAAGCATCCACACACTCAACTCTGCAGATACTCACCCCGTGGCATGTCCAACTCGTGACTCATGACCTTGATCCAAAAGAAAGGCTCTCTCCTTCCATGGTTTTAAATAGGCTTACCACAAACCTTGACGTGACAGAACCTCATCAACTGTCCACCTCATGTGGTTTTCTGGATCTCCCACAAACCTTTTCAAGATCCACGAACTGACTTACATTGGTGCTTCTAATCTTCTGCAATGTTCTGACATCAAGGGAAAATGCAAGAAATATCACTCACGCAGGAGCTCACTTATTACAATAGTTGAACAGGTATGATCCATCTGTTCTTATTTGCAAAAAGTAAACACACAACTGAAATAAAATGCCACAACACCATTTTGCGGCCCCCGTCTGCAGTGATCGACGAGAGGTCGCTAAATGACCTCCATCCTCCAGTGTCATACTGCTAGGTTAGCTAGATTTGATCACAGAGCTTGAGAAGAACCCCCACAAATTAGACGTCGCATTCTAGCGATAATGCGTCCTTTACAATTTTTAATGTTTGACATTTATTACTCAATAAGGCTCAAAAAGGTACAAAAAAGAGGGTATTTTTTGAACTTGGAATTTTTCAACGAAATTGAAACCAATGTGATGGGGATGAAAAAACAAGCACTTTTGTAAAAAGTGGCACTCTATTTTGAGTTACCGTGCAAAAGTTATTAAGGTTTCAATTTCCCGTAAAAAGACCCAATTTAATTAAAATTGGCTCAACGATTAAAAATTTACTCAAGATGGAGAGAAAATTTATCATGTGACCACTTGTTGGAACCGAGAGGAAATGTAGATTCCAAAAATATTTATAACCTCAAGAACTCATGCCAAACAAGTATTAATTTGGCCAAAAATGTATTATTTTCCCTCAATTTGCAATTATTTAAGCAAAAACTATAGAAAAAATAAATATTTTCAAACTATAGTTTTGCAAAACTATAAAATAATTAGCCAATCAGAAATGGTTGTGGTAAGGCAAGAAACTCACGGCTGATTTTTGAAGTGACCAACAATGATTTGTTCATAACTTGAGAACCAGAGCTCTGATTTGCAAACCGTTTAATGCATCGGAAAGCTTATTTCTAGAGCTTTGCAATGGTACTCATTTTGTTTTATTTCATTGCATGATATGAAAGCTGTTCTTGACTGATTTTGACGCCTAAACCGGCTAAAAGCATGCTTTCTTCCTCTTTTTTTTTTTTTTGACAGCTGCAAGAAGTAATACGTGTGGAAACACTATTCTGTAGTTTCAATAACAACCACCCTGATGAAATGCAAAGAAGATCACTGAATTCAATCAAGCAATTTTGTTGTTGAGCTGGGTTGCTATCTGGATGCCGAGTAAGCAGGCTCAAAGCCAATATGGGGACCTTTCAAACGCCTTTTATTTTTCCTGATTACACTGTCTAAACAATAATCTTTGAAAAAATAGAACAGATGATGCAGGTCAGTTTGAAATGCAACGAATCCAATAAAGAGCACGCCTATAGGTAAAATAACAATGCAATAAAATCACTACCATAACAAGGGCGACCATGAATAACTTGGATCCACCCCACATAATGCTCAGGAATCCATAATCGCTCTGATGCCAAATGAAAACTCTGAATCAGATTTTACATAGGAAACAATGCATAGAATTATTATATTACTTCTGTCACATTACATAGCATGATTCATGGCTCTTATATAGCCATATACATAGCCAAAACAACCTCCAACAAAATAGGGAGGTGTTATAACAATTAACACTATTTAGTTGTGATTGTTACTCCGTAACAATACACAACTCAATACTAATAATATATTATTGTTTATATAACAATAATATATTAATAACATATTAAACTATATAATAATAATAATTACCAACGTAATTATTATCTTGCACAATGTAAATACTAATTCCTAACTATTTTTGGCATGATTTCTTGTTTTTTTAGGAGTTGGCTGAATTCTTTAAAGCATTTGGCAAGAAAGCGGTTGTTTAGGGATGAGGAGTAGGTGATTTGGCGCAATGGAGATAGGTTGGAAAAAGTGTAAGGAAAAACATGGATGTAGATTTAGAATGAAAGCATTCCAAAATGGAAAGTTGGTTAGGGAATGATTAATTAATTAATTGATTTTGATTAAATAGGACTTAAAGGTGATGGGAATTTAATTAATTAATGAGGATGGATTAATTAAATTTAAAGAGGGCATTTGATTAAATAAGGGAGATGAATAGAATAAAATATGCACATACATAAGTGATGAGGGTATAGATATCAAATTTAGGTGTCTACATTTTACCCCTTTTTGTTGAGTGGTTTGGGCTAGTAAGTTGTGAGATAAAAAATATGAGAGTTGGATAATGATAAAAATAATTGATGATGAGACCCCGCTAAACGAGGGATTGATAACATCACAGAAATCAACGACATGTTTGAAAATAGGTAGATAAAAAAGTGCAAGTGAGAAAGGATGGGTAAAAGGCATAACTAAGGTGATATGCTCTAGGCAAAAAGGTTCGCAATATGAATAAAAAGTATGGTGGTGACTCCAATATCACATCGGTAGAAGAAAATTGTGGTCTCAATGGAGACATGCTATAATGTTCTACGCAACCAGTGAGTGGGTGAAGATCATTGTAGTATGGATGCATGCCAAGATGACCAATAGGTCATAGAAAATTCATCAAAATATGTGTAACTATATGCGAAAGGTATGTAAAATCCTTCATACATGAGGAATTGAGTGAAAAGGTATGCATTCACCAGGAATGAGGATAATGATATGGTGTCCAATGGGACACAAAAATGGTCGAGAAGGAAAAATGAAAAAGTGAGTGATGAAGTAATATGCTCCGAAGGAGAAGTATGGCCGAGAAGGCGGAAATGAAATATGCCCTAAGTGGGGAAAGGTATGGCCTCAAAGGAGGACTTTGAGAGTAGAAATGAGTAGAGTGAATGTTGAAATAGAATGCCCCAAGGGGAGAATAAATATGGCCTCAAAGGAGGAATTCATGCATGGATCGAGATATAATTGTGAAATAAAAATGCTTGAAGGGGGAGTAAATATGGCCTCAAAGGAGAAGCAGGAAAATAATGATTAAGTAAAATTCCCTAAAGGGACATAAGTATGACCAAAAATATTTTTAGATGAATTGGTGAATTAAATGTCCTGGAGGAAAGAATAATTATAGCCATAAATGTGAACTTAGGAGAATGCAGAGGAAGTGAAATATTGAATGAAAATACCCTAAAGGAGGAATATAGATGGCCACAAAGGTGGACTTACAATGAGAGAGATTGGATAAGGTTAGATGAGATGTAACTTAATGATGATGATGTATAGGTATGAATGAATCTACGTCATATTAAGGAACATGCGAGGAAAATATGCATCCAACTACATTAGAGGTAAATAAGGAGGAGATCCAAGTATCGCAAGGCACATGTGACCAAAGCAGAAGCTAGTAATATAACCAACGATAGTTAGTCATTTCAAAATTTCATAAGGAAGAAGTGGATGAAATGATCTCATAAAACTAATGTTGACATGAAAAAGGGGTTTGAGATTTACTTATACAAAGGAAAAAGGGTTCTCCAAAAGTTTCATTCCTTAAACTATGCCCCAAATCTAAGAAGGGGAAAGAGTAAACCTGATCGGTCAAGGGAAGTTTTCTAGAAGAAAGTTGATCAATGTGGAAGATTTCTTAGGATGCTAATAAAATGGAAGGTTGATCAATGTGGGAAGCCTTCAAATTCCATAAGGAGTAGCCATCCTTTAAGGGTATGGTCTACTTTATACAATATATAGATGGAAAGAATAAATGATAGCCATCCTTTGAGGGATCGGTCTATTTATTTGATTTTTATTTCATGCTTTTGATTTTTTTCACATGAAAATTTGTCCTTCAAAGGATCATTCTTTTTCGATTACTTTGATTTTACATGGGGAGAGTGGGACTAGCTAAGTAGACCACTTAGAGAGGGATAATGATGTACAAGAGACACCCTGGACCCTTTACATGGTTCCAATAGGTGAATAAGAGGGTGATGGATGTAATGATTGTGGAGTTCTCACCAAAGGGGAGAACCTATCCATAAGTAATATGTTATGGAAAGAGTCATGGTGCCCATATTTAAGGTCACATCTAGGAAGTGATGGAAGACCACATAGTTCTAAATCATCATAATGAGAGATGGAAAAGGATAAGATGGAGGAATGATCCAAGGATATGACTAAGGGCACATTGGTAAATGTGCTAATAATAGAATGGTCACAAGTGCAATGTGTTAAGTGGTTCCACTTCTAGTTTACCATCAAGGAGGCAAAATGATAGGCTCCCAACCCATACTTGTGTGTAATAATGTATGGTCCAATCTAGTTAGGGAAAACTTTCCATGTTGGATCCTTTCTAAAGTAGTGACATTTTGGTTTTCTTTGAGAACAAGGTCGCCGAAATTAAAATCATGTTCCTTAAGGTGATTATTTTAAGCATGTTTAATGCACTCCTGATAAACATGATGGTATTCAAGAGTGAGGAGGCTACGCTAATCTAGTATCTTGAGTTATAGTAGATGAGGTTGGTAGTGGTCTTCATCAGATATGAAGTTGTAAAGGGACATGCACAAAGATGGAATTTGAACTTCAAGAGGAAGGAGGGATTGAACCGTAAACAAGAGAGAAATATGTAGCCCATGGAGGTACAAATACTAGTACAATAGGCCCAAAGGGTGAAAGGAAGTTAGAGATGTCAATTATGACCTACTTGATCAATGGTTT
The DNA here is from genome assembly GCA_018340775.1 of Taxus wallichiana var. yunnanensis. Lineage (NCBI taxonomy): Eukaryota > Viridiplantae > Streptophyta > Pinopsida > Cupressales > Taxaceae > Taxus > Taxus wallichiana. The sequence goes on from CM031234.1 coordinate 255,740,052, forward strand.
TGGCAAGAATGTTTTGAAGGGTTTTATTGGTAGCTTTGTCTTGGCCGTTAGCTTAGGGATAATATGGGGAAGAGAAGCTGAGTTGGATGTTGAATGCATTACAAATTTTCTTGAGATATTTGTTTTTAAAGGACTTTCCGTTGTCCATAACAATTTTGTGGGGAATGTTGAAGCGACAGATAATGTGTTGATAAATAAAATTAATGATTGGGCTAGATTTAGTTGAGGTGAGTGGGATTTCTTCCACCCATTTAGTGAAATATTCGGTTGCAGTGATGATAGAGTGATGTTTCTTGTGAAGAATGAGGATTAATAATACCAATAAGATTAAGGCCCCATTATGAAAAGGGCCAAAGGTCCTAAGTTGGCTGCAAATCTTGACTAGGAATATGAATAAGATTAGAATGTTGCTGACATTTTTCACATTTCTTAACATACTCACAATAATCATGATTGAGGGAAGGCTAGTAATAGCCAAGATAGAGAATGCACTTAGCAATGGCTAAACCACTAAAGTTTCCACTACAAATACCGTCGTGGAATTCTTGGATGGCTCGAGAGGATTTATGGGATTTAATACATCAAAGAAGAACACCATAAAATCTACATTTATAAAGAATTCTACCAAGGAAAACATAGTGGTGAGTGCGTTGAAGGAGGGACCTCTTAGAATTTTTGGACAGATCACAAGGAAAGATGGATTTGTATAGATAAATGAATATTTGAGAATACCAGAGGTATGATGAATCAAATTCAATAAAATTAACCTGAGGTAATTTAGGAGAAGGCTGATCACAATGATGAATGATGAAAGGAAGTTTGGACTCTTATGTTTTCCATGGGATAAAATCTACGAGGGATGACATCGTATCAATGAAGTGATTTCTCATCCAGGAAACAACTTGGATGGTTTAGGAATCAAAAGCTTCAAGAAGAAGATGAAAAATGTCATGATAATTTTTAAGAGTGTTATTTTTACATTAACACTCACCTATGACTTGTTTTATTATAAGCTCAAAATCTTCATAGATGTCAAGATATTTAAAACCTAAAAAGACGTCATTTTGAGGCCCAATTGAGGCCCTCATATTCTACCATGTTGTTTGTACACTCAAAATTGACTTTATATGTGAGGGGAATAGGAGTTTCTTGAGGAATGAGAACAACACCAACACCTTCCCCTTGATAACATTTTTAGCCATCAAAGAAGAGATTGAATTTGAGAGGATTACATTCATGATGAAACTAGTTAATGGATTCATCAAGAAATTTCTCATGAGGAAGCTACGTAGTAGGAAGAGGGGCTTCGAAAAATTGGTCAACAATATCTTGGCCCTTAATGGATTTTTGAGAAATAAACTTGAGGTCAAACTTTGTCATGAGCATGAGCCATCAAGTAACATGATCATTGTGATAAGGTTTAGAATACAATGTATTGAGAAGATGAAAGCTAGTAACAACATACGTCTTATGATTAAGAAGGTAATGTCAAAGTTTAGAAGTAGCAAATAAGAGAGTGCAACATAACTTTTCAGCTTTAGTGTAGTGAGTCTCATAGTCATGAAGGGTGCAACTGATATAATAAACAACCTACTCATGGTTTTGGTCATCGCAATGGGCTAACATGGATCCTAAGGCATGATTGGTGGTAGAGATGTACAAGTAAAATGGCTCCCCCTCGTGTGGAGGTGTGAGCACTAGTGGAGATAAGAGATACTATTTAATATTTTCAAAATATTTTTGACAATTGTGATCCCAATTGAATTCAATGTCCTTGCAAAGGAGGTGATGAAAAGGTTGACAATAATATGAGAGTTGTGAGATGAAGTGACAGGCATTATCAAGGTGGCTTTGAAGGCTTTGAAGTTTCTTGAGATTAGAAGGAGGAGGCATTTCGATAATTTCCTTAATTTTCATGGGGTAAACTTCAATACCCCTAATAGAGATGATAAATCCAAGGATTTTTCCCATTAAGACTCCAAATACACACTTGGTTGGATTGAGATGAAGACAAAAGTGAATGAGGCACTCAAAAAGGACTTTGAGAATGGAAATATGGTCACGTCAATGCTTATATTTTCCTAAAATATCATCAATGTAGTATTTTATGGTTTTTGGATGAGGTCATGAAATATATAAGTCATGTCCCACTGATAAGTAGCGCTAACATTCTTTAAATTGAAGGGCATGATGCGATAGCAAAAGGTCCCCCAAGGGGTGATGAAAGATGTCTTTTGTTGATCTTCCGGTGTAATGAGGATTTTATTATAACCAAAGAAACCATCCATGAGAGAAAGCATCTCATGAACTGCGGTAAGATCCACAAGCTAATTGATGTTTGGGAGAGGGAAGTCATCCTTAGGGCAAGCGAGATTAAGATCTCAAAAATTGGTGCATATGCGTAGTTTTCCGATGCTTTAGTGACGGGAAAATGTTAGAAACCCATTGGGGATAATCAATAGGGATGATGAAATTATATAATAAAAAGTGATGCAAATCCTCTTTAACAAGGAGGGTGACGTGAGGGTGCATGCAGTGAAGCTTCTACTTTATTGATTTAGCATTGGGATAGGTGACAATATTGTGGACGACAATAGAAGGGTAAAGACCTAGCATGTTTGAATATGACCATGTAAATTCTTGGCTATGATGGGAGAGGAATGTGGTGAAAGATTATAGCTCGTGTGGATCAAGATATTGGCCCACTTTGAGAATGTGAGGCTCCTACGGATTCCCGATATTGACATCAATGGTGGCTTTGTTAAGAAGAATAGGTGAATCAGATGGTAAGGTCTTCTGAAGATAAGAATATTCTTCCCCATGTGGGAAAGGATGGCGTCATCATCAACACACTAAAGGATGTCAATGGTAAAAGAATCTTCTTTTATCATCTCCGGATGGTAAAGAGGAAGGGACATAGTCTAGTTTTCACACCGATAAGTGACCGACCCCAAAATTATGGTGGAGACTAAAAAAATATTAGAAGCAATGGAAATGGTGTCATCCAGTTCCATGTCCTCAAGAGTCAAAAAATATGGAGAAGGTATATTCATGTCTTTGGGAGTCAAAGGGGATGGAGAAAGTAAAGAGGGTATGTCCATGTCTTCAAGCATGTCCAGATATTCGAGGGTTGGAAAAGATGGAGAAGGTAGAGGAGGTATGTCCACATCTTCAAAAGTTGGAAAAGACAAAGGAGGTGGAGGAGGCATGTCCATGAGTATCTTAAATGGTGGAACGGGATCAGAGGATCACTCCTTATAGCCTAACCTAAACTTTTCGTCAGGTTTACGCATTGATTAGGAATAAAGCCATATGGGTTGTGTTCATAATGGCCTAGGCTGAATCCTTTCTAGGAACAATGATGGTGATAGTTATAGGAAAGATATGGGTTGTTGAGAAAGTTGAAGCCACCAATATAAAACCTGATATGTGGAATATCATTAATGTGGGAAGATGGGGTATCAAAACCACCATAAATAAGATTGGTGTGAAGATGTGGTGGAAGTAAGGGTGTTGAGTATGAGAAGGTGATACTCCCCCATTGTAAGTTTTTCCATTACGTTATATAGGGAGTCCTTGTTGGGGATTTAGGATGAGGGAATGGATGAGTTGGTGGATGGTGCAGATGGATCATCCTTAGGGATGAGTACATCATTTGGTCTATAAGTCATGTTACATCCTTAGAAGGGAGGAACATCCATAGGGAGTGTCAGAATCTTTCCCTCATGTTCATATTTAAGGGAACGATGGAGTGTAGATGGGATGCAATGCATGACACGGATCCATGGTCATCTCGAGAAGAACATTGTATTGAAATTATCCTTCAATGATGTAGAATATTTCATGGATAATATTATCACAGAACGTATAAGGAGGATAACTATTCCCAAGGTGATATTGATGGCATTGTTAAAGGCATGAAGAACCACAAGTGTCCGAGCAAAAATTCCTTTGGGATATTAAGTTGGTCGAAAGTATGTGAAGGAATGATATTAATGATTTCCCCACTATCAATGATGGACTGCTAAATGAATGTATCATTAATCCTAACCATAATAAAGAGGGAAGTTTGTGTTCTTATGGTGGGATGTCCGGAATTTCAGTTTCATTGAATGATATAGTAGTAAAAGTAGTAATTGCTCCTACAAAATATGCCGAGGGCTAAGATTCATCATTAGATGTCGAATGTGCTTTAAGGATTTGATAAGATCATGTCTATGATTTTGTGAGCTTTGGATGAGCTCGTAGAGTGAAATTTTGACTGGGGCTTGATGAAGTTGTCTAACGATGCTTTGTTCAATAGGATTAGGAACTCGCTAAAATAGAAACCTTTGGTTTCGACAATGTGGCCAACTCCTTAGGAGGAGGGATGGCAATGAAGGTCTTGGATTTTGGCTTGGAGGTTTATTTGGGCTCACGTGGGCTAAATTGAGTGGTTACCAAAACTACATTGATGAATAAATGAGGGCCATCGCTAGATGAGCCATCTCCTGAAGGTGAAATAGAAGAGGTCAAACTAGATTTGGAAGGAAGGGATTGACTTGGTCTAAGGGAAAGTGTAGTAATTTTTACTCCCATCACAAAAGGAAGAACCTCATGCACGCTAGCCTATCACCCAATAGAAGCTAAGTGCTCACCCGAGGCACGCGCGGGTACAGAGTCTCTCTTTTATGTGATTTTAGTGGGAAGCATTATTTATGATTAGTGTAAGAGTATTTAGGAAAGAAGTTGAGACATATAAGATTCCTAGGGCTCAGAACGGTCTCCATATCCTTGCAATCACTTCAGACTAAGTGCTTTAACAGATTCTAGAACATATACTATAATAGAAAGAAAGATACAACCATTCATTCATATCATGAAAGGAAAGAGAACTCATATGAATGAAATATACATTAAACCCATTGATATTCATATCTATTTATAACAGGTAACCTCAATATATTCATTGATTCATTACAGAGTGCAGACCACGCAGTCATGTGCATCACTAGACGTATGTAGCTAAGCTAATAGAAAAGAAAAATAACAACCCCATGCTTAGTACATCCTTTCTGAACCAAAATATCCACTCGCAACATTCCTACAGAGCTTCGCTCACTCTCTAACCCGTTATTCCCTATGTATATCCAGATGATATATCCTTCTTTCATGTGTGTATATTTTCCATGGTAGGCACTTGTATTTATCACTTTCTCAGCTACCAACTTGCCTTGCCACACCCTCAAATCCACACCAAGTGTCGAATGTGGTCCTCCATGTGAGCATGTTCCTTTAGGCCTAAGCTCTCCATTCCATCTCATGATGATCTTCTAGAAGATTCCATCTAGGGCATGCTCTTTCCTGGGCCAACTTGTTGCCAAGCTAGCATCTTATCTACGTGCATAACCAATCACACTTTTCACGTGTTCTACCTTGGGTGCTCAAATTGGCTAAGTCCCAAACCTCCTTTCACGCATCGCGCACACTATTTTCTTCCTTAAGCCTTTCTCTTGCATGCTTTTTCCTTGTGCACCATCCAATAACTGGGATCCGTGTGCCTAAGCACCTTCATACTTGGTCAATATTCCAGGGGCCCAACATCACCCCACACTATGCCTGTTCTTCATCCTCAAAAACATTTTACTTGACCAAGATGCAAGCTGTTTTATGGAACCAATATGTAGACTTATACTTTACAAAATGAATAAGGAATGAAAGAATAGGGGAAAGAATGAAGAATGGGGGACATCAATTCAATAGGCTAGGAAAGTCCTTTCGCAAATCTTCCTCCAACTTGTTCCACACTTCAACCTCACCCTTTGCTTTCTGGCATAGGTCGCCCACCAGGGTGCTCACTTCATCAAAGCTTAGGCCAATTCCCTGGGTGCCGAAAGTGTCCACAATCTGCTCCAACTCCTTACCCAAGTCTATATGAGTTTATCCATTCTTCTGGTAATTTGGGGGTATAGTTCCTTCAACTGGGCCTTAATTGAGCTCCTTAAAGCCTCAATTGCCTCTGATTTCTTCTCTACCTCGGCCAAAACCTTGTCCCTCTCTGCCTTGTTCCCTTTGTTCTTTTCTTGGAACTCCTTCAATTTTGCTTCAAGCATGGCAACCAAAGAGCTTGCCACCTTATCTCTATCTCGTGCATGTGTCATATGTGGCTTCTACAAACTAGGCAATGATCTTAATCTCCGTGAGTACTTGGTTGTACTTGGAAATAATTGCTACTACCTTCAACCGGTCTTCCTCTTTCAAGCACGTGGCCACTTCTTCTACAGATTCCAGTGCCAAGGGTCACCTCTCCATAGTGAGGACATGTGTTAGGTCTTCTAAGCATTCCAAAGTTGATGCGTACCTCTGAGGGATTGGTGTTAGGTCTAGGTGCTTTAATATGATGGCGCTCTTGATCGAATCCACCTTCTTGTAGACCTCCTGCACCTTTAATTTTTCTTCCTTTAACTCGCACCTTAACTGCACACTGATTAATTCCTCCTGTTTTAAACTCTTGGCCTTCTCCACAGTTCTTCCTCCTTCTTCCCCAACTTCACCTCCAATGATCTGATTCTACCATTTCATGTGAACAACCTAGCCTTGGTCTTGACTGTGAATTTTTTTAGAGCATTGCATACTTGCTCATCTAAAAGCTCCTGAGCATTTACTAAGGGGTTGTCTCCCTTAGACTTTGGCAATGAGATGAGCACTTTCTGGCAGACTTCAAAGTTTGGCTTGTCAATGTGTGACTTGAATGCCCAAGAGAGCATCTTCTTGGTCCTGGGGTATGCGCCATCCTTTTCAAAAGACCCCATGGCTAGGAGCCTTTCTATGGGTACGGTGCTTTGGAACCGTGCATGTAACACCTTCTTCATGTCATCCACATAGCCCATTACCTATCTCTGTTCGTATCTAGAGTTCTTCTACCCAAGCACGCACCTTTGGGGAAGCTAACTATCAGAGTGGGGCCTCCTAGGCTGTCATGTTCCTTTTCATTCTCTCCTCCTTCCCTTCCTTAAGAACTATGTCTACGCTGCACTCTAACTCTTGGTCTACAAGGACTTTGAGCATCTTTTTTACTTCTCGCTCTACTACCTTAGTAATCTACTCTTTTGTAAGGCTTATGGCTCCCTACTCCTTGGCATCCTTCTCATCTACCTTCATGTCTTTGGTGCCTTCCTCATCTTGTGTGCCCTTATGCCGTGCAAATACAAACTCTTGCTTCTCCTCTCTACTTTCTTCCTCCGAGTCATAGATACTAAACACATGTGGCTCTTTTTCCTTCTCAGGCTCTTCTTCCTCGTCACCACCTCCTTCACTCTCATCTTCTCCTTCTCCCAAGTACTTCTCCAAGTTTCGATCACCTCTGAGTTAGATTCTTCATCCACCCTCTGCTTCTTCCTGAGAGGTGGCTTCTAATCAGGAGATTTGGCCTTCTCTTCTTCCTTTGGCGATTCTTCCATGGTGGTGGGTTGCTTGGGTGCCTCTACTTCTAGTGTCTTCTCCTTTACTAGAGAATTCTTTCTCCGTATGTAGGTGTTTGGCTTAGCACTTGTAGATGGAATGCTCACCATCTGAGCAGTCATGCACTTGGTGCTCCTTCCTCTCCTCTACCTCTCTTCTTAGACGCTGGCTTCTTCTTCCCAAGGGGTCTTTAGGTATGGATATTTCATCCTCCAAATATGTGCCCTTTTCAAACTTTGGCCTTATGCACATGTACACATGCACACAGATCCTCTAGTGATGGGAAGCATCATTAGCCTAGTCATTTGGATCTTATGTGACACATACTTCTCTATGTACGCGCACTTACCGCTAGGGTAATTCAGCTTCTTCCTCATCTCCCTGTGTTCCTAGTCTAACCTTCCTAGTTCCAGCCTTAGCTTCTTTGATTCTTTAAATCTATTTACTCCCGCTTGGAAGTATTGGGTAGTGAACATGAAAGGAAGCTTGCACTAAGGGCTCCATGATTCGTCAATAAGCTTGAATCTACCCAAGTAGTAGTGTTGGTACACCGTGAACTCAGCTTCTCCCTCAGTGGCTACTGGGAGTTGTTCAGGGATCCTCCACTCTGCCCCGAATGCATTCCTCAAGCGTGTATACCAATTTTCCAGCTGCGCTTTGTGGGGAGCCATCATTCAGATCACAAATGCTTCTCAACCGGGTAGGTGAAGGGTCCTCGGCTAGGTACTCCCACACGAACTTGTCTGATGCATCCGACACTCCAATTTCTACAAACACTATGGTGAGAAAGACATTTCCAAAGAGGATCATGTCCCCTTCCTTCACGCACTTAACAATCTCCTCTGCAATGTACATGGATAAGTTGTATATCGTCCCCTCTGTAATCTTCCTATAGACATGTAGCCAAGGTTTGTTGACCTATGTCCATCTTTCTTGGCCATTCAACTTAGTCACTAGATGCACGACCATCTTCATAATGGGGTCCTTGATGTCTAAAATATCATAGTACCGTGACCCTTTCTTGCAGGCATACTCAGTGATGGTCTCTTAAATAGCCTCCTTGTCACCAAGGTCATCTTCTAGGCTATCTCCCTCACATATGAGGCCTGTAAATTGTGAAATCAACTGGGGAGTCACGCACATCTTGTACCTAGCAAAGTGGAAATAGTCTTTGTGCACCCAAGACATCAACCACTGGTACAAGTGATCTGGCTTCCCAAAATAAGGCAACTCATAGAGTTGCAATAGCCCTACCTTCGCCAATTTAACCTTAATGTCATCGTCATATATGGGAAAACCTTCAGGTGTTCGCTTGTTGGTGGGGCATACCAATTCCAATGCCATTTCTTTCTCTATGGTGTTTGTGCGGTGATTATAGTCACTAACAGGTATGCTTCTCAAGTGGGATTCCCATTCCTTTCCCATCATCACCCCATCTAGGTATTGCATCTCTGCATACCATTCTTCATTTGTGTCTACTTCGGGTTCTGGTTGTTTAGCCTTAGCTTTGCCCTTTCCTTTCTTGGGTGCCATGGTCAAGGTATTTTTATCACTCCTACCCTCTCTTTGTTACTCTGTCTTTCTTCTCCCAACCTTCGATCTCAAATCCGTGATATAACTCTTCTAAACCCGTGCCCTAGTTTTTGAACCCTAACTTGGATAAACCCTTCACAAGACAATGCCTTTTCAACTCCTTCCACGCCTGTGTAATTCCTTTTGGTCCACAATCTCAAACTAGCTCTTCACATTTTAATCACATAGATCTTCCACTTGATTGAATATGAAAACCCTAGTTTATAACACTCACTTATATCTCCAACTCTTTGTTTTTTGTAAAGTAAAAATGAGAGTGCCCCGACCCTTTATTTATAGTTTTTCCTTTTTCTGATCATTAAATGCTACTTTACCTACCCCTGTACTTTTTCATTTAATGCGTATTTTTCAAACAAATTCCGTCTTCAAAGCACCTACACGCACACGTAATTCCCGCACGAAAACACATCCACAATTCTAGCGTGTAACCCAACCAACCTAACAGAGACTCCTCTCCTATGCGCTTAACCCGTATCAAGGCACTTCTTCCGTATAGATTCTTACTTTCACCTACCTCTTGTTGCTTTAACTTTGCTTCCTTTTCCTTTATATGTGGGATCTACCAGTAGCTTTATCCTGGCACCAACCATTCTATCTTTTCTCTTCATCTACCTCTTTCAACCGGGCTACACAACAAGGCTCTTCAACACAACTTCCTTGGTACTTTAATCACGCACTTCTTCACTTTTCTCCACCCCACACTTAAACGATGTGTAGTCCTCTACGCACTCACAAATTCTCTAAAAGTAGAAATAAGGTTACCAACACCCAAGGCACAAAACTGAAACAACAACATGAAAGGGAAACATAAGAAAGGGAAAATGTATAAAGGAAACTTCTAAACTAACTGGAAAAACTACCTTATTTACAAACACCAAGAAGACTTATTTATAGTAGGGCTTCAACCTACTACCATTGAAGTGTCCAGGTAACTTCATCCCATCCAACACTTATAACTGGCACGTGCTTGAATCAAGGATGTATGAGATTGTGTAGGGACCTAACCAATGGACTTTCAACTTCCCAGGATGGCGCAGAAACTTGGAATCATACAATAACACCATCTGCCCAACCTCAAACTTCTTGTTTCTAATATAGTGATCATGTCAAGCCTTTTGCTTTGCCTTTCCACCTGTCTAGCTCCAATGGGAAAGTGATCATCTCTCATCCAGTTTCATTAGCTCATCAATCCTTTCTTCTAGCATTTTTTCATCAGCTAATCCTCCTGCATGCACTATTCGTAGAGAAGGTAACATAAATTCAACCAGTAAAACAGATTCCATGACAAACGCCAATTAAAAAGGTGTGGCTTTATTTAGTCTTTTATACATTGTTCTGTAAGCCCATAACATTGCCGGTACTTTTTCATCCCAATCTTGTCTTCCAACATCATAGATTTTGGTCAAGGTATGACTTAGTATTTTGTTGAATGCTTCCGCGGTTCCATTTGCTTATGGGTGATAGGGCGTAGTCTTGTGATGAGCCACCATGAATGCCGAGAACATGATCCTCACAGCCTCATTCGAAAATGTGTACCTTTATCACTTTGGTCAAACTTAATGGACATCCATACCTTGTGATAATGTTTTCCTATAAGAACCTTGCCACTGTTGCTGCCATGCAATCTTTAGTTGGGGCTGCCTTTGCCCACCTTGTGAGATAATCCATGCAAGTGATGACATAACGTGACCCAGTCCTACACGCTACTAGTGCAATAGGTCCCACAAAATCTATCGCCCATTTTTCAAAAGGCTCCACACTAGGGATAGGATGCAAAGGCATTTCATCTCTCCTTCCTGGTTTGCCAATGCACTGACAAAGTGGTCACACACTTTACAATAATATCTACAATCCCTGTACAAGGTTTCCCACCATAATCCTGCCATTAATATCTTGTGCATAGTGGCATCACCTATGTAATGCCCACCCACACTTCCTCCATGTGCTTCTTCCATGATGGCCAGGCACTCATGCTCTAACACACACCTACACAAAAATTCATCATATCTCAATTTATATAAGTCTCCACTAATCAACATGTAGGCGCGACGCATATGGACTACCGCTTCTTTTCCATGCCTTCATTCCATCTAGTGCCACACCTTCTTTTAAAAATACTGCAATATCCTCCAAATCCGAGGGTGTGCACCATAATCTAAACAATGGGCATCTGGCATTGCTTCCTCAATAATTTACACGTCCTCTCCTGAATCAATCCTTGATAGATGATCAGGCCCATAGTTGCTTTTTCCGGGCTTCACTACAATGGTGAATTCAAACTCTTGAAACAACAACACCCATCGACATATGTGCCCTTGAAGAATGGGCTTGTTCACCAAATACTTTAATGCCATGTGGTCGGTGTAGAATATAAAGGGTGTTACCAGCAAATACTATCTAAACTTGAAGAGCGTGTAGATCATTGACAATGCCTCACACTTGGTAGTGGTATAATTCTGCTCTGCTGGTGTTAACTTTCTGCTCACAAAACAGAGAGGATGATCAACAATCCCCTCACCTGGTTGTGCAAGCACTGCTCCAATGGTGGTTCCTGAGGCATCTACATGGACATGGAAGGGCTTGTCCTAAGAGGGAAAATGTAACACCCCGAACTATTGTTACTTCCTCCGAGCATTCAAGTGTTGATATATGATTTCTTCGTAAAAGGATGTGTTCCTTTGATTGTGAAGTCATGCTTGATATAAATTGTATCTTCTTTGCATTTGAAGATCTTTGATCGTGAGCCAGATATGCTTGGACTCTTTTATTTCTTTCATTTTTGCACCTAAGTTTAACTCGATTTCGGAATGAATTGTGGATTTACCCATCTATATTGTAACATCCTCATTTTATACAATAGAACAAGTCAATTTTTTTTTTTTTGATAATTGCAACCTAGTTCTAAATACCTAATTTAGAACTCACAATCAAATAACCATTCTTATAACAGAAAACCATACGCATTGTAATGACTCTGAGTACCTCCGATCTATTCATTCCATGACTCAGTAATCTACCGATCTATTCATGAGTAATAAGAGTTGGCGTTTTTATTTAACACTTCACTCTTGCGGTTCTCTTCCCTATTATGGGATTCAGAATGCTCTGTCAAGGAACCTAATCGAATAATTGTTATCATTATTCATGGCATCTCATCCCTTAGACTAGGTGAATTAGGACAACACAATCAGCAGCCTCATGCGATACTTTGGCCAAAGATTTGAAACATATTTATGTCTCGTATTCCTTAACGGCATACTCATCAACTGAATACGCCCTTCACCCCATTCTTATGTTATGTAGAATGTCTTATACCGACTGTCATCGGTCCCTCCTATCTCAACTTATTCACTTAAACGGATTAACAAGGTGATAACGTTATATGGATGCCCACAAGGATTAGGGATACGATGACATACTGGTTCAACCCTAGTTAAACCAGTGTGTCAAGATACCCCAAATCTCCTAGGCAACCTTATAACGTGACCACATTCCTAATCGGTCCCTGAGTAACTCGTTCGAGATCAAAGTGTAAATCTTAGCGATCAATGCAAAGGGTGTCGTCATAAGTCACCTGCATTGTTGTAACTTCGAGAAGATCCTAATCTTCTCGGAGGTACAACCCTGCAGTTGACTTGTGCCGTCAACCTTTAAATCCACCTCGAAAAGATCTACTTATTAAAATGTTACGCACGTTGAGTTTAAATTACATTAAAGACATCCCCTAAGGTTAGCCTTTCCCGATCCCTGGATTCTTCATCTAAGGATGACCTTCCTCAATAAAACCCATTACACAGAGGAGTTATTAAGACCAAGGTCTCATCACGGAGTTCATAGAATATACATAATTCTAAAACAACGGAATTGGACAATATCTCATAAACTTCACATGAGATTGCCATCTGAACCCCATTAGGTTTATATCAGTTCTCCTAACTGAATTTATATCATACTTATTAGTATCAAGATATAAATGATTAAGAATCCAATTAAATGTTGTCCTGTCATAATCAAGACTAGGGATTAGTAATTTAATTCAGCTTGATTAGTGTTCTGCTTAGGTTTATTTTAATCCTATCTTTTAGAAAGACAATGATTTAAATTTCAATTTTGCTTTCGATAGAACAAATTAGAACTACTAAACACTCATAAGAATTCAATCACATTTTCTTGTAAGCTTTCATTGACAATCACAAAAGTCTCCAAATTATACAAAGATAACATTGCCCCTCCAGTATATAAACCGAAGAAGGTCAACTATCAAAATAAGAATACAACACATAAGTGCAAATACTTATTTCTATTCCTTTCTTAACTATACAAATACATTTTATGCATTCAAAGCATACTTGATACAATGCTCAACGGAAAAGGAACATCTTTCCACATATAGTACATTTAGAAAATCAAGATGTAATTCATTATAAATCAAATTAAACAATCCGATCATCCCGCCGATCTGCATTGCTTTTACCACTTACGGCATCCATCGCAAAAATTATCAACATGGGTCGCTTCAATGAACTCGAGCATGATAAGCACTAACTTTTAAAACAATTGCAATCCATCAATTGTTTTCATTAAACACCCTGTTTAAATGATATAAAATCACCAATCAAATAAACATGACTCAGACTATACGTTAAGAATATATCATGTCTATAACGTGTAACAATAATTTTCGTTACAGAGTAGTCCTATATACTTCTCAAATATTTCATCAAAATATTAGGGATCAAGAAGAACAAAAGTGTCCTAAGCAATTATTCATTGTAAATCCCAAGATGAACAAACATCGACCAATCATTATATTCAACTTAAAAAGAGGAATATCATATCAATCCTGATACCGTCATTATGTAAAAATAATTACAGATGTTAGTTAAACAATTATATCAACTTATAATTTACAACAGAAGAGAAATAAACAAATTGTACATGTTTCCCTCTGAACTAGCTCATGACTGTACCATCTTTCCAAAAGCAAGGCATTCACTTAATACACATGCAAATAAATCAGTCGAGTCCATCATCAACACCACTGTTTTATTAAAACTTACAATAAAGCAATTACAAGATGCGGTCAAAGAGCCCTCTTGCCAAACAACGGTGTCTATCTACCAAGCAGACTCAGTATGGCCTTACGCAAGAAGTTTAATGCAGACAAGAATATAAACACCTGCCGTTACCTATTTAGGTACAGTCGACAACTCCTAAATTCAATCATGCTCAAGAATGGATATCTATGCAAAGAAGATGTAACACGCCAACAATCCCTATAACAACCTACAGCCCATTCAAACCCTTTCTACACTGTAAGGCTTTTAGACCCAAGGTCGAATTCAAAGGATCTCCTTTGTTGTCGCAGTCAACAAGAGACTCAAATCATTTAAGCAATGTCATCTCCCCTATGACTATGCAGAGAGATTTTAAACGAAATCCACGCAACATGCACAGCCACATCAAACTGGAATGTAATCAGAAAGAAAACATAACATAGAATATCGTAGTCACCTTTGAACGCAATCAGAGTTGAAAGTATGGTATTCACGACCTACTTTATAAAAGCCATAATACAAGATGTCAAGCTATTTAAAGAAATCCAACAAAGCTAAAAACATTACATGTTCCTACTCAAAGCTTATCTGAAACAAAGTGACACATTACACACGCAAGGATTTTAAAACTAAATCCATAAAATGATAATAATATAGCTTTTTCCAAAAGCCAATAATAAGATATCTTCCCATACTCACAGAACCCAACAAAGGTCGAAAACACTAGTAAACTAAACAAGCTTAATTGAGGCAGTATCAGTAGTTACCTAGAAAGGTTTCAACCGAACCCGAGTAACAAGATATCAAATAAATAATAAACAATGATTCCCAATCGTGCCAACAATGATAAACATTAAAAATGAGGCTTAAACAAATTATCGATTTCAGAATAAGAATTCCCACTGAACCTCTTCAATATTCTCGAACAAGCTTACACAGAAGGAAACGTAACAGTACAACCAGGGAGTCTGTACCTAAATTTATTACAAATTACAGAGGTCGTATGACCTGTTACTTCTTCAAGACTCCAACGAAACTCAAATTACCAATATTCAAAGATATATAAAGCTTCCACAGTGGTCCATAGTGTACGAATCATTCAATGGACTCTACAGAGTCATTTCAAATAAAATAAACATATATATATATATATATATAAACGGGTTGAATCCCCATAACCTCCTCGCAAGGGAAAAACAACTCCAAGAAAGTCGTAATGAATACTGTAACACAGTAAGTTATCTCTTCACAATAACTATAAAATTTCATAACGAAACCCAACAAGAATCAATAACCACCACTAAATAATAACCACAACAAGCTTACAAAAAGTTCAATTTAATCGAACAATCACACCAATGTCCATCAAGATCCCTCCCCGACCAAGATATCACAACAAACATCAACAAAGAAGTATCCGCAACAAGCATCGACTACAGTATAAATCGACAAGCATCACGGTGGCTCTGTACCCATCACGAGAATAATTTATGGGCTCTCGCAGAGCAGGCCGAGCATACATTATTTTCATATATTTGCATATTTAAGCGTAATGCAAAACACAAAGAAATATAGAAACAATTCGAATATAATAAACACCCCTCAAGGGTTAAATGAAAAATCGAACCAAAGCAGAAGATTCAAAGTGCCAAAAATCACACAAGGCTACCATAGAAACCATCTATTTCCATAAATCATTTGAAAGAGAGTTGTTCTAATGAAATCATTTGAAGAAGAGTAAGATTTTTAAAAGTTAGGGCCTAACATGCACGGATATTTTCTCAAAATTCGAAAAGCAGACCACTGAAAGAGCTCGGACTTTCTTTTCCTTTTCCAAGTTAGAGCCACCAACAAAATTTTGCTATTTCCATGACTTATATATTTTCCTTGCCTGAGGAAAGAGCTAGATACGCTCATACTCGCCATGCAACACCAAGAAGATCAAAAGTGCGAAGAACCGGTGAACAAAAGAGAGGAAAATCAGAATTCGTGATAAGCCAAACAAAACATTAACTTTCCAATTTGCATGCCTTCTCGCGAATTCCGAGCTCGACTTCCGAGCTCATTAATTGCATTTACTCCCAACTTCCCACTCAAACTCCACTGCCACCGACCGCCATAGTTGGCGATAGACAAATAAAATTTCAAGACCATTTTTAGTTTTGGCGACCTGCCACGTCGGCTCAAGTTAGCCGTTTCTAAAACTTCTACCAATACCTGTCCTTCATACTTATCCTTTGCATTTAATGACATAGAAAAAGCCGCCCATGGTTCGCATCCCTCCATAGGTCCCCTTACATCCTTGTTCAATAGTTAGGTTAGTAACTTAGGTTAGAATTTAGGATAACACCTAGTCTAACTTCATAGAACATAGATACTAACTTAGGACATTAGCTCTTAGCCTAGGTATAGGTTAGATTATCACTAATCTAACCCCTAGGTTAAGTTTAGTTTTAGGTTACTAACATTAATAATTCCAGTTAGGTCTACATTCCGTATGCTCAGAAAAAGACCTACAACATGCATTCTCAAACAGGTTAACTCTGTGCATCTGCCATTAGGCTACTGAATTTGTATGTAAGCGGAATTATTACTCGGTCCGAGATCAAGACCTTCCGAGATATATTTAGATATCGGGAACCAATCCTTTTCACATGATCAACCCGAGTCATACTCCGGACTAGCTTATTCAATGCATCTAGACCTTGCAAACTGCTCAAGGTCCGTAATTTTAATTCATCACGAACAAACTTAAAGCAATACTTGGGTCAATTCCACCGATCCAAGGCTAGGTATTATAGGTGGATAACTCTATAATTCATTCCGAGATTAGATTAAACTCAGATACAAAATGAAAGAAATAAAAGAGTCCAATCATATTCGACTTAGTCAAAGATTTGTAATCTGCAAAGAAGAAGATACATATCAAGCATGATTTCTCAATCAATGAACACATCCTTTTACAAAGAAACCATATATCAACACTTGAATGCTCGGGAGGAGGTAACAACAGGGTGTTACATATATGACTTCAGCCTTGGATCGGTGGCATTGATCCAAGAGATGTTTTAAGTTTATTCGGGATGAACAAAAATTATAGACCTTACGAAGTTTGCAAGGTCTGAATGTGTTGAATAAGAAATTCCTGAGTCTAACTCAAGCTGATCGTGTTAAATGAATTGGTTTCCGATATCGTAATATCAGGAAGGTCTAGACCTTGAGCCGTAATAAATTCGATATATTTATTGCTAGCTTATTATCAAGGTAATGGATTGAATCCATTTCGGGAAGGTATATCTGTTGGTTCTTATACTGAACGATTCTATTTGTTAGACCTAGACTGGTTCTATTAAGGTTAATAACCTAAACCTAAACTATAACCTATGGGTTGGATTAGTGCTAATCTAACCTAGCCCTAAACTATAAGCTAAATGTTCTAAGGTTAGTGACCTAGCGCTAAGGAGGTTAGACTAAGTATCACCTTAAGGTCTAACCTATGTTTCTAACCTAACTAATGATCATGGATGAAAGGGACCTATGAAGGGGTGCGAGCCATGGGTGGTAGTTTCTATGGCATTAAATGAGATGGATAAGTATGAAGGACAAGGGATTTGGTGGAAGTTTCAAACGGCTAGTGAAATCCGACGTGGCAGAGTCGCCAAATCTGGAAATGGTCTTTGGTTTGTTTTTGTCCATCGCCAACTATGGCGGTTGGTGGCAATGGAGATTGAGCGGGAATTTCAGAGTTAATGCAATTAAGGAACTCGATTTCCGAGCACGGATTGCTCGGGAAGGCATGCAAAATGGAAAACTAGTTGTTTGTTTGGTTTTCCATGCACTCCATTTTTCTCTGTTTGATCACTAGTTCTTCGAACCAGTCTACTTGGTGTTGCATGGCAACTATGAGAATAACTAGCTCTTTTCTCTATCGAGGAAAGTTTATAAGGCATGGAAATAACAAATTATTGTTGTTGAATCTAACATGGAAAAGAGGAGAAGGCTCGAGCTCTTTCAGAGGTCTTCTTCGGATTTTTAAGCGACATTACCAGGCATGTTAGGCCCTAACTTTTAAAAATCTTGCTTTCCTTCAAATGATTTCATTAGAACAACTCTGTTCAGATGATTTTTGGTCCAGTTGGTTTTTATGGTAGCATTGTATGAATTAGTTTGCTGTATCTTCATGCTGGTTTGAATATTCAGTTGAACCCTTGCTGGGTGTACATTTTGTTTCGTTCGGTTGAATTATCTTGCTGTGTTTTGCATTTCGGTTAGATTTCGTAGAAATGCTTGCAAGGATAATGTACGAATTCGACTCTGTTGGAGTCCATAAAAATGCTTTCTTGCTTGGTATAGACTTTTGTTGAAGCCTTGTTGTTAACACTGTGGAGATTGATACAGTTGGAATTCTTGGAAATAGATAGTATCTTTCTACTTCAGTAGAAGTTTATTTGAGAATACTAAATGGGTACGACTCCTTTTGAGTCCTTGAAAAGTAACATACATTTCTACTTCTGTAGGAGTTCAGTCGTGAATTCTGTATGTTATTGATATAGTTGGAATTCTTGAATTTGATATGTATCTTGTATTTCTACTTCAGTCGAAGTTTTATTGTGAATACTACACGGGTTCGACTCCTTTTGAATCCTTGAATCGTATATTATGTGTTTCTCTTCTGTATAAAGTTCAGTTGTGAATATTGTGGTTATTGACTCAGTTGGAGTCCTGGATATGTAACCAGTGTTTCTCTTCTGTATAAAGCTCAGTTGTGAATACTGTGGTTATTGACTCAGTTGGAGTCCTGGATATGTAACAGTTGTTTCTCTCTCGTATAAAGCTCAGTTGTGAATACTGTGGTTATTGACTCAGTTGGAGTCCTGGATATGTAACCAGTGTTTCGACTTCTGTATAAGCTTGGTTGTGAATACTTATTGATATTGGCTCTGTTGGAGTCCTTAATATGTATCTTGTATTTAGACTTCTGTAGAAGTTTAGTTGTGAAGACTGTTGGTGTTGAATTAGTTGGAAACCTTGAATGTTTTCGTATGAATTCGACTCACTGATCTAGTCCACGCTGTGTTTACTTTTTAAACTCGACTCTGTATGAGTCCTTGCTGTATTCGTATTATCTCGGCTTGGATGAAACTTTGTTGAAAATAATGATATGATGATGACTTTTATGAAGATCTTGTTGAGGTTATTATTTTTGATTTCGGCTTCTGATTTAAGACCTCTTTGTATAATCGTAGGGATTTGCTTAGTTGAATGAAGCTATGCATATTGTGTTTCGACTCTGCGTGAATGTCACTGTATTTCATATGGAAACGTTAATTGTTTTAATGTGATCTTGTTTCAAGTTTGACTGAAACAAAGAGCTCTTAGCTGTGCCATGACAGGCGATGGCGTTGGATATTTTTCATGTTTGTTGAATAATATGGAAAGTTTTATTGAGCCTATTGGAGTTGGATTATTTATTAATGCTTGTTGCGTGAACTCTTGAATCGTTTAGTAGCTACAGTGATTTTTCTTGGATTTAGATGGAATGTAGATCTTTGGTAATCTTTGATTTGTTTAGTCGCAGTGTAAATAAATATGTATAAAACTAAAGGAGTCGAGTGCATCCGAATGTTATTGATTTAGGATTCTGATGGACCCTGTTCTTTCTTCTTGACTGTAATTTATATGTTGATGTATATGGTAAATGGAATAGGAAAAATTCTCTCTCTCCTAGACAGGAAAACTTGTGTGCTTTCTTCTTGCATCCTTTTGCGATCTCTATGGTAGGGGCATAACAAGAATAAACTGAGTTATTGTATGGAGAAACTGGTATAAAATGTGTGTTGCTGTATAAATGGGTATACTTGTCAATACCATTGAAATGTGTTATGATGATAAAAGAATTAAGACAGTGAGCTTGTTGAATGTTTTAATTTCCTTAAGCTGTTGAAAACAATTTTGTAGGAGTTTTGTTGTCTTAGTCTCTAACATATAAGATGAATAGCCTGACTTATGTTTGGAATTTGAATAAATGATTTCATTTAAACAGGTTGTTTAATGAGAACAATTGGTGGATTGCAATTGTTTTAAGAATTAGTGCTTATCATGCTCAGTTCACCGAACTGACCCGTGTTGACAATTTTTGCAGATGGTTGCCGTAAGTGGTAAAGGCACGCAGATCTGATATGATGATCAGATCGTTTAATTTGGTTTTATGATGAATTTCAATTTGATTCTCTAAATGTACTACTTGAAGAACGATGTTCTTTTGCTATTGAGTATTGTATCCAATATGCTGAATGCATAAAATGTATTTGTATAGCTTAGAAATGAATGGAATGAGGTATTTGTTACTTATGTGTTGCATTCGTATCATGAGGGATTGATCTTCTTCGGTTCGAATGATTTTTAAGAGCATTGTTATTATTGTATATCTTGGAGACATTTGTGATTATCTAAGTAAGCTTTGCAAGGTTATGTGACTGAATACTTATGATTGTTTAGTAGTTCTATTACGATCTATTTAAAGCTAATTGTAATTTAGATCACTAATTTTTGAGAAGCTAAGGTTAAAATAAACCCTTTCAGGAAGCTGAATGGGAAGAGTAATCTGTTACTCTCTAACCTTGATCTAAGTCAAGACAACGTACTGAATGTTTTTAAAATCACTATATCTTAACACTAATAAGTAAGATATATTTCAGTTTTAAAGATCTGGAATAAACCCAAAAGGGATAAGTTAGCAATCTTATGAGAAGACTTGGGGTTACTACCCAATTTCATAGATTAGGATTATTGTGAAACAATGATCTCCTTGTTGAGACCTCAATCTTATTAAACTTCTCTTTGTGGAATGGGTCTTAATAAGAAAGGCAATTTTAGGATGAGGAACCCAGGGGATTGGGATAAGACTACCCTAAAAGGAGCGTCTTAAAGTATAATTTTAACTCCACGTAAGTAACACCTTAAAGTTAATTAGATCTTTTCGAGGCGGATTTGAAGGTTGATGGCACAAGTCGATTGCAGGGTTGTACCTTCGAGAAGATTAGGATCTTCTCGAAGATACAACAATGCAGGTGACTTATGGCGACACCCTTTGCATTGATCATTAAGATTTACTCCTTAAACTCGAACAAGTTTTACTCTGGGACTGGTTACCGACATGGTCATGTTATGAGGCTGCCCCTAGAGACTCGGGGTACCTTGACACATAGGGTTAACTAGGGTTGACCCAGTATGTCAGAGTATCCCTAGTTCTCAAGAGCATCCTTATAACGTTGCCATATTATTAATCCGTTTCTGAGTGAATAACTTGGGGCAGGAGAGACTGACAGAAGTCAGTATAAGACATTCTACATAACAAAGGAATGGGGTGAAGGATGTATTCTAGATTGACGAGTATGTCGTCAAGGAATACGAGACATAAGCATTATGTTTCAAATCTTTGGCCAAAGTATCGCAAGCTGCTGATTGCGTTGTCCTATGTCACCTAGTCTAAGGGACGAGATGCCGATGAATAATGGTAACAATTATTCAGATAGGTTCCTTAGATAGAGCATTCTGAATCCCAGATTAGGGAAGAGAACCGCAAGAGTGATGTGTTAAAATAAAAACGCCAACTCTTGATACACATGAATAGATCGGTAGATTATTGAGTCATGGAATGAATAGATCGGAGGTACTCCGAGTCATTACAACTGCATATGGTTATCTGTTATAAGAATGGTTGTTTTGATTTGTGAGTTCTAAATTATGTATTTAGAACCAGGAAGCATTTATCAAAAAAAAATTTACTTGTTCTAATGTATAAAAATGAGGATGTTACATCTTGGTATCAGAGCTGAAGGTTGCAGCTCTTGGACCTATTGTGTCCATAATCTGATAAAAACCTAAATTTTCTTGTAACAGAAAATGGTTAGAACAAGGGGGAACATTGCAAATAATGCTCCACTGAAGGAGGGGCAGCAACAACCCAAAAGCTTGATGAGATCCTTGCTGCCCTATTGGACACAAGAGATCGTTTAGCTGTACTTGAACAAAGCAAGTAATGGGAAATGAGGAGGAAGATGAAGCTGGTAATAACAATCAGCAACCTCCTGAGGACAACCCCGATATGGGTGTTGATATTAATGCTGGAAATGCACCTGTCCAACCAGAAAACAAAAAGGCCAGGTTGGCAGCAGAACTCACTAATGATATAAAAAGGATAAGCCCACCTAAATATGATGGCACCACATTAGGTGATGGAGCTGAGAACTGGCTCAGTGAAATGGAGAAGTACTTTGCAATAAGAAACTTCTCAGAGGAAACCAAAGCTATTTGGGGAGCCTATCAGCTTTCCCACGAAGCATCTTCGTGGTGGGATAGCTCAAAGCCGAGCTAAATATTGATGAGACCAATATTACTTGGGATCAATTTAAGGGCTATTTTAGGCAACGTTGGCTGCCACAACTTTTCTATGATCAGAAAATGATAGAATTCCAGAACTTAGCTCAAGGGAAGCTAATGGTAACTGAATACTGGGAGCGGTTTACAAAACTCCTCAAGTATGTACCGCAATATCAAACTGACGAGAAGTTCAGAATAAGGAAATTCATCATGGGATTGAATCCGTGATAGGGGGAGAGGTCGATGTTCACAGTCCAACCACTATGGAAGGAGTTGTTGAAAAGGCCATAAGACAAGAACAGAAATTAAAGGCTATTTCTACTCATAAAGAGGAAGTGCGGAAGAAGATTGCAAACCCTTCTTCAACTTCACTTGCACCCAAAAAGGGACCATGGAAAAAGTTTGGAAACAGAAGTAAGTTTCCAGGGGATAATAGTAAGAAAGCGAAGAGCGAATAAGCTCGCCTGAAATGTAAGGGATAATTTTACCAAAAATTATAACAATGGGCAGAAGCCCTATGGAGGACAACGTGATAATTACAAGGCTGGAGGTAATTTTGAGCCTAAAAAGGGACCTGTAGGAGGCTGCTATAATTGTGGCAAAGACCACTACGCAAATCAGTGCCCTTTGAAGAAGGATGATCGTATTCAAAGCAACATAAGATACATGATGCGTAGAGAGACAAGCAAGCTAAAAAGAAAAGACACCTATAGAAGTTAGGGTAAGCTATTTGGCATACCTGTCACTATTCTTTTTGATACAGGAGCTACTGAATGTTTTATTTCTAGTAAACTTGCTTCTAAACTTAAGAGAAAAGTTGGAAAAATAGATAAATCTTGGACTATACAGTATGGTAATAACTTTGTTCATACAGTGAGTATGTGTCTTTTTGGGGTAGTCCTTGACTTACCTAACTTTTCCACGGAAGTTGACCTCTATGTTACACCTTTGGGATCTTACGACATTGTCATTGGTGTCAATTGGTTAGCTGAACATAAAGAAAAAGTAGACTGTTATGAAAAGAATATAAAATGTTTAGATGATCGGCTGGAATCAACAGAGATTCAAGGGGTGAAACGGGAAATTTCAGTTAGAAAACTGTCAGCTATGCAGCTTAAAAAGGCTAAAAACAAAGGATGCACCCTTTATGCAGTAAAGATATCTGAATTTTAGAAGAAGATGGTGATTGCATGAAACAATTTCCTCTGTTGTAAAATTTCAAAGATGTTTTTCTGGAGGAATTACCAGGTTTACCACCCAAGAGGGAATTTGACTTCACCATCGAAATCAAACCAGGAATGGAACCTATTTCCAAAGCACCTTATCGGATGACTACTACAGAGTTAGTCGAGCTTAAGGCACAATTGCAAGAACTTTTGTCTAAAGGTTTGATTAGACCAAGTGTTTCACCTGGGAGCACCAAAGTAATATTTGTGAAAAGAAGGATGGAACACTTAGGTCAGTGTGTATTGATTATCGATGTTGAACAAAGCAACAATCAAGAACAGATACCCACTTCTAAGGATCGACGATCTATTTGATCGATGTGTGGGTCAGCGGTTTATTCTAAGATAGATCTTCGATCCGGTTATCATCGATTCTGATTAGAGAAGAAGATATTCATAAAACAACTTTCCGAACAAGGTACGGACATTATGAATTCACGGTTCTACCCTTTGGATTAACTAATGCACCCGCAGCTTTTATGAACTTAATGAATAATATCTTTCAAGAATATTTGGACAAGTTTGTACTTGTATTCTTGGACGATATTCTCATTTATTCTAAAAGTGTTGAGGAGCACGATGAGCATTTGAAGATAGTTTTGGGAATTTTGAGAAAAAGAAAGTTGTATGGTAAGTTATCCAAATGTTCTTTCTTTGATTCAAAAGTTCACTATTTGGGTCATGTCATTAGCAAGGAAGGAATTGCTGTGGATCCTTCAAAAATAGTGGCAATAACTGAGTGGCCTGCACCAAAGAATGTGCACGAAGTAAGAAGCTTCATGGGTCTTGCTGGTTACTATAGAAAATTTGTTAAGGATTTTTCTAAAGTGGCTGCACCGATAACTTCATTGCAGAAGAAGGATAAGAAATTTATTTGGAATGATAAGTGCGAAACGGATTTCAAAATTCTGAAAAGCTAGTTGACTTCCACACCTATATTAGCTGTACCAGACCCTAATGGGAGCTTTACTGTTGTAACGGATGCTTCTGGGGAAGGCCTTGGAGGTGTTTTGTTACAAAATGATCAAGTCATAGCATATGAAAGTAGAAAACTTAAGTTACATGAGCTGAATTATGCTCCTCATGATTTGGAGCTTGCTGCCATTGTTCATGCGCTTCAAGTCTGGAGACACTATTTACTTGGGAAACCTTTTGAGTTGAAAACTGATCACTTAGGACTGAAATATATTTTCACTCAGCCTAATCTAAATGCCAGACAGAGAAGGTGGTTAGAGTTTTTATCCCAATATGATTTTGATATTAGCTACATCAAAGGGAAAGAGAATAGAGTAGTAGATGCTCTAAGTCATAGGAGGCACATTTCTGCTCTTATAACATTAAGAACTTAGTTTAAGGATGAGGTAAAAAGTGCCTCAGAATCTGATATATACTTTCAAAGCCAAGTAAAAGCAGCACTTGCTGCAGAACCTATTGATGAAAGGTATAAGGGCTTTCATTTTGATAATGAAGGAATATTATGTTATGAAAACAGGTATACGTACTATGCTTTGAACGATTTGAGAAAGAAGTTGTTAGTTGAATTTCATAATTCACCTTTCTCTGGACACCCGGGTATCACAAAAATGCTTGCTGATCTGAAACAACAATACTTTTGGAAAGGTATGAAAAGGATGTCATTGATTTTGTGACTCATTGTCTAGAATGTCAGTGGGTTAAGGCAGAACACATGCACCCTGCTGGACTATTATATCCTCATAGCATACCGTAGTACAAATGGCAAGTAATAAGCATGGACTTTGTACAAGGGTTACCTATGTCTAGGAATAAACATGATGTTATCCTAGTAGTTGTAGATAAACTAACTAAGGTAGCTCATTTCATCACTGGAAATCTAAAGGATGATTCACCAGTGCTGGCCAAAAGATTCGTACACGAAATTTTCAGGTTACATGGTGTACCAGAATTGATTATATCTGACAGGGATCCTAGAATGACATCAAGATTTTGGCAAACGCTTAATACAGCTCTTGGAACGAAACTAAACTTCAGTTCTACATATCATCTAGAAACGGATGGACAAACTGAGAGAGTAAATCAAGTGTTGGAAGACATGTTGCGAATGTATTGCATGGATCAACAGTATAAATGGGAAGAGTATCTTCCATTAGTTGAATTCGCATACAACACTTATCACTCATCTCTTAAAATGGTACCATTTGAAGCACTTTATGGAAGGAAGTGCAAAACCCCTGTTAGCTGGGATAGTGTTGAGGATAAAGTGGTAATTGGACCAGAGATCCTCACTGAAATGGGACAGCAAGTTAAGCTGATTCGTGAATGATTAAAGGAAGCAGTAGATAGCGGAAGAGCTATGCTGACCTTAAGCGAGTTGATCGAAGGTTTGAGCTTGGTGAGAAGGTTTTTCTTCGTGTCAAACCCCAGAAAGAGTTCTATAAATTTTGGCAAGGCTGCCAAGTTGTCACCTCGCTTCGTGGGACCTTTCTAAATTGTCGAAATAATCAATCCTGTAGCTTATCGATTAGCATTACCACCTGCTTTGTCTCGCATGCATGATGTTTTCCATATTTCTTTGCTTAAGAAATATGTTTCAGATTTGTCACATGTTTTAAATTGGAATTCCTTGTAGGTCCAAGACCCAGGAATAATCGTGGTTAAACCCACATGAGTGCTGGAAACTCGCCAATTGCATTTGAGAAATCGTGAAATATAGCAATGTAAGGTCTAGTGGGACCAGTTTAATGAAGAAAGTGCAACTTGGGAAAATCTGGAAGAAATGAAAATTGCTTTTCCTTTTCTTTTTCAACAGAATGAAATCTGTTGACAAAACATTTTTTTATGAACTTATCTTTTTCATGTTGATATGAAAGCCAGATTGAGGCAAACATTATTCAGGCTAAATAAAATGTATCGTGACATTGATTTCTGGAACTATTCAAGTTGGAAATAGTCACATTGTTTTGTGAACTAATAAATTGGTTGACCTGAAGGTAAATCAAATATGTAATCATCGGGATGATGAATCTTTTAGGAGGGAAGCATGTAACACCCTGAACTATTGTTACTTCCTCCTGAGCATTCAAGTGTTGATATATGATTTCTTCTGTAAAAGGATGTGTTCCTTTGATTGTGAAGTCATGCTTGATATAGATTGTATCTTCTTTGCATTTGAAGATCTTTGACTGAGCCAGGATATGCTTGGACTCTTTTATTTCTTTCATTTTTGCACCTGAGTTTAATCTGATTTCGGAATGAATTGTGGATTTACCCGTCTATATGACTCAGCCTTGGATCAGTGGCATTGATCCAAGAGATGTTTTAAGTTTATTCGGGATGAACAAAAATTATAGACCTTACGAAGGTTGCAAGGTCTGAATGTGTTGAATAAGAAATTCCGGAGTCTAACTCAGGCTGATCATGTTAAATGAATTGGTTCCCGATATCGTAATATCAGGAAGGTCTAGACCTTGAGCCAGGTAATAAATTCTGATATATTTATTGCTAGCTTATTATCAAGGCTGGATTGAATCCATTTCGGGAAGGTATATCTGTTGGTTCTTATACTGAACGATTCTATTTGTTAGACCTAGACTGGTTCTATTAAGGTTAATAACCTAAACCTAAACTATAACCTATGGGTTGGATTAGTGCTAATCTAACCTAGCCCTAAACTATAAGCTAAATGTTCTAAGGTTAGTGACCTAGCGCTAAGGAGGTTAGACTAAGTATCACCTTAAGGTCTAACCTATGTTTCTAACCTAACTAATGATCATGGATGAAAGGGACCTATGAAGGGGTGCGAGCCATGGGCGGTAGTTTCTATGGCATTAAATGAGATGGATAAGTATGAAGGACAAGGGATTTGGTGGAAGTTTCAAATGGCTAGTGAAATCCGATGTGGCAGAGTCGCCAAATCTGGAAATGGTCTTTGGTTTGTTTTTGTCCATCGCCAACTATGGCGGTCGGTGGCAATGGAGATTGAGCGGGAACTTTGGAGTTAATGCAATTAAGGAACTCGATTTCGAGCACGGATTGCTCGGGAAGGCATGCAAAATGGAAAACTAGTTGTTTGTTTGGTTTTCCATGCGCTCTGGTTTTCTCTCTGTTTGATCACTGGTTCTTCGAACCAGTCTACTTGGTGTTGCATGGCAACTATGAGAATAACTAGCTCTTTTCTCTGTCGAGGAAAGTTTATAAGGCATGGAAATAACAAATTATTGTTGTTGAATCTAACGTGGAAAAAGAGGAGAAGGCTCGAGCTCTTTCAGAGGTCTTCTTCGGATTTTTAAGCGACATTACTAGGCATGTTAGGCCCTAACTTTTAAAAATCTTTCTTTCCTTCAAATGATTTCATTAGAACAACTCTGTTCAGATGATTTTTGGTCCAGTTGGTTTTTATGGTAGCATTGTATGAATTAGTTTGTTGTATCTTCATGCTGGTTTGAATATTCAATTGAACCCTTGTTGGGTGTACATTTTGTTTCATTCGGTTGAATTATCTTGCTGTGTTTTACATTTTGGTTAGATTTCGAAGAAATGCTTGCAAGGATAATGTACAAATTCGACTCTGTTGGAGTCCATAAAAATGCTTTCTTGCTTGGTATAGACTTTTGTTGAAGCCTTGCTGTTAACACTGTGGAGATTGATACAGTTGGAATTCTTGGAAATAGATAGTACCTTTCTACTTCAGTAGAAGTTTATTTGAGAATACTAAATGGGTACGACTCCTTTTGAGTCCTTGAAAAGTAACATACGTTTCTACTTCTGTAGGAGTTCAGTCGTGAATTCTGTATGTTATTGATATAGTTGGAATTCTTGAATTTGATATGTATCTTGTATTTCTACTTCAGTCAAAGTTTTATTGTGAATACTACATGGGTTCGACTCCTTTTGAATCCTTGAATCGTATATTATGTGTTTCTCTTCTGTATAAAGTTCAGTTGTGAATACTGTGGTTATTGACTCAGTTGGAGTCCTAGATATGTAACCGGTGTTTCTCTTCTGTATAAAGCTCAATTGTGAATACTGTGGTTATTGACTCAGTTGGAGTCCTGGATATGTAACCAGTGTTTCTCTTCTGTATAAAGCTCAGTTGTGAATACTGTGGTTATTGACTCAGTTGGAGTCCTGGATATGTAACCAGTGTTTCGAATTCTGTATAAGCTTGGTTGTGAATACTTATTGATATTGGCTCTGTTGGAGTCCTTAATATGTATCTTGTATTTAGACTTCTGTAGAAGTTTAGTTGTGAAGACTATTGGTGTTGAATTAGTTGGAAACCTTGAATGTTTTCGTATGAATTTGACTACTGATCTAGACCACGTTGTGTTTACTTTTTAAACTCGACTCTGTATGAGTCCTTTCTGAATTCGTATTATCTCGGCTTGGATGAAACTTTGTTGAAAATAATGTTATGATGATGACTTTTATGAAGATCTTGTTGAGGTTATTATTTTTTGATTTCGGCTTCTGATTTAAGACCTTGCTGTATAATCGTAGGGATTTGCTTAGTTGAATGAAGCTGTGCATATTGTGTTTCGACTCTGCGTGAATGTCACTGTATTTCATATGGAAACGTTAATTGTTTTAATGTGATCTTGTTTCAAGTTTGACTGAAACAAAGAGCTCTTAGCTGTGCCATGACAGGCGATGGCATTGGATATTTTTCATGTTTGTTGAATAATATGGAAATTTTTATTGAGCCTATTGGAGTTGGATTATTTATTAATGCTTGTTGCGTGAACTCTTGAATCGTTTAGTAGCTACAGGTGATTTTTCTTGGATTTAGATGGAACTGTAGTTCTTCTGGTAATCCCGACTGTTTAGTCGCAGGCGTAAATAAATATGTATAAAACTAAAGGAGTCGGTACAGTCCAGAATGTTATTGATTTAGGATTCTGATGGACCCTGTTCTTTCTTCTTGACTGTAATTTATATGTTGATGTATATGGTAAATGGAATAGGAAAAATTCTCTCTCTCCTAGACAGGAAAACTTGTGTGCTTTCTTCTTGCATCCTTTTGCGATCTCTATGGTAGGGGCATAACAAGAATAAACTGAGTTATTGTATGGAGAAACTGGTATAAAATGTGTGTTGTTGTATAAATGGGTATACTTGTCAATACCATTGAAATGTGTTATGATGATAAAAGAATTAAGACAGTGAGCTTGTTGAATGTTTTAATTGCCTTGAGAAATTGTTAAAAACAATTTTGTAGGAGTTTTGTTGTCTTAGTCTCTAACATATAAGATGAATAGCCTGACTTATGTTTGGAATTTGAATAAATGATTTCATTTAAACAGGTTGTTTAATGATAACAATTGGTGGATTGCAATTGTTTTAAGAATTAGTGCTTATCATGCTCAGTTCACCAAACTGACCTGTGTTGACAATTTTTGTAGATGGTTGCCGTAAGTGGTAAAGGCATGCAGATCTGATATGATGTTCAGATCGTTTAATTTGGTTTTATGATGAATTTCAATTTGATTCTCTAAATGTACTACTTGAAGAACGATGTTCTTTTGCTGTTGAGTATTGTATCCAATATGCTGAATGCATAAAATGTATTTGTATAGCTTAGAAATGAATGGAATGAGGTATTTGTTACTTATGTGTTGCATTCGTATCATGAGGGATTGATCTTCTTCGGTTCGAATGATTTTTAAGAGCATTGTTATTATTGTATATCTTGGAGACATTTGTGATTATCTAAGTAAGCTTTGCAAGGTTATGTGACTGAATACTTATGATTGTTTAGTAGTTCTATTACGATCTATTTAAAGCTAATTGTAATTTAGATCACTGATTTTTGAGAAGCTAAGGTTAAAATAAACCCTTTCAGGAAGCTGAACGGGAAGAGTAATCTGTTACTCTCTAACCTTGATCTAAGTCAAGACAACGTACTGAATGTTTTTAAAATCACTATATCTTAACACTAATAAGTAAGATATATTTCAGTTTTAAAGATCTGGAATAAACCCAAAAGGGATAAGTTAGCAATCTTATGAGAAGACTTGGGGTTACTACCCAATTTCGTAGATTAGGATTATTATGAAACAATGATCTCCTTGTTGGGACCTCAATCTTATTAAACTTCTCTTTGTGGAATGGGTCTTAATAAGAAAGGCAATTTTAGGATGAGGAACCTGGGGATTGGGATAAGACTACCCTAAAAGGAGCGTCTTAAAGTATAATTTTAACTCCACGTAAGTAACACCTTAAAGTTTATTAGATCTTTTCGAGGCGGATTTGAAGGTTGATGGCACAAGTCGACATAGGTTGTACCTTCGAGAAGATTAGGATCTTCTCAAAGATACAACAATGCAGGTGACTTATGGTGACACCCTTTACATTGATCGTTAAGATTTACTCCTTAAACTCAAACAAGTTTTACTCCGGGACTGGTTACCGACATGGTCATGTTATGAGGCTGCCCCTGGAGACTCGGGGTACCTTGACACACAGGGTTAACTAGGGTTGACCCAGTATGTCAGAGTATCCCTAGTTCTCAAGAGCATCCTTATAATGTTGCCATATTATTAATCCGTTTTCTGAGTGAATAACTTGGGGCAGGAGAGACTGACAGAAGTCAGTATAAGACATTCTACATAACAAAGGAATGGGGTGAAGGACGTATTCTAGATTGACGAGTATGTCAAGGAATACGAGACATAAGCATTATGTTTCAAATCTTTGGCCAAAGTATCGCAAGCTGCTGATTGCGTAGTCCTATGTCACCTAGTCTAATGGACGAGATGCCGATGAATAATGGTAATAATTATTCGAGATAGGTTCCTTAGATAGAGCATTCAATCCCTGATTAGGAAGAGAACCGCAAGAGTGATGTGATAAAATAAAAATGCCAACTCTTGATACACATGAATAGATCGGTAGATTACCGAAAGTCATGGAATGAATAGATCGGAGGTACTCCGACTCATTACAAATTTGCATATGGTTATCTGTTATAAGAATGGTTGTTTTGATTTGTGAGTTCTAAATTATGTATTTAGAACTGGGAAGCATTTATCAAAAAAAAATTTACTTGTTCTAATGTATAAAAATGAGGATGTTACAGTAAAAACATAAAATAGGCGCGGTAATAAGCCTATCTTTTAATGTGTCAAATGCCCTCTGCTGTGTGCCTCCCTAATGGAAGTCACTTTTGTGTCTAAGCAGCTCCTCTAAAGGCACAACAATCTTAGCATATCCCTTAATGAATTTCTTGTAATAGCCCGTATGCCCAAGGAATTTGTGCACTATGCTTTGGCTAGTAGGTTCCTTTAACCCCACAATATTTGTAATTCCCTAGCGGGATCTACTAAAGCAAGCCCTCCTTATATATGATATTCCCTAATAGAGTCCCAAAGGGAGTAGTAAACACACATTTCTTAATGTTGAGGGATATCCTCAACTGCCTACACCTTTCAAACATTAATCTCAAGTTGTCACAATGGTCCTTAACCAGACCATATACTATCCAATCATCCAAATAGACCTGAAGAAATTTATGGATGAAGTCCTGGAATGCTTGCACCACTATGCATGAAAAAATAGTAGGCACATTCTTCAACCCAAAGGGCATGACCGTATATGCAAAACTTCCCCACTCGGTGGAAAAATTTGTCTTCTTCTGGTCCTCCTTTGCAATCCAGACTTGGTGGTATCCTGAAAATCCATCCGTAAAGGAATAGATTTCACGCCCAGTGAATCTTTCCAAAATTTCTTCAGTGAAGGGGGTTGGAAATGGATCAATGACACAAACTGCATTCAATTCCCTATAGTCTACAAAAATCCTAATCTGCCCATCCTTCTTGATGGTGATTACCATTAGAATTATCCACTTCGATTCTTCCATTGCCTCAATGATCCCAGAAGCTATCATCTTGTCTATCTCCTCCTTAACCTTCACACACAAATTGGGATTCATCTGGTAGGGCCTTTTTCTAACCGGGCATGCACCATCCTTCAGTTTTATCTTCATCTCCCCCAAGGAATGGTGAACACCTTTGAGCTCATGGTACCCGCATGGGAATAAATCCTCAAATTCACATAGCAGATCAATGATCTTTGATACTTCCTTCTCTATCCAGTAATCCCCAATAATAGCTTCCTTAGGTTCTTCTTCTAAACCGATGTTAACTTTCTTCATCTTTAAAGGCTCATGGTAGGCACATGCGCAAGCATCTGCACTATCCACTACCTCATGCTCCTACAGAATGGCTAACATCTAAGCTTTCTAATTCCTCTCCATCAATCACATATACTAACTTTCCCTTCTCTTTTCCAAACACACGTGCTCAAGCTGTAACTCTTTTGTTTCCTCAACTTCTTCAAAGTGTGCCCCTATACCTAGTTCACCTAATAATTCTAACAACCTATCTTCTATTCTAGCACTATCCCCCATGGTAAGGTGCTTGATACCCTACAAGGCCTTATCAATCAATGGCTTGGTACTCTAATACTCAAAGGTTTGAATAAGGTCAGCCACGAGCTCTTACCAATTCCTTGTTTGGTGGCATGTCTCCGAATGAATGTACCATGCGCGCGCACAACCCTGTAGTGTAGAATATAACTTATGTACCTACAGGATGGTGGCAAAGCTTATGCACCTTTTCTCCAGACCCATTCACACTCTTGGATATGGAAAGAGGTGGGATCCTTCCCATGGTACTCCTTGATGATGGTGGGTACATTACTTCTAGAAAATCGACAAAGAGAGCAATCCTTACCTCGCGCCACTCTAAAAGGCTCTCCTGATGTGTGGCCCACCAATGAGCTATTGTGCCAAGAAAGACATAACTTAAAATATCCCTCCATTCCTTCTCATTCTTCCACTGAGCTTCTACCTCCTGCAGAAAGATCTCAGGGAAGGCTCCTCCTGAATACTTGGGTAGTTCTTTTCCTCTAAGGTGCCTAACAGTGTGCGCCTTTATTACCTTGGTCACTGACCCTCTCAACTGCCGTCCCATTAATTTTTAAGTTCCATGCACCCAATTGTCACATGCTAGGATGGTGGTATCACTTACTAACTGAGCATCTTAAAAATGGATAACTTCATTAGTAGGGTGTACTATCTCTAGGTCTCTAATTGAGTGCACATAAATCTTGTCTAGAACTTCTTCTCCCAATGGTTCAATATAGGGCGTCGAATTCCCATCAACCAAGGGTATAATGACCCGTTCCTCTTTGTTCTCGAAGTTGATGTACCCTTTGTTGAACCGAAGGTCCACATTATTCTTGTAACACCAAGGGTTCCCAAGTAGTGCTAGGAAATTTTCCACCTCGGCAAGCGCTAAGACTTCGAAGTCCCCAGTAAACTTGGCTCCCTGAATAGTAATAGTTACATCCTTCAAGACATTGATGGGAATTGCCTTAGTCTTGTTTTCCATATACATCACATTCAAAGATGGCTGTAATGCGCAGGTCTTACCATCCGATGCCATGCATCCAAATTCGAACATTAACCTCCATGCCGTTGTCAATGAGCATATTCTTTGAGGAGCCATCCATCTATAATCGCATTCAATGTAATATCCTTGTCATAGTCAAGGATGTGAGGTGGAAGGTTTGCGTACAAGACCTCATGCTCTTCTACGGCACATGGTACCTTCTCTCTCAACTAGTATCCTAGCAAAGGAATGATGTTCTCCTGCCTTAGCATTTTACACACCTCCTTGACCTCATCTAGGTCATCCTTTTGCGCCTTAAATCTCCTTCCTTGTTCCTCCTTTCTGGATTTCTCCTTTAGACATTAGATCTCCCCTTGTAAGCTTCGAATAACATCTATGGTGACCTGATATATCTCCTTCTGATGCATAGGGTATAGATATTTTACATGAACAACCTCCTCCCTCGTAACTAGGGTCTTCTGTCTTGGTACCTCTCTTGTGCGCGTGGCTTCTGCCCTTGTTGTTACTAAAACAAGCTCCAAACCTTCATCCTGTATTATCCAAGGCATCCACTATATGGCTGCCTTCTTGATACTGACCATCGCAAAGACCCCTTGTCTTTCCAATGGTGCTATTGATTCATATGCTTAAATAACTCGGGAAATCCTCAAACTAATGCTTCTTTCCACACCACGAGCACTGTAATAGGTCCGAGCACTCACGCTTGTAATGTTCTATAGATCCATAGTTAAAACATGTTCTGTGTGGGAACTCACTTCTTCCTCCGCAGTTACCTCATCCACGGAATCCTCCTCGAAAACCTCTTCCATGTGTGCCCCATCTACGAGATCCTCATAACGGTGATCATCATTTTTAGAACCACTGGTAATGCTAGTTTTACATACCCCATGATCAATGGCCTCATAGATCTGATCAATGAGCCTACAGTCCTTCATATTATGGGTTGTGGAGGTGCAAATTTTGTAATAACAAGATACATTCTTCCTGATCGTGCACTACAGCAAGGGACATCTACTTGCATCATGGTCCCCATGACAAATCTCACAATCTACTATCACAACACGTACCATCCTTCGGGGTAATTATCCTTAACGTGCCCCTCTATTTCATAATTCGTGCCCCACAAACCATTGTGAGTCTCATGGAATGAGTTCGTACACAATTTTTCCAACTGTTTGGCCATAGTAGTAATTTGAGCCTCTAAGAATGGGCTAATGCCAAGTATCAATACTACCAATATCCTTGGCACGCAAGGCAACTTCTAATGATTCACGTGGATCTCGTAAAAAAGTTTTATGAGAAAAGGCCCTTCCAAAAGAGGTGATCAATCCTCCAACAAACCACTGTGCATGTTGTGAAGGGTGAATATCATATGATAATTTAGACAAGAGAGTTTTAAAATGTGCATCATACTCCCACACTCTCTGCCATTCCTTACTGAATCTCCTTCAAAGTGCTAATGCTTTTCTGCTTGAACTCAGGAATGTGGAACTCTACCAAGAATGCATTCTTTAAAGTAGTGTAGTCCACCACCATTTGATGAGGGTCATACTTTCTATACCAGCTATGCGCACACCCTTATAGTGTGGTCACAAATTGACTAGCCTTTTATTTTGGGGTTGTGATACCCTTTGCGTGCCATAGCAGTTCACACTTGTGAACATGTTCCACAACATCCTCAATGCCCCTGTAATCTAGAAAATGCAGAGACATTTCAAAGAATACTTGAGGTGGTGGTTGGGGTCCTTGTCCTAAACCAGAGCCTTGGTTCCCTCTAGTGTTTCTTCCACCGCCTGATCCACTAGGTCCACCGAGTCCTGTACCTCTAGAGCCACCAGATCCACTAGAACCACTAGGTCCAATAGGGCCTGTAGGAGCTGTGTCAAGTACCCCCATGGTCCCACTGAACTGTGTACCGATGGTTTGTGATAGCGCCCCACTACCACTACTTTGTCCCGCACCACTCCCTGATGTGAGCTCAAAAGCTTGTACACTTTCCCCTTGTCCAAAAACTCCTCCGAATACTAGAATATGTGCAGCCATAGAAGAAGGGAATGAAAAATTGTATCTCTTAGGCGCGGATCTATCTCTTCCACTAGTTTCAATTGGATCAATACTTCTTCCTGGTTCAGGAAAACCAAGCACTAGGGCTCGATCACTGGGTGGGTTCAGATATGTGCCAATGACTCTCCTTTCTCCATGTGACGAGCTCTCACCAGAAGCTGAAGGGGTATCCCTTACGCACTTGCCAAGATGGGGTAACACAGACTGCTCAAGTTCCACATCCTCTGCGTGAACCTCAACTCCTTCCCGCAATGTTTGTCTCCATAAATCCATCACACTAGTAGCCTCATGTCATCTAGTAATCTCCCTTTCACGCACTTTACTATACTTGAGCCATCTTTCTTCCCTCTCCTTCTCTGTCATATCATCTGCCATCTTCCTCCACCCGAGCTTCCTTACCTAGTGCTCAGAATGGTTTAGCCAGCCATTGGGAGTGCCTCTAAACTCATGGTAACCATCAATATCTTCATAGCTAGAGGAATAACATGTAGAAACGTTCCTTTAGGTTCTCATAGAAATTCAAACTCAACAACCTCTAGGTAAGAATACATAGAAATGGTGTATTCTAGAGTGTAGCTAGCTAGTACTCCTCTCCAATAATGATCTATAACACGGGTCCACATCAGATCTGCATCCTGTAACCTCTGGTAGTCTTCTTCAGTCCATATCCGTGATCCATAATGCTAACTTGATCTAGATGCATAGGCTGAAAGCCATCCATATAACTCTATTGGGAAGCAGTAGAAGAATGTCTCGTACAAATCATGGTAAAGGTTCTCTTCTACCCATCTACGTGTATAAAAATCAGGTCCAGTGATGAATCTCTAACAAAATTCATCCTCGTGCTCTTGAACCACGATTCAACATTTTCCAATGTTAACTAATCTGTCATTACTCTTTACATAGATCATGATGCATGTTATATCCCACTACAACTTCAAAAAGAGGTCCCAAAGAACGAAACCAAGATGTAGTCATTTTTACTCCTATCACAAAAGGAAGAACCCCATGTGTGCTGGCCTATCACCTAGCAGAAGCTGAGCACTCACCCGAGGCATGTGCGGGTACCAAGTCTCTCTTTTATGTGAGTTTAGTGGGAAGCATTATCTATGATTAGTGTAAGAGTATTTAGGAAAGAAGTTGAGACATACAAGAACCCTAGGGCTCGAGTGGCATCCAAATCCTTGCGGTTACTTCAAACCGAGTGCTTTAATGATTCCGAACATATACTATAACAGAAAGAAATATAAAACCATTCATTCATATCATGAAAGGAATGAAAACTCATATGAACAAAATATACATTAAACCCATTGATATTCATATCTATTTATAATAGGTAACCTCAATATATTCATTGATTCATTACAGAGTGTCACAGAGTGCAGACCGTAGTCATGTGCATCACTAGACGTATGTAGCTAAGCTAACAAAAATAAAAATAACAACCCCATGCTTAGTACATCCTTTCCTGAACTAGAATATCCACTCACAAAGCATTCCTGCAGAGCTTCACTTACTCTCTAACCCACTATTCCCTATGTATATCCAGATGATATATCCTTCTTTCGTGTGTGTATATATTTTCCACGGTAGAACTTGTATTTATCACTTTCCCGGCTGCCAACTCGCCTTGCCACACCCTCAGATCCATCACCAAGTGTCGAATTTGGTCCTCCATGTGAGAATTTTCCTTTATGCCTAAGCTCTCCATTCCATCTCATGATGATCTTCTAGAAGATTCCATCCAGGCATGCTCTTTCCTAGGCCAACCTATTACTAGGCTGACATCTTATCCATGCACAACCGATCATGTTTTTCATGTGTTCTACCTTGGGCACTCAAATTGGCTAAGTCCCAAACCTCTTTTCACATGTCGGGTGCACTATTTTCCTCCTTTATCCTTTCTCTTGCACACCATCTAGTAAATGGGATCCTGCGCACCTAAGTGCCTTCATACTTGGTCAATATTCTACGGGCCCAACAGAAAGTCTTCCTCTTTAATGAGTCTATGGATAATGGCCTTAAGTTATCTACAATTCTTAGTTTAATTCTTAAGGGTATGATGAAAGGCACACATAAGGTTGGAATTAAACCATAAAGGATTTTTTATTTTTGGGTCAAGGCCTTGATAGGAGGAAGTGTGATTGCAGAGGTGTGTAGTAAGTGTTGGAAAATTTCTATATATGATCCAACTAGAGCACTAGAAGATGTGTTATGAGATACTTTGGATGTTTGGGGTAAAACCTGAGTGTATTGATGCTTTGATGTTGATCGGTGTTTTAGTGTTGAATGATTTTGGATTGGTGAGCTGAAATGTTCATGGTTCTAAAATAGATGATTTTGGATTAGATGGTTTAACTCTAGGAAGGATTATAGATTTCATATGTAAAGATGAATCCTCGGGAGGAGTAGCAACAATCTTAAGGGAGTCGACGACAATGTTATGGTTGGTTCGGGTACATGAAACAATATTTATTCGAGGAAGTCCACATAAAGTGGGGATTGAGGAGATTGTGTTGATGATATAGAAGGATCATTTAAGCTCATTGCAAGGTAAAACACTTTTAAAAATTCCTCAAATGATGAAGTTAGGGTGAAGGTAGAAGGTGGTGCAGATGTAACCACAATAGTTTATGTGGGTAAGAGAGTGGGAGGAAGAACCGATATTGGTTCCACATATGGTATGACGGGAAAGGGTGGAATAGATATAGGTGAGGTGGTCAAGCCTACTAGAATGGATGAAGTAGATGATGAGGTGGATAAGGAAGTTGACAAAGGACTAATTCCAGATGTGTAAATAGGCTGAAATGGTTTCTTCATGAATGTCTCTAAGGGCATAAATGATATATTTGATAATGGGGTTTTGGTAGTTGTAGATGTGGGAGTAGACGCTAAGATAGATGTAGGTATAATATATGTAGGAAAGATATTGAAGGGAGTGGATGTGATTGATGATGAAGTTGTGGATGGAAAAATTTCCCGATTAGTACTATTCAGTGGTATTTATAATATGAACATTAGGTTCTTGGGTTATGGTAGAAGTGGTAGCTTGGCTTGTTGATGTATGATTTGGGAAAGGTTGTTTAAAAATGTCAAGTGGTTGATTGGGTGAAGCATTTGGATTGTTGACTTGAATATCACCCCTGATCGATGAGTCTTTGGACCACATCCTTAAAAGTATGACATCATGTAATGTTAATCGAAAAATGTTCTAGAAATAACTGTGCAAGTTGGGAGAAAGAGAATATTGAATATTGAGGGATGTTATTATACCAGTCCAATGTGGGACCAACCAAGGACATGGGGAAAGTGCAAAGCATCAAGTCCTGATCATGTGCAATAAGATAACATGCATGTTTAAATGCACAAAGGTGTTGTTGTGGATCCTTTTTTTTAAACTTAGCAAATTTTGGTAATTCCTAGTGTAGAGGATATGGTTTAATTGGTATGGATGGGTGAATAGGCTCATTACATATTTTCTCATATGATAATGAGACCTTGGTTCCTAAAGTAACAGCTTCAAGGTTGGATAACCTATTCACGAGGGTATGCATGGGATCATTTGAAAGAGTCTGTTGGGGGATAAGAGGTGGTGGCTGCATGTAAGAAGTGGTCGATAAATTTTTGATGAACTTGTGGATGTGTTGGTGTTTGAGGAATTTTTTGGGGGTAAACCATGGGTTGTGATTGGAAGGGTGGTTATTAAAATAATTGTTGTTGGGTGATGGAAACATGATAGGATTGTTGGGATTGGGTAGAATTTTACAGAAAATGTTGAGCAGGAATGTGGGTATGAATGGTTAAAACTATTATTAAAAGGGGGTTTTGAAGTATTGACAAGCATGCTAGATGTGAGAAGATCATACTATTTAGATAGAGGATATGATGTTTGGGCATATTGATTAGGGATACTAGTGGGAATAATGACCAAAGAGGTGAGGGGAAGAGTAGTGTTGATTGTTGTGTTGATTAGCGGGAGGTTGTGAGGAATAGGCGTGACGATCTGGGTAGTCTAATGAGACAAGGGATTGGTGGAAGAGGAAGTAAGGTGGGATATAAAAATCTCATTAACTGTAAGTTGGGTATTTTTTGGATTGTTTGATAAGGATAAATTTGTTGGAGTAGTGGTCCATCTAGGGAATCTGGGTTGATCTCCTAAGGAGATAATCTTGGAGTGCCACTGGATTGGAATCCAGAAGCTCTTGGAACATGGTATCACCAAGAGGGACCTTAGGAGGTCCAAAGGATTCTGATCGAGATGGATGGTGGAGTAGCTAGTCTAGATGGGATAGATTGATGGTACAAGAATGGGTTGGTCTCACCTAAATTTGTAGTGTGAACAAGGGGTTCTAGGTTCTAGGTGAGAGACGTCAATAAGTGGTTGAGTGCTCATAAAAGAGGTAATCAAGGGTACATATGAGGTGGTTGTTGTAGAGAACATTTGTTGAGATAAGGAATCATTTGAAGTAAATTTTTGTTCCATTCTCTTGGCTACTAAATGAGTGACTACGAGAATGAAAATAGTTTTTACCAAGCAAGTAAAGAAGAAAGTTATTTTTATGTTCTTACTTTATTTAAGAAAGTATGAAAAGAAAAGTGGATGGATAACCAATTTCAGGTTTATTATAGTTGGGGAGTGTCTAAGGCGATCTATCTTGTTGGGTGATGAAATCCCAATCACAAACCGGGTAAGGGAATGTTTTGATGTGTTAATTTGATTTGTGAGGTTTAAGGTCATGTTATGAAGTGTGGGATGCAAAAGACTAAGACCCTATTTAAGCTATGTGAGCAAATAGGATGCAAAAAGAATGTTCTTTTTAAGCCCAAAACGAAGTATGATATTCAATGAGGACATAAGTAGGAATGGGAAATTATGATGCAAAAAGGAGAAAAATAGGGAAAAAGTGAGGAATACCTAGATAGCACTTTTCCTATTTATCTGCACTTCTCGGGTGATGAGTGATCCAAGCCACAAACCCAACATGAACAAGAAATAAAGTGGAGCCTCATGCTACAGTGTTAGTGGAAGACAAGAAAAAGCATTATATATATATATTTAAAAAGAAAGAGATCAATGAAAGGGTGGTCCCACCGGTGTGTCATGAATGTTGTGGTATTTTCTCAATCATTATCAAGTTAATGACATAGCTACTAAAGAATATACACAACTCAGAAATGTTAGAGGGTTTATGTTACCTCATATGTATGATGATACAGCACAAGATGACCATGGATCCTCTTATTGTAAATCGATGAAATCTTCAAGTAATACGAAAATGAATTTGATTAGATGATTTAGGTGGGTGTTTCCCGATAAGGTGGACCCAAGAAGCGTTAACTTCCTCGGTGGATGTCAACCCCCATTATTAAACAAAAGTGATGTAAATAAGGAAATGTTTATCGATAATATGTAGATACTCGAGAGAACAAAAATCTAAGAGAACTATTGATTGATTTAGATATCAGTCTAATTAAAATAGATGAAGGATAAATATACTTGGTCTAGGTCGATGGTGATCCATATTGTGTAGAGGAAATTTGATGGGAACACGGGAGATTAGATTAGAAATATGGGAGGAGTATGTAGACCACGCAGGATCCGAATGCAATCTAGAAGCTACTGACAATCTAAGGATCTTTGGGATCAAATTACAAAGGAGGTATGAATGAAAAAAAACTAGGAAAATAACATAAATCAAGGATTAAAGGGAAGGATTGAAACTAGGACACTCGGTCAATGATGCAGTGGGGTATAAATAGTCAATTTTTTCTATAAC
This sequence comes from Taxus wallichiana var. yunnanensis, assembly GCA_018340775.1. Classification (NCBI taxonomy): domain Eukaryota; kingdom Viridiplantae; phylum Streptophyta; class Pinopsida; order Cupressales; family Taxaceae; genus Taxus; species Taxus wallichiana. The sequence continues at coordinate 255,781,985 of CM031234.1, forward strand.
ATAAGAACTAGATAAGGGTTGGAGAAAATAGGCAAGGGCATAAGCTAAGAAAAGGATGGGAGAAGGTTTTGGGATAGAAAGGAAATGGATATTGTGGCCGAGTTAAAAGTGACCTATCAAGGTCGTCAAGAACTATGATAGATTTGGATAAAGCCAAGGAAAGGCAAGCCAAATGAGCAACCTGAAACTATGGAAGTTGATGATGAAGCTGCGAGAACTGTTGTTGATGTTATAAACTTGAAAAAGATTAGATACATGAAATACCAAGATAATATGACAAAATTTGATTAAAGCAATGTAAAATGAAGACAATATCACAAAAGGACGATCATGATTGATGCATGCACATTACAAGGAGGTCTGAGAGACTTGTAATGGCTTATGGAATGTTCAACAAAGAGGGATTATCCGTAGGATGTAAGAGAGCTTTGAGATTTGCATGCATTCGATGGGAAATAGAAATAAAGCACTTAGCTTTATAGGGTTGACAATGAATGGCTTGGGTCACCACCGATCGTGGGGAAAGTTTCCCTAATGGGAAGATTTTCCTATTTTTGGCGTGATTTCTTGTTTTTTTAGGAGTTGTCCGAATGCTTTAAAGCATTAGGCGGGAAGGGGTTATTTAGGGATGAGGTGTAGGTGAGTTGGCAGTGGAGATAGGTTGGAAAAAGTGTAAGGAAAAACATAGATCGAGATTTAGAATAAAATCATTTTGAAATGTAAAGATGGTTATGGCATGATTAATTAATTAATGTATATTAAATAGGAGTTAAAGGTGATGAGAATTTAATTAATTAATGAGAATGGATTAATTAAATTTAAAGATGGCGTTTGATTAAATAAGGGGGATGAATAGAATAAAATATGTGTATGTAGGTGATGATGGGATATATACCGAATTTAGGTGTCTACACTCTCTAGTAATCATTATGATGTATATAGCTACTATTTAGTGATGAGTTAATATAATGGATCAATTTTGATGGATATTGATTGTTGATCTTCCTATTCATGGTACTAGTATGGTAAATTGTTAGGTTAATTATGCATAATATAATATAAATTGATTATTTAATTAATTTTATTAATTAAATAATAATGTTATATGGTTATATTATAAACCATATTATTGTTGTATGTTGTTATATGGTTTTTAAACCATATTTGTCTTTTATTTTCACAGGCATAATTGTTATAATTGTTATAACAATTTATGTGCTTCTCGGATGTATTTTAGAATCGTTATGAGTTTAGTTTTACCTGTGCAACCTATTTCTTTGTCTGCACATGGTTGTTCAATTCCTATAAGAATTATAGCACTCCATTGTATTTTTGGTTGATTGAGATTAATAATATTTATTAGGATTCCGCCCTTGTTTCTCAATTTACATTTGGTACTAGAGCAAATTGAAGCTCCTGGCAAGGTTGGAGAAGGTTGCAGAGGAAGAAGAATTCGTGGAGAAGAAATCTGCAACAACGGAGAGCCAATGCTGCCTCCAACAACTTCCCACATCTCCTACGGACTCCACAACCTCCCTGTGTATTTTCCGAGTAAATGTAAAGAAATTTTTTTACCTTGGTGCCCTCTGCACCAAGAAAATTTTCTCCTTAAAGCTGATCATTTTCAATATATTTTTAAAAAAATTACCCCATTAAGGGTTTTATCTCTAAATTAGAGAAGAAATATAGCTTCTGCTATTGTTAGTAGGCCTTTGCATTTGGAGGAAACTTTGCAGGTCAAGCAAAAGTATGTACTCTGGAGATATATTGGTGCAACTATTCTCTGACATCCCTACAATTTGAGGAAGTGTCATTGGCCAAGGAGAAAATATGGTGGAGATAACAAGCCTCTTATAGAATCATGCACTCAACAAAGGAAAAATGTGCAGCAATATAAAAAAACCAGAAACACCACCATTGCAACATCTCCACGCAAACCACTGGACTTGCATTCTTGAACGGTTGAGGCATGAACAAAGCACTTTACTGTACACAAGCCGTCCTCCATCGAACCTGCAGAGAAAACAAAAATCACATTCAATCAATACAAATGGTGGCCAATAAAGCAAAAGGAGAGAATAGAAAAATCCATGAAGAAAAATTAAAAAATGGTAGAGCAAGCAAAATTACAGTGTATGGTGAACAATAATAGGCAGCATGCAAAGCAAAGCCAAAGGAAAGAGAAAAGGAAGAATCGAGATCTGTTTTTCATGCAAAATCCCTAAAATTTATTCCTCCATCTCATCCACGCATGCAGCTCCATGTGGTCAATCTGCTAGGTTGCATTTTACAAAGGTAAGTCAAAATTCACCTTCTTTAAATACACTTTGCTTCATTTCATTACCCAAGCACTCATAGAGCCTAAGTGGTTAAAAGGAATGACTTAGAAGTGGGAGGTGTGGAGTTCGAATCCCACCCCCAACTTGACATTTTGAAATTTGGTGAAATATTTGGCGAACCGCTAACTTTAGTGGAAAATTCAAATTTAGTTATAACTAACTAAATTTAGTGGGGAAATCCCTAATTTAGGGTAAAAAAATTTCTCCCATTCAGCCTGTTTTTTCATTCGGACATTTTTTTACTAAAGGAGGCCTATCCAAAAATTGCATTTTCAGCTATATTTTTGCAATTTTTTGGCGTAGTAGGTCATTTTGGGCTCGAAGGCCACAAGGCCCGCAAAACAAAATTTTTGCCTACCATTCAATTTTTTTCCATATTTTTGAATGTAATTGGTATACTTTAGTATATTGCTCTAATTTTTAGGTTGCCATAAGTCAACTGTAAACTTTGTAACTGATCAGAAATTGGCAAAATTGTAATAAAAAACAAAAAAATGGTTTTATAACACTCACGAGATCCTAGGTATCATTCGCAGCGTTCGGTATATACAGTGCCTTTAAGAAGTGCTTACAGGTAAAGCCTTCATGACTAATACGCACTTAACACTTAATATAGCTGCAACAACATTGTCTGGGCATCGACCCTTCAAATCGAAGGGGAGTAATAAGGTCACAGTGCACACACTATGAGCCATCCCATCCATCTCGTGAATGATTGCACAACATGAATCCAGACTGAGAAATTATCCAAGCATATAGCAAATTTATGCATGTATATGAGGATATTTCTTTGAGCCGGTGTCAATAATCGCATAGAACCCTTTCAGTAATGTTTTGGTACCATGTATTGAATTCTTTCACGTATGTTAACACCTCTTTCATGTACCGGGTATATAGAAAGGGTGATCTTCTTCCACGTACCACCGGGTATATTGGAAGGGTGCGTATATAGAAAGGTTCGGTATATTGGACTGATGGTATATAGATTGGGAGACCTTATACCTAGAGTGATAAGATCCAAACCTTGTTAGTGATCTCTGCAAAATGGGCACCAATGCCCCCAAATTTTTTCTTCTGGATTCACAACTACTCAGAGGAAACAACTATGCTGCATGGAAGACAAAAATTAAGACACAACTTGAGTTTGAAGAGATATAGCCTACTATGAATGGTACTCTGACTAGATCAACTACTGATACAACATAACAATGGTAGTTTGATAAAGCAGATCAGAAGGCCAAACTCATCATATTGTTTAGAGTTTCTGACGATGTGTAACCCCACATTCGAGATTCCAAAACAACCAAATAAGTGTGGGATAAGTTGAGCATAGTATACAAGGCCAAGAACAAGAATGTTATATTGAATTTGTAGAGTCAGTTACACACGTTAAAGTTCAAGCAGAATGAAAAAATAGAAGCTTTTCTAAGAAGAGTTATAGAATTGATGGCTTCACTTCTAGACCTGAAAGAGCGGTCATAGATGATTATCTTATTTCCATTGTTCTAAGAGCACTCCCCTCTTCTTACCACATTTTTTTCACAACATTAAACATGTCAGATACGACAGTTAGTTTTGACAAGTGGTAAACCTACTGCAACAAGAGGAAGCAATGCACAATAAGGATGATGAAGAGGAGCAGGAAATTTCTTCACATCAAAAATGGAAAGGAAAAGGTAAAGGAAAACCTAATTCCTATCAAAAGTCCCAAAATCAAAATCAGTATCAAGGGGATAGACAACAAAAGAAGCAATGTCCAATCTACAAAAGAGGACATAACCTACAAGATTATTTGTATAATACTTACAAGAAAGGTTCATCAAGAAACTCTGGACCTCCACAACAATCTAACAAGGGATAGTATAACAAAATTCATGGGTAAAAAATGGTAAGCTGGAAAAGAAGACCCCATCAAGAAGGTAATATTCTTTGAGCAACAAGAACAATCAGACAATGAAGACTACTTGTTCATTGCTTGATCAAGTGAACCATCCACGTCATCTAGTGATGTTTGGTATGTTGATTCAGGGGCCACTCAACACATGACCGGCCACAAAGACTAGTTTATTTCTATGAGGGAAACACCATCAAAAAATCATGTTTTGTTGGGAGATGATTCTTCATATACAGTTCAGGGGATTGGGAACATTTCTCTACCCCTTGGTTCATGTAACTGTAGACTTTCAGATGTCTTATATGTCCCTTGGTTGACAAAGAATATGTTTTCAGTTAGTCAACTCCTTGATCACAACCTAAAAATTGACTTTGATAGTCATTTCGGCAAGAAAACATGTTTAATTCAAGATAAATCACAAGGCTCAAAAATAGTTGCAAAATACTCTAATGTGGGATGCATATTCCAACTTAATTTTGTTCACAGAGACAATCAAGCACTTATGGCTAAGAAATCCACCTCAGCACAGTTGTGGCATCAGATACTTGGTCATGTAAGTTTCAAGTATCTTGAGACACTTTGCTGACACAATATGGTACATGGCCTACCATCTCTTCGTAAGGAAGGATACGAGAAAAGTGCCCTCACTGCCTAGCAGGAAAACAACATAGAGCTTCATTCTAGAAGATTACATTTCGAGCTCATGGAAAACTTGACCTAGTTCATACCAATCTTTGTGGTCCGATGTAACCAAGTCATTTTGGGTTCCAATACTTCATGCTTTGTGTTGATGACTACTCAATAAAAATGCATATTTTTCGTCTTTGCAAGAAAAGTGAAGCTTTTGAAACTTTCAAGAAGTTCAAAGTAGCAGTTGAGAATGGCGGTTGTCACATTAGAACTCAGATCAAGGGGGTGAATTCACCAAGATTGAATTCAAATACTACCTACAAACTCACAAGATTCATTGACAAATGCCTCCACACACACCGTAGCGAGAATGGTGTTATTGAGAGAAGAAATTATGCTATCATGGAAATGGTATGATGTATGATCGATGACTCTTGTCTTGCAAAGACATTCAGGTAGAAGCGATAAAGACAACAGTTTATTTGCTAAATAGAGTTCCCATAATTTTTCTTGAGGGAGTAACACCACAATAAGCATGGTCAAAATTAAAACCATCTATTGCACACCTTATAGTATTCGGGTGCAAAGAAAGCATGCACATACCCAAGTAGAATAGAAAAGGGTAAAAATGACTATTCTCGTAGCTGATATTCTAGTAGCATATGGGATATTACTAGGGAGGAGCTTTTGTAAGGAAGTTGGTGGGGAAATTCATATGGACTGGTCCAAAGCCAGGATTCCTATCAAAGGGGTGATGCAGACATTGGAACTAGAGTCACAAAAGAAATATCTAGTCACCAACTTTGATGACCCTAAAGCTCAGATTCTTTTTGAATCGTCAGGGATGGGGAACTAATTCTTGTCCACCGACTTAGATAGAATGGACATTCTCGTCTAAAAAGAGGATCTCAACAAAGTATGGACATTGCAATTTGATGCCAGTTGTGCGACAAGTGGATACGGTCTTTGGGTTGTTCTAATATCTCCGAAGAGGAGATTTTCCCTTTTTCTTTCAAGTTACAATTCTTCAACACAAATAATACTACCGAGTATGAATCCTTGTTACTTGGCATGCAAGCTGTAAAATAGAAGGGAATCAAGAATCTAAGAGTACAAGGTGATGCTTGAGCTAATTGTGAATCAGGTAAGAGGGGTATACCAAGTAAAAATTGACCGGCTCGGACACACTACCGCAATGCAATATGGGATAGCATTGAATATTTTGATGCTTTCTCAATTGAAGTAGTTCCGCGAGCCTAAAATGACATGGCTAATTCATTGGTTGTCTCACCTCTCTCATGCTCCCTCACCTAGGGTTAAAAATGAGATACATATACCATTAAGGTGGTTTTTCACCCAAGTGTGCCAGATAATTCACAACACTGGCAAGTGTTCAATGATGACAACCAACTTATCATCTTTTTAGAGAAAGTGACAATTTCAAATAACTTCATTTTGATGGATCAACTTCTACGTGTTGTGAGTCTCTCCTTTGGTCAAGCACATGAATTTGAAAAAGAAACAGTGATATAGCTCAAAGGAAACAAGATTCGAGAGGTTTGGTTTCCTTAGAATGATTATTTGATAATCATGACCGTTTGTTAAGAAAAAGCGGTAGGATGATCCTTCCTCTTCTCCAGAAACTAAATCCATCAATCTAGGTACTGTGTAACATCCTCATTCCATGAATATCGGGAAGTGTTGTACACCCAAAGAAAAGTGAAAATTCCTTAAGTTGCTAAAAAAGTACATGGATGTATTAGCATGGTCTTATGCTGATCTGAAATCTTTCAAGCCAAAGGACATTCGACACGATATTCCACTCAAGGATGATGTCAAACCTTTCCGTCAAAAGCAATGGCACTACAACTCCAAAATCTTAGGTACCATCCAGGCTGAAATTCAAAAGATGCTAGATGCAAGAATTATTTTTCCAATTCATCACAAGTACTGGATTGCAAATATTGTGCCTGTGCGAGAAGAAGAATGGTGAGATACGCATATGCATGGACTTTCACAACTTGAACTAGTCATCCTTAAAGGATAACTATCCACTTTATCGATAATGGAAAAAGTGCTACGGGTAGTGCTGGTTCAGAAATGTTGTTTATGCTTGACGGTTTTCGAGTTACAATCAAATTCAAGTCACGCCTAAAGATCAGTTCAAGACAACATTCACCACCCCTTGGGGTACCTTCACCTACAACAGAATGTCGTTCGGTTTGATCAATGCCAGTGCCACCTTCCAATGAGCAATGGACTTTGCATTCAAAGGTATGATGGGAAAGGTCATCATAGTTTACCTAGATGACCTGACCATGTTCTCCAAGAGACGAAGTGATCACTGCAATCATTTGGAATAAGTCTTGGTCAGATGCCGAGCGCACGGAATTTCACTAAATCCTAAGAAGTCAGTTTTGGGGTCATCGAAGGAAAGCTGCTTAGGACATGTCATTAGTAGAGAAGGAATTAAAATAGATGTTAAAAGGGTCAAGGCCATTCAAATCCTTACTTTGCCTACAAGCAAGACTGGTGTTCACTCTTTCTTCGGAAAGATAAATTTTCTAGACGCTTTGTTCTGATTTTCTTTGAAAAGACTCATCATATTTCTAATATGATGAAAGGATCCCAAACATTCCATTAGAGTGAGGAAGGCAAGACATCATTCAAAGACATAAAAACCTCCATCACTCATGCTCTTGTTCTTGTGTGTCAGACTTCAGCAAAGATTTCATCATGTACAATTATGCGTCTGCGTATAATATATCAACTATCTTGATGCAAAAGAACTCCAAGGATATTGAATCCCTGATTGCTTTCATGAGTTCTCCTCTTAAGCCTCATGAACTGAAGATGTCACAATTAAAGAAGCATGCCTTTGTCGTGGTAAAAGTAGTCAAAATTTTTCTGCTACTACGTTATGAATTCTCATATGATGTAGAGAGTGGTTCGGACATGGTTGCTAAGTCTATCTTGACTCAATAGGAGTTAGGGAGCTTACGAGGGAATTGGATCACAAAGGTCCAAGAATAAGATCTAGACATTAGACCAACCAAGTTGGTAAGAGGTAAAGGCCTATGTCAGCTGATGGCTGAAAATAAAGACTCAGAGGTACCTGACAATAAAGCTGATCACATTGATGGAGAACAAAATGAACTGGAGAAAGCAGATTCTTTTCCCATGGTTCTCATTTATCGAGACTAACGAAAATGGTATTCTTACATTGCATTCTTTCACCTATGGAGAATTTCCAACTCACCCAACTGATAAGGAAAAGTGAACGGTGAAGCTCAGAGCCGCAAGATATGTCATATGGGATGATGGATTGTACAAACACAAAATTGATGGCATTTTTCTATGATGTGTTGACAAGTTGTAGTAGATAAGATTTTTAAAGAGTTTACACGACTCGGCACATGGTTGTCACTTCTCCTCTTGGTGACAACACATAAAATCATCCGAGGCAGTAATCTTGGTGACACTATTTCGAGATGCAGCCACCTTGGTAGCAAAATGTGAACTTTGCCAACAGTTCGTTGGCAAACCAAAGCTAGCTACATTTCCCCTCAGCCCGTCATCATCGACGAACCATTCAGACAATGGGGAATTGATTTCATTAGAGCACTTAATCCTCAATTGAGTGCTAGAAATAGTTACATCCTAACAACAATGGATTACTTCATGAAATAGGTGGAGGCCATACCTATCAAGCATGCCACTTCTAAAGTTGTTTGCAACTTCATCAAGGAAAATATTATTGTGAGATTTGGCATTCCACACAAAATCGTTGTTGACAACGCTTCCAAATTCTCTTCATGGGAAGTTATTGGTTTTTGTTATGGATATGGAATAACCTTGGCTCATGCTTTGATTATTATCCTCAAGGAAATGGTCAGGTAGAATCCAAAGAACAAGAACTTGGTGACTATCATACGGAAGCTAGTTGATGAAAACCAGTGGTCCTGGCACAAATCATTATATGATGCTTTGTGGGTGGATCGTATCACTCCAAAGAGGTCTCTTGGCATGTCACCTTTTCAGGTGTTATATGGGATTGATGCTGAAATCCCTATCTCCGTAGAACTTCCTACCCTGCGCTTAGCTCGAGTAATTAAAGATGAAACCTTTCAAAATTCTCTTGAAAGAGGATTATGTACTTGACGGAACTCAAAGAAAAGTGAGTGAAAGTGGTCGATAAGATCTTTGAACATCATAATCAAGTAAAGAGAGGCATTCGACAAGAAAGCTAAGTAGAGATATTTCTAAATAGGAGATCTTGTTCTTACGTCAGGACAAACGAAGAGAACCAAAAGGTATACATGGAAAGTTTGAATATCTTTGGAGAGGGACATACAAGATCAAACAACTCAATGGAGAGAATAGTTTCTATCTCTCATATCTAGATGGAACTGAGCTCCCATTTCCCTATAGCGGGAAGCACTGAAGATCTTCGGGAAGTAGAGCTTGCTCTCTTCTTTGTCTGATTTGCTTTTGTTGTGTGTTTTCTTTTTTTTTAATTTTCTGTTCCGTTTCTTTTTCCTTTTGTTCACTCTCCAGTCGCCCTTGTTTTTTTACTCTTTAACCCAATGGATAGGCACATGAAAATCGAGATTCTCTACCCTTAAGCTTCACTTAAAGATAGTCCCGAGAAAGCCGATTGCTTTATCCTGTAGAATTGACAAGGGCAATTTGTAGGTAACCATACCAAAATTCCATTTTGGTCCCCTAAAGAAGTCTGATAATGTTCAAAATGGCCTAAAACCCCCTTTCAAAAATCAAGTTTTTTAGAACTTAGCCATTTTCAGCTTCTTTAACTAGGGCGCAGAAAATGGTGTGTCAACAGTCTCAAAAATGCGCCTTTTGGAAATAGGCCTAGGAATTCTCGTGTCAACGCGTCAAATAATGTGCATCCCAAACATTATGTTGACATCCATAAGGTTACACTTAGGCACACTTTTTGTCATGTCGACACTCCCAAAGGTGCGCCAAAGGAAGTTGGTGAAGTAATAAATGCCAGTTTTCCTATAAATAGGCACCCAACACCTGTCATTTTCATGTTTTGAAAATTGAAAAAGTACTTTTCTACTCCTCCTGTCAACCATCCTTCCCCCAGTGTACCATTTTTCAAGCTTGTGGATTACACGTCGTCCTTTGTCATTTATAAATCTAGGTAAGTGGCTTCTGCCATCCTTGTTGTTGTTGTGGTTTTTGTTTTTGGTTGTGTTAGGCTTAAGGGTTGTTAAAAAGATTAAATCTAAAAAGAGGAACCTAATAATCTTTAACCAACCTGGAACCCCTTTTTCTCTCCTTCAAGATCTACAAATCTAGAAGGCCCCTACCTCTGAAGAAACCAAAGGCCATTTTTCCCTGCTTTCTATCTTGTTGAAACCATCTCTTTACCATTTGAAGAAACCAAAAGAGAGAAGAAATCAAATAAATTGTAAAAAATCATCAAACCCTTGGCATACTGTCTTTTCATGTTTCACCTCCCATAGTCGTACCTTAGCACATTGTACACCCAGGTAACACAACCTTTCTCCATGCCAGCTTAAAGAACACTTAGCAAATTTTTGAGAAGTGAAGGTACATCTTGAACAACATCAACATCTACATGTTGTGTGTTGCTTAATCCACGCCCATTCCCGACCCTAAGGCGCACTAATTTCCCTTTGCAAATCTTGAAGCAGCCACTGGTGCACTTAAAATGCATGTAACATAGAATTTTCCCATGACCCTCTAAAGAAATTTTTCTAAGGTGCGGGAACATATTCCTTAACATCAACATGTCATGTTGTGTGTTGCAAAACCACACCCCGTGCCTTATCCTTGCACTTGAAACTTTTTCATGCAACAACTTGCAAAATTGTGCCCTTTCTAAACTTGGTGCAACTTTTCTCCTATGAACACGGGTGTAAATTTTTTCATGTCAACATCTTCCAAAGCATGCCCAACATTTTTAAGCCTCTGTAGCATGTTGTGAACCTGTGCCTTGCGCCCTAAGCCTTATAATTTCTTATTTTTCATTCCGCAAGCTTTCAGTATGAATAACATGAAGGTTGACATGGCTCTTCTGTGTTGGACCTCCTTGATTCTTCTTGTAGAACAACAAGAGTCATCCTTGAGCTCACACATGTCTTCATCAAGAGAAAAACAAAAAAATTCTAAAGCTAAACCTAAGCGAAATCGAGAACAAGAGATGAAGTACAAATATTAGAAAGTCAGGATTCCTGACTCATATGCAGAGAGTGATCTCAACATCAGAGACTCTTAGCTAGGGCATATTGATATGGATGACTTCTAGGTGAGAACTAACCAAGCAAGCAAAGTGGCCCATGGATGAACAAGTCGGTGGGCAGTGGATTGCACTTTGTAGCAGGGCTTCCAATAAGTGTTGTGAATAACGAATTCATCATATTGGTTGCCGTTGCTATAATAAAGACACTAGATGTGTTGAGGAAAAGAGTAAGAAATGATCATCAACCTCACTGACTTGTCACTTTAAAACCGACTCTGGGCATTCCTCATCATAGGCAATATGTAGAAATAAGTCTAGAAGACTACAAGAAGGCCTGGGATGACAATGAGGATAAATGCATGCAAATGATGAAAAAACTTTATCTAAAAACAAGAAGCCGGTGAGTAGATGGCCACAGACCATCCACCATAGTGACTTCAATGAGGAGTTGAGTGATACAATCACCTTCTTGAATAGAGTATTTGGGCTCCCTGATGCCCATTATTTCCACAAATGGATGTTGAGGTATCTGGAGACCATGAGCACAAATGCGACTAATTAGCATTTTGGTTAGGGTGAAATCATTAGTGACACCATCTCCCAATAGCTTCAACAAGTCCTAACAATTGGGAAGTTCTACATGAATTCCTATGTTGTATACACTGCAACATTAGCAAGGGATTTTGTAGGCTTAGCTCGAAATGGGGTATGGCCCTGGTCAAAATATATGAGTTCTACCTAGAGCTAAAGCTCGAGGCTAGCATCTCCCAGTTCTCCAAGATTAATGATGCCTTCTTCTATGAGGTAATCTACTTACTAAGGATGAACATGAGACACGGTCGGACTAGCCCGAGTGTGATTGCTACCATGAAGAAATGGGGAGCATTGTTCACACAATTCCCCACATTCACATATCTCAAAGCGATGAATTTTGAGGGTGAACCAATGAAGCTACCAAGGTATGCAAGGCCAAAGCTGATCCTCTTGGAGTTGTCAAGGCAACTGATCACTTACCATGAGAAGTGCATGAAGAGAAAGAAAGGAGGAACTACATTCCCCCTTACAGTTGGTGATACACACTGCACACACTTGGCCAAAGTACGGAGATGTATGATGAGCACGAATTGTTAAATTTGAAGCATAACTTCCCAATAAGGCTACCTTCGACTCTTGGAGTTTCCTCCCAAAGGTAAAAATTGATCCCATATATGTTCCGAGATCGAGGACATTTGGATCGACTTGACACATGAGATACACATCGGCGAAAAGATCACTCCCGGCTAGCTTTGGAGGAAATCATCCACTATGGCATTTCTATTGTCCCAAAGAGATTCCAAGAGCACTGGTCAAGAAATTGATCGGAGTTTACCTTGAAATAGATGGCGATGATTGGCCATTCGCGAGAGATCAACAGAGCCAAGGCACCAAAAACCATTTAGGAAAGGGTCAAACCCACGTTGCAGCACACTGAGCATTGGTGCAAATAGAATGGTCTCACCTACCTCGGAGTAGATTTCACTACTTCTCCTTCAGGTAGAGAACCTCCAAGACTAGCCCAAGTGTCAAAAGGAAAAGGAGGGTGAATCAAATAAATAGGAAGAAGCTCCTGAAGGCCTTCCTTCTACTTCGAGAAGCAAGTGGTTGACCTGGTGTCTCTAGGTAAAGAAGAAGAGACAACAAAAGTTTCAACAGATACATCCACTCAGGATGTTGTCACAACTACAACTGTTGCCAAGGTACCCAGTGTCCCTTCTTCCATTCCTTCCCCTCCTCCTATCATTGAAGCATCTATTCCTATGGATGTGTCTTCTTCTCTCCCTTCCTCCCTTCCATCTCCCACCTCTTCCATCTTCTCCTCTCTCATGGATTTGTCACCTAGTGTTCCCTCCATCTAATTACAGATCCCTTCCATTTCCATGTCCTTTTCTTCTCCTGTAGTAACTCTAGGCCCCATAAGTAGTAGCGCATTGGACTCCTTGTCGATGCCACCACCAAGTGTTTCAACATAATTCCTTGAGGCCTCTACAGTTGCTTCCCCTTTCACTCCCATTTCTTCTTCTTTTCCCTCTACTCCCTCTCCCATAAGTCCTAATTTGGATTTCGACCATCCAGGCTAACATAAGAGAAAGGTTCCCATCACACCCATGGAATTCTCCGTTATTTGAAGAAGGGGCCCAAGAAGCAGAAAGTGATAACTCACTTTTCTAAGAGCACTTTGGGGGAGAGAGTCATGGAGATTGCTTACCCAGATCCCACCAAGGAAAAGAAGGATCTGTCTCCCATAGACCTCACAGTGACTCAAGTCACAATGGGGACCTCATCTGAAAGCCTGTAAGGGGAAGCCTTCTGTAGTGGATGCTCTCTACAAAAAGCTCCAAGAAGAAAAAGAGGAGAAGAGAATACTCAAGGAACAAAACAAAAATCTCCTCCAAGCATTACAGAGAATGGGAAACACTCCTCCTGTGACTGTTGCCGAACCCACTAAAGTTCTCAGTCAGGATAAAATAAATGAATATGCTAAGATTGGTGAACAAGGTGCAGCAGTATCATCCTAGATTGAGTGAATCCTCAGAGATAGTGAGGAAATGATTAGGAAATTCATAGTGCTCTACTAGGATATAGATCAAGAAAATAAGGAGCTACAAGTAGTAGCATGTTCCCTCTCTGAGGAGTTAGATAACACTAGGCTGCAACATGAAACATTCCAAGCAATGGCTAATTGCTTAGGGGTGACCTATTGAAGTTCGACATCATCGATCACCCACTGGCACATAATAAATTTCTCGTTGCATTAAATTCTTGGGTTGATCAAATGGAATATATCCTAGAGAGGATAGATAAAATCAAGGATGAAGCCACGGATGCATGATAAAACATAGAGTAGATAGTTATAATTTGTCTCAGGGGATGCTCGAGTGAATTGTACACCTTAAGGAAAGTAGATGATACATTTCAGTTCTTCAAAGCTATAGTCACTCAAGGTTTGGCACGAGGTCACTTTCGATTAAGATTCAATCAAAAATCTTTTGGCCTGCCATGATTTCATTGGCTTCTTGATCGATGCATGCGAGGAGTTCACCGGGTTACCTGACAAGCTCAAGAATGAGAAAGAAACTTGTGAAGCCATTGGCGATCATTTCAAAGTTCTAGATCATAATCAACTCCAAGAAATGATCGGTAAGTTAATGGAATATCGAGCATAGTGACATATCACTTCTCTTGATCAAAATCAGAACACCAAGTTTGAGCAAAGAGATGATGAGGAGTAGTTTCTCCTCTTGTGTACACTTTGATCATTTTGTAAAAATATTTAAAAAGCATGTTGGCATTTACGATGACATCATCCATGTTGCACCATGGGATGTTGTCATCCAAAAACTTGTCCAAAGTCAACTTTTGACTTTTTAGATATTTTATAAATATCTTGTAATATATTTTGTAAATAGTGGTTGGTTTTTTTGTCTTATTTCCTCTTCTCCTTCTATAAATATTGGAATACTTGTTGTATTCCGGTGGAAATTTTGTATGAAAAAGAAGTGAGGAGAGAAAGACTTTGTGTTTTCTTGTAATAGGAGAAATATTAATACATGTATTCAGACTTTGTGGTACATATGTATTTTATTTTCATCAGAGCTTTCTTACGTTAGATATATGTTTTCATTATGTTGGATTCATTCCTATTATTGTCATCTATTCATCAGTATTGCTTTATTTGTTTATGCAAGTAAGTTTGGCTCTATTTATTACTAGCCCAAAGCATAAACCTTCTGACCTTTTTGTCTTGGAATTCATTTCTTTTCTTCCTTCAGATCTACCCTCCTCCATTCCTTCCCTCCTAAATTTCTATTTGCAGTTGGAACTACCTCTACTGGGATGAGATCCCAAACCCCCTGAAGTTAGAATAGTGTAGATTTACATAGATTCTTGCTTGATAGAATAACAATAAACTAGTTTCGCTTTGCTTTGTCTCAAAGAGGGGCTATGTCCTACACACTGTTGGCCTATTTCCCCATGACCTACCTAAGCTGGAATATTTTTGGACCAACATTTTTGGCGACTCTCTCGGGGAGTGAAGTAAGAAAATAACTAAAAAACTGTAAAAATCACTACCAGATTGCAAATTTTAACTCTTTGTTAAAAATCAATTTTTTTGTAGAAGTGATCAAAACTAAAAATTCCTTATACAAATCTATAGATCTGGACCAGATAGGAGCTTTTAGTTCGCTGAGTTTTTACAAAAACTTGTATATTTCAGTAGATCTGAGATTCTAACATTTTATGTTATTTTCAAAACCTTACAAAATTCAGTCAAAGATCTGAAAATCAGCTTTCTAAATTAACCCACTTTTTATCCTTATTAATCTTTGTCAGAAAACCACAATCGGTTGTCATTTAAAAGGATAAAATTTAAAAAATTGAAAAAGTACATGCTACTGATTTTTGCCAGAAAAATCAGAAAATCAGCAAGTACAAACAAAAAGATTGTTGTAAATCTACTCTTAATTGTTGCAGATCTGAATGGGTACGCTGGCGGGTGAACAATTTACTCGTAGCAGAAGAGCTCGTGGAGAAGTTGATCCAATATTTGATCTACTTCAAAGGCACAATTTCAATATCACTCCAAAGCATGATTCACATCACTAAGCTCAATGGATCGATCAACAAGAAGTGCCTCGTCTCTATGAAAGAGCCAGATTTCACAGGTGCCTCAACATCAATTTGTAGTGCTCTTTTGCTAAGTGGAACCACACTCCCTACTCATATTATTTTTCCCACTTTTCAAATGGTAGTTAATCTACCTGTACCATGGGGAAACGTCATGGGTCCTCTAGCACTGCCACATCCAGTTCACCCCCTCCCTAGCAAAAATCGTAAGAATTTCCCAAAATTTGATGGAAGCAGAAATCAAAGCATAGACACACATATAGCTGTGTTTATTATGTCATGTAGTATTTTGGATGTGACTCATGAAGACATATCGGTACATCTCTTTCTTGAGACCTTGCAAGGGCCTACATCAGAATGGTTCCAACATTTACTAGCCGGATCCATCACCAGTTGGGCCATAGTATGGACTGCATTTGAAGATAGATACAAGACTTTGGAAGATGCATTCACATTATTATCATGAATCACTCACATGAAGAAGGAGGCCCATGAAACCATGCATGATTTTATCACCCGATTCAATTCACTGATCAACCGTGTGTCACTTGCCATGATGCCAACATTAGAAAATCAAAAGTGTTTCTTCTTGAATGCCATGAGTTTGAAAGTAGGTTTCTTACTTTTACAGCAACATGATACCCACCTTGGTCCTTCCAGGCTATGGCCATTTGGATAGAAGACAACCTACTTATATCCAGTGAATTAAGATGAGAGCCATCAAAATCAAAGGCTTCAACTTATTCTTAGGCTACCTCATCAGATCTAATATTCCAAAAGATGGACAATGACTTGCTCTCATTAAAGAAGAAATTGGCTCAAACATCATCTCCTACTCCATACCGGGATATCCCACGGAGGAACTTCACTCCCAACAATACCCCCAAAGGCCACATTTACCTGCTACTTCTCCAAGGTTAGCAATTGAAGCCCCTCCGATCAATGCTTTGGTTGAAATCGAAGAAGATGATACAAATTACGAAGAACCTTTGTCGCAAGATGAAGATGATCAAGATGTTGGTGAACCAACTAGCGAATCTACTATTGGGTATATGAAATTTGAAGATGAGGAATTTGATGAGGAAGAGGGTACCCAAGGGTATGCGAGTGGAAAATCATACACAGTTTTCACTCGCTCGCAAGGAAAAGAAGAAAAGGTTCTTTATTGGAAAACAAAAGGAAAAGGTTATGGTAACTCCTCCTCCAACGATCGCTAAAAGAGGTAATCCCCTTCCTACTCAACCTCTTGTTAAATATTTTGTAAAGAAATCTTTTCCTCTTATTTCTCCTCCAAACCAGCCTTCCTCCAATTCCATAAAGACTAGTAATCCTCCTCCACAAACGTGAAATGAAGGACTCATTCCTTCGTTAGCACAACCCTTGGTCACATTCGATATAATTGATCATGCTAAAAAGACCAAGATCCAGATGTCTAAAGTTGAGTACCTTCAGTCCAACCCAGAGTAGCTTGTAAGATTAACTAAGTATATCCAAAGCTAGGTTGTCATCCTTCCTCCCATTTCCCCAAAAGGAATTCTTCCCACTCCTCCTACGTCTCATGTAAACATTGCCTCGACTTCCGTATTGAGGAAAATTGAACCTTTTTACCTATCTCTCCTGATCAATGGTCATAAACTAAGTAACTGTATAATTGATTCTGGAGCTTCTAACAATGTTATGCCAGCAAAGGTTTCCCATGCTTTGGGCCTCACACTTACCAAACCTTTTTGCATATGCTACTCCATGGAAACCAAGCAAGTACCATTGATTGGTTAGATCAAGGATGTGCAGTTTGCCTTTGCGGCATTTCCTGAGAAAAGGGTAAAAATGACTATTCTTGTAGCTGATATTCCAGTAACATACAGGATACTGCTAGGGAGGAGCTTTTGTAAGGAAGTTTGTGGGGAATTTCATATGGACTGGTCCAAAGCAAGGATTCCTGTCAAAGGGGTGATGTAGATGTTGGAACCAAAGTCAAAAAATAAATATCTAGTCACCAACTTTGATGACCCTAAAGCTCGAGATTCTTTTCGAATGTCGGGGATGGGAACTACTTCTGTCCATTGACTCGAGATAAAATGGATGTTCTCATCCAAAAAGAGGATCTCAAAAAGTATGGACGTTGCGGTTTGATGGTAATTGCACGATAAGTGGATGTGGTGTTGGGGCTGTTCTAATATCTCACGAAGAGGAGATTTTCCCTTTTATTTCAAGTTGCAGTTCTTCAACACAAATAATACTGCTAAGTATGAATCCTTGTTAGTTGGCATGCAAGTTTAAAAGAGAAAGGAATCAAGAATCTAAGAGTACAAAGTGATCTTTGAGCTAATTGTGAATCAGTAAGAGGGGTATATCAAGTAAAAAATGACCGGCTCGAGACACTACCACAATGTAGTATGGGAGGGGCATCGAAGAGTTTAACGCTTTCTCAATTAAAGTAGTTCCATGAGCCCAAAATGACATGGCTAATTCATTGGTCGTCTCGGCCTCTCTCATGCTCCCTCACCTGGGGTTAAAAATGGATACATATACCATTGAGATGGTTTTTCACCCAAGTGTGCCAGATAATTCATAACACTGGAAAGTGTTCAATGATGAAAACCAACTTATCACCTTTTTGGAGAAAGTTGAAAATTTCAAAGAACTTCATTTTGATGGATCAACTTCTACGTGTCGTGAGTCTCTCACTTTGGTCAAGCACATGAATTTGAAAAAAAAGCAGTGATATAGCTCAAACGAAACAAGATTCTGAGAGGTTTGGCTTCCTTAGAATGATTATTTGATAATCATGACCATTTTGTCAAGAAAAAGTGGTAAGATGATCATTCCTCTTCTCCGTAAAGCCGAATCGTCAACTGGCAGTCTTGTGGAACATCCTCATTTTGTGAATATCGGAAGTGTTGTACACATGAAGAAAAGTGAAAATTCATTAAGTTTTTTAAAAAGTACATGGATGTATTAACATGGTCTTATGCTGATCTGAAATATTTCAAGCCAAAGGACATTCAAGCACGATATTCTAGTCAAGGACGATGTCAAACCTTTCCATCAAAAGAAAATGCACTACAACCCCAAAATTTCGGGTAACATCTAGGCTGAAATTCAAAAGATGCTTGGATGCAAGACTTATTTTTCCAATTCATAAGAGTACGGATTGCAAATATTGTGCTGTGTGGAAGAAGAATGGTGAGATACGCATATGCATGGACTTTCACAACTTGAACCAGTCATCCTTAAAGGATAACTATCCACTATCGATAATGGACCAAGTGCTACTGAGCAAGAATGGTTGAAATGTTGTCTATGCTTGATAGTTTTTCAGGTTACAATCAAATTCAAGTCATGCCTAAAGATCATTTCAAGACAACATTCACCACCCCTTGGGGTACCTTCTCCCAACAGTAGAATGTTGTTTGGTTTGATCAATGTCGGTGCCACCTTCCAATGAGTAATAGACTTTGCATTCAAAGTTATGATGGGAAAGGTCATCGTAGTTTACCTAGATTTCTTGACCGTGTTCTCCAAGAGATGAAGTGATCACTATGATCATTTAGAACAAGTCTTGATCAAATGCCGAGAGCACAAAATTTCACTAAATCCCAAGAAGTTAGTTTTTGGGGTCACCGAAGGAAAGCTGCTAGGACATGTCATCAATAGAGAAGGAACTAAAATAGATGTTAAAAGGGTTAAGGCCATTCAGAGCCTTACTTTACCTACAAGCAAGACCGGTGTTCACTCTTTCTTCGGAAAGGTAAATTTTCTCAAATGCTTTGTTCCTAATTTTGCTGAAAAGACTCGTCATATATCTAATATGATGAAAGGATCCCAAACATTCTAATGGAGTGAGGAAGGCAAGACATCATTTGAAGACATAAAACCTCCGTTGCTCATGCTCTTGTTCTGGTCTATCCTAACTTCAGCAAAGATTTCATCATGTATAGTTATGCATCTGCACATATTGTATCAACTATCTTGATGCAAAAGAACTCCGAGGATGTTGAATCCCGATTGCTTTCATGAGCTCTCCTCTTAAGCCTCATGAACTAAATATGTCACAATTAGAAAAGCATGCCTTTGCCTTGGTAAAAGTAGTCAAAAGTTTCCACTACTATATTACGAATTCTCATATAGTAGTGTTGTTTCTAGACGCATCCATTAAGTCTATCCTGACTCAACAGGAGTTAGGGAGCTTACGAGGGAATAGGATCGCAAAGGTCCAAGAATACAATCTAGACATTAGACCAACCAAGTTGGTAAGAGGTAAATTCTGTGTCGGTGATGGCTGAAAATAAAGACTCAAAGGTACCTAACAATAAAGTGATCACATTGATGGAGAACAAAATGAACTACGAGAAATGATTCTTTGCCCATGGTTCTGTTTGTCGCAACCAATGATGAATGGTATTCTGACATCGCATTCTTTCTCACCTATGGAGAGTGCCCAACTCACCTAACTACTAAGGAAAAGTGAGCGGTAAAGCTCAGAGCCACAAGATATGTCATATGGGATGATGGATTGTACAAACATGGAATTGACGGTGTTTTTCTATGATGTGTTGACAAGCCACAACAGATAAGATTATTAAAGAGTTTTCACAACTCACTTGTAGTGGTCACTTCTCCTCATCATCACAACACATAAAATCATCCAGCAGTACTATTGGCTGATGCTATTTCAGGATGCACCACACCAGGTAGTGAAATGTGAACGCGTTGCCAACAGTTTGTTGGCAAATAAAAGCTAGATGCATTTCCCCTTAGGCCCGTCATCATCGACGAACTATGCAGCTAATGGGGAATTAATTTCATTGGAGCACTCAATCCTCAATCGAGTGTTGGACATAGTTATGTCCTAACAACAATGGATTACTTCATGAAATGGGTGGAGGCCATACCTATCAAGCATGCCACTTCTGAAGTTGTTTGTAACTTCATCAAGGAAAATATTATTGTGAGATTTGGCATTCCACATAAAATCATTGCTGACAACACTTCCAACTTCTCTTCACGGGAAGTTATTGGTTTTGTTATGGATACAAAATAACCTTAGCTCATGCTTTTGATTATTATCCTCAAGGAAATGGTTAGGCAGAATCTAGCAACAAGAACCTAGTGACTATCATACGGAAGCTAGTTGATGAAAACCAGCGGTCTGGCACAAATCATTGTACGATGCTTTGTGGGTAGATCGTATCACTCCAAAGAGGTCTCTTGGCATGTCACCTTTCAGGTGTTATATGGGATTGATGCTGAAATCCCTATCTCCACAGAACTTCTGCCCGCACTTAGCTCGAGTAATTGAAGATGAAACTTTTCAGAATTCTCTTGAAAAGAGGATTATGTACCTGATAGAACTCAAAGAAAAGTGAGTGAAAGTGGTCGATAAGATCACTAAACATCAGAATCAAGTGAAGAGATTGTTCGACAAGAAAGCTAAGCAAAGAGATTTCCAAGTAGGAGATCTTGTTCTTCTATGGGACAAACGAAGAGAACCGAAAGGTATGCACGGAAAGTTTGACTCTCTTTGGAGAGGGCCATACAAGATCAAGCAACTCAATGGAGAGAATATTTTCTATCTCTCATATCTAGATGGAACCGAGCTCCCGCTTCCCTATAGCGGGAAGCACCTGAAGATCTTCAAGAAGTAGAGCTTGCTCTCTTCTTTATATAGTTTGATTTTGTTGTGTGTTTGCTTTCTGTTGTTTTCTGTTACCTTTCTTTTTCCTTTTGTTAACCCTCCGGTTACCCCTTTTTTTTACTCTCTGTAACCCTATGGATAGGCACATGAAAATTTTGGATTCTCTACGCTTAAGATTCACTTAAAGATAGTCCCTAGAAAGAGCCAGTTGTTATCCTGTAGAATTGACAAGGGCAATTTGCAGGTAACCATACCAAAATTCCATTTTGGTCCCTAAGGAAGTTTGATAACGTTCAAAATGGCCTAAAACCCCTTTCGAAAATCAAGTTTTTTAGAACTTAGCCATTTTCAGCTTCTTTAATCCGGCGCAGAAAATGGTGTGTCAACACTCTCAAAAACGTGCCTTTTTGAAATAGGCGCAGGAATTCTCATGTCAACATCAAAGAATGTGTGCCCCTTAGAAAGCCCTTTGCACTTGGAAATGTTGTGTCAACATCATAAAACATGCGCTAAGTATGTGTGCTAAGGTGCTGGAAACATTGTGTTGACATCCATAAGGTTACACTTAGGCACACTTTTTATCGTTTCGACACTCCCAAAGGTGCGCCAAAGGAAGTTGGTGAAGTAATAAATGCCAGTTTTCCTATAAATAGGTGCCCGACACCTATCATTTTCACGTTTTGAAAATTGAAAAAGTATTTTCTCTACTCCTTTCGTGCATCCTCATCCCCCGCATGCCATTTTTCGAGCTTGTGGATCCCACATCGTCCTTCATCTTTTATAAATCTTGGTAAGTGGCTTCGCCATCCTTGTTGTTTTTGTGGTTTTTGTTTTTCGTTGTGTTAGGCTTAAGGGTTGTTAAAAAGATTAAATCTAAAAAGAGGAACCTAACAATGTTTAACCAACTAGAAACCTATTTTCCTCTCCTTAGATCTACAAATCTAGAAGGCCCCGCCTCTAAAGAAACTTAAGTCCATTTTTCCTTGCTTGCTATCTTGTTGAAACCCTCTCTTTACCATTTGAAGAAACCAAATGAGAGAAGAAATCAAATAAATTGCAAAAATCATCAAACCCTTAGTGCACTGTCTTTCCATGTTACACCTCCCACATGATCACGCCTTGGCACACTGTGTACGCCTGGTAACACAAACTTTTTCCATGTTAGCTTAAAGAACACTTAGAAACTTTTTGAGAAGCGTAGGCTCATCTTGAACAACATCAAAATCTATATGTTGTGTGTTGCTAACCGCGCCTCGCACCCGACCCTAAGGCGCACTGATTTTCCTTACAACATTTTTCAAGCAATGCCTTGGTGCACTTAAAATGCATGTAACACAGACTTTTCCTGCCCCGCTAAAGAAAAATTTCCTAAGGCACAGGTGCATATTCCTTGACATCAACATGCCATGTTGTGTGTTGCAAAACCACGCCCCGCGCCTTATCCTTGGCACTGAAACTTTTCATGCAACACCTTGCAAAATTACACCCTTTCTAAACTTGGCGCAACTTTTCTCCTATGAACATGGGCACAAATTTTTCATGTCGACATCTTCCAAAGCGTGCCCAACATTTTTAAGCCTCTGCAACATGTTGTGAACTCCGTGCCTTGTGCCCTAAGCCTTATAATTGCTTGTTCTTCATTCTGCAAGCTTTTAGTATGAATAACATGAAGGTTGACATGGCTCTTCTATATTGGACCTCCTTGATTCTTCATGTAGAACAACAATAGCCATCCTTGAGCTCACACATGTCTTCATCAAGTAAAAACCAACAAATTCTAAAGCTAAAGCTAAGCAGTCAGAACAAGAGATGAAGTACAAATATCAGAAAGTCAAGACACCTGACTCATATGCAGAGAGTGATCTCGACATCAGAGACTCTGAGATAGGGAATATTGATATGGATGACTTACGGGTGAGAACCAACTAGGAAAGCAAAGTGGCCGTGGATGAACAAGTTGGTGGGTAGTGGATTGCTCTTTGCAGCAGAGCTTTCACTAAGTGCCGTGAATAACGAATTCATCATGTTGGTTTCCTGTTGCTATAACAAAGACACTAGATGTGTCGAGGATAAAGAGCCAAAAATGATCATCGAACTTATGACTCGTCACTTTGAACTAACCCTAGGCATTCCTCATCACAGGAAATATGTAGAAATAAGTCTAGAACACTGCAAGAAGGCCTGGGACAATAATGAGGATAAATTCATGCAAATGATGAACGAGCTTTATCTAAAGAACATGAAGCCAATGAGTAGATGGCCCAGACCATCCACCGTAGTGAATTCAATGAGGATTTGAGTGATACAATCACCTTCTGAAAAGAGTATTTGGGTTTCTGTTGCCCATTATTTCCACAAATGGATGCTTTGAGGTATCGGAGATCATGATCAAAAATGTTCCGATCAGCATTTTTTTGGTCAAAATCATCGATGACACCATCTCCCCAAAGCTTCAACAAGTCCTAACAATCGGGAAGTTCTACATGAATTCTTACGTTGTACGCGCAAAGCATCAACAAGAGATTTCGTGGCCTTAGCTCGAAATTGGGTATGGCCCTAGGTCAAAATATATGAATTCTACCCAGAGCTAAAGCTCGAGGCCAGAATCTCCCAATTCTCCAAGATTAATGATGCCTTCTTCTATCGGGTAATCTACTTACGAGGCCAAACATGAGACACGGTTAGACCAGCCCTGAGAGTGTGATTGTTGCCCATGAAGAAATGGGGAGCATTGTTAACACAATTCCCCACATTCACATATCTAAGAGTGGTGAATTTTGAGGGTGAATAGATGAAGCTACCGAGGTATACAGGGCCAAAGCTGATCCTCTTGGAGTTTTCAAGGAAATTGATCACTTACCATGAGAAGTGCATGAAGAGAAAGAAAGAAGGAACTCCATTCCCCCTTATAATTGGCTGATACACATGCACCACACTAGCCAAAGCACGGGAGATGTATGTTGAGCTTGAATTGTTAAACTTGAATCACAACTTCCTAGTAAGGCCCACCTTCCTTGTTGGAGTTGTCTCCTAAAGGAAAAATTTGATCCCATCCATGTTCCCGAGATCGAGAACATTTGGATCGACGACACAGGAGATAGACATCAGGTGAAAAGATCACCGCTGGCTAGCTCTAGAGGAAATCATCCACTATGGCATCGCTATTGTTCCAAAGGGATTCCAAGTGCACGATCAAGAAATTGATCAGAGTTTACCTTGACACATATGGTGATGATTGGCCATTCACGAGAGATCAACAAAGCTAAGGCATCGAAAACCATTTAGGAAAGGGTCAAGCCCACGTTGCGGCGACACAAGAATTGGTGCGAAAAAAGGTCTCACCTACGTTGGAGTAGATTTCACTACTTCTCCTTCAGGTAGAACACCTCCAAGACCAGCCCAAGTGCCAAAAGGAAAAGGAAAGGACAAGGAGGGAAAATCAAGAAAATAGGAAGAAGCTCCTGAAGGTGTACCTTCTACTTCTGAGAAGCAAGTGGTTGACTCGGTGTCTCCAGGTAAAGAAGAAGAGACAACAAAAGTTTCAATGGATACATTCACTCAGGATGTTGTCACAACTACAACCACCGAGGTACCCAACATCCCTTCTTCCATTCCTTCCTCCTCCCATAATTGAATCATCTATTCCTATGGATATGTCTTCTTCTCTCCCTTCCTCCCTTTCATCTCCCACCTCTTCTATCTTCTCCTCTCTCACCGATCTATTTCCCGTTGTTCCCTCCATCCAATTGTAGATTCCTTCCATTTCCATGTCCTTTTCTTCTCATGTAGTAACTCGGGGCCCCACAAGCAGTAGCACATTGGACTCCTTGTCAATGCCACCACCAAGTGTTTCAACATACTTCCCTAAGGCCTCTACAATTGCTTCCCCTTTCACTCTTGTTTCTTCTTCTTTTCCCTCTACTCCCTCTCCCATAAGTCCTAGCTGGATTTTTACCATCTGGGCCAGCATAAGAGAAAGGTTCCCATCGCACCCATGGACTTCTTCGTTATTCGAAGAAGGGACCCAAGAAGCAAAAAGTGATAACTCACTTTTCTAAGAGCACTTCGGGGGAGAGAGTCATGGAGATTGCTTACCGGATCCCACCAAGGAAAAGAAGGATTTGTCTCCCACAGACTTCACAGTGACTCAAGTCACAATGGGAACCTCATCTAAAAGCCTGCAAGGGGAAGCCTTGTCTACAGTGGATGATCTCTGCAAAAATCACCAAGAAGAAAAATAGGAGAAGAGAATACTCGAGGAACAAAAAAAACATCTCCTCCAAGCATGGCAGAGAATGGGCAACGCTCCTCCTTTGATGCCATTGAACCCACCTTTGAAGTTCTCAATTAGGATAAAATAAATGAATATGTTAAAATTGGTGAACAAGGCGCATCAAGTATCATCCCTCATTGAGTGAATCCTTAGAGATAGTGAGGAAATGATTAGGAAATTTACACTGCTCTACCAAGATATAGATCAAGCAAATAAGGAGCTATAAGCAGTAGCAGGTTCCCTCTCCAAGGAGTTGGATAACACCAGGTTGTAACATGAAACATTCCAAGCAATGGCTAACTACTCAGTGGAGGACCTATTGAAGGTCGACATCATCGATCACCCACGGGCACATAATAAAGCTCTTATTGCATTAGATTACCAGGTTGATCAAATGGAATATATCCTAGAGAGGATTTATAAAATCAAGGATGAAGCCATGGAAGCACAATACAACATGGAGTAGATAGTTAGAAATATGTCTCTAGGGATTCTCAAAGCAAATTGTACACCTTGAGGGAAGTAGACGATACATTTCAACACTTCAAATCTATAATCACTCAAGGTTTGGCACAGAGGTCACTTTCAACCGAGAGTCAATTAATAACCTCTTTTGATACTATGATTTCATTGGCTTTTTTATCGATGCATGCGAGGAGTTTGTTAGGTTACTCCGACAAGCTCAAGAATGAGAAAGAAAATTTCAAAGTCATTGGTGACCATTTCAAAGGTCCAAATCATAATGAACTCTAAGTAATGATCAGCAAGTTTATGGAATATCGAGTACAATGTCATATCACTTCTCTTGATCAAAAGCAAGACACCAAGTTCGAGCAAAGAGATGATGAGGAGTAGTTTCTCCTCTTGTGTACGCTTTTATTATTTTTGTAAAAATATTTAAGATGCATGTTGGAATTTACGATGACATCATCTATGTTGCACCATGGGATGTTGCCACCCAAAACTTACCCAAAGTCAACTTTTGACTTTTTAGATATTTTGTAAATATCTTGTAAGATATTTTGTAAATAGTGGTTGGTTTGTTTTTGTCTTCTTTCCTCTTCTCCTTATATAAATACTAGAATACTTGTTTTATTCCAGGTGGAGATTTTTGTATGAAAAAAGAAGTGAGGAGAGAAAGACTGTGTTTTCTTGTAACAGGAGAAATATTAATACATGTATTCAGACTTTGTGCTACATATGTGTGTTATTTGCATCAGATATTTTTTAAGTTAGATCTATGTTTTCATTCTATTGGATTCATTCCTATTATTGTCATTTGTTCATCAGTATTGCTTTATTTGTTTATGCAAGTAAGTTTGGCTTTGTTTACTACCAGCCCAAAGCATAAACCTTCTGACCTTTCTATCTTGGAATTCTTTTCTTTTCTTCCTTCAGATCTACCCTCCTCCATTCCTTCCCTCCTACATTTATATTCGTAGTGGAACTACCTCTATTGGGATGAGATCCCAAACCCCTTGAAGTTAGAATAGTGTAGATTTACATAGATTCTTGCTTGATAGAATAACAATAAACCAGTTTCACTTTGTTGTCTCAAAGAGGGGCTATGCCTTGCACACTGTTGGCCTATTTCCCCATGACTTGTCTAACCGATAGATTTTTGGACCAACATGGTGTTGATTAGATAGAACCAGACCCATGGGAATAGTTCATCATATGCCCAAGTGGTGTACTATCACATTACGAGATGCAAGAATGGATGCTCCACCGAGATACATCCACCCCTAGACCACGGACTCACAGTAAAGCAAGAGAAGAAGTTAACTTTGGTTTGATGAGTAGAGTTATTGAATCTGATGAGCCCTCTATAGTCTAGGAATCCCTACAGTCAAAATATTGGAAAGATGCCATGGATTCTGAATATCAATTAGTGATGAAGAATAACACTTGGCAACTTGTTGATCTTCCACTAGGAAAGAAACCTATTAGATGCAGATGGGATAGCGGACAAGTATAAAGTGAGACTATTAACAAAGGGGTATGCACAAAAAGAAGGAATAGACTATGAGGAGACATTTTCTCCCATAGCTAAGATCAAAACAATTAGAATGATATTTTCTCTAGCTACACAGTTTGGTTGGAAAGTCCATTAGATGGATGTAAAAAGTGCCTTCCTAAATGGAGATTTACAAGAAGAAGTCTACATGACTCAACCTGAGGGATATGTAGTATCTATTCAAGAAACAAAGGTATGCAGACTCGGGAAATCTCTGTATGGACTTAAACAGACACCCTTGGCATGGTACATCAAGATTGATGAGCATCTCGTACAACATGGATTTGTTAGAAATCCATACGATCCCAATCTTTACCTCAAAAATAAAGATGGGGAGATTGTGATTGTTGTTGTCTATTTCGATGATCTAGTCATCACTGGAAGTTCAGTGAAGATGATCGATGCAACGAAGAAAGATCTTAGTCAATCGTTCGACATGACAGATCTCGAGCTAATGCATTTATCTAGGATTGGAAGTTTGGTAAAGAGAATCACATCTTTATTTCTTAGATGAAATATACCAAGACAATGCTCAATAAATTTAGGATGATGGATTACACACCAATTTCTACACCTATGGAGAAGCAGTTGCGGTTATCTCATTTAGATCCATCTCCCGAGGTAAGTTCCACTCTCTATTGGTAGTTGATTGGGAGTCTCATTTACCTGACCTACACTAGACCAAATATTAGCTTTGTAGTGAGCTATCTATCCAGGCTCATGCAGGAACCCAAATTTTTCAATGGAAAGTAGTAAGGCACATTTTGAGATATCTCAAAGGATCAGTGGATCTTGGTCTAGAATACAAGAAAAATAACAACTTCTTCTTATTTGGATATTTGATTCGAGATCATGCAGGAAATATTGATGACAAAAAATACACTTTTGGATTTGTATTCTTTATGGGATCTAGACCAATATCATGGGGAAGCAAGAAACAAAACTTCATTTCTCTCTCTTCCATAGAAGTTGAGTATCGTTCTACAGGATAAGTTATCTGTGAAGTGATATGGCTATGTCACATACTATAAGGACTTGGAATACCACAGGACAAACTAAACACCATTTATGTTGACAATGAAGGTGTTCTCAAACTTGTTTGCAATCCAATTTTCACGAGAGAAAAATCACATTGAAGTATAGGTTCATTTCATACATGAACATGTGTTGAAGCACAACATCTAGCTTCAATTTTGTCCAACAACTGAACAACGAGAATATATTTTCACGAAGTCACTTGCACGTGACAAGTTTGAGTTGTTCAGAGAATTCCTCTCCTCATCCCTTGAGACAATGCACAATTAAGGGGGGGAATGTTAGGTTAATTATGCATAATATAATATAAATTGATTATTTAATTAATTTTATTAATTAAATAATAATGTTATATGGTTATATTATAAACCATATTATTGTTGTATGTTGTTATATGGTTTTTAAACCATATTTGTCTTTTATTCTCACAGGCATAATTGTTATAATTGTTATAACAATTTATGTGCTTCCTAGGATGTATTTTGGAAGCTGTTATGAGTTTAGTTTTACCTATGCAACCTATTTCTTTGTCTGCACATGGTTGTTCAATTCCTATAAGAATTGCAACACTCCATTGTATTTTTGGTTGATTGAGATTAATAATATTTATCAGGCTTCCACCTGTTTCTCAATGTACATAAAGCTGATCTTATTTGTGATCCGATCTAATATGTTTCTTATTATGTGTGTTTCTAATTTGAGATCATGGATCTGATTATTGTGATGGAATATATCTTTTGATTATGGTTATTATGAACATGCATGCTAACATCTTGACAAGATAATACAAAAGAGGGACATAGTAGCTTTGCACACGCATGGTGAGTTCTCGAGATCTCTCTAGATGAAGTGTCAGTGTGACTAGGCAATTGAGTGGGAAAATAAGACTACTTTTTGGTTTTATTTCGGAACTCTTTTCAAAATAAAATCCATGATGTTACATAAGGATGGAATATTGATTAACTCTTATGGCCATTAAAGATTAGGTATACGAAGGATAAGTTCGGTTTGCACAAAGATATAGTTTTGGACTTGATTTCAATGGGCATAAGTGGGTGGAAGATAATCTATATCATGAGCTCTATGAGCTGTTTTTCAACTATTTTCCTATAGAATTATATGAGTGGTTTTCAACATATGCATCAAATAAAAATTAGAGTTACATACTAAGGGTTTAGACATAAGAAGATTACCAGACTTTGTTTGATATTGATGAACCTTGGATGCATGGTGTAGATCATTGGTGGGCTCGTGTTGTGCACAATTATACTTTGGAATATTTTGTTTCTATGTATTCTTGTATGGAAGTTGTTGATTTTGAATTCTTACATGAGCCCGAGGATCATACATTCATGTTGTTCCTTTGGAAATAAAGATCTTGATGGTGGTGTTGAGTTTAGAGCACTTACCTATGTATAGCTAAACATACCACCACACGTAGGGGAAACAATAGGTGTGGTGAATATGGAGGACATGATGAAAACAATGGAAAGGGAGGAAAGACAACTTATATATAATGAAGTGTTAGAGATGGATATTGAAAGAGAATTTGCAAAGTCAATGGCATTGAGGGAAGAGATGACTTGCTAGGGATTTGGCACTCTCATGGAAGATGAGGACATGGAGCGAAGCATCTGTGTTCCTCTAGTATTGTGAAAGTGTAGAAGAGAATCCCTTCACTTCTTATGAGAGAACATCGAAGAGGAAATATTGAGGACCACATGTGTGCATCGATCCCACATGGAGAGAGCCATAGCCATATAAGTGATAAGCTTGGTGATTCTTTGAATATAGAGTTCTATAAGTAATGTCATTGATAAGTGTACAAAAGGTGAGTGTAGGTAATCTAGTAGCAAATTTCAAGTAGATATCATTTTTAGGACATTTATATTGGTTTGGCACCCACTATAGAGATGTGATCAGGGGGTTGGGATCAAATACGGTGGTGGAGGAAATACATACTAGATGGAAGACCCCACATCAACCTCGGTAAGTGTATTTTAAGATGTCCCTCTACTTTCCGAATATAGAGGTATTAAAGATGCTGCAAAACATGTGCACAAGTGTGAGTTGTTATGGTGCACTAAGGGAATCACCACTTCAGATAGGAAGGCAAGTCATTTTCTACTACTCTTTAAGGGTGCACACATAGCTGGTACAGAAAATATGACCCACATCAGACTACGGTGGATTATGATGCTTTACACTCTACATTTTTAGTTGAGTTCCATATTCTAGAGTTTGAATAGAAAAGTATCAATGCACTTAAGGACATAAAGAAGGGCTTATTAGAAATATTTTGAGAATATGACACACATTTTAAAAATTTTTATTAAAGTTGTCTTATGACATACATCCTAGTCAAGCATGCATAGTGGTTTGTTGGTGGGTTGTTGACTCCATTCAAAAGGGTGCTATCTCATAAGACCTTTGTGGATCTGTACAATGCTTTAGAAGCATCTCTATGTTCTAAGGTAGTTGGGAGTGTGGATACTAGAGTTAGCCTGTTATTAGAAGTGTAAATTATAGCCATGGTGAAGTAGTTGGAGAAGCTCTCTACTAATTCAACTCATGAGAAGCACAATAGAATATGGTGTACAGACTATGAGGTTGAAGAACATAAAAAGATAGCTTCCCTTGCAAACTAGTGTGCACCATGTTATAAGATTGTGAATTTTTCATTTGTACCATGATATGAATAGATTTCCTCTTTTGTAGTGCACGATCTAGAAGAATTTGTTTATGTATTGTAATATTTGCAAAACCCATACTCATGACACTTTGTTAACTACAAATTGGTTGATCGTATCCATGAATCCATTGAGTCTAGTGTGTACTAGACTAGTGTGGAAAGTGGGTCTAAGGAACACGGAGAACAACATAATTAAGGGCACAATAATAGAGATAACATAAATAGAGGCTTCGTCGTGGATATAGAGGTCGAGGTTATGGTGGTGGCAGAGGAGGATTTCCCATAGGAACTTTTTATACGTGTGGATCTCCTAATCATTATCACTACGAGTTTCCTTTAGGATGAGGTTTTCTCATGGTGTGGAAATCAACTAAAATTTTAAGAATGTCTGATTTGTATGAATATATGAGGAAGCAACATAAGCATGACAAGGGATCGGTTATGATTAAGATACATCACACATATGGAGACCAATAGATGCTACGGGTTAGAATTAATTCTAAATTACAACCCATATTAGTCACTACACGTGTTGAGATTATACGCACTTGTGAACCTCTAAAGTATAAGCTGACTATAACCAAGAAAGAAGTGATTAATGCCAGTACCTAGATGGTGCACATCAGAAAGAGGTTTACTAGGAGACTATGGAAGTTATCAGGGATCTACAAAGAGAGATTCAAATTTTAAAGGAGCAGGTGCACATGATGGAATGAGAAAAGAAGGTTGAAATCCCAGAGAAAGAAATCAATGATTTGAAGGAGGTATGTTGAATGTTGTACCGGTGAACATAATCCCTTTGTTAGGATAGTGGTTGAGAGAAAAAAACACCTTCCATAGGTAATGAGCGTAAAAGTAGATACTTCATACAAATCTACCTCCCCATAATCATGAGTATGATAAGGAGATTACATTAAATGCGGTCATAGATGGATAGCTTCTAAGAAACGTTATGATAGATACAGGTGTGGAAGTTAATTTACTAAGCCACCCTTGTATCCTTCTTCAAATATTTTATATATGGAAAAAATAACTAGAGCCATGCCTCTTGAAGTGCTTAAGGATGTGACTATTACAATTTAGGGATCCAAGTTTACTTGGGACTTTGAAGTGTTAGAGCTAGCTGAAGCAAATAGCTTCCTAACATTACTTTGGTGCCCCGGTGTTATATGAATAATGCATATTTATGCTTCAACAAAGGGTACATTAGCTTTGAGAACAAGGAAGAGTGCATAATTATACCTTTGACAGATGCAAAGGTTTCTCCATATGTTGAGAATTTTAGTGTAGAATACTTAAATAGGATATATGCGCACATAATTAGAGACCTTGAGGTAATTGAGACATCTAAGGAAGGAGTGATATAGTGGGATGATGCTCATTCAGTTAGTGATACTACAAGTATTTCTTGTGACAATTGGGTGCATAGAATGTATGAAGTAGTTGAACGATAGATCAAGAACACTGATCACTATGTGATCAATCGTGTGTCATTCGATGCTTAAGTTATAACTAGGTACTGTTGTATATATCTTCCCCCTCGGGTAGATATGGGAATAACAGAAGGTAAAGGGCGCATGACATAAGGTGTCAACATGAAGAAATTCACACCTTGGCACAGGTAAAGGTGCACGACATAAGGTGTCGACATGAAGAAATTCACACCTTGGCACAGGTAAAGGGCGCATGACATAAGGTGTCGACATGAAGAAATTTGTGCCTTGGTGCAGGTAAAGGGTGCACGACATAAGGTGTCGACATGAAGAAATTCACGCCTTGGTGCAGGTAAAGGGCGCACGACATAAGGTGTCGACATGAAGAAATTCGTGCCTTGGCGTAGGTAAAGGGCGCATGACATAAGGTGTCGACATGAATAAATTTGTGCCTTGGCGCAGGTAAAGGGCACACAACATAAGGTGTCAACATGAAGAAATTTGTGCCTTGGCGCAGGTAAAGGGCACATGACATAAGGTGTCGACATGAATAAATTCATGCCTTGGCGCAGGTAAAGGGCGCACGACATAAGGTGTCGACATGAAGAAATTCATGCCTTGGCACAGGTAAAGGGCACACGACATAAGGTGTCGACATGAAGAAATTCACACCTTGGCACACGTAAGAGTATGTTGACATAGGGATGGATGCGCCAAGGTGCACCTTCAGGAGGTGCAACATTTTGAGCGCTGACAGGAAGCAGACCCTGACCCAGATATTCAAATGGCCATAACTTTTCACAGGGAGCTCGGATTAACGCAAGGTTGGAATTTTCAGAAATCTTACGAGGTCCTCTATCCAACTACAATTGGATATCTTTAATTGGGTGAGAAAAATTCTTAAAAATACAAAATACAGTTCACCACTTTTTGGGTTTGCTAGGGTTCTCACCTACCACCATAATGAGATGAATTAAATGCAACCTGGAGGTGGTTGGGGTAGATTTGGATTTCCTCTCTCTTCCCTCTCTCATTCTTCCTATAAATTGTAAGGAGGGGATTCTTTCTAAAGATTGGACATTCTTGTTTTTCCCCTCCCTTCTTCTCTTTGGCAAGTGAGTTTATGGAGTTCAAACCTCCCATTTAAAACTGTAATGCAACTTTGCCTCTTGGAATTTTGTAGTGTATTGTATCAATCTTTGGAGCAGATAATGCATGTTTGTGGATGATTCTCAACCCTATCTATGTTTATTTGCATTCCTCCCGATCTTTCACTACAATTTTGGTTATCTGTGCATGATCTTGCATTGCATTTTAATGGTTTGTGTTTATTGGCAAGACAGGTGTTCTTCATTCCTCGGTGCATCACCTTTGTTAGTTTAGGTTTATTTTTATGCATCTTCTTACCCTGTCTCCTTAGCAAGTTAGATTAGGTTTTGAGTAAACCCTCTACAATTTTATGTGTGCATCTAAACAGAGGAATAGGAACCGGCCTTCATTCGGAGAGCTTTTCCGATTCACAAGGTCCCACACTTGGGAAAAGCTCCATGTTATGCAATCACACTAAGAGTCTCAACCCATCGAGTTGCAGAAATTCAGGGGTGCTATGATTTGCCATCAACGGTACTCGGTACACTAGTAAAAGGAAGCTGATGTATTTATGTGTACCATAGAGGTCTAGTGGAAGGATGAAGGTGATGAAGAAATATGTTTGTATATACTCTACGCAGGACAACGGTAAGTTAGTGGAATAAACACATAGACAACCTATTAGAATGGCAAGAGCTGAGAATCAAATTTTCTACTAGGTTTCTTCAGAGAAATGTGCCTTCTCAAATATGTGAATTTCATGGGAAGTCCATTGCTTCTCACAACATTTATAATTTTAGAGACTATGGATGGAGGGACAAGAGCCCTTGCCACCATCAATTTGGGTGCATAAAGTCTATGCCCTTTGAAGGTGGCTGCACATACGCATGGTATGTTCATGCAAAGTTAACAAGAGAAATAATTAGTTGGTAGAAGATGACCTCAAGTATGATTCATACTTTTGATTATTTTTCTACCAAACATCTGGTCAATGAAGCACTGTAGATTATGAAGCACCTTACTTTGGGGGATAATGTGAAGGCTACAAAATTCTAATAGATATATTTAGAGATTTGTATTTAGAGACGTACCTTGACCTAGAAAGAGGCGAGGAAGAATAAATAGTCCAATCTTGGGAAGAAAAGGAAATGGGTAAACTGGTATGTATGATAAATGATGATGATGATGAGGACAATAAGTTGGATGCTAAGCACTTCGAACGTATGCCCAATGTAACACCCTCGACAACTGATATATTCCTCTTTTGAATTCAAGTGTTGACATGTGATTTTCTAGATAAAGATGTGTTATTTTGACTATTGAAGATCATTCTTGATAAGGATAAATCTTTTCTATTCTTAAAATCATTAGACTAAAATTATATGGTTGTCAAGAATTCATTTTCACTTTGGAAAGATGAGCTATAATCTAGTTTTAAGATTTGTAGACTTATTTCTTCTTCTGACTCATCCTTGGATCAATTTCAGTGATCAAGGAATGTTTCAAGTCTTCTTCATAGACTGAATGGTAAAATTGACATTTAGTAGTTTAAGGAACATAGAAGACTAAATTTTGCATGATACTAATTCTTGGTCTTGTTGCAACGTGTTTTCATTTAGTTGTATGTTTGTGCCCGGGTCTTTGGTGATTGATCTTGGTGGGACATTA
The DNA here is from genome assembly GCA_018340775.1 of Taxus wallichiana var. yunnanensis. Classification (NCBI taxonomy): domain Eukaryota; kingdom Viridiplantae; phylum Streptophyta; class Pinopsida; order Cupressales; family Taxaceae; genus Taxus; species Taxus wallichiana. The sequence goes on from CM031234.1 coordinate 255,817,593, forward strand.
AGGACTTAAGAAAAATTCAATTCTTTGTGGAGAAGTTCGAGTCCTAAAAATCTAAGGACTATCCTAATGGTAACCTAAGCTAGGTAAGAACAACTATGTTCTAGCTATGTTTATTTATTGGAATTCTGTTCTAACCTAAGCCTCTTATTCTTATTGTGGGGTTGGCATCCTAACCTAAGTGTTACGCTAAGAAAATAAGGGAAGAGTTACTAAGGGGATACTAAGCTATTTTAGCTACTACCTAATACTAAAGGGTTGTGATTTGAACCTAACCTAAGGTGGGAATTCTAATGGCTAATGTTCTAAGGCCTATGTTGGTAATTGTTAAATTAACCTAAGTTCTATTTGAATCTAACCTAAACTAAAGGGAACCTAAAGGGGTCGCATGACATAAGGGCAACAGTTCCAATGGAATTTAAATGATTTGAAAGGGGTTTAAATGAAGAAGTACTACCAGATTTGGCAGAGGGCCAGTGGACTTGGTGGAGGCCTACGTGGAAACTCCACTAATGGATGGAATTGTATTTTTGTGTTGATTTGGCATTCGCCAAATTTAGGAGGTGGTGGCAAGGAAATATAAGTAGGAATTTTGGATTGAATGGCATTTATGAGCCTCGGTCTTCACGTGAAAATCATCTTGGAAACATAGTAGGTAGGTTTGTAGGAGGTCATTTGGTTTTTCTTGCATGGTGGATTTTGCTCTGCATGGAGCTAACTAGTTCTTTGAACCAGCAATTCAACTTTCACTTCAAAGGTATTTTTGGTTTCTTGGCCTAATTTTGATTGAAGGAAAGTATTTGAGGCAAAGGAGGAAGAGATGTTTGATTTTTGATCTGTCTTGGAGGAGAAAAAGAGTTGGAAGCTCGGTTGGAAGTCTCCTTCGATTTGGTGGAAGCACTATCAGGCATGATAGGCTCTAACTATTAAAATTCTTTGTGTTCTTCTAAATGAATCATTAGAACAACTCTGCTCTCATGAGATTCTTGTTTTCTTTCTGTCTAGTTATTTTTCTTGTTGGGTTTTATGGATCCTTGTGTGTTTGATTTGAATCCATGGAAAAATGGTATTGTTTGGAAACTAGCTTTCTGTGCTAAGTTTTACGACCTACATGCAAGTAAAAATGGTATTAGAACTTGTTCTGTATCTCTATTTTACTCTCTAGATCTTGTATTCGATGGTTATGTGCATTGAACTGACTTTCGTGACAATAAAAGCATATGAGCTTAGGGAAACTTGGGTTCTATTTTTATTGCTTTTAGGTTGTGATCTTTGGATGCAAACTCGAGTTGAAACTTTGTGTTTTGTTTAAGCTTGTGTTGGAGCTTTGCTTTGCTTAGAACCAGTGTTTAGAAAACTCGTGCTTGTTGAACTATTGCTTGGAGTTCATTTTTAGCACTGTACATGCATTATCTTGTTAGTATAGTTCTGAATGTTTGTGTTCAAAGCTCAGGTTCGTCTCTGTACTTCTGTTTAACACTTGAGTGTTATGGACTCGTATTTGGGTCGATTCATTTGAACCTATCCTAGTATTTTTATTGGGTTATTCTTTAGTAATGACTGAGTTATAGCTCTTTACTGGAGTAAATACTCACAGGGAACTATGTGGGAACTTGTTTGAGTTGTTTAAATCTCTCTTTTGAGCTTTGGAACTAGAAACGTCTTTAGGAATGTTGAACTTCTATCTTGTTTTTGACTGTATCGACTTCTTGAGATAGTATGAGCATGGGAATTTGAGGAAGTGTTATCCCCATTGTTTGGAAGAAACCCATGTCTAGGTTGACTATATTAGTTTGTACTAAGGCACCACTATCGTAATTTTGTGGTTTTGAAGTTCTATTTTAATGTTTCATTCTTGTTGCTTTGGAATTTAAGACCAGAGACAAACCACGTATTGGGCGTTTTGGATTCTAGTTGTCCCTCTCTTGTCTCTTTGACTAAATCGAGTCTTGGTCGTAGATTTGGGTTATTACCTTAGACATTGATATTATTAGAAAGGATCCCTTCTCTATTCAGTTGTATTGAGTTTGATTCCTTTGAATAACAGATTGTTTACTTTTTATATTAATTGGTGAAGCATTTGTGAGACTTCAATCTTGGGTTCGTGGCTAACTCTGAACCTTATCGTTATTGTTTTGAGATGTTATTCTCGACTGATACAAAGTGAATAGACCTTGGCTTCTCTTTGAGAAAGAATATATATATATATATATATATATATATATGTATGTGTGTATTCTTTTGTGAATGGTATATTGATTCGGGTCTGCAGTGTGCTTTCATCCTGAATTAGTTTGAAACTGGAACTTCTTGTTTAGTTGAAATATATGATTTATCATTGGTTCTCTTTTATTTGAGTTACTATCCTTCTGTCCCTAGATATGCTCGTAGTTTGAACTTTTTATACTCGAATCTCTTTCGAGATGGAGATTTCTTTTGATCTGTTGGTCTACCTTGTTGAACCATTGATAAAATAATGTTGAGAATTAGTAGCCAAGAGGGTTCTGTTGTTAAGTAAACTTATACTTATGGGTTTGACTGTTGTTTCTAGTCTTGCCTAGTTTTTGTGGAAAAGAGTAGGTTTGTCTCTTGTACTCTTTATCTTTTGTGAAGATCATGAGTAGAGATTAACTCCTCTTCGGGGCTGCTAGGTTTGTGAACACTGTTGTTTGTTATTTGATTGATAACTTCTAACATGAAGAGTTGGAATTGGAATTGTAGATGGATTGTTATGGTTTTCCTTACCTTCTTGTTTGGTTATGGAATTTTGTTGATGTATATTCTAATGATTGAATGTGCAATATTGTTATCTCGGAAAGGAACAAGTAACTCATGTTATTATCTGGTCTGTTTTCTCTGATGTTATAGGTTTGGGTTGAGTTTATAATGGTTCTTTCTTAGGATATAGATGAATCATCCCTGAAGGAACCATGTTGTATACATTTATTTTGTCTCTTAGAAAAGATAAATGTGGTATTCTATTAGGATAAAATTATGAAATAATGGGATGGCAGGTTTGGTTGTTTGTTTTCTAGCCATTGATAGTATTAAAAGAACTTTAAGATCTTAGGCTAGATATTGTTTATTATATTCGATTTTCTCTTTAAAGATGATCTTGAATTATTAAGTACTTCCTTTCTTTTTGTTATCACTTATGCTGATTGTATGATGATTTAATTATCTCATTAAAGAAGTGTTGCTTTAATGATACAATTAGTGGAATGCACTTCATTTTAATGATTAGTGTTTATCATGCTTAGTTCATTGAACTGACCCATGCTAGCTATTTTTGCAGATGGATGACTTAAGTGGTAAAAGAAGGCAAAAACTTATATGATGCATTGGCTGATATATGTATAATTCTTAGTAAATAATTCTAATTCATTCTTTTGTTGTATTGTAAAGAAAAGTTGTATACTTTATAGAATGAGGGTTGTTGTTATGCAGTTGCCTAAAGGGCATAGTCTTGTAAATTTTATAAGTTGTAATGATGAATTGCGAGTTGTGTTTTATTTGCATGGGTTGTGAAAAATTATCTCATACTTTTATAAAGAAGATGAAAGTTCCATCATGTTGATATTCTTTATATTATGTTATGCTTATCTTGTTATCTTTGATAAAATGGATAATGGGAATTAGTTCAATTTCCCCTATAATGAAGCAACTTGTTGAGTTGCATAATATGATGTGTTTATCTAAAAAACTTAACATAATAAGGTGATGCATAATGAACATGCATTAAGAAATATGGACATTGGGAATGATATACCCTAATACTTAATCATGTAGAGAAAGATTCTTTCTCTCTCTCAAATGAATATAAACCTTAAAGGTTTGGAAGTATGATTACTATTTATTAGACTTCATTTAGTATGAAGTCTACTTTAATTAGTTATATGTGGTTGTTAAACCTTTTGAAAGTTAAAGAACATTTAAAAAGAAACTTATGATATCACTGTCTTGTTTTGGTTAATTGTTGGTTTAACTGAGAAAATGAACATTAAAAGCAACCATAAGTTTAACAAAGTTCTTTAATACTCGATTGATACAAGTATACAATAAGAACTTATGGAGTGTTGGATTAGGGTTTAGCAGGGTTGTTGTAGTCAAGACATAATCCAAATTAACAATCTCCTTGGGGTATGTACATCTCGATGAGGTAGTTTCTATAGGATGTTGGCACATGCCAAATGCAGGGCTATACTTTCAAGAAGACTTGGGTCTTCTCGAGAATACAACGTTGTAGTTGACATGTGGCATCACCCTTCCACATTGATCATCTAGATCTACACATAATAAGAACTTGGACTTGAACTTAGTTTCTCTCTAGGTCAGGATAGGAGCATATTTAGGATAGGAATTAGCTCCCAATGGCTCAGGGTACCTTGGCACATATAGTTGACTTAGGTCAACCAAATATGCCCATCTACCCTAGGCCATTGTGAGTGTCTTCCTATAATAATTTATGTTTCTATCTAGGGCTCTGATTAAACACAGGACAAGTGGTGGTGACGGTGAGTCGATAAGGACCACTCATGATAATAGAGGTGTGAGGTGAAGGATGTATTCCAATATGACGAGTATGCCATCTAGGAATAGTGAAATACACAGTATGTTGTAAATCTTTGGCCAATGTATCGCAAGTTGCTAGTTTTGTTGTCTATGTCACCAAATTTAAAACAATGTGATATCGGATGAATTTTGGTAACATATATTTAGATATGTTCTTTAAATAGATCACTCAGTACCCGGTGTAGGGTAGAAAGACTAGGTATACGAAGTATATGATATGTATTCAATACATAAGATAACATAAATAGATCGGTAGCTTACTGAGTTATGGAATGAATAGATCGGTGGATCACCGAGTCATTATAGCTGCATATGGTTATCTATTTGAATTCGATTGGCATGGAATTTTTGTTCTGAATAATGATTTATTTAGAACAGTGAACATTATATATATAAAAAAATTCCCTTGTTTCTAAAGTCTTAAAATGGGAATGTTACACCCAAGGTTATGGGCACTGATGGATGAAAAGGTGTGCATGTATAATGAGCCTATGAAAACAAATAATGTTAACATTGGAATAGATGCGAGCCTAAAGAGGCCATTCTTGCGCGACTCTTGGTTGGAGCAAGAAGTTGTTAAGATCATTGAACTCCTAAGTGACTTTCGGGACTTGTTTTCGTGAGGCTATCATGAGTTTAAAATATTATACCCTTCTTTAGGTGAGATGAGAATCAAAATTAAAGAAGGCGTGCACCCAATTAGGAAGAGGCCTTACATGATGAATCCTAATATGTGCGTTAAGGTAAAGGAAGAAATTGATAACATGCTCAAGTCCTGGTATAATTTAGCTCATTGAGGAATCTAAGTGGGTTAGTCCTATGGTCATCATTATTAAAAAGGATGGTAGGGTGAAATGCTTCATGTGTCATTGATCCTTTTCCCACTCCATCTATAGTGGATATCCTTGAGGGATTTGCGGGGCACAAGATCTATTTTTACAAATGGGTTTTCATGATATCATCGAGATGCGCATAACAAAGGAAGATAAGGAAAATACAACTTTCACCACTGATTGGGAATTTTGGGATACATGGTGATGCCCTTTGGATAGAAGAATGTGCCGATGGTTTTCTCATGCATTGTTGTGCTAACTTTTTAGGAATTTATTCATAAGTTTTTACAAGTATATCTGGATGACAAGACGGTATATGGCCCGATCAAGTATTGCTATGAGAATTTCAAACTTATGTTTTAGAGATGTAGGCAATTGAGCATCTCTTTTATCATTAAGAAGTGCATCTTTGCAACACCTTTTGGCACTTTTATGGGGCATATTATTTGTAAGGAAGGGTTGTTTGTGGACCCATCTAAGGTCACTATGATCTTGGGTTTGGAGGAACCTAATAATCAAAGGGAAGTGCGTGGATTTACGGGACATACAACATATTACAGGAAATTCATTAAGGGCTATACAAAGATTTTTGTGCCCACGGGAGGAAAATTTGAAAGCTATATGAAGATTCTATTGGCATAACACGTAATAAAAATAGTTTGAAACTTGAAGGAAAATTAACTTTTGCACCTATTTCACACTTTCCTTCTTGGAATAAGTCCTTTCATGTTCATGTTGATGCTTATACGATGGTTATTGGCATAGCATTGATGCAACCATGAGAAGGAATTGTAGACCACCCCATTTGTTTTGCAAACATGAATTTGAAACATGTGGAATAAAATTATACAACGTATTTGAGCATGAGGCTTTATCCATGATCTACATACTACATAAGTTTAGATAATACTTATTGGTAGCACCATTTATTTCCGTGATAATTTTAGTGGCAAATATTCATAATATAGTGAATATTCCATTTTTGAAAATTTTGAAAAGGTGAATTTTCTGGTGCGGGTCAGTGACCTGTTCGCCTAAAAATTACAGTTTAATTTTTTTAGGGTCAACTTCACCTACCCTTGAAACTATCCCCTATATAATCCTAGATTATTCATTAGGTAGAACACTATTAGCTCACTCATACCACCTAGGGAATATGTATTATCAAGTACAGTTAAAGCATGACAAGAGGGCGAGAGGATGCAAACACGCAACATGGAGAGTTTGTTGACGTGCGATAGGAGTTGGGAGGAAGAAGACACATGATAGAGAGTGTGTTGATGCTTGACACGGAGAGTTTATTGATGCATGACCAAAGGGCAAAGGCTATAGATGTGCAAGCAGAAGATTTGCTTTATCATGCGGCAACAAACTTGTTGTCGCGTGACAAGTGAAACCTCTTGTCACACGTCAACAAGGTTGTTGTTGTGTGACAACAAACTTGTTGTCATGTGACAATAACCTTGTTAACGCATGATAAGAGGTTTGTTTTCATGTGAAAAAAGTTTTTTGTTGCATGATGGTAAATCTCCTATTGTGCATCTACAGCCTTCTGTCACACCACTTGAAAATTAGGTGAAAATTTTGTATATAACCCCCAAAAATTTACCTTCCCGCAAAAATGGTTCTAGTGATATTCGCAAGTATTTTCCACCTCCAATTTCCAAGAGGTCTCTTAAAATGAACCCTGATTTATTTTCTTTCTGATTATATGACACTTAAGTATTTGGTTAATAATCCTATCTTACGAGGGCACATTTGTAGGTGGATATTATTATTTCAAAAAAATAGTTTATAGTGATTGTAAAAGCAAGGAAAAAGTAACTCGGGGCTGACCATTTTCCAGGAATCAATTTTGGTGAGGACATGTAGAGCATTAAGGACACAATTCCGGATGTACAATTTTTAGATTAAACCACACACCCATTGAACTAGAGGACATTGCATTATTTTTATGCATTGGCTAGGTGCTGATGGGATGAAGACAATATAAAAGAAGAAACTTGTAATATGTGTGGTGCCCTATTAGTTAATAGGTGGATATTTTTATAAGCTCAACCATGATGACATTTTGGAAATGGTGTGTTCTAGAGCATGAGCGTGAGGCTATTATAGAAGAAGCTCATGGGGAATTGCAAAAGGTCATTATGCGGTGATGCCACCATGCGAAAGATTCTGTTGATTGGCGTTTGGTGGGAAATTTTGTACAAGGATAATAAGGAATATATCGGGGCATGTGTCCATTTTCAGCACCTTAAGAAGCTTGGAACCAAAGATGAGATGGGTTTAAGGCCTATTGTAAGTCTTGAACCATTTGAGAAATAGGCAATTGACTTTGTAGGGGCTTATTCCCCACCCATGTGAAGGGATGGTGTGCACTATATTATAACTTGTACATACTCTACGACATGGTGGGAAGAATTAGAACCTACTAAGGATTGGATAATAATGAGATTTTTATGGGAAAACATTATTAGTAGGTATGGATGTCCATTGAGTTTAACAAGTGATAGAGGAACTCATTTCTTAAATGAGACAATCAGGATTTTATTGGAATATTTTATGATGGCACACCATAAGACACCCTATCACCCATAGGCCAATGGTACTACTAAATATTTCAACAAGATTCTAGGACAAACACTGACAAAAATTTGTGATGTTGGAAGGAAATATTGGGATGATAAAGTCTTTGATGTACTTTGGGCATAAAAAAGAGGTTGAATAAGGCCACACCTTTTTAGTTGGTGTTTGGCATGGAGGTTGTATTACTTGTGGAGTTCATATTTTCATCCTGTGTATTGTGTGTGTAGGAGGACTAGATGATGAAAAATATGTTGAGGAGCGCATAGACAAATTGATGCAGTTAGATGAGAGGTGCACTATTTCCTGATGGATCCAAAATACATAAAAAGTGAGATAGAAAACTTGGCATAATAGGCATCTCAGGGAACAACACATTTGAATTTCCGTGGGTTTTCCTAACAACCACAAAAATTTAAAGTAGATTGGTTGGGACCCTTTTTAGTAACAAAGATGATTGATTTGGGCACTTGTCGATTGCAAGCCTTTGGATGACACTTTATTTCTTGGTTACTTCAATGGGAGTAGGTTGGATCCCTAATATAAATAAGGCTTCTTAGTGTTTGTAATAAGGCAATATTACCACTTAGATTAGATTTCCCTTTTATACATTTCCTTTAATGTGTTTCCTTTCATCGTTACTATGCTTTGTCAATTTAGTTCAATGTTTTGTTGTAATAAGTGTGCTTGCTCTCCAGGAGCTGATTATTATCTATTGGGTTAATGTGCGAGAGGACCACTCATAATTTTAGTGTGGGGTGGATTGTAGGCATACGTAGAAGAGTAATTATTTTTGGTGTGGAAGGTTGAATATGAGCCAAATAAGTGAATTTGAGGATAATAATATGGGTTTGTTGAGAAAAAGGTGTTACTAAATAATGAGAAGGATGGTGATAATAAGGAATGAGGAAAATTACACGAGTTGAAGATGTAACACCTGAACTATTGTTAATTCCTCCCGAGCATTCAAGTGTTGATATATGATTTCTTCTGTAAAAGGATGTGTTCCTTTGATTGTGAAGTCATGCTTGATATGGATTGTATCTTCTTTGCTCTTGAAGATCTTTGACTGAGTCAGGATATGCTTGGACTCTTTTATTTCTTTCATTGTTAGCACCCGAGTTTAATCTGGTTTTGGGGTGAATTGTGGATTTACCCATCTTTATGACTTAGCCTTGGATCAGTTGCATTGATCCAAGAGATGTTTTAAGTTTATTTTGGATGAACAAAAATTATAGACCTTACGAAGGTTGCAAGGTCTGAATGTGTTGAATGAGCAATTCAGGAGTTAACTCAGGCTGATCTTGTTAAATGAATTGGTTCAGGAAGGTCTAGACCTTGAGCCAAGTAATAAATTATGGTATATATACTGCTAGCTTATTATCAATCTTTGGATTGAATCCATTTTGGGAATGTATATCTGTTGGTTCTTATACTGAATGATTCTATTTGTTAGACCTAGATTGGATTTATTAAGGTTAATAACCTAAACCTAAACTATAACCTATGGGTTGGATTAGTGCTAATCTAACCTAGCCCTAAACTATAAGCTAAATGTTTCTAAGGTTAGTGACCTAGCACTAAGGAAGTTAGACTAAGTATCACCTTAAGATCTAACCTATGTTTCTAACCTAACTAATGACCATGGATGAAGGGGACCTATGAAGGGGTGCGAGCCATGGGTGGTAGTTTGTATGGCATTAAATGAAGTGGATAAGCATGAGGGATAGGGGATTTAGCGAGAGATTTCAAATGGCCATCGAGACCGACGTGGCAGAGTCGCCAAATTTGGAAATGGTCTTTGGTTTGTTTTTATCCATCGCCAACTATGGCGGTCGGTGGCAATGGAGGTTAGGCGGGAATTTTGGAGTTAATGTCATTGATGAAATTTGGTTCCTCGAGCATGGATTGCTTGGGAAGGCATGCAAATGGAAAACTTGTTGGTATTTTGGTTTTCCATTCGCTCATTTTCTCTCTGTTTGATCTTGGTTCTTCGAACCGAGTCTACTATGTGTTGCATGGCAACTATGAGATTATCTAGCTCTTTTCTCTATCGGCTTGGACTCTTTTATTTCTTTCATTTTTAGCACCTGAGTTTAATCTGATTTCGGGGTGAATTGTGGATTTACCCATCTTTATGACTCAGCCTTGGATCAGTTGCATTGATCCAAGAGATGTTTTAAGTTTATTCTGGATGAACAAAAATTATAGACCTTACGAAGGTTGCTAAGGTCTGAATGTGTTGAATGAGCAATTCAGGAGTTAACTCAGGCTGATCTTGTTAAATGAATTGGTTCCCGATATCGTAATATCAGGAAGGTCTAGACCTTGAGCCAGGTAATAAATTCTGGTATATATACTGCTAGCTTATTATCAATGCTGGATTGAATCCATTTCGGGAATGTATATCTGTTGGTTCTTATACTGAACGATTCTATTTGTTAGACCTAGACTGGATTTATTAAGGTTAATAACCTAAACCTAAACTATAACCTATGGGTTGGATTAGTGCTAATCTAACCTAGCCCTAAACTATAAGCTAAATGTTTCTAAGGTTAGCGACCTAGCACTAAGGAAGTTAGACTAAGTATCACCTTAAGATCTAACCTATGTTTCTAACCTAACTAATGACCATGGATGAAGGGGGACCTATGAAGGGGTGCGAGCCATGGGCGGTAGTTTCTATGGCATTAAATGAAGGGGATAAGCATGAAGGACAAGGGATTTAGCGGAGATTTCAAATGGCCATCGAGACCGACGTGGCAGAGTCGCCAAATCTGGAAATGGTCTTTGGTTTGTTTTTGTCCATCGCTTGCTATGTGGTCGGTGGCAATGGAGGTTAGGCGGGAATGTTGGAGTTAATGTCATTGATGAACTTTGGTTCCCGAGCGCGGATTGCTTGGGAAGGCATGCAAATGGAAAATTTGTTGGTATTTTGGTTTTCCATTCGCTCCGTTTTCTCTCTGTTTGATCACTGGTTCTTCGAACCAGTCTACTATGTGTTGCATGGCAACTATGAGATTATCTAGCTCTTTTCTCTATCGGGGAAAGTTTATAAGACATGATAGTAACAAATTATTGTTGTTGAATCTATCGTGGAAGAGGAGAAGAAGGCTCGAGCACATTCAGAGGTCTTCTTCGGATTTTTAAGCAACATTACCAGGCATGTTAGGCCCTAACTTTTAAAAATCTTGCTTTCCTTCAAATGATTTCATTAGAACAACTCTGTTCAGATGATTTTTGGTTCAGTTGGTTTTTATGGTAGCAATGTATGAAGTATCTTGCTGTGTTTTCATGCTGGCTCGACTATTCAGTTGATTCCTTGCTGGGTGTACATTTGGTTTCGTGTTGTTGAATTATCATGTTGTGTTTTGCATTTTGGTAGATTCGAAGAAATGCTTGCAAGGATAATGTATGAAACAGACTCTGTTGGAGTCCATGAAATGTTTTCTTGTTTGATATCGACTTCAGTTGAAGCCTTGCGTTGTTTACACTTGTTGAAACTGATACTGTTGGAATTCTTGAAATGATAGTATGTTTTGGCTTCTGTAGAAGTTTAGTCGTGAATACTATATGTTATTGATATTGTTGGAATCCTTGAAATGATAATCCTTGTAGAATTTTAGATAGAATACTATATGTTATTGATATTGTTGGAATCCTTGAATAGATAGTATTTTTGACTTCTGTAGAAGTTTAATTGAGAATACTATATGGGTTCGACTCCTTTTGAGTCCTTGAAACGTAATTAATGTTTCGACTTCGGTAAGAAGTTTTATTGTGAATTTTGTTGGAATCCTTGAAATGGGTGGTATGTTATGACTTCTGCGGAAGCTTGTTGTGGATACTCATTGATTCGAGTCTGTTGAAGTCCTTGAAATGTAACTGGTGTTTCTACTTCTGTGTAAGCTCAGTTGTGAATACGGTTGGTATTGACTCAGTGAGAGTCCTTGAAATGTATCTAGTATTTCAAACTTCTGTCTAAGCTTGGTTATGAATGTTGTTGTTTTGTTAAGAATACTAAATGTTATTGACTTCGATGGAGTCATTGAAAGGTAATTTATGTTTTAACTTCTGTAGAAGTTTTGTTGTGAGTACTTTTAGGATTCTTGAATTGTTGTCATATGAATTCAACTTCAATTGAAACCTTGGTTATAAGTATTGGTTGGATTTGCACTGTTGGAGTCCATGATATGCTGCGTGTTGGCTCGTTTCTCGATTTGAGCCCTCGCTGAGCATGCATATCATTTTGACTCTTTCTTAATATTGTTGTGTTATGTTCAGTTTGATTCTGAGGAATTAAGGGATGGGGTTTCTTTATCAACTCGACTTTGTTGATACCCTGTTATATTTTGTAGTAACTCGACTTCAGATGAAACTTTGAGGAAATTTATTGGTATGGAATTCGGCTCTGTGAAGACCTGGTTGTGATTATTCTTCTTGAAAATGGCTTCTAATTTACACCCTTGCTGTATAATCGTAGGGATTTGATTAGTTGAATGAAGCTGTGCATATTGTGTTTCGACTCTGCGTGAATGTCACTATATTTGCATATGGAAACGTTATTTGTTTTAATGTTATCTTGTCTCAAGTTTGACTGAAACAAAGAGCTCTTAGCTGTACCATGTCAGGCGATGGCGTTGGGTATTCTCATGTTGATAAATGATAGAAAAGATTTGTTGAGTCTTTCATGGTTGGATTATTTTCTGTTGCTTGGCGTGAAAGCTCTTGAATCGCTTAGTAGCTACAGGTGACTTTTATATTTGGATTTAGATGGAACTGTAGTTCTTCTGGTAATCACGACTGTTTAGTCGCAGGCGTAAATATATATGTATTAAACTAAAGGAGTCGGTACAGTCCAGAATGTTATTGATTTAGGATTCTGATGGACTCTGTTCTTTCTTCTTGACTGTAATTTATATGTTGATGTATATAGTAAGTGGAATAGGAAAATCCTCTCTCTCCTAGACAGGAAAACTTGTGTGCTTTCTTCTTGCATCCTTTTGCGATCTCTACGGTATGGGCATAACAAGAATAAACTGAGGTATTATATGGAGAGACTGGTATAAAATGTGAGCTGTTGTTTAAATAGGTATACTTGTCAATAACATTGAAATGTGTTATGATGATAAAAGAATTAAGACAGTGAGCTTGTTGAATGTTTTAACTGCCTTGAGAAATTGATAGAAACAATTTTGTAGGAGTTTTGTTGTCTTTAGATTGGTTGTATTCATTTGTTCTTAGTCTCTAACATATAAGATGAATAGCTTGATTTATGTTTGGAATTTGAATAAATGATTTCATTTAAACAGGTTGTTTAATGAGAACAATTGGTGGATTGCAATTGTTTTAAGAATTAGTGCTTATCATGCTCAGTTCACCGAACTGACCCGTGTTGACAATTTTTGCAGATGGTTGCCGTAAGTGGTAAAGACACGTAGATCGATATGATGTTCGGATCGTTTAATTTGGTTTTATGATGAATTCAATTTGATTCTCTAAATGTACTACTTGAAGAAAGATGTTCTTTTTCTTTGTTGAGTATTGTATCAATATCTTTGAATGCATAAAATGTATTTGATTAGCTTAGAAATGAATGAAATGAGGTATTTGTTACTTATGTGTTTGCATTCGTATCTTGATGGATTGAACTTCTTCGGTTCGAATGATTTTAAAGAGCATTGTTATTATTGTATACCTTGGAGACATTTGGGATTCTCTAAGTAAGCTTTGAAAAGATTATGTGACTGAATACTTGTGAATGTTTAGTAGATCTGTTATGTTCTATCTAAAGCTAAATTGGAAATTAGATCACTTGTCTCTTCGAGAAGCTAAGGTTAAAATAAACCTCAACGAGGAAGCTAAACGGGCTGAATAAATTATTACTTCCTAGTCTTGATCTAAGTCAAGACAACGTTTAATTGGATTTTTAACCACTATATCTCAATTCTAATAAGTAAGATATATTTCAGTTATGAGAACTGATATAAACCTAAAAGGGTATGGTTAGCAACCTTATGTGAAGATTTAGGGCTATTGCCCAGTTTCGTTGATTTAGATTACTGTTTTTCGATGAACTCCTTGATGAGACCACGATTCTTAATAACTTCTCTTTGCGTAATGGGTTTTATTGAGAAAGGTAATTCTAAGGTGAGGAACCCAGGGGTTGGGAAAAGACTACCCTAAAAGGAGTGTCTTAAAGTATAACTTTAACTCAACGTATGTAACACTTATAAATAAGTAGATCTTTTCGAGGTGGATTTGAAGGTTGATGGCACAAGTCAACTGCAGGGTTGTACCTTCGAGAAGATTAGGATCTTCTCGAAGATACAACAATATAGGTGACTTATGGTGACACCCTTTGCATTGATCATTAAGATTTACACCTTAAACTCGAACAAGTTTTACTCTGGGACTGATTAGGAACGTGGTCATGTTATAAGGCTGCCCCAGGAGACTCGGGGTATCTTGACACACTGGGTTAACTAGGGTTGACCCAGTATGTCAGCGTATCCCTAGTCCTCGGGAGCATCCCTATAACGTTGTCATATTACTAATCCATTCCTGAGTGAATAACTTGGGGTAGGAGAGACTGACAGAAGTCAGTATAAGACATTCTACATAACATAGGAATGGGGTGAAGGACGTATTCCAGAATGATGAGTATGCCGTCAAGGAATACGAGACATAAGCAGTATGTTTCAAATCTTTGGCCAAAGTATCGCAAGCTGCTGATTGCGTTGTCCTATGTCACCTAGTCTAAGGGACGAGATGCCGATGAATAATGGTAACAATTATTCAGATAGGTTCCTTGGATAGAGCATTCTGAATCCCAGATTAGGGAAGAGAACCACAAGAGTGATGTGTTAAAATAAAAACGCCAACTCTTTGATACTCATGAATAGATCGGTAGATTACCGAGTCATGGAATGAATAGATCGGAGGTACTCGAGTCATTACAGCTGCATATGGTTATCTGTTATAAGAATGGTTGTTTTGATTTGTGAGTTCTAAATTATGTATTTAGAACTAGAAAGCATTTATAAAAAAAAAAAAAATTACTTGTTCTAATGTACTAAAATGGGGACGTTACATCTTGGTATCAGAGCTGAAGGTTGCAGCTCTTGGACCTATTGTGTCCATAATCTGATAAAAACCTGAATTTTCTTGTAACAGAAAATGGTTAGAACAAGGGGGAACGTTGCGAATAATGCTCCACCAGAAGGAGGGGCAGCAACAACCCAAAAGCTTGATGAGATCCTTGCTGCCCTATTGGACACAAGAGATCATTTGGCTGTACTTGAACAACAAGTAATGGGAAATGAGGAGGAAGATGAAGCTGGTAATAACAATCAGCAACCTCCTGAGGACAACCCCAATATGGGTGTTGATAATAATTCTGGAAATGCACCTGTCCAACCAGAAAACAAAAAGGCCAGGTTGGCAGCAGAACTCACTAATGATATAAAAAGGATAAGCCCACCTAAATATGATGGCACCACATTAGGAGATGGAGCTGAGAACTGGCTCAGTGAAATGGAGAAGTACTTTGCAATAAGAAACTTCTCAGAGGAAACCAAAGCTATTTGGGGAGCCTATCAGCTTTCCCATGAAGCATCTTCGTGGTGGGATAGCCGTAAAGCTGAGCTAAATATTGATGAGACCAATATTACTTGGGATCAATTTAAGGGCTATTTTAGGCAACGTTGGCTGCCACAACTTTTCTATGATCAGAAAATGACAGAATTCTAGAACTTAGCTCAAGGGAAGCTAACAGTAACTGAATACTGGGAGTGATTTACAAAACTCCTCAAGTATGTACCACAGTATCAAACTGATGAGAAGTTCAGAATACGGAAATTCATCATGGGATTGAATCGTGATAGGGGAGAGGTCGATGTTCACAGTCCAACCACTATGGAAGGAGTTGTTGAAAAGGCCATACGACAAGAACAGAAATTAAAGGCTATTTCTGCTCATAAAGAGGAAGTGTGGAAGAAGATTGCAAACCCTTCTTCAACTTCACTTGCACCCAAAAAGGGACCATGGAAAAAGTTTGGAAACAAAAGTAAGTTTCCAGGGGATAATAGTAAGAAAACAGTAGCAAATAAGCCTGCTGGAAATGTAAGGGATAATTTTGCCAAAAATTATAACAATGGGCAGAAGCCCTATGGAGGACAACGTGATAATTACAAGGCTGGAGGCAATTTTGAGACTAAAAAGGGACCTGTAGGAGGCTGCTACAATTGTGGCAAAGACCACTACGCAAATCAGTGCCCTTTGAAGAAGGATGATCGTAATCAGTAGCATAAGATACATGCTGCAGTAGCAGACAAGCAAGCTGAAAAGCAGGTGACACCTATAGAAGTTCCGGGTAAGTTATTTGGCATACCTGTCACTATTCTTTTTGATACAGGAGCTACTGAATGTTTTATTTCTAGTAAACTTGCTTCTAAACTTAAGAGAAAAGCTGGAAAAATGGATAAATCTTGGACTATACAGTATGGTAATAATTTTGTTCATACAGTGAGTATGTGTCTTTTTGGGGCAGTCCTTGACTTACCTAACTTTTCCACGGAAGTTGACCTCTATGTTACACCTTTGGGATCGTATGACATTGTCATCGGTGTCAATTGGTTAGCTGACCATAAAGAAAAAGTAGACTGCTATGAAAAGAATATAAAATGTTTAGATGATCATTTGAAACAACAGAGATTCAAGGGGTGAAACGGGAAATTTCAGTTAGAAAACTGTCAGCTATGCAGCTTAAAAAGGCTAAAAACAAAGGATGCACCCTTTATGCAGTAAAGATATCTGAATTTTCAGAAGAAGATGGTGATTCCATGAAACGATTTCCTCTGCTACAAAGTTTCAAAGATGTTTTTCGGAGGAATTACCAGGGTTACCACCCAAGAGGGAATTTGACTTCACCATCGAAATCAAACCAGGAACGGAACCTATTTCCAAAGCACCTTATCGGATGACTACTATAGAGTTAGTCGAGCTTAAGGCTCAATTGCAAGAACTTTTGTCTAAAGGTTTGATTAGACCAAGTGTTTCACCTTGGGGAGCACCAGTAATATTTGTGAAAAAGAAGGATGGAACACTTAGGTTGTGTATTGATTATCGGATGTTGAACAAAGCAACAATCAAGAACAGATACCCACTTCCAAGGATCGACGATCTATTTGATCAGATGCGTGGGGCAGCGGTTTATTCTAAGATAGATCTTGATCTGGTTATCATCAATTAAGGATTAGAGAAGAAGATATTCATAAAACAACTTTCCGAACAAGGTACGGACATTATGAATTCATGGTTCTACCCTTTGGATTAACTAATGCACCCGCAGCTTTTATGAACTTAATGAATAATATCTTTCAAGAATATTTGGACAAGTTTGTACTTGTATTCTTGGACGATATTCTCATTTATTCTAAAAGTGTTGAAGAGCACAATGAGCATTTGAAGATAGTTTTGGGAATTTTGAGAAAAAGAAAGTTGTATGGTAAGTTATCCAAATGTTCTTTCTTTGATTGAAGTTCACTATTTGGGTCATGTCATTAGTAAAGAAGGAATTGTTGTAGATCCTTCAAAAATAGTGGCAATAACTGAGTGGCCTGCACCAAAGAATGTGCATGAAGTAAGAAGCTTCATGGGTCTTGCTGGTTATTATAGAAAATTTGTTAAGGATTTTTCTAAAGTGGCTGCACCGATAACTTCATTGCAGAAGAAGGATAAGAAATTTATTTGGAATGATAAGTGTGAAACTGCTTTCAAAAGTCTGAAAAGTCAGTTGACTTCCGCACCTATTTTAGCTAACCCGACCCTAATGGGAGCTTTATAGTTGTAACGGATGCTTACGGGAAGGCCTTGGAGGTGTTTTGTTACAAAATGATCAAGTAATAGCATATGAAAGTAGAAAACTTAAGTTACATGAGCTGAATTATGCTCCTCATGATTTGGAGCTTGCTGCCATTGTTCATGCGCTTCAAGTCTGGAGACACTATTTACTTGGGAAACCTTTTGAGTTGAAAACTGATCACTTAGGACTGAAATATATTTTCACTCAGCCTAATCTAAATGCCAGACAGAGAAGGTGGTTAGAATTTTTATCTCAATATGATTTTGATATTAGCTACATCAAAGGGAAAGAGAATAGGGTAGCAGATGCTCTAAGTCGTAGGAAGCACATTTCTGCTCTTATAACATTAAGAACTCAGTTTAAGGATGAGGTAAAAAGTGCCTCAGAATCTGATATATACTTTCAGCAAGTAAAAGCAGCGCTTTGCTGAGAACCTAATGATGAAAGGTATAAAGGTTTTCATTTTGATAATGAAGGAATCTTACGTTATGAAAACAGGGTATACGTACCTATGCGTTGAACGATTTGAGAAAGAAGTTGTTAGTTGAATTTCATAATTCACCTTTCTCTGGACACCGGGTATCACAAAAATGCTTGCTGATCTGAAACAACAATACTTTTGGAAAGGTATGAAAAAGGATGTTATTGATTTTGTGACTCATTGTCTGGAATGTCAGCGGGTTAAGGCAGAACACATGCACCCTGCTGGACTATTATATCCCCATAGCATACCGCAGTACAAATGGCAAGTAATAAGCATGGACTTTGTACAAGGGTTACCTATGTCCAGGAATAAACATGATGTTATCCTGGTAGTTGTAGATAAACTAACTAAGGTAGCTCATTTCATCGCTGGAAATCTAAAGGATGATTCACCAGTGTTGGCCAAAAGATTCGTGCATGAAATTTTCAGGTTACATGGTGTACCAGAATTGATTATATCTGACAGGGATCCTAGAATGACGTCAAGATTTTGGCAAATGCTTAATACAGCTCTTGGAATGAAACTAAACTTCAGTTCTGCATATCATCCGGAAACGGATGGACAAACAGAGAGAGTAAATCAAGTGTTGGAAGATATGTTGCGAATGTATTGCATGGATCAACAGTATAAATGGGAAGAGTATCTTCCACTAGTTGAATTCGCATACAACAACACTTATCACTCATCTCTTAAAATGGCACCTTTTGAAGCACTTTATGGAAGGAAGTGCAGAACCCCTGTTAGTTGGGATAGTATAGAGGATAGAGTGGTAATTGGACCAGAGATCCTCACTGAAATGGAACAGCAAGTAAAGTTGATTCGTGAACGATTAAAGGAAGAAGCAGATAGGCAGAAGAGCTATGTTGACCTTAAGCGGGTTGATCGAAGGTTTGAGCTTGGTGAGAAGGTTTTTCTTCGTGTTAAACCCAGAAAGAGTTCTATAACTTTTGGCAAGGCTGCCAAGTTGTCACCTCGTTATGTGGGACCTTTCGAAATTGTCGAGATAATCAATCCTGTAGCTTACCGATTAGCATTACCACCTGCTTTGTCTCGCATGCATGATGTTTTCCATATTTCTTTGCTTAAGAAATACGTTTCAGATTTGTCACATGTTTTAAATTGGAATTCCTTGCAGGTCAAGACCGGGAATAATCGTGGTTAAACCCCACGAGTCTTGGAAACTCACCAATTGCATTTGAGAAATCATGAAATACAGCAATGTAAGGTCCAGTGGGACCAGTTTAATGAAGAAAGTGCAACTTGGGAAAATCTGGAAGAGATGAAAATTGCTTTTCCTTTTCTTTTTCAACAGAATGAAATCTGTTGACAAAACATTTTTTTATGAACTTATCTTTTTCATGTCTATATGAAAGCCAGATTGAGGCAAACATTATTCAGTCTGAATAAAATGTATCGTGACATTGATTTCTGGAACTATTCAAGTTGGAAATAGTCTTATTGTATTGTGAACTAATAAATTGGTTGACCTGAAGGTAAATCAAATATGTAATCATCGGGACGATGAATCTTTTAGGAGGGAAGCATGTAACACCTGAACTATTGTTACTTCCTCCTGAGCATTCAAGTGTTGATATATGATTTCTTCTGTAAAAGGATGTGTTCCTTTGATTGTGAAGTCATGCTTGATATGGATTGTATCTTCTTTGCTCTTGAAGATCTTTGACTGAGTCAGGATATGCTTGGACTCTTTTATTTCTTTCATTTTTGCTTTGAGTTTAATCGATTTTGGGGTGAATTGTGGATTTACCCATCTTTATGACTCAGCCTTGGATCAGTTGCATTGATCCAAGAGATGTTTTAAGTTTATTCTGGATGAACAAAAATTATAGACCTTACGAAGGTTGCAAGGTCTGAATGTGTTGAATGAGCAATTCAGGAGTTAACTCAGGCTGATCTTGTTAAATGAATTGGTTCCCGATATCGTAATATCAGGAAGGTCTAGACCTTGAGCCAGGTAATAAATTCTGGTATATATACTGCTAGCTTATTATCAATGCTGGATTGAATCCATTTCGGGAATGTATATCTATTGGTTCTTATACTGAACGATTCTATTTGTTAGACCTAGATTGGATTTATTAAGGTTAATAACCTAAACCTAAACTATAACCTATGGGTTGGATTAGTGCTAATCTAACCTAGCCCTAAACTATAAGCTAAATGTTTCTAAGGTTAGCGACCTAGCACTAAGGAAGTTAGACTAAGTATCACCTTAAGATCTAACCTATGTTTCTAACCTAACTAATGACCATGGATGAAGGGGGACCTATGAAGGGGTGCGAGCCATGGGCGGTAGTTTCTATGGCATTAAATGAAGGGGATAAGCATGAAGGACAAGGGATTTAGCGGAGATTTCAAACGGCCATCGAGACCGACGTGGCAGAGTCGCCAAATCTGGAAATGGTCTTTGGTTTGTTTTTGTCCATCGCCAACTATGGCGGTCGGTGGCAATGGAGGTTAGGCGGGAATTTTGGAGTTAATGTCATTGATGAACTTTGGTTCCCGAGCATGGATTGCTTGGGAAGGCATGCAAATGGAAAATTTGTTGGTATTTTGGTTTTCCATTCGCTCCGTTTTTCTCTCTGTTTGATCACTGGTTCTTCGAACCAGTCTACTATGTGTTGCATGGCAACTATGAGATTATCTAGCTCTTTTCTCTGTCGGGGAAAGTTTATAAGACATGATAGTAACAAATTATTGTTGTTGAATCTATCGTGGAAGAGGAGAAGAAGGCTCGAGCACATTCAGAGGTCTTCTTCGGATTTTTAAGCAACATTACCAGGCATGTTAGGCCCTAACTTTTAAAAATCTTGCTTTCCTTCAAATGATTTCATTAGAACAACTCTGTTTAGATGATTTTTGGTTCAGTTGGTTTTTATGGTAGCAATGTATGAAGTATCTTGCTGTGTTTTCATGCTGGCTCGACTATTCAGTTGATTCCTTGCTGGGTGTACATTTGGTTTCGTGTTGTTGAATTATCATGCTGTGTTTTGCATTTTGGTAGATTCCGAAGAAATGCTTGCAAGGATAATGTATGAAACAGACTCTGTTGGAGTCCATGAAATGTTTTCTTGTTTGATATCGACTTCAGTCGAAGCCTTGCTATTTACACTTGTTGAAACTGATACTATTGGAATTCTTGAAATGATAGTATGTTTTGGCTTCTGTAGAAGTTTAGTCGTGAATACTATATGTTATTGATATTGTTGGAATCCTTGAATAGATAGTATTTTTGACTTCTGTAGAAGTTTAATTGAGAATACTATATGGGTTCGACTCCTTTTGAGTCCTTGAAACGTAATTAATGTTTCGACTTCGGTAAGAAGTTTTATTGTGAATTTTGTTGGAATCCTTGAAATGGGTGGTATGTTATGACTTCTGCGGAAGCTTGTTGTGGATACTCATTGATTCTGAGTCTGTTGAAGTCCTTGAAATGTAACTGGTGTTTCTACTTCTGTGTAAGCTCAGTTGTGAATACGGTTGGTATTGACTCAGTGAGAGTCCTTGAAATGTATCTAGTATTTCAAACTTTTGTCTAAGCTTGGTTATGAATGCTGTTGTTTTGTTAAGAATACTAAATGTTATTGACTTTGATGGAGTCATTGAAAGGTAATTTATGTTTTAACTTCTGTAGAAGTTTTGCTGTGAGTACTTTTAGGATTCTTGAATTGTTGTCATATGAATTCAACTTCAATTGAAACCTTGGTTATAAGTATTGGTTGGATTTGGCACTATTGGAGTCCATGATATGTTGCGTGTTGGCTCGTTTCTCGATTTGAGCCCTCGCTGAGCATGCATATCATTTTGACTCTTTCTTAATATTGTTGTGTTATGTTCAGTTCGATTATGAGGAATTAAGGGATGGGGTTTCTTTATCAACTCGACTTTGTTGATACCCTGTTATATTTTGTAGTAGCTCGACTTCAGATGAAACTTTGAGGAAATTTATTGGTATGGAATTCGGCTTCTGTGAAGACCTTGTTGTGATTATTCTTCTTGAAAACGGCTTCTAATTTACACCCTTGTTGTATAATCGTAGGGATTTGATTAGTTGAATGAAGTTGTGCATATTGTGTTTCGACTCTGCGTGAATGTCACTGTATTTGCATATGGAAATGTTATTTGTTTTAATGTTATCTTGTCTCAAGTTTGACTGAAACAAAGAGCTCTTAGCTGTACCATGTCAGGCGATGGCGTTGGGTATTTTCATGTTGATAAATGATAGAGAAAAGATTTGTTGAGTCTTTCATGGTTGGATTATTTTCTGTTGCTTGGCGAAAGCTCTTGAATCGCTTAGTAGCTACAGGTGACTTTTATATTTGGATTTAGATGGAACTGTAGTTCTTCTGGTAATCACGACTGTTTAGTCGCAGGTGTAAATATATATGTATTAAACTAAAGGAGTCGGTACAGTCCAGAATGTTATTGATTTAGGATTCTGATGGACTCTGTTCTTTCTTCTTGACTGTAATTTATATGTTGATGTATATAGTAAGTGGAATAGGAAAATCCTCTCTCTCCTAGATAGGAAAACTTGTGTGCTTTCTTCTTGCATCCTTTTGCGATCTCTACGGTAAGGGCATAACAAGAATAAACTGAGGTATTATATGGAGAGACTGGTATAAAATGTGAGCTGCTGTTTAAATAGGTATACTTGTCAATAACATTGAAATGTGTTATGATGATAAAAGAATTAAGACAGTGAGCTTGTTGAATGTTTTAACTGCCTTGAGAAATTGATAGAAACAATTTTGTAGGAGTTTTGTTGTCTTTAGATTGGTTGTATTCATTTGTTCTTAGTCTCTAACATATAAGATGAATAGCCTGATTTATGTTTGGAATTTGAATAAATGATTTCATTTAAACAGGTTGTTTAATGAGAACAATTGGTGGATTGCAATTGTTTTAAGAATTAGTGCTTATCATGCTCAGTTCACCGAACTGACCCGTGTTGACAATTTTTGCAGATGGTTGCCGTAAGTGGTAAAGACACGCAGATCTGATATGATGTTCAGATCGTTTAATTTGGTTTTATGATGAATTCCAATTTGATTCTCTAAATGTACTACTTGAAGAAAGATGTTCTTTTGCTGTTGAGTATTGTATCCAATATGTTGAATGCATAAAATGTATTTGATTAGCTTAGAAATGAATGAAATGAGGTATTTGTTACTTATGTGTTTGCATTCGTATCTTGATGGATTGAACTTCTTCGGTTCGAATGATTTTAAAGAGCATTGTTATTATTGTATACCTTGGAGACATTTGGGATTCTCTAAGTAAGCTTTGAAAAGATTATGTGACTGAATACTTGTGAATGTTTAGTAGATCTGTTATGTTCTATCTAAAGCTAAATTGGAAATTAGATCACTGTCTCTCGAGAAGCTAAGGTTAAAATAAACCTCAACAGGAAGCTAAACGGGCTGAATAAATTATTACTTCCTAGTCTTGATCTAAGTCAAGACAACGTTTAATTGGATTTTTAACCACTATATCTCAATTCTAATAAGTAAGATATATTTCAGTTATGAGAACTGATATAAACCTAAAAGGGTATGGTTAGCAACCTTATGTGAAGATTTAGGGCTATTGCCCAGTTTCGTTGATTTAGATTCTTGTTTTTGATGAACTCCTTGATGAGACCTCGATTCTTAATAACTTCTCTTTGCGTAATGGGTTTTATTGAGAAAGGTAATTCTAAGGTGAGGAACCCAGGGGTTGGGAAAAGACTACCCTAAAAGGAGCGTCTTAAAGTATAACTTTAACTCAACGTATGTAACACTTATAAATAAGTAGATCTTTTCGAGGTGGATTTGAAGGTTGATGGCACAAGTCAACTGCAGGGTTGTACCTTTGAGAAGATTAGGATCTTCTCGAAGATACAACAATACAGGTGACTTATGGTGACACCCTTTGCATTGATCGTTAAGATTTACACCTTAAACTCGAACAAGTTTTACTCTGGGACTGATTAGGAACGTGGTCATGTTATAAGGCTGCCCCAGGAGACTCGGGGTATCTTGACACACTGGGTTAACTAGGGTTGACCCAGTATGTCAGCGTATCCCTAGTCCTCGGGAGCATCCCTATAACGTTGTCATATTACTAATCCATTCCTGAGTGAATAACTTTGGGGCGAGAGAGAGATTGACGAAGTCAGTATAAGACATTCTACATAACATAGGAATGGGGTGAAGGACGTATTCTAGAATGACGAGTATGCCGTCAAGGAATACGAGACATAAGTAGTATGTTTCAAATCTTTGGCCAAAGTATCGCAAGCTGCTGATTGCGTTGTCCTATGTCACCTAGTCTAAGGGACGAGATGCCGATGAATAATGGTAACAATTATTCAGATAGGTTCCTTGGATAGAGCATTCTGAATCCCAGATTAGGGAAGAGAACCGCAAGAGTGATGTGTTAAAATAAAAACGCCAACTCTTTGATACTCATGAATAGATCGGTAGATTACCGAGTCATGGAATGAATAGATCGGAGGTACTCCGAGTCATTACAGCTGCATATGGTTATCTGTTATAAGAATGGTTGTTTTGATTTGTGAGTTCTAAATTATGTATTTAGAACTAGAAAGCATTTATCAAAAAAAAAAAAATTACTTGTTCTAATGTACTAAAAAATTTTGAAAAATATATAACGGGGTTCTTGCAAGTTCGTTTCTACCTTGCATACTTTTAGTTTCTAAGCGTTGAAGAGTGATAAAATAAAGAAATAAACCAGTGTATTCTTAGACATAGCCATGGTGAAGCTCCATCTAGAGGGATTTTGAGAAACTTGAAGGCATGTGGAAGGGGAATTCAATGAATCTAGGGATTTAAGGAGACAAATTCACACCTAAGGCACACTAGGGCACATGAATTCAAAGTTATAGAGGTTGAAAGAGTGTAAAGAAGGTGCAGTGAAAGTCATAGTGGGACCCAAAAGAGAACACGGAACAACTACTAAAGGAAAGAAGAAGGCGGAAGTGGAAGTAGAAGTTGAAGATACACTTGAAAGTCAATTTTTGGAAATGTAATATCCTAAAGGCATAATTATGGGGCATGACTAGGAATTGTATGCACCCAAAATTGTAAGTCTTGCACCGCTAGAACAATGTTACATGTGTCCCCATGATGATACAGTCTCCTCGCAAGGTGCTCGGGATCCGAAGAAGCTCTCCAAGCATGCGCTAACATCCTGCATGCCTTTCTTAGCCCCTACGTGCTTTGATTTTCCTCCCCCTATTTTCTTTTCTTTTCGGTCTTGATGATGAAACCGCCGCCTTGCACTTGGGTGGTGGTCTCGTGACCGCCACCGCCTTGGCAGACGGTGGTCCCAGAACCGCTGCCCTGCTTATGGCGGTGGTCCTTCATGTGTTTTCTAGAATGCTCTTTTTAATGTGAATTGTGTAAATTTTCAACGTTTACCACCTTTTTCACTGCCTTTACTTGTATTTATGATTCTGGTTCCCTAGAATGGTGTTTTTGCATTGTTTATGGTTTATGAGATCAATTTGGTTTTCACCTTTGGGTAAATGGGATTCTATAAATAGCTAGCTTGTGCTCAAGCAAATGGCCCCTCAAAATTTTCCTCTAAAATTCTCATTTCAATAGCTTAGCCTTTCAATTTTGCTTAGGATTCATAGTTTCATTTGTTATATGCATGGTTAGTATTGTTTAGCTGTTAGAAAGCCACATATTCTCCTTGTGTAAGTGCTGTTATTATTTCATCCAACCAATTGGAGTAGGATAGTTTGATTTTCAGTAGGAAGCCATTAAAGTTGTAGGTTCTACTCGTCAAATAGGATAGTTTCAGGTTTTGGACATTTTATGTTGCATGACTCGTAATAAATCCCGCTAGGAATTACATAAGCCAAGCTCTATTCTCTTGCACTATCCCTCTCCTACTCACATTGTATTCAGTCTGCATCCTAAGCTGCCATTGTCTCATATCTACTTCTGCTGATGCTAGCATTACATGCTTTTCTGGATCCACGTGAGCACGAAAGAACAAGGAAATCACACTGAGGGGACAAGGCCACACACCATCAGATTCACCACTGTTCTGCAAAATCCAGGTTCAAGCTTTCAAAGTTCTAGTTAAAAGCATATCAAGTAGAGTAGTCAATCATTTCATTCTAGTTAATTTTATTTTCGATATTTCCAGGGAAGCTATGGGGATTGATAGTTTCTAAGAAACTATGATTCACTCCTCACTTCTGAGGTAGGATCGAGAGTCTTTCAAATAGATTAGATCAGTTATCTAGTTACTTAGAATAGATTCACAACTGCATAGACAAGTAGCTATACTCGGCTGTTTTGTTTGTTTTAATTTCGTTACTAGTTTAGTTGTCAATTTCTAGATATATTGGATAATTGCTTTCTTTTAGTTTATCAAAATATCAGATTTAGGAATATACATAGATATATCTTGCGTAGTCGATTTATTCTGTCATTAATTAGCTTTATATCACTTCCTTTTGCATGAAAATCATGGGACCTAGGGAGCCCAGAGAATACATATTCGAGCCTATCGTGCCTCAACCCAATCTTGTCGCAGCAATAACCGATATAGACCAGAACCTTAGAATCCAAGTCTTCCAAACAAACCTAAAACAGATCAGCTCACAGTTAAGAGGGTTAAACATAGAAGATGACGAAGTGCACACATTCAGTCAAACTAGCCACACTACAGATTACCCTAGATAAAAATCCACATGACTGTAGAAGGGCTTGAAAGAGAGCAAACATTTGGTTGTGACCCTTTGGTCCCATAGCTAGACACAGGAGACATTCTCACTGATATAGATACTAGCTTAAGAATTCAGGTTGCCAGAACACTGTAAGGTACTCTGAGAAGATTACACAACTTGTAGTTCTAAATATAGAGGCCGAAAAGGCATATGACTATTGGATACTAGGGATTAGGGACTGATTCTACACATGACCATAGCAGGTCCACAACAACCATGAATCTACGGTTGTGATCCACAAATCCCATAACCCAACGAGTCCACAGGTCAATGCGACGTTGACGTTGGTTTACACACGTTAGTATTTAGATCCACTCCACTTCCGCCTATCATCATCACACAATTATCCTTGTTGGATATAGTAGCTAATAAAGCTAAGGATTTTTGGACTAGACCGGAGAATCACCCGTAGAGTCCACTATATCCATCATCCATCCTATGACCCTATCTAGAGATATATACGAGACAATCCCAGGTCATTTTCCCCATATCCCACAACCTATAAACCGGATTACGCTAGAGCTCGATATTGATTAGAGCCTTGCAGTCATCCTCGCCGATCGATCTATCATGCCAGTTCAGGTTAGGAGGGCCTTCTTTGCCTTAGATTCACAGATTCCACTAGTGCGCATCGAAGACATAAGATTGCCTAACTAGCTTGTCTGCATCCCACACATAGTCCATCCCCACCAGCTGTCTCGGCATGACCTCGGGAGGTCGGGTGCGAGGAAGAGTTACTTGTAGATTCCCATGCTCACTTGTCACTTTTCCATCGTACAAAATTGGTGAACCCAATGTGAAACACATAGTGCTTCCCCTTTTCTTTATTACCTCTTTCTTCCACCTTCGCTCTTTCCCATTATTCTATGGGTATTCATATACCCCCGAATATGTCGGGATTCGATGCATATGGCAGACCTCTCCTAGGTCTTGAGGCATACTACGCTCAACTGAATAGACATTCATTGCCCTCGCTTTAGTATGGGGTGACAACTATTCAAATAACCAATTATCAACACAAGCTCCACCTCCAAGGACTAGATATAGTTCATCTTTCCAAATAGAGGAGTTGGATCAACTCACACAAACGCAACAAATAGAGCCTTCAGGCTCGAACAATATGACATTCACAGGAGAATCTGGTTCATCTCCTCAAGTGCTACTTAGACCACAAATTAGTCAGACAATCAGATCCATACCTGGTTTTAGATGATGAACATTCAGTGTGTTACACTAGGAATGAACAATGCTTTGGGAGTATGTACCCACCTATAGGAAGTTTACAAACACGACCCGAGGTCTCTTTTCAAGAAAACACCTCCATACCACTACCTATAGGAAATGCCCTCGGTGAAACTTGGCAGGGCAATGATCAATTCATAGTGGGGTATCACATGACTATACAACCTCAGAATATACAACAAACACCACCAAGGAAAAATACTATGACTTCACCAAATGAAGTCATTTTGACTTTAGTAGAAAGAATTAGAGGGTTAGAACTTTCTCAAGCAAGTCAAACATCTCAATTCATGCAGGCAGGAAATTCCAATCCTCCACATCATCCTAGCCAAGTAGACCTCCTCACAGGAATAGGCACGTTGGGCATGCCTCCTCAGTATTTGCAACAAACACCAACTAGAACTGCCACCTCTAACATCATTTAGGTGGAGAATATGATACCTCCCGGTCTTGTACAACACAATCCACTCTTGGGGAATACTCCTTCATACTTAAACATATACTCCAAGTTGCCACAAGAGGATATGTTCTCCTTTCTGGCATGCTTGCTCAACCACAGGGGCTTCCTTATGCCCCTACAAATGCATACGCTATGCCATATCAGCAACCCATTCCACCTCCTCCCCCTCAACAGGCACCATCAATGGTCGAAACCTATGTGATAGGGACTTACTCAGAGTACTTGAAAGAGCCCTTAGACTTCACCATACGAAGCGTCATGCTTCCGAGACCTCTTCCTGATTTTCCCAAATACAAAGGGGAGGGAGACCGAATACACACATTAAGGCCTATGCTACAACCATTCGAGAATTGCTTCCTTGGGATGGGGTTGTTGCCAAAATATTCCCCAAAACCTTGGAGGGCATCACCCTCGATTGGTATTACAGAATACCTAAAGCTTCCATCCATTCGTTTAAACAACTAGTTTCAGAGTTCATTAAGGCATTTGACATGAACAAACTGTTAAGAACAAGAATCAGGGAATTCTTGCACATTAAACAAGAACACAATGAATCTGTCACTCATTTCATCCAGAGATGGCATACAATCCTTTATTCTTTGGCCAGTGCTCCAAACATGGACCAAATGGAGCTATGTGATTTATTCCTTAATTCTCTCAATAGAGATAAGTGAAGGAAGAATTCAAAAGTTCCCACTAAGGACTTATGATGAAGTACTTGAGAGTGCTCTCCAAATAGATCAAGCGGTAATAGATAGCGGTCATAAGACGTATGGAGCAAATGGGAGGTTAATCACCCCAACAGAATACTATGACTTACCCTACTGCCAAAAACATCAATCAAGGACCTAAAATCCTTAACAAAAATCACGGTGCAACAACCGATGGGGTAACTGACCAAGCTAAAAAGGTCAATGTTCTAAATACTCCACCACTGGTTAACAATCAACAAAACAACAACTTTACCCCAACAATCAATTTGGTGGATTTTAATCATCCACAACAACAACAACAACAACGGCGGATCCAGACATAGGGTCCAAGCCAAAACTCAACTAGATATCAAAATCAGAACCAAAACCAAAAACAACAAATACAAAACCTTAATCCTAATAGACAATAGTTTGATCAGAGTCTTGGACCACAATATACGCCAAACCAACAACCTAGAAATTACAATCCTAACTCGTATTGTGGTTTTCACAAGATTCGAGGCCACGACACTAGAACGTGTCGTGACTACAATAAATTCATGCAACATTTTCCAGAGGAGCAAAGACAACTTTTCATAGATATGTTCTTGGTGGATCCTGTCACCAGCACCAAATGCTTTTACAGGGGCAATTTCCCCTCAAAATGCTCCCCTCAAGATCTTCAATGATCCACTCCTAAGTCACAATAACAACAAATTAAATCCAAATGGGATGAACAAAGGTGTAATGGTAGGAAATAATGATTATGAAGCCTCGAATTCACTAAATCCACCTATTGCACCACAATTAGGAAGTCAACCATGGCCCAAGATAGTCGGTTTAGTAGAATTAGATACCAAACTACCCGTGGAAGCCGTAACAAGGACATGAGAGTATTCCTCTTAGCCAAATCCAAGTTGCTCGCTAGAGACAGATAACATCCAACAAATATTAGTGAAACCCATAGGTTCCTATGATCTGATTAATGACCTAACAAAAACCTTCTCTCACATCTCCTTTTTGGATTTGTTGAGGAACTCTCCTACCCACAGGGCTGCTCTTTTAGAGGCATTAGGGTTAGGTCATTTAATTAACATCACTCCACCTCCGAAACATAGGTAAACCATATAGACTTTGATATCTACCCTCGGGGCAGCCGGAGAGGGATGCCGAGTTTATATTTGAAATAAACAAAATGCCAACAGACGCTGAGATTGCATGCAGAGGTGATCCGGCCTTACATTTGCAAGTATGGGTTTATAACAATTATGTTAAATGTGTAATGGTTGATGATGGGGCAGTAGTTAACATAGTCCCCTTCTCTTTCCTTCAAAAGCTAGGGTATGGAGAAACAAACTATTCCATGACTCGGAATATGCTAAGAGGCTATGATAGCCTTAAGGCCACTTTGATTGGAACTATAACACTACCAGTTACCTTAGGACCCAAAACAATCCTGACTGAGTTTTATATTATAGATTGGGAAACCAATTATAATATGATCCTCGACCGACCATGGATACACCGTATGAAGGCAATCCCTTCTACATTATTTCAAGAAGTAAGGTTCTTGCACTTAGGAAAGGTATTCGTAGCCAAAGGTGATCCAAAACCATTGATATACACCTAGCTGACTTAAAGAAAAGACCGGGCATTCACTCTGAGTTTGAACTCCCAACAAACCAACTTAATAAACCAACCGACATGAAACTAGAAGAAAAGTTGGTACCTACAACAGATCTTGAGACTATGAGCCTAGTCAAAGTTATCCCAGCCCTCAAGGATGAGACTAACATTGTAGAAGTAGTATCATTAGGAACTACTGCGAAGATTTTTGACTTACTAGAGCAGGATCTACCAATTTTCCTACCATTTGATTCTATAGGTATGGGATATACCCTAGGTGTTGGTGCTCTTCCAGCAGAGGATCTCTGCATGGTAGAAGTAACCAGAAGTAGAAAAAATTGACATAGTGAATGTCCCAACATCCATCTTCCCAACTAAATATTGGACTCTCCATTTTGATGGAGCAAGATGTCGTTATGGGGTTGGGGCAGGTGTGATCTTTACTTCTCCCAAGGGAAAGATCCTACCATTTGCCTTTAAACTAAATTTTGAATGTACAAACAATGGCACGGAGTATGAAGCCCTCCTCCTTGGCCTCATCATAGCTAAAAGGCTCGGTGTTAATGACATCAGGGTGTTAGGAGACTCTCAATTAGTAGTGAACCAAGTCTCTGAGGTGTATGAAACTAGAGCTGAACACTTATAGCTCTACAAAATAGTGGTATTAACTTTGAGCAAAGAATTTGACTTCATATCCATTGAAGCAATCCCGTGAGAACAAAATATTCTTGTGGATTCTATAGCAACCTCAGCATCATGCTTCACCCCAAATAGTGAGTTAGAAGATACCCATTTCGTGGTATCCCTTCGTACTAAACCATTAGTGAAAACAATGTCAAACCCTCTTTTAACAAACATAGCTGAGAACAACTCTATTATCCTAGACCACGTTGATAGTGATAGAGCCACTCTAGATTACTTAAATGCCTATGCAACATTACATCTCACCCATCACGAGGTAGATTCATCCTTAATCTGACATTCATCTTCCTACTTTGGAAATCCCATGATAGAGCTTCCCCCACAAAAAGAACTCAGCATGTACACAGTAGAGAATGGAGATGATCTGGAATTACCTCCAACCCCCACGAGTTTGAAGAAGGTAACACTTCTTTAATCAAAGAAATAATTGATATTAACATTGGAATGGAGGAAGACCCAAGGATCTTGAAACTAGGATCTTCGTTAACTCCAGAAGAAATAGAAATACACACTCGAATCCTCAAAGAACATCAGAAGGCTTTCGCATTTAATTATAAAGAAATGACAGGGGTTGCACCACACATCATGGTACATAATCTCATCACCAAATCAGATGCAAAGCCAGTTAAACAAAAATCAAGACCAATGAAACCCAAGGTAGCTCTCATGGTAAAGGAAGAAGTAATGAAACTCCTCCAAGTAGGATTCATCAAACCAGTCGATTATTCTCAATGGATATCTAATATCATTCCGTTCTCAAAAAGAATGGGAAGATATGCATTTGCATAGATTTCGAGACATTAACAAAGCGTGCCCCAAGGATGACTTCCCATTACCATCCATTGACATCATCGTTGACGCAACAACTGGCTTTGAGCTTTTGTCTCTCATGGATGGATTCTCAGGATACAATCAAATTAGAATATCCAAACAAGACCAAGCCAAAACCACGTTTATAACTCCTTGGGGAACCTATTGCTATGTTGTTATGCCATTCGGTCTCAAGAACAGTTGGTGCCACATACCAGTGGGCAATGACATACATATTTCACGATCTTATTCACAAGATCATGGAATCCTATGTAGATGACTTATTGGCCAAGGCCAGGAAGCATTGTGATCACCTAGAAGTGCTCGTATCATTCTTTCACGTTTGATAGAATACAGAGTCACACTAAACCTAGAAAAATGTGTATTTGGTGTGACAGGAGGGAAGCTCCTAGGTTACATTATATCATCACGAGGGATCGACGTAGACCCAGTTAAAATCTGTGCTATTCTTGAAATGATCCCACCATCGAATGAATCTGGAATCAGGTCATTTCTTGGGAAACTTGGTGCCATCCGAAGATTCATCCCAGACTTAAGCTTTTCCATTAATCCAATCAAAAATCTACTCAAGAAAGAGTACAATACCGATTGGACCGAAGACTACAAGGA
The DNA here is from genome assembly GCA_018340775.1 of Taxus wallichiana var. yunnanensis. NCBI lineage: Eukaryota > Viridiplantae > Streptophyta > Pinopsida > Cupressales > Taxaceae > Taxus > Taxus wallichiana. The sequence continues at coordinate 255,850,859 of CM031234.1, forward strand.
GGCTTTTGAAGTAGTTAAGTGTTTCCTGTTGTCACCACCCACATTAATGCCACCTAAACTAGATCACCCTTTAATCTTATATTCACGAGCTACCAATGCCTGCTAGCTTGCATGCTGGCTCAAGAAGACGATGACACGAGAGAACACGCAATTTATTTTATAAGCCACACATTACTTGATTATGAAACACAATATACGCAAGCAGAACGAGAATGCCTTGCCATAGTCTTCACAACCAAATGCTTAAGACATTACATGCTAAATCAAAAAACGAGGATCATTATAAAAATAGACCATTGTGAACCTTTCTCACGTAAGGGTCCTTGTCTAAAAAGGTTGGATGCTTTATGACCTTAATGGGTGAATTTGAATTAACTTTTGTAAATCAAAAGTCTGTTAAGGGACAAATCATAGTAGATTGGTTAGCTGACAACCCATTAGATGGAGGTGATCTAGTCAATTTGGACTTTCCCGATGAATGCATATATTACGTCAAAACTAGACCTCCCATCTCTGAATGTCCTTGGTATACTGATATTATTAATTATATCATGAGCCATACCTATCCAGAAAGTGTTACGCTGCAACAGAGAAGGTGGTTACGCATTATCGTAGCTAAATATGTTATTATAGAACAAGTGCTCTATCGTAAGGCTTTTGATGGAATGCTTCTAAGGTGTGTTGACACAGAAGAATCTAAGAAGATTCTCCATGAATCTCATAGTGGAATATGTGGAGGCCACTTCGGTGGTCATGCCACCACCCACAAAATACATCGGATGGGCTATTTCTGGCCCACTCTAGAACACGACGTAGTAGAGTTTGTACGCAGGTGTCATAAATGCCAAGAATTCTCCCACAAGATTCCCATGTCGGCACAAGCTCTATAACCAATTGCTACTCCATGGCCCTTTTCTACGTGGGGGCTAGATTTGATAGGGAAATTCTCTCCCTCATCTATAGATGGCCATAACTTCATAATCACGGCCACCGAGTATTTTACCAAATGGGTAGAGGTTATGCCTCTCACCACTATACCAGGTTCTATGATCAACAAGTTCATTTTGAACCAGATCATTTGTAGGTATGGTGTCCCACAAACCATTATCACAGATAATGGGACTTCTTTTAAGAATGACGAGGTTCGTGAGCTATGCAATAAATTTAAAATAAACCATCATACAGACCTCCTGTATTACCCTCAAGCCAACGGACAGGCTGAAGCAACAAACAAAACATTGAAAGCCATTCTCCTTAAAACGGTAAAAGAAAACAAAAAAGATTGGCATTTAAAGTTATACCCAGCCTTGTGGGCCCACCAAACCTCAATAAGAACACCAACAGGAGTAACTCCTTTCTCGCTGGTATTCGGAGTGGAAGCAGTTCTCCCACTTGAGGTTGAAATACCCAGTCTCCGCATCTCATTACAAGGGATTCTGGATGAAGAAGCTTATAGAGAAGCACATCTCTCTCAACTAGAAATCCTAGATGAGGCCAGGCTAGATGTTGAAAACGGTGGCACAAGAGTCTATCTTGTTGGATGTGCCAGCAGTATAACAAGAAGGTCTATGAACGAGACATATACGAAGGTGATCTAGTTCTAAGACTAGACAACCGGATCGATAAAAAGACCGGTGAAGGGAGGAAATTCCGGCCCAAATGGTTGGGCCCATACCAAGTCATGAAGGACTATGGAAATGGTGCATATCTCTTATACACACTGGAGGGTGAGGAATTTGGTGAAACTGTCAATTCCCTACACCTTAAGTGATTCTATGCATAAGTGACCAGCACTATCTATATAATTATATCTACATTGCATCTTCATGTAGTTAGGTTCATTTCGTCCACTTGTTTCATACAAATCTTGTGATCAAGGAACTTATTCCCAAAGAAATTCATTACAAAATTTTGATGATATTGACATTAGCTTTCAAATCATACTTCTTCATTTTCATAACATCATCACCATTTCAGAATCCTTTCATCCATACAAATCTAGATATGACAAAGTCTTAATGGTAACCATACCAAGGTCTACATGCTTATTCTCTCTTTTGGTTTCTCCCTAGGATAGGTGTCTTGCCTATGGTCTGTTCTAGAAGCTTCATCATGTCACATCTATCCCGTGTGCATAACTCTTTGGAAGTAAGAACATACTAACATTTTTCTCAAATAAACAAGTCAAGTATAGATCAAATAGAAAATTTTATTTTTACACATTTCCTTGCCCTACCAACCTTCGGTGATAAGCTTGTGTCTCTTACTAGTGATGTAGGGTTGGGAAAGGATGGGAATGCCCTTACTCACCTATACCTTTTCCATGGTGATAAGCCCACGCTTCTGACTAGTAGCATGGGGCAGGGTATGGGGGGTCCTCTTAATAATAAACGTTGAAGGTAGTCAACAAACAACTCAAATAAACCTTTGAAATCTTGAGTCAAAAATGAATGAATCAGATGTCCAAAATTCCAAGAGAGTTCAAAACCCTACAAACCATATTTTGTCAACCATGTGGCCATCTACGGATCTAAGTCTAGATAAACCAAAAAGCAAGTAACATTCTAAACTATGGAGTCACTTGAGTAGAGTAGGTTTGTAGCATCCTAATTTGGTTCCACCAAATATTTGTCTATCTCTCATCACTACCATTCAACAAATTTCACAACTTGTGCCCTTTTTAGCTCTCGGTGATGAGCCCTCACATCTTACTAGTTGCGTGGAGATAGGAATGGGGCAAGTTCATCTACTCATCATACCGGTTTATCATCTCATTTTGTCAAAACAAAAATGAAGTACCAAAAATTGCTTATGGAAATTAAAGTTCAAAATCACGTTGTGTCTACATTATCATACATCAGCATCACGAAATACAAAAAGAAAGAAAACATTTGTATCATGTGTTCTCCATTGCATACATTCTGAAAGGCATATAAAAACAACATTGTAATTTACATATGAAAGAAAATCACAAGAACATTGATACCAAGAGTCTAATCCAAAAAGAATATCTATATATATATAATCAAAGTTTCCTGTACAATGCCATCATGCGCTAAGCATGGTCAAAATGCTCAAAGAGCCGGAAAATACAAATACATCATACTAATGATCTACGAGAGCTAATGGCCTCTCAACCCCTATGAGATCCCTCCGAAGGTGCACACCCTCATCTAGGACTTCAGCTGCACTAGCACTCGAGTGCACGAGAGGGCTCATGGTCCCGAGGAGCAGTTGTGGTCTCACCATGAGAGTGACTCCTCATCAGGTGCTCTGTTGTCTTGTATCCTACCAACTCGGTATGGAGGGTAGACACCATCCTAGCCACATGCTAGATAGGGGAAAAAACATTGGTATGCCTACCAGCTTGAGGGCTCCCCTACATCCATGGATAGCTCCGCACGGGTCTTCTCCATAGGGATCATCAGGGTATCAGTGCATACCTGGCGAATCAGGTCTCACCACTCATCAGTAGTCTCTGCAAGCAAAGGAGAAAAACCCGATTAGAAATAATCAAGAGATAGAAACAAATGTAAACAAAAGGAGAGATAGAAACTAAGGCAATTCTAACTAGAACCAAACATTAAAAGGAAGGATGATAACTCACTCAGATCTCGGGCCTCCAAGATGGATCTCTAGGGTCGGCACCTGCCATAGATGCCTCTGCTGACTGGTGTGCTCCTCCTGTGCCGGGGCCACATAATGTCCTACTATGGACTCATCCTCTCTACCCAAGCCCTGAGAGAGTGGCTCCTCTGAAACCAGAGTCACCCTCTCTGCACTCTACTCCTCCCTCTCTACCTGTAAGATGTCATGAGTACCATGCCACTCAGGATCATTGTCCTCCTCTCCACCGACTCACTAACCTCAGCCTCGGTCTCCTCCTCCATCTCCCCCTATGAACTCCTTAGACTCAGAGTCTATGTCAATGGGGTCATCACTGCTATGGGCGGGACCGGTGGTAATCTGAAGCAAGGGTGCCTGAGGAGCACCGGCTCTCCCTCGAGCTTGTACTACCCTCCTAGCTGCAATGGGGACACCAGGAGTAACAACTGTCCAACCCCGGCCTCTAGGACCTCCTCTAGCCTCCCAAACTGATCTATATATTGGTACCATTGGGGAAGCATACCCACGTATGGAAGGCCAAACTATTAGGGCACTCGACCAAACGGATGTATCTCCACCCTCCCCATCCTGTCAACAAGTTGCCCTGTGGTGGAGCAAGAAATAAAAGTAAGAGCCTCCTGCCCCATAAACCTGCCATGGCCTGATAAGGTGTGGCCTCCATGTCATCAGTGGTCAAGGAGGTGACTAGCTAGTGAGGTTCTCTGAGCACCAACATGTCTGTCCATCTGGCTACCCTCACAGCTCTCGGGATCTGCCACCTCTACACCTCTCCCATAAGGGATGAAACGCTCATAGACCCAGCTCATAACCAGGGTCGGATGGCTCAATGACTACCCCTATAAATGGACCACCCAGTACAAATCATGATAGGTGGTCCCAAGAATGTCGGCTCCCTAGGCATAAATCTAGCCATGCCCCTCAATCTGTGCAATGATGGGGGACCAGCAATATAGTAAGGTGTCTCCTCCCTTGTCCCCGATCAATCTCAAGGCAAGGATCCCCATAATGGCCTGACGAATCAAGGGGATAGGTAGACTAGGAATAGATCGGACCCTCACCCCCTTCTTTGAACTAGTGGAGATAACTACATCTCCCATATATGAGGCCCACTGTGTTGTTTGAGCCCGTGACCCTGCTGTCTCAAGAGTGAGCCATCTCCCGATAATTGGGACCCCTAAGATATGGTAAACATCCTCCAAAGTAATGGTCCACTCACCCCGGACCCCTAGTAATTGGAAAGTGTTCCGATCTACATCCCAATATGAAAATAAGTCACAAAGTATGTGACTAGACGGTGCAACATGTGGGACCCATGAAATACGCAAAGATATCTAGGCCCTCGAAGAGTGTCCTACTCATCTTGAGAAAGGGCATCCAATCTATGGAAGCCAATCACACTCCCTCTCCCGACTCCATTGGATATACTCCTCCTTCGCTGCATACACCCAAAAACACACAAAACAGAGTAAGTTAGTATCCAAGTGACGTTAGAAAAATCATGAAAGTAGGAAAGGATGCTAAAAATGCAACAACAAATTCAAATAGGTATTATTTATACATTTTGTGTAGAACCACCACCCTGAGTAGGGTGGCGGTTCTATAATCGCTACCTTAAAGGCGGTGGTCTTAGAATCGCCGCCCTAATCGAGGGCACGGTCTCGTAACCACCACCCTGCTCAGGGTGGCGGTCATGTCCCGAAAACCCACGTGGGTCATGTGCTCTAAAAGTGGCTAAAAACACAAAATAAAGACCGTTTTGACTCAAACAAAGCCTACCCAGTAGGCACCCCCCTAGTTGACTCTATTAAAACTAACATTTTCAGAAATAATCCCCCCATGACAAAGATTTCACCATTTTAGCATTTTGGGGGCAAAAATGGTAAATCGAGAAAAACTAACCTGTGATCTCACAGGTCGGTGTTCCACTCGTGGAGGCATGATCATGATCTCATCCCGAACATTTTGACTATACTCGCGTGAGAAACCATCACCGTGGGTCCCAGAGCTCAAAATCAACCAAATCAACACGCGTAAATGAATAGGAAAATGGGCCCACTTTTACATATATAGCAACCTAACTTGTTTTGAATGCCCTTTTCGCAAGTTTGGAGCACCGATGGAGGTAAGTTCTTATCCCCACACAAATGGTACGTCCTCATTTCATATTATTTTAGTATTTATTTTCTGATCTATTTTGTCTATCTGCACTTGAGTCCTCTTTTCATTTTGCAGGTGGTAGGAATTTTGGATGGTGTCATTCCGACACATGGATGTATCAGGTATAACTTCTAACTTCCCATTTGGGACCGCCATACTCGGAACCCACCATGTTTTATGCCTCTTCATGGCTAAAACGCTTCTCTGAGGGGGCAATATGTATGCACCCAAAATTGTAGGGTACTACACCGCCTGGAACAATGTTACACGTGCCCCAATGATGATACAGGTCTCCTCACAAGGTGTTCGGGATCCATAAAATCTCTCAAGCATGCATTAACATCTTGCATGCCCCGCTTAGCCCTTGTGTGCTTTGCTTTTTCCTCCCCCCCTCTTTTCTTTGCTTTTCGGTCTTTAGTGACAAAACTACCGCCGCCCGAGTGGTGGTCCTCGTAACCGCCGCCCTACTCAGGGCGGCGGTCCTTCACACATTTTCCAGAATTCTCTTTTAACGTGACTCGTGTAAATTTTCAACGTTTACTAGTTTTTTCACTGCCTTTTCTTGTATTTATGATTTTGGTTCCCTGGAATAGTGTTTTGGCATTGTTTATGGTTTAAGAGATCAATTTGGTTTTCACCTTTGGGTAAATGGGATTCTATAAATAGTTGGCTTGTGCTCAAGCAAATGGCCCCTCAAAATTTTCCTCTGAATTTCTCATTTCAATAGCTTAGCCTTTCAATTTTTCTTAGGATTCATAGTTTCATTTGTTATATGCATGGTTAGTATTGTTTAGCTATTAGAAAGCCACATATTCTCCTTGTGCAAGTGTTGTTATTATTTCATCCAACCAATTAGAGTAGGATAGTTTGATTTTCAGTAGGAAGCCATTAAAGTTGTAGTTCTGCTTGTCAAATAGAATAGTTTCAGGTTCTAGACATTTTATGTTGCATGACTCGCAATAAATCCCGCTAGGAATTGCATAAGCCAAGCTCTGTTCTCTTGCGCTATCCCTCTCCTACTCGCATTGTATTCAGTCTGCATCCTAAGTTGTCATTGTCTCATATCTACTTCTGTTGATGCTAGCATTACACTTTCTGGATCCACGTGAGCATGAAAGAATGAGGAAATCACACTGAGGGGACAAGGCCACACACCATCGGATTCACCACTATTATGCAAAATCCAGGTTCAAGCTTTCAAAGTTCTAGTTAAAAGCATATCAAGTAGAGTAGTCAATCATTTCATTCTAGTTAATTTTATTTTCGATATTGCCAGGGAAGTTGTGGGGATTGATAGTTTCTGAGAAACTATGATTCACTCCTCACTTCTGAGGTAGGATCAAGAGTCTTTCAAATAGATTAGATCAGTTATCTGGTTACTTAGAATAGATTCACAACTGCACAGACAAGTAGCTATACTCGGCTGTTTTGTTTGTTTTAATTTCGTTACTAGTTTAGTTGTCAATTTCTAGATATATTGGATAATTGCTTTCTTTTAGTTTATCAAAATATCAGATTTAGGAATATACATAGATATATCTTGTGTAGTCGATTTATTCTGTCATTAATTAGCTTTATATCACTTCCTTTTGCATGACAATCATGGGACCTAGGGAGCCCAGAGAATATGTATTCGAGCCTATCGTGCCTCAACCCAATCTTGTCAGCAATAACCGATATAGACCAGAACCTTAGAATCCAAGTCTTCCAAACAACAACAGACTTACAACATATCAGCTCACAGTTAAGAGGGTTAAACATAGAAGACGACCAAGCACACACATTCTGGTCAAACCAGCCACACTACAGATTACCCTAGATAAAAATCCACATGACTGTAGAAGGGCTTGAAAGAGAGCAAACATTTGGTTGTGACCCTTTGGTCCCATAGCCAGATGCAGGAGACATTCTCACTGATATAGATACTAGCTTAAGAATTCAGGTTGCTAGAATGCCTGTAAGGTACTCTGAGAAGATTGCACAACTTGTAGTTCTAAATATAGAGGCCGAAAAGGCATACGACTATTGGATACTAGGGATTAGGGACTGATTCCACACATGACCATAACAGGTCCACAACAACCATGAATCTATTGTTGTGATCCACAAATACCACAACCCAACGAGTCCACAGGTCAATCTGATGTTGACACTAGCTTACACATGTTAGTATTTAGATCCACTCCACTTCCGCCTATCATCATCACACAATTATCCTTGTTGGATATAGCAGCTAACAAAGCTAAGGATTTCTGGACTAGACCGGAGAATCACCCGTAGAGTCCACTATATCCATCATCCATCCTATGACCCTATCTGGAGATATATACGAGACAATCCCAGGTCATTTTCCCCATATCCCATAACCTATAGACCGGATTACTCTAGAGCTCGATATTGATTGGAGCCTTGAGCAGTCATCCTCGCCAATTGATCTATTATGCCAGTTTAGGTTAGGAGGGCCTTCTTTGCCTTAGATTCACAGATTCCACTAGTGTGAGTCAAAGACATAAGATTTCCTAACTAGCTTTTCTGCATCCCACACATAGTCCATCCCCACCTTTGGCTACCTCAAAGCCACGACCTCAAGAGGTCGGGTGTGAGGAAGAGTTACTTGTAGATTCCCATGCTCGCTTGTCACTTTTCCATCGTATAGGAATCACATATCACAAGGATCAAGGTGAGAGATCACAATCACCTCTCTAAGGGAAATAAGGATGAGATGTATAAGGCATTGGTGACAAGATAGGATTTATGCATATAGGATGATAGGCCCATCTACGATGATACAAGGAAGAAAATGTTGAAAAAAGTGTGAGTTTTGTAGGTATATAAGTTGCCATACTTTGGCAATCTGGAAAAATTGTACCAATGGTTAATATCCATAGTCCATGAGGACTTCTTCTATTTCATACGAAGGCAGGTGTGCCTCACCACACCCTTTATTGGGAAGTTGATAGGTTTGAAGAGTTTGGGCCTTTGAGATAGGTAGTGACCTTAATAATGATGAGGGCATAGAAGCCACCTCTACTAAGTTTGGTTATGCAAATGGAGGTCATGTGATGGACATTGAGAATTTGGAAGATCACCCTATTATCCAAATTTTTGCAAACCTCCTCACCAAGTTGAATAACCAGAGCACCTTTGAAGCCGGGTAAATAAGAAATAGATCTATATCACCAAGAAAATGTCTATGGGAGTTTTGTATAACTTGTTTGCTTTCATTACTTTGAGACCATAATTTAAGAATCACACTTAGGAGACAAGATAAGTTTTGACATTATTCTATTATCTATTATGTTTGTGGAGATTGGGGTACCCAATGGGCAAAAGGAAAATATTTGGCAGTTCCCTAAGGAAAAGAGTTCACTTATAGTAGGTTTGCGAAGTTACATTTATGAGGGGAATATGAGTGTCCCTTACAAGAAGAAGCTAGAAATTTGGTATAGGTCTATGCATGAGGTTTTCACGCATGAATGGAGGATACCCAAGGATCTTTCTATCATATTAGAAAGCAGACGTAATTTGTAGTTTTCCAACCCTAGTGCATTTGTAGGTTTCTTTATGAAGGATGAGAAGTGGAGCCCTTAGTGTAAACTTACCTATGCCTTGATTGCACGGTATTTTCATCTCTGTGAACAAATTTTTGAATTCATGCAAATTAAGGTTTGATGTAGACAAGGTGGACTATGATTATTGTACCCTTTTAAAGACATATGTGTATCTAAGTAAGTCTCCGTACATTGAACAATAGATATCAGATGATGTTAATATCAGTTCCATGAGTTTGGTATTTGGAACATTGGGTGTGATGAAGGTATGCATTTACCTCAAGCCTATGTTAGTAAATGGGAAGTACATTGAGAATGAATTCAAGCTTTCAAAATTTCCCAAGAGGAAACATATGGTTGGGGTATGCGTGGCAGATGATGCACCCTCTCCCCCTCATACGAGATGAGGAATATCTTCGAGGAAGAGGGTTGAAGGAAGATAGTGGAGGATTTGACCATGGCTCACAGAGATAGTTGACTACGAGACCATTAAAGGCACCGCGAGATCTATCCTTCCTAAGAGGAAGAATAAGTAAGGGAAGAGATTGGTGTTGAGGAGGAAGAGAAAGGAGAAGGTGTCATGGAGGACCAAAGCTTCAGCAAATTCCTAAGGAGAAAAAGACATAGAGCACTAGTGTAAGAACTTATCAGTAAGAGAGGATATCTCTTGTGAAACCGAGTCTAGAGAAGTAGACAAAGAAAAGGTGCATGTATGTTCCCGGAAAGTGGATGAAGAAGAAATCTCTAGTGATATTTCACACATTATACAAGGTACACTAGTTTGTGATGTAGAAGAATAAGAAGGGCATAGAAATGAATAAACTCGTCATAATACTGAGAGGTGCTTTTGAGCACGAGGAAGAATGAGGCCCCAAAGGTGAAGAAGAGGAGAAAAAAAGAGTATAGTTGAACCATCGGTGAGCTTTCTAGAGAACTTGAGGGTGAAATGGGTAGAGGTCATGTTCATCATGTAGGAATGCATATTCCTAGAGGGCATCAATCGAGAGAAATAAGGGCAAGGAGATGTATAAGACACTAGAGTTGGGGTATGTTAATGACCCCTCCAAAATCATTTATGCCAGGTTCAAAAGTACTCTTGAGTTGAGAAACTCTATGGATGGGAATTAACAGATCCGTAGGATGTAAATATGTGCACATTGAAACAACTATCTTGGATCATGCATACCTACATGGATGAGCCAAAATTTGATGTGAAGGAAGAAGCATACGTCTGAAGAAAATTGAAGAAGGGGGAAAAATTTGAACACATGACTGTGAAGCCAACATACTTCAATGATGAGAAAGAAAGTAATGCCTTAACTAAGATGAAAATAAAAGTGGCATGCATAAACCTAGATAAAGCAGCCGCACTAAGGTCATTGCTTGAGGATAACAAAAAAATCTAAAGGAACAAGTTCAAGTAATTGATTGAAGTGCACAATAAGGAAAAGGAATGGAAGGAGAAGATTCTATATTTTTCTACATAAATTAGAGGTGAGATTATATTGGCACATCCAGAATTTGATGGGTAGACAAATCAAACATACCCCTACTCCTTTCTCTTTATAAAGGAGTGTGTTCACCTCTTGCTTGAGAAGAAGGGAGTTATGCTAGGAGAGACAAAAGAAACTACTAAAGCCAAGAATGAAAGGAAAAAGAAGTTAATTATGTGTAGAATAATGGAGTATGATTCCATACTTCAGATATTGAAGGAAGAGTTACAGAAAGAAGAATGGGAGTTGAAGATATGTGAGGATCCTGACAGATCTTTATAATAAGGACCTTGTAGGAGTAAAATGACATCCTTGCATCCAAGAAGGATGAAACTTTAGGCAGAGAGGAAAGGTTGGCTATGATAGTAGACAAGCATGACACACTTAAAGTAGCCAAGGATGCCCATGAATAAAAATAAAGGAGTTGGGGATGCTAGTCACTAGAATAATGGATTACATGGATGACATGATTTCGAGAGCTAGTTGGAGTGATAAGGAGTTAAAACACAAGGGTAGAGGTATGACCCTATAGGAAATGAATAAGGTACTTGGTGATGTATATGATTAGGTGAAGAGAGGGATAGGAAAATGGAATGAGTTAGAATATGATATAAAGAAGGATTACCCTGAGCTTCTTCTTACCACTTTGAGTGAGCACGCCAAATTATTTTTTCATACCTTTCATTCTTTCATAATTCATTCTTTATTATTTGACTATTTTGAGAAAAAGTAGAAAATACCTATTTCAAGGGAAAAATATCTTTAGTGTGGGGTAAATGTGGTCTGGATAAAATTTGTAAGTCTTAAAGGGTGTGTAAATAGGGCACGTATGTGCACATAAGTGGAAGGTAATAGGGGCACGTAAGAAGGATGAGTTTGGGACTGATCCATTTTTTTGGGAACGGGATAAAAATAGGATGGAGTGCATATCAAGAAAATATAACATGAAGACTTCGTGGAAAAGGAAGAGCTATTTTGGGAACAAGTGGAAGACCAAGAGACATGCATAATTTGTGCTAATAATAGGATTAAGATAGATTTCAATTATAGATTAATCTATTATTAGCCACCATGTAGAGTTGTTAGCGCATGGTTATTTTGAGCATGCAGCCTATTTTGTGAATTCATATGAGGTGAAGGGCATGTCCCCACCCCTATAAGTATGTAATGTATTCCATTGTTTTGAGGGATTATGTATTATAGAGTTATGTTACCCTAATGTTCCAAACGTGCTTGACTCTCTAGTAATTATAGTTATGTATTCACCTACTATTTTTTTATGAGTTAATATAATGGATCAAAATCGATGGATATTGATTGTTGATGTCCCTGTTTATGGTACTCGTATGGTAAATCTGATCTTAATTGTGATATGATCTAATATATTTCTTATTATGTGTGTTTCCAATTTGAGCTCATGGATCTGATTATTGTGATGGAATATACACTTTAATTATGGTTATTATGAACATGCATGCTAACATATTGACAAAAATTACAAAAGAGGTACTGGTAGCTTCACACACTTTGGGTGAACATTCGGATATCTTTGGATGAAATGTCAGTGTGCCTAGAAATTGAGTGGGAAAATAATACTACATCTATCTATTATGATGGCAGCCATGACATGTGTTCTTAGTGAATTTTATATTATTGATAGAGTAATTGAGGGTCTTGATGAAGTCAAGAGAGGCAACACAAGTGTCAAATCCTTCATCTATAAGGGTTATTTTAACTTTGGTGTGTAAAATTTGAAATAATATTAAGAGGAGAATCATTACATGAAATATGAGCATATCTAGGATCATGGAACTAAGAGGAAGTATATGCACAAAGAATGATCGATGGAATGATTGGTAGAAATGGATAACTCTTTGCATTGATGCATGATGTTCTCTTTTTAACCATGTAGGGAAGGTTGTTTCCTTAAAGTGGGCAGAAATAGGATGTTCATAGAAAAGAGTGTGGGCATATTATGCTCGTGATGTTGGAATGATCATGGATGAGATCCAATAACGGGATTTTACTAGGAAGGTGAGGAAGCTTTGCAAGAGGATACCAATATTTAAGGCTAGGTTGCATAGCGGTTTGAACTTGGGGAGGATTAGTCGAATACATACTAAAGGAAATGGGCTAGAAAAAAATATGGAGTTTAATTTTGTTAGGTAAAATATAGTAACGAGGTAATTTTACATTGTATTTAGTATTTTTACCTTAGTTTCTTTTACCTTAGATAAATAAGTCATTTACATGGGTAGTTAGTTTTATATTATTCATATGTTTTTACTTATTTAAACCATATATTTGTTTTATTATTCATTCATGTAGATTATTGTTGTGTCTTTAAAACATATTTGTTGTTTTTATTCAATTGTACAAATGCATATCTACATTGTAGCTTTATTACTCTATAATCTATTTTTTCTATATTAATAAAATTTTAAAGAATCCTCCATGTTTTCTCATTAACATTTGGTATTAGAGTAGGTTTAGTATCCTCTACAAACAAGCGGAAGGTATGGGAGGAGAGAAGAAGAGAGTGAGAGGATTAGAGAAGAGATTTGCAAATTTGGAGAGCACATGTGCTGACCTTGTGCAGACTTCCCAACCCCACCCCCGCATCCCCACACTCTACATTCAAATTTCTAGTTTAATTTTACTAAAATATTTTTACACTTGGAAAGGATTCACCAAGTAACTTCCTCCTATGCAAGGCATCTTGCTTTCATTCTCGAAAAAAAAACATGAATTTTCCCCAATCGGGGTTTTCCTCTAAATTTAGAGGATAAGTTAGTCACAAACAAAATTTGGCTAGTTTGCTAAGTTTGGTAGAATCACTAAATTTGGTGAGCTACATCAATGGTAAGCTAGGATATCCACCAAGTTTGTGTGATTCAATATATCAAGCGAGTTAGGGTAACTAGAGGTGAGTTGTTGTCAAGCTAAGCCCACCAAGTTAGGAAGGTCACACAAGGAAGGTGAGATGTGTATACACCTAAATTTTAACACTTTCTATTTTCATACATGTTACTAACAATTATATTTTTAGGTTAGAGATCATTAATACATCTCTCTCTAGAATGGGTTCCTTAAGGGGCTTGTTCTGGATAGGGGTATGGTGATTCACGTAAACATTGGGAATTAATGGCATTGGTGGACCTCGGTTTTTGTGTGCAAACCGTCTTGGAAACTTGGAAGGGGTTTATGGGAGGTTGTTTGGTTTTGCATGCATTGTGGATTTTTCTCTGCATGGAGCTATCTGGTTCTTCGAACTAGTAGTTTGACCTTCACTTCAAAGCTATTTTTGGTTTCTATGGTCTATTTTTATCAAAGGAAAGTATATGAGGCATAGGAAGAAAATATGTTTGATTGTTGATCTTTCGTGGAGGAGAAAAAGAGTTGGAAGCTAAGCTGGAAGTCTCCTTCGATTTTGTAGAAGCACTATTAGGCATGATAGGCTCTACCCATTAAGATTTCATGCTTTCTTCTAAATGATTCATTAGAATAACTCTGCTCTTATGCTTATTAATATTTACATGATTTGTTTGGTTGATTACTTGCATGCTTTTAGGAATCTCTGTGATTTTTGGATATGAATCCATGGCTTAAATAATGTTGTTTTGGAAACTCTCTTTCTCTATGCAAGTTTAGTGATGTCATGCATGTGAAGCTTGTATGAAAAACTTGTTTTTGTAGCTCTATTTTTCATTCTAGAACTTGCATTCGAGGTTGTTGTGTTTTGAACAAGCCTTCGTTACAATATACTATTTCGAAATTTATGGGAAATTTGAGTTTTGTTTGATCTTATATTAGGGCTTTGTGTTTCGATATAAACTTGTGTTGGAGCTTCGTGTTGTTCTGAACCAGTGTTTGGAAACTTGCGTAACTCTATGAACTGTTGCTTGAAGTTCGTATTTGACATTGTACTCGTATTTTATTACTTATGTAGTTCTGAACTTTTGTGAGAAGCTCGTGTTAAACACTGTACTCATATTTGGCACTTGAGTGTTATGAGATTTTAATTAGATCGATGAATTTGATTCTATTATGGTATTTCTGTGTTGGGTTATACTTGTATTAAAATTTTAAAGCTTATAATTCTTTTATTGAGCAACTTACAAGAAAACTGGGTGATAGTTTGAATGAGTTGTTTGGTAATCCCTTCGAGATCTTGAACAGGGAACGTCTTGTTTAAATGAATGTGATATTTCTGATTTTAAGACTATATCATCTTCTCTGAGATGGTAATGGCATAAAATTTGGGGGTATTATTTTCCCCTCTGTTTGAGGAAACCCACGTTCTGGGTTGAATGTTTTGTTTGAAACTAAGTCTCCTCTGTCACAATTTTGAGGTTGTGAAAGTCTTGTTTTGGATTTCTGTTTTAGTTACATTGGAGGTAAGAATGGGACATCTTCTGACTTAAATGTCTTTGGGTTTCTTTCTCTCTCTTTAGATCCTTTAAAATAAGTTTTGGGTCTCATTGGAAGGTTGAGTTATTACCCTTATACACTGAATTTATAAGGGAAGGATTACTTTCTCTCGTTTAGTTGTTTTGTGTATAGTTCTTTTGAATCATGAACTACTTACTCTTCATACTAAGTTGTTGAAGCATTTTAAAGAGACTTCAGTCCTTGAGTTCATGGATACTTCTAAACTTGTTAGCTTACTGTTTCAGGATTCTATTCTTGTTGGATACAGTGAATGAGTTCTTGGGTCTTTTAAAGAGAGAGGAAATATATATTCTCTTGGGATCAACATGTTGTTTTTGGGACTGTAATGTGTTTTTCATTCTGAATTGAATTGATCAGGAATTCATTTGTTAAGTAATGTAACGAATAATTATATGGACCTTTCCTAATAGAGATACATTTTCTCTGTCATTTGGATAAGCTCATTGATTGAACTTCTCTACACTCGATTCTCTTATGATATGGTGATTTCTTTATGGCTTGTTGGTCTACTTTGTTGAATCATTTGTTGTAATGATGTAGAAAGATAGTAGCTAAGTCGGTTCTGTTGATAAGTGAATGCATACTTGTTTGATGACTGTTGTTGACTAAGCCTTGCTTTATTTGGATGGATAGGAGTAGGTTTTGTCTCTTGTACTCTATATTTTTGGGTGAACTCAAAGTAGAGATTAACTCTGTAAGAGTCTACTTATATTTTTGAATGTTGGTTTTAGATCTTTGAATGCTAACTTATAACACAGAAGTAGATTTAGATTTGCAGTTAGACTGTTTTGATTCTCTTTACCTTCTTGGATTGATATGGAATTTTGTTTAGATGTATATCTTAAATGTTGAATTTATAAGATTTTATCCCGAAAGGAAATAGTTAATTCATGTTATGAACCTGATCTATTTTTAGATGTTTTGAGTTTGGGTATGGTACGTAATGGTTCTTCTTATTCTTTGCTTAAGATTTAGATGAATCATCCTAAAATGAACCATGTTGTAAACACTTCTTTTGTCTTATAGAAAAGATAAATGTTGTATTCTATTAGGATAGAATTATGATATAATGGGATGGTAAGATCTATTGTTTGTTTAAAGGTAATTGATAGGATCAATTAAACTTTAAGTTTTTAAGATAGATGTTGTGGATTATATTCTACTCTTCTCTTAAAAGTGGATCTAGATTTATTATTGTACTTCTTTTCTAGTTGGTATCACTTATGCTTATTGTATGATATATTAATTGTCTCATTAAAGAAGAGTTG
The DNA here is from genome assembly GCA_018340775.1 of Taxus wallichiana var. yunnanensis. NCBI lineage: Eukaryota > Viridiplantae > Streptophyta > Pinopsida > Cupressales > Taxaceae > Taxus > Taxus wallichiana. Next base: position 255,867,407 of record CM031234.1, read on the forward strand.
TTTTAATGAAACAATTAGTGGAATGCACTTCGTTTTAATGCTTAGTGCTTATCATGCTTAGTTCATTAAACTAACCCATGCTAGAAATTTTTGTAGATGGACATCGTAAGTGATAAAAGAAGGCAAAAAATTATATGATGCATTGGTTGATATAAGTTTGATTCTTTGTAAAGAATTCTGATTCATTCTTTAGTTGTATTGAAAAATAAAAGTTGTATACTTTTTAGAATGAAGGTTGTTGTTATGCAGTACACCTAAAGTGCATAGTCTTGTAAATATATAAGTTTATAATGAGGAATTGTGAGTTGAGATTTACTTGCATTGGTTGTGTAAATTATCTCATACTTTTATAAAGGAGATGGAAGTTCTATCTTGTTGATATTCTTCATATTATTTATATGTTTATCTGGTTATCCTTTGATAAGATGGATAAAGGGAGTTAGTTCAATTTCCCTATAAGATGCAGCTTGTAAATTTACATAAGATGATGTTTATTATCTAAACAATTTAACATAGTAATGTGATGTGTAATGAACATGCAGTATGAACTATAGAAATGTGAAGGATAAACCCTGACACTTAATCATTTAGAGGAAGACTCTTCCTCTCTTAAATGAATGTAAACCAAAAAGGATTGGAGATATGATTGTAAATCATAGGACTTCATTTTGTATGAAGTCTACTTTAGTTGGACCTATGTGGTTGCTACACCTTCTTGAATGGTTAAGTTACATTTAATGGAACTTATGATATTGTTGTCTTGTTTTGGTTAACTACTTGTTAAACTAAGTAAAAAAACATTAAAATCAATCATGAGTTAAAGGAAGTTCTTTAATGCTTAATTGATTCAAGTATAGAACAAGAACTTAAGGAGTGTTGGATTAGGGTTTAGCATGGATGTTGTAATATGTTTTATAATCCAAATTAATTAAATATTAATAACCTCCTAGGGGTATGTACATCTTGATGAGGTAGTTATGTAGGATGTTGGCACATGCCAACTGTAGGACTGTACCTTTGAGAAGACTAGGGTCTTCTCGAGGATACAATGATGCATTTGACATGTGGCAACACCCTTCTGCATTGATCATCCAGATCTACACACATCTGGACTTGAACATAGTTTCTCTCTAGGTCTAGTTATTAGCATGTTTAGGATAGGGAGTAGCCCTTTATGACTCAGGGTACCTTGGCACATTTGGTTGACTTAGGTCAACTAAGTATGCCCATATACCCTAAGTCATCATGAGCATCTTCCTATAATAAATTATGTTGTAACCTGGACTAGGGTCAAACCTTGGACAAGTGAACTAAGAAGTTGGTAAAGACCATTCTAGATAATAGATGAGTGAGGTGAAGGATGTATTTCAAAATGATGAGTATGCCATCTAGGAATAGTGACATAAACAGTATGTTGAAAATATTTGGCCAAAGTATCACAAGTTGTTAGTTGCGTTGTCCTATGTCACCTAGTTTAAAGCAACATGATGTTAGATGAATATTGGTAACAAATATTTAGATAGGTTCTTTAAATAGATCACTCAAGTACCCGGTTTAGGGTAGGAAAACCAAGTATATGAAGGATAAGTATTCAATACTTAAATTTAACATAAATAGATCGGTAGATCACTGAGTTATGAAATGAATAGATCGGTGGATCACCAAGTCATTTACAGATTGCATATGGTTATCTATTATGAGATTGATTGGCATGGAATGTGTGTTCTAAATGATGTTTTATTTAGAACAGAGAACATTATGTAAAAAAAAATCCTTGTTTCTAAAGTCTTAAAATGGGAATGTTACATCTTGGTATCAGAGCTGAAGGTTGCAGCTCTTGGACCTATTGTGTCCATAATCTGATGAAACTTAAATTTTCTTGTTAATAGAAAATGGTTAGAACAAGAGGAAATGTTGCAAATAATCCTCCACCTTGAGGAAGGAGTAGAAACTACCCAAAACTCGATGAGATCCTTGCTGCCCTATTGGACACAAGAGATCATTTGGTTGTACTTGAACAACAAGTAATGGGAAATGAGGAGGAAGAAGATGTTGACAACAATAATCAGCCACCTCTGGGGACAACACCAATGTAGGTGTTGATAATAACAATGTGAACATACTTGTTCATCTTGAGAACAAAAAGGCTAGGTTGGTAGCTGAACTCACTAATGATATAAAAAGGATAAGTCCACCCAAGTTTGATGGCACCACATTAGGAGATGGGGCTGAGAATTGGCTCAAATGAAATGGAGAAGTACTTTGCAATAAGGAATTTCTTAGAAGAAACAAAGGTGATATGGGGAGCATATCATCTTTCCCATGAGGCATCTTCATGGTGGGACAGCCGTAAGGCTGAGTTAAATATTGATGAAACTAATATCACATGGGATCAATTTAAAGGATACTTTAGGCAATGATGGCTGCCACAACTTTACTATGATCAGAAAATGACTGAATTCCAGAACTTAGCTCAAGGAAAGCTAATTGTAACTGAGTATTGGGAATGATTTACAAAACTCCTTAAGTATGTACCTCAGTACCAAACTGATGAGAAGTTTAGGATATGAAATTCATCATGGGATTGAATCCGTTATAGGAGGAGAGGTGGATGTTCACAGCCCAACCACTATGGAAGGGGTTGTAGAAAAGGCCATAAGGTAGGAACAAAAATTAAAGGCAATTTTATGCTCATAAGGAGGAAGTAAGGAAGAAAATTCCCAACTCCTCTTCATCATCTCTTGCACCTAAGAAAGGACCATGGAAGAAATTTGGTAATGAAAAGTAAGTTTTCAGCTGATAATAATAAGAAAAAGAACAACAAATAAGTCTACTGGAAATGCATGAAACAACTTTGTCAAGACTAATAATAATGGATAGAAGTCCTATGGAGGTCAGAATGATAACTTTAAGGATGGAAATAATTTTGAGCCTAGAAAGGGACCTGTAGGAGGCTGTTATAACTATGGAAAAGATCATTATGTAAATCAATTCCCTTTGAAAAAGGATGATCGTAATCAAGCAACACAAGATACATGTTGCAGTAGCTGAAAAGTAGATGAAACAGGCCACGCCCATAGAAGTTCTGGGTAAGTTATTTGGTTTACCTATAACTATTATTTTTTGATACTGGAGCTACTGAATGTTTTATTTCTAGTAAATTAGCATCAAAACTAAAAAGAAAAGCTGGAAACATGGATAAAACATGGATTGTATAGTATGGAAACAATGTTGTTCATATAGTTAGTATGTGTCTTTTTGGAGTAGTCCTTGATTTACCTAACTTTTCCACTGAAGTTGATCTTTATGTTACACCTTTGGGGTCTTATGATGTAATCATAGGTGTTAATTGGTTAGCATAACATAAGGCTAAAGTGGACTATTTTGAAAAACACATTAGTTGTTTAGATGACCTATAGAAAACAACAGAGATTTAGGGTGTGAAATGTGAGATTTTTGTTAGAAAATTATCAGCTATGCAACTTAAAAAGGCCAAAAATAAAGGTTGTACCTTATATGTAGTGAAAATTATAGAAACAACTAAAGAAAACAATGATGTCATGGAACGATATCCGTTGTTATGAGACTTCAGTGACATATTTCTGGAAGAATTGTCAGGTCTTCCACCCAAAAGGGAGTTTGATTTCACAATAGAGATCAAGCCTGGAACCGAACCGATTTCTAAAGCACCGTACCGAATGACTACTATAGAATTAGTAGAGCTTAAGGCTCAGTTGCAAGAACTTTTTTCTAAAGGTTTGATTAGACCAAGTGTTTCACCTTGGGGAGCACCTGTAATTTTTGTGAAAAAGAAGGATGGAACACTTAGATTGTGCATTGATTACAGAATGTTAAACAAATCAACAATCAAGAATAGATACCCACTCCCTAGGATTGATGATTTATTTGATTAGATGCGTGGAGCATCGGTATATTCTAAGATAGATTTGATTTGGATATCATCAATTATGGATTAAGGATGAAGACATTCATAAAACAACTTTCAAAACAAGGTATGGACATTATGAGTTCATGGTTTTACCTTTTGGATTAACAAATGCACCTGTAACATTTATGAATTTAATGAATAATATCTTTCAAGAATACTTGGACAAATTTGTGCTCGTATTCTTGGATGACATTCTCATATATTCTAAAATTTTAGAGGAACACCATGAGCATTTGAAGATAGTTTTGGAAATATTAAGAAAGAGACGGTTATTTGGTAAGCTATCTAAATGTTCTTTCTATGACATAGAAGTACACTATTTGGGACATGTAATAAGTAAGAATGGAATTGTTGTAGATCCTTCAAAAATTGTAGCTATAACTGAGTGGCCTACACTAAAGAATGTACATGAAGTTAGAAGCTTCATGGGACTTGTTAGCTACTATAGAAAATTTGTAAAAGATTTCTCTAAGGTGGTTGCACCAATAACTTCTTTATAGAAGAAGGATAAAAAGTTTGTTTGGAATGAGAAATGTGAAATTGCATTCAAAACTTTGAAGGAACAATTAACTTCAGCACCTATTCTAGTAGTACCAAATCCTAATGGAGATTTTATGGTGGTAACTGATGCATCTGGTGAAGGTCTAGGAGGTATTTTGTTACAAAATGATCATGTCATAGCTTACGAAAGTAGAAAACTAAAGTTACATGAGTTGAATTATGCTCCACATGATTTAGAGCTTGTTGCCATTGTTCATGCACTACAAGTTTGGAGGCATTACCTACTTGGTAAACCTTTTGAATTGAAAATTGATCATCTTGGATGAAGTATATCTTCACTCAACCAAATCTTAATGCAAGACAACAAAGGTGGTTAGATTTTTTGTCTCAATATGATTTTGACATCAGTTATATAAAGGGTAAAGAAAATAGAGTGGTTGATGCTCTAAGTCATAGGAAGCACATTTATGCTCTTATAACATTGAGAACTCAATTTAAGGATGAAGTAAAAAGTGTTATGGAATTTGATTCTTACTTTCAGCAAGTAAAGACAACGCTTGCTGCAGATCCAAATGATTTGAGGTATAAAGGTTTTCACTTTGATAATGAAGGAATCTTATGATTTGAAAACAGAGTATATGTACCTTCGCTAAATGATTTGAGAAAGAAATTGTTAGCAGAATTTCACAATTCACCTTTTTTGGACACCTGGTATTACAAAGATGCTTTGCTGATATAAAACAACAATATTTTGGAAGGGAATGAAAAAGGATGTTATAGATTTTGTGACACATTGCCTTGAATGTCAACGTGTTAAAGTGGAACATATGCACCCAGCCGGTTTATTGTATCCTCATAGTATACCGCAGTACAAATGGCAAGTGATAAGCATGGACTTTGTTCAAGGGCTGCCTATGTCAAGAAACAAACATGATGTTATTTTAGTAGTTGTGGATAAACTAACAAAGGTAGCACATTTTATTGTGGGTAATCTGAAGGATGATTCTCCTGTGTTAGCTAAAATATTTGTACATGAAATTTTCAGATTACATGGAGTACCTGAATTAATCATATCCGATAGAGATCCTAGAATGACGTCAAGGTTTTGGAAAATGCTTAATGCAGCTCTAGGAACTAAGTTGAACTTCAGTTCTATGTATCATCCGAAATGGATGGATAGATTGAAAGAGTTAATCAAGTTTTGGAGGATATGTTATGAATGTATTGTATGGACTAGCAGTATAAGTGGGAAGAGTACCTTCCACTAGTTGAGTTTGCATATAATAACACATATCATGCCTCTCTTAAGATGACACCTTTCAAAGCATTATATGGAAGAAAATGTAGAACCCGGTTAGTTGGGACAACATTGAGGATAGAGAGGTAATTGGACCTGAAATTCTTACTAAAATGGAACAACAAGTTAAAATGATTCGTGAATGCTTGAAAGAAAAAGAGATAGAAAAAGAGTTATGTTGATTTAAAGTGGGTAGATAAGAAATTTGAACTTGGTGAGAAAGTCTTTCTTGAGTTAAACCAAAAAAGAGCTCTATAACTTTTGGCAAAGGCTGCCAAGTTATCACCATGTTATGTGGGACCTTTTGAGATAGTTGAAGTAATCAACCCTGTAGCTTATCATTTAGCATTACCTCCTGCTTTGTCATGAATGCATGATGTTTTCCATATTTCTTTGCTTAAGAAATACATTTCAGATTTATCACATGTGTTAAATTGGAATTCCTTGCAGGTCCAAGACCTAGGAATAATCATGGTTAAACCCATATGAGTGTTGGAAACTCATCAGTTGCATTTAAGAAATCATGAAATAAGTCAATGTAAGGTCCAGTGGGACCAGTTTAATGAAGAAAGTGCAACTTGGGAAAACCTTGAGGATATGAAAACTACTTTTCCATATCTATTTGAACAAAATTGATTTTGTTGACTGATAAAAATTTGTGATTTTATCTTTATATTACAATAAGTATGCCAATTTTGGGCAGATATTTATTTGTTTTGAATAAACAACTATGTAATGCTGATTTCTGGAACTTTAAAATTCTTATATGTTTTTGACATATGATAAGAAAAGTGAATAAGTTGATTTTCCTAGATGCAAACTATGAAAGTGAGGTAATCATCGGGATGATGATTCTTTTTAGGAGGGAAGCATGTAACACCCTTGACAATTGTTATATTCCTCCTTTTGCATTTCAAGTGTTGACATGTGATTTTCTTGATAAAGATGTGTTCTTTTGACTATTGAAGATCATGCTTGATATGGATAAATCATTTTGTTCTTAAAATCATTAGACTAAAATAGTATGGCTTTCAAGAATTCATTTTCACTTTGGAAAGGTAAGTTGCAATCTGGCTTTAAGAGTTGTAGACTTATTCCTATTTCTGACTCATCCTTGGATCAATTTCAGTGATCCAAGGAATGTTTTAAATCTTCTTCATAGACTGAATGGTAAATTGACATTCAGTAGTTTGAGGGACATAGCGGACTGAACTTTGTATGTTACAAATTCTTTGGTCTTATGTGAATGTGTTTTCATTCAGTTGTATGTTTGTGCTCGGGTCTTTGGTGATTGATCTTGGCAGGACATATACGGACGTAAACAAAATTCAATTTATTTTATGACAAAGGAGGAATTCGGAGTCCAAAAACCAAAAGATTATCCTAACAAGTATCCTAAGCTAGGTAAGAACACCTATGTTCTAGCCTACTTATTTGGATTTCATTCTAATCTAAGCCTCTTATTCTATTTTGTTGGGTTGGCATCCTAACCTAAGCTTTGTGCTAAATGAATATGGGAGAGATTACTAAAGTAATGCTAGGCTATTTTAACTAATACCTAATACTAAATGGTTATGAATTTAATCTAACCTAAGGTGGGAATTACTATTGGCAATGTTTTAAGACCTAAGGTGGTTATTGCTAGACTAACCTAAGTTTTATGGGATCCATCCTAAACTATTGAAAGGGAACCTAAGGGTCGCATGTCTCTAAGGTGATGGTTCCAATGGCATTTAAGTGAGTTGATAGGGTTTAATGGATGGTGGTACTACCAGTTTTGGCAGGGGCTAGTTGACTTTAGTGGAGGCATACGTGGAAGCTCCACTAAAGATGGAATTGCATGTTTGGATGGAATTGGCATTCACTAGTTTTAGGAGGTGGTGGCAAGGAAAGATAAGTGGGAAATTTGGAATTAATGGCATTGATGGACCGGTTTTTGTGTGCAAACCATCTTGGAAACTTGGAAGGTGGGTTTGTGGGAGGTTGTTTGGTTTTGCATGCATTGCAGATTTTTCTCTGCATGGAGCTATCTGGTTCTTTGAACCAGCAGTTTGACCTTCACTTCAAAGCTATTTTTGGTTTCTATGGTCTATTTTTGATCGAAGGAAAGTATATGAGGCATAGGAAGAAAAGATGTTTGATTGTTGATCTTTCGTGGAGGAGAAAAAGAGTTGGAAGCTCGGCTGGAAGTCTCCTTCAATTTGGCAGAAGCACTATCAGGCATGATAGGCTCTACCCATTAAGATTTCATGCTTTCTTCTAAATGATTCATTAGAATAACTCTGCTCTTATGCTTATTAATATTTGCATGATTTTTTGGTTGATTACTTGCATGCTTTTAGGAATCTCTGTGATTTTTGGATATGAATCCATGGCAAAAATAATGTTGTTTTGGAAACTTTCTCTCTGTGCAAGTTCAATGATAGCATGCATGTGAAGCTTGTATGTGAAACTTGTTTTTGTAGCTATTTTTCATTTTGGAACTTGTATTCGAGGTTGTTGTGTTTTGAACAGGCCTTCGTTGCAATATAGGGTTCTGAACTTTAAGGGAATCTTGAGTTCCATTTGATCTTGATATTAGGGCTTCGTGTTTTGATATAAACTTGTGTTGGAGCTTCGTGTTGTTCTGAACCGGTGTTTGGAAACTTATGCAAACTCTGAACTATTTGCTTGAAGTTTGTATTTGACACTGTACTCATATTTTATTACTTGTGAAGTTCTAAACTTTTGTGTGAAGCTCGTGTTCAACACTGTACTCATATTTGGTACTTGAGTGTTAAGAAATTTTAATTGAATCGATGAATTGATTTTGTTCTGGTATTTTTGTGTTGGGTTTTACTTGTATTAAAATTTTAAAGCTTATAACTCTTTTATGGAACAACTTACTCACAAGAAAACTGGGAGATAGTTTGAATGAGTTGTTTGGTAATCTCTTCGAGATCTTGAACTGGGAATGTCTTGTTTAAATGAATGTGATATTTCTATTTTTAAGACTGTATCATCTTCTCTGAGATGGTAATGGTGTAAAATTTGGGGGTATTATTTTCCCCTCTGTTTGAGGAAACCCACACGTTCTGGGTTGACTATTTTGTTTGAAACTAAGTCTCCTCTATCGTAATTTTGAGGTTGTGAAAGTCTTGTTTTGGATTTTGTTTTAGTTGCATTGGAGGTAAGAATGGGACATCTTTGACTTAAACGTTTTGGGTTTCTTGCTCTCTCTTTAGATCCTTTAAAATAAGTTTTGGGTCTCATTGGAAGGTTGAGTTATTACCCTTATACACTGAATTTATAAGGGAAGGATTACTTTCTCCATTCAGTTGTTTTGTGTATAGTTCTTTTTGAATCACGAACTACTTACTCTTCATACTAAGTTGTTGAAGCATTTTAAAGAGACTTCAGTCCTTGAGTTCATGGATACTTATGAACTTGTTAGCTTATTGTTTTGGGATTCTATTCTTGTTGGATACAGTGAATGAGTTCTTGGGTCTTTTAAAGAGAGAGGAAATATATATTCTCTTGGGATCAGTATGTTGTTTTTGGGACTGTAATGTGTTTTTCATTCTGAATTGAATTGAACAGGAATTCATTTGTTAAGTAATGTAATGAATAATTATATGGACCTTTCCTAATAGAGATCCCTTTTCTCTATTGTCATTTGGATAAGTTCATTTATTGAACTCCTCTGCACTCGATTCTCTTATGAGATGGTGATTTCTTTATGGTTTGTTGGTCTACTTTGTTTGAATCATTTGTTGTAATGATGTAGAAAGATAGTAGCTAAGTCAGTTCATTGATAAGTGAATGCATACTTGTTTGATCGACTATTGTTGACTAAGCCTTGCTTTATTTGGATGGATAGGAGTAGGTTTTGTCTCTTGTACTCTATCTTTTTGGGTGAACTCAAAGTAGAGATTAACTCTCTGTATGAGACTACTTTGATTTGTGAACGTTGGTTTCAGATCTTTGAATGATAACTTATAACATGCAGAAGTAGAATTAGATTTGTAGTTAGACTATTTTGATTCTCTTTACCTTCTTGGATTGATATGGAATTCTGTTTAGATGTATATCTTAAATGTTGAATTTATAAGATTGTTATCCCTGAAAGGAAACAATTAATTCATGTTATGAACCTGATCTATTTTTGGATGTTTTGAGTTTGGGTATGGTACGTAATGGTTCTTCTTATTCTTTTCTTAAGATTTAGATGAATCATCCTAAAATGAACCATGTTGTAAACACTTCTTTTGTCTTATAGAAAAGATAAATGTTGTATTCTATTAGGATAGAATTATGATATAATGGGATGGTAAGATCTATTGTTTGTTTAAAGGTAATTGATAGGATCAATTAAACTTTAAGTTTTAAGATAGATGTTGTGGATTATATTCTTCTCTTCTCTTAAAAGTGGATCTAGATTTATTATTGTACTTCTTTTCTGGTTGGTATCACTTATGCTTATTGTATGATATATTAATTGTCTCATTAAAGCAGAGTTGTTTTAATGAAACAATTAGTGGAATGCACTTCATTTTAATGCTTAGTGCTTATCATGCTCAGTTCATTGAACTGACCCGTGCTAGCAATTTTTGCAGATGGACATCGTAAGTGATAAAAGAAGGAAAAAACTTATATGATGCATTGGCTGATATAAGTCTGATTCTTTGTAAAGAATTCTGATTCATTCTTTAGTTGTATTGAAAAAGAAAAGTTGTATACTTTTTAGAATGAAGGTTGTTGTTATGCAGTATGCCTAAAGTGCATAGTCTTGTAAATATATAAGTTTATAATGATGAATTGTGAGTTGAGATTTACTTGCATTGGTTGTGTAAATTATCTCGTACTTTTATAAAGGAGATGGAAGTTCTATCTTGTTGATATTCTTCATATTATTTATATGTTTATCTGGTTATCCTTTGATAAGATGGATAAAGGGAGTTAGTTCAATTTCCCCTATAAGATGCAGCTTGTAAAGTTGCATAAGATGATGTTTATTATCTAAACAATTTAACATAGTAATGTGATGTGTAATGAACATGCAGTATGAACTATAGAAATGTGAAGGATAAACCCTGACACTTAATCATTTAGAGGAAGACTCTTCCTCTCTTAAATGAATGTAAACCAAAAAGGATTGGAGATATGATTGTAAATCATAGGACTTCATTTTGTATGAAGTCTACTTTAGTTGGACCTATGTGGTTGCTAAACCTCCTTGAATGGTTAAATTACATTATATTGAAACTTATGATATTGTTGTCCTATTTTGGTTAACTACTTGTTAAACTAAGTAAATGAACATTAAAAGCAATCATGAGTTAAAGGAAGTTCTTTAATGCTTAATTGATTCAAGTATAGAACAAGAACTTAAGGAGTGTTGGATTAGGGTTTAGCATGGATGTTGTAATCTGTTTTATAATCCAAATTAATTAAATATTAATAACCTCCTGGGGTATGTACATCTTGATGAGGTAGTTTCTGTAGGATGTTGGCACATGCCAACTGCAGGCTGTACTTTGAGAAGACTAGGGTCTTTTCGAGGATACAATGATGCAGTTGACATGTGGCAACACCCTTCTGCATTGATCATCCAGATCTACACATATGGACTTGAACATAGTTTCTCTCTAGGTCTAGTTATTAGCATGTTTAGGATAGGGAGTAGCCCTTTATGACTTAGGGTACCTTGGCACATTTGGTTGACTTAGGTCGACTAAGTATGCCCATATACCCTAAGTCATCATGAGCGTCTTCCTATAATAAATTATGTTGTAACCTGGACTAGGGTTAAACCTTGGACAAGTGGACTGACGATAGTCGGTAAAGACCATTCTAGATAATAGATGAGTGAGGTGAAGGATGTATTCCAAAATGACGAGTATGTCATCTAGGAATAGTGACATAAACAGTATGTTGAAAATCTTTGGCCAAAGTATCGCAAGTTACTAGTTGCGTTGTCCTATGTCACCTAGTTTAAAGCAACGTGATGTCGATGATGAATATTGGTAAAAAATATTCAGATAGGTTCTTTAAACAAATCACTCAGTACCTGGTTTAGGGTAGGAAAACCAAGTATATGAAGTATACGATAAGTATTCAATACTTAAAGTTAACATAAATAGATGGTAGATCACCGAGTTATGAAATGAATAGATCGGTGGATCATCGAGTCATTTACAACTGCATATGGTTATCTGTTATGAGATTGATTGGCATGGAATGTGTGTTCTAAATGATGTTTTATTTAGAACAAAGAACATTATGTAAAAATATTTGCATCGTTATTTTTATCATTATCCTCTATAGTGTTGATACCTCCATAGGGTTCCTTCCTCTTCTTCAACCTAAAACCTGGAAACCTTAGTTTGTCTTATTGTAATGGTTAGTTCCCTTAGGGTATGTGATCATAGTATTCCTGTACCACCTTGAATTCTATCCATTTTTTGTTGGTCTTGGTGTGTGATTTACTCATTTCCTCAAATACCCTAGTTGAATGGATGATAAGAGTCCATGATGTCTAGATGCATTTTTATCCATCATATATCCTTGGTGAACCCAACTCAAATACTTATGTTTTCCCTTTTAAGCAAGAAAAACTTGTTAAAATTACCCACTCTTCATTTTTGTCTTGTTTTGATTTTAAAAACTCTAAAAAAACCCTAAAAATTAGTTCTCCCAGATGCCATCGGCCCCTATGTCAATTCTATGTAGGGGTGATCTTGTTTGTTTTAGTTCAGTTTCATTTTTGGCACCATCGACCCTTGTGTAAAAATCTATACACATACGATTTTCTTTTTTTAAGTCATTTTTATTTTCCAATGCCATCGTCCCTTGTGTAAAATATGTGCATGCTTGATTGTGTCTAAAATTTAATTTTCTAGAGTTCTGTTTTCAATTTCAGTTTCAGCTAATGTATCCTCTCAAGTTTTTCTTGGCTCAGCTAAATCTTCTTAACTTCTCTCTTGGTTATTCATGCCCATATTACCCCTTCATCCTCCAAAATATTATATTTCTCTTCCCACAAGTGATAATATTTGTATCTTTCCTAATTCCACCCATGAAGCTCCGATGTCCTCACCTTCTAACCACTCAAAAAAGGTCACTCAGTTGAGTGTAATGTGGTTGAAAATGAGCATATAGATCCAAGACATGTCATTAAAAATATTAATAACAATGAATATATTACACCTGATAAGGATGGGAGTATCCACAAGATATCAATGGAGATGACCATGCCCGAGTTTAACTACAAATTTATCCTTAATAACCAAACACCTCTATGTAGGACTCGATCAAGAAAACTCCCCTGAAACTCTACTAATGAATGTGATGAACACATAGAACATGATGAATACCAAGAAGAACCTATAGGCAAATGGAAATATCCTTCCATTGATCATAATGTATTGATAGCTAAAATCCTCAATCAACTAGTCTTATCTCAATTTGCTACTACTGCTAGTATGATTCAAATGCAAATCAAATGTTACAAATAGTAGCCTAAAATGTGGTACCCAATGTACCTACCTTCACACCTCCCCCATTGGTGGATGCACATGGAAATAACATCCATCCACCAATCCAAAAAAATGTTACAAATGGTCCAAAATGAACCTCTTTCCCCTTATATCACTTCCATGGATTTAGGAGAAACCATCTCTTATGATGGTTTTAGGGACCCAACCATCTTCCTTAAAAAATTTGCCAATTGGTATATGGAGTGGATCTAAATGAACACCTATGCAACAACCAAAATTATAGAAAAGGCCTTGGTGGGAGAAGCTCTAGAATGGTATAGTAAAATTCCTCCCCATTTGATAGTTGACCTAGAAGGTTTAGTTAAAGCCCTGATTTCTAAATTTCAACAACAAGAACTACCTAAAAATACCTTACAAAAATTCATAAATCTTAAACAAGGTATAAATGAATCAACTCATGAATTTATTAAAAGATGGAAGGCCTTGTCTATACAAGCCAACCATAACCTTGATAATAGAATCTTATCCCAAATCTTCCTTAAGGCCCTCATGCCAACCCTTCAATATAAGGTTAGATATTTTTCTCCTAACATGTTAGAAGAGGCCCTTGAACAAGCTAAGAGGCAAGATCACCTTATGTGTGAGTTTGGATGCACTTATAACTCGTCACCCAAACTTACAAACACAACACATGTCATTAGTTCCTCAAAATTCCCAAGAGAAAAAGGAATGGGAGACACTCGAGAATCTTCTCACTCTCTCCCCCATACCCCTTTATCTCGCACTGAACTGAAACTTTCTCTCACTTTTCAAATTCTTCCTTCACCTTGAATTGTCCCTCCTTCAAAGTAATCTCCTCCTACTTTTAGGGGTGGCTTTTTTTTTGGTGGCATGAAACTATAGGCCACTCACATAATGATTGTAAGGATATTAGGAAGGCATCCCTTGAATTATTCCTTGGCTCTTCCTTTGATTACTCTATGATCATACAAGAGTGTTATGAAAATTATCAATCTTTAAAAAATCCCCTTCTAATCATCAAAATCAGCAACATAAAAACCCCATAAAGAATTTTGTCGGTACTATAGATATTTCATCTGATAAAATTTTCTTAGACTCCTAATAAGTTAATGTTTCTAAGACTAATTATAGATGTAAGATAGCTCATAAAGACCTAGTCATCAAACCAAAGAAACTAGCTAATAACCCATCTTTGCTTGACACTTCTCAAGATCTACCAATGGTGGATCCTACTCCCACTGCTTGAGCCCCTACCCGCATCATAAAAAAATGTCACCAATTAAAGAACCCATTCCTCCTTCCTATGAAAAAATAGTTCCATCTAACACAAAATCACCATTAGGATTGGATACATCCACCATTGTGCCATTACCATGATATCGTTATGGGAATTACTCCAAGTCCCTAGGAACTTTTTAGATGAAATGAAATCCCTCACATGAAATATTCCTTTCATGGAGCTCATGCGTACATCAACTTCGCATCAAAGGTTCCTCCTCCAATAGTTGTAAATATTTGAGGATCCTTCTTGTGTAGCTCCCAAAGTCCCCTCCACGACCACAAACCCAAAAGTCCATCACATATAAACTATAGGAAACCTCTCGTAACCTTCACAATTCAATTCGTTATCCTTAGAATTCATGAAAGATGAAATGATTATAGATGAAGTCTTATTTCAGGTGAATGACCCATCAATACTCATTAGTTTCATTATTCATGATGCTCAAGTGCATAGATTCCTTGTGGATGAAGGGTCTAGAAGTAAGCTCTCTTTCTATTCTATGATAAAAATTATTGGATTCTCTATTGAGAATCCAAAACCTACTCTTAAAAAAATTTGAGGATTTGAAAAAACTAAGAAAAAACCCATATGGTGCATCTAGTTACCTATTACAATCAAACCCAATACAATTTGTACTAATATTATGGTCCTAAATTTCCCTCTTTCTTATAATATATTATTGAGATGTCTTTAGACACATCACATGCATGGAGTCGTATCGTCTAGATACCAAAGTGTATTAAATTCATTCACAATAACCAATGCTTTAGGCATGATGTTGATCCCAATCCTTGGGATGTTCCGAGTACCATTTCCTAATGAGCCTTTCCTCATGCCTATTTCTCTTGAGATCCAAGGCATTCCATATCCAAAATTCTTTGATCTTAAGCCTAAAATTCATATTACATTAATAGATTCAGATGACGATGAACCTAATGAGATTTAAAATCGAATAAAAAATAATCGATTAGCTAAGTGACGTGTCAATGCGCCTAGGTTATTTTACGGTAAATTTTAGGCTTCATCATTGGTTCCATTGCCAGGACCTCTTTTTCAAATTTTTTCAGGATGGTTTGAGATGAAGACATATCGGTTGACCCTAGCAAGTGTTGAGGAGTGGATACAAGATCTAGAAGAAGAATACACATGGATGTTCAACACCGGATATGAGTTTAACACATGTGCATGGGTGGAACAAAATTTGTATGAAAATTTGTATGAGATATTCTTCACTATTTTTCTGGTAGAAATGTACGAGTGGCTGGTTACTTATGTGTCTAAAAGGGATTGGAGGTATCACACACTTGTTTAGACACATGAATAATTTCAGGCCCTTTATGATGCTGATTTAATTTGGACACACGCTGTGGATACTTGGTTTTGTGGTGTCCTAAATAGCTATATTCTAGAGTACTCAATTTCCACTTATTCTTTCCCAGAGGTAGCAAAATTTCATTTTTACGGTATCCTAGGGGAACTTACTTGTAAGGCATTCCACTGGAAATCAAAATCTTGATGGTGACCCTAAAATTGGAAAGCAAACCGATGGCTAACTAAAACCCACCACGCATAGGGGTAGGAACATGTTTGGTGAAATATGGCTGACCTATTAGTAGAAAGGTAGTGAGAAAAAATGTGGCTTGAGTATAATGAGGTGCATGAGAGGGAGATAAATAAGCAACATGAAATTTCGAGAGAGGATGGCATCAAGGAGAGAGATGGATCATGAAATATTTGGAGCTCATGCGAGATGACATGGAGCTAGACCATCAAGAACTCCCTCATTTGGGAAATCATGACAGTGAACCCGCCTCAGCCTCACGTGGAAGCGTGCTAGTAGAGAGGACTAAGCCATGGGTGTGCATCTGAATATAATTTTCAACCTAGCCCTTGCACTTGGTTTTCCAAAGATTCTACAAACTTACGACGAGTAGTCAAGCAAGATAATTTAGGTAGTGAGAGATTAGGATTAAGTCACATAGAAATTACATCGATGGTAGGGAAAATGTCTCTATTTTTGTTTGGAGGTACCTTTATAGGTGCATCATCTACACAAAATTCAAGTGCATAGAATTTTGGACTCACTTCTAGGAGTGGTAACACTTCACAGACTATAGGGGTTCAGTTTAGTACTACTTTGTTGGGACACAAGGATGTACATATTTTGGTCCTCTTCGGCTACAAGTAGAGGATCGGAGGTATAGGTGGTTCTAGTTATGGTGGATCCGGTGGTTCCGGAGGCAAATGAAACACATGAGGTTCTCGGATTAGATGGGAAAGGCCACACCAAACCCGAGAAAATTTATATGGAGATTTCTCTTCATCTACCATAATATAGGGGCATAGAAGATGCTACTCGAACATGTACACCTATGTGAAATACTATGGTGTGCAAAAGGGATCACGGCTTCGAGTGTAGGGTAAGTCAATTTGACACTACGTTATAAGGATACACACACAACTAGTATAGAAAGTTTGGCCCTTACCAACCTTACATAGACTATGCATCATTAAAAGATGATTTCCTTAAAGAGTTTCACATCCTTGAGTTTGAGCATAAGAGTATAAGCACGCTCAAGTATATTAAACAAGGCACTATTGAGAGTGTCAGGGAGTATGATGCTCATTTCAAAATGCTTTTATCTAAGATTTCTTATGATATTCACGCAAGCCAACATGCACAATGGTTCATTGGAGGTCTGATTACACCTTTTAGAAGGGTGCTATCACATAAGACATATAATGATCCACACGAAGCACTTGAGGAAGCTTTACATGCTGAGGAAGTTGGAAGTATAGACAATAGAGTCAACCCATTATTAGAATCACATATTGCAGCTATGGTAAAGTAATTGGAGAAACTATCGGTGAACTCAGCACATGAGACATGCACAAGGATTTGGTGTACAAATTTTGAAGTAGAAGGGCACACCAAGGATAGTTGTCCCCACAGATTAGTACATTCATTATTACTGGACTGTGAGATATGTCATTTGAACCATGATGCTAGCCACTACCCATTATTGCAATGTACAATAAGGAAGAATGTCTCTTGCTATTGTAAAATTTATAGGTCCATGACTCATGATACGGAATACTATTGGTTGATTGGTCAGATCCATGATGTTATAGATATTGGTGTATGTATGAAAATGGGAGTATCATATAACTCTAAGGGTAAGGGTGAGCATCAGGATCGGGATCACAATAAAGTGTGCTATGATTAGAATGAAGGGAATTTTAAGGAGGTTTTGGTAGAGGTCAAGGATACTGTGGTGGATTTGGAGACCGAGACCGTGGTGGTGGACAAGGTGATTTTCCTAATGGAACATGTTATACATGCAGATCTCCTAACCACTACATGAACGAATGTCCTCAGAATATTACATGTTCTTTATTTGGAAAGAATCATAGCTATGAGGCATGCCCAGACTTGTATGAGCATCTTAGTAAGTAGCATAAACAAGAAAACAAAGGTGCATGGATGGTTAGGATATAACATGCTATGGGAAATCAATGGATGCCCAAGTTGGAACTAGAATCTATGGTATTTTCTGTAAATATCACTACCGCACTAAAGTAGCGCACACCAAATAAGTGTTACAACAAAAGCCTACCATCACTAAGAAGGAGGTTTTACATGCATGGTACCCAGATCCTATCCATTAGAAGGATGTTTATTAAGAAAACATGGAGGTACTCATAAATCTTCAAGGTGAAATACAATGTTTAAAGGAGAAATCATGAAATATGGAGCAAAAGAAAGTAGCAGAGATGGTTAAATCTGATATTGATGACTTCAAGGAGGTGTCCAAAAAAAAAATCCAGGATAATATCATTCTATTGTTAGGGAATTTTTAAAGGGAAACACTTCACGCACAAGTATTGAGACTGGATGAAAAATCCTACATGTAAATCTTCCCCCCATAGCTTAGAATATGACAAGGAAATCACTCTAAATATTGTTGTGGATGGATGGCTTTTGAGTAATATATTGATTGATACAGGTGCAAAATTCAATGTCCTTACTTTAGATGCATGGGTATAGATTGGGATACCCCTATTACAGCCATATTCTAATGTGTTGTTTATGGATAATCGAACCAAGGCCACCCCTATTGGATTTTTAAAATATGCATCCATTACTATACAAGGGGCCAAGTTCACAGAGGACTTTGAGGTTTTGGTACTTACAGAAGAAGACAACTTCCCAGCTCTACTTGGACACCCTTGGTGTTATGCAAATAATTTTGATCTTCAGTTTGACAAGGTATATATTAGTTTTGAGAACAAGGAGGAAAGGTTTATTATCCCAGAATCGATGGGAAATCTACACCCTATGTTGAGCCTTTGAGTGGCAAAGATCTGAATAGGACTTATGTATACACCATCCAAAGACCTAGAAGTGCTCAAGCAATCTAAAGAAGGAATCCTTCAAGTAGGAAGATGCATAGTCTATTAGTGATACTACAAGTGATGCTTGTGATGATTGGGCTCATTGTACCTATGAGTTGGTAGGTCATAAATTAAGAAGAACATTTGCATGAAAAAGTAGAATTATTGTATCGGGAGAATAGTTAACAACTCGGTACCTTGATACATTAGGGAAGGAGATCTTATAGTATTTTTGTGTGCCATGGAGGAATAGTGGATAGATAAGTTGGAGAGACAAAATATGCTAGCATATACCCTATGTAGGATAGCAACGTGCTGGTGGGAATTTCAAATGGATAATCTTGTAGGATGGAATGAAATAAGGATTTCTCTTTCTACTCAATTTTCCAGGAGCAATGCACCTACTCAAATCTGCACTTATCATGGTAATAAACTTGTTCAAAGCACCATGTTTAGTAGTGTGAGAGACTCTGGACAGAGGGGCAGGAAGCTTTACCACCTTCACTTTGGGTGCACAAATTTTATTCCACTTTACAAGGTTTCACACATGTTTGGTATGTATATGCGAGAACTCCATAGGGAGATTGGAAATTGGCAGGATTTGATTACAGGAATGATCCATACTTTTGACTACTTCTCTACTAAACCTCTAGTAGAAGAGGCATTAAGGGTTATAAAGTGGTTAACTATGGGAGATAGTACAAAGGTGGAAGAACTCATTTAGGATTTATTTTATGGAAACAACTCAAGAGCACATTTTGCTGAAGAAACAGAGACAGATGCCACACTACTTAAGCATGCTTTCCTTGAGAAAGAAAAAGGAAATATGGTCTACTTAGTGGATGATGAAGAAGTAGAAAATATGGATGTAGATCATTCAACAGGTAGGCATGAGGTTTTGGACAGTGTAGATAAGACCATGTGTGCCTATCATGAACCTATGAAAAAAATAAAGTGAATATTGGATCAGATGCTGAGCCTAAAGAGGCCATAATTGGGGATTATTGGTCTGACTTTGAAGTGGAAAAAATCATTGAGTTACTATAGGATTATTAGGAATTATTTCCTAGGGGATACCATGACCTAAAATGTGTTCATGAATCATTAGGAAAAATGAAGATAAAGCTTAAGGAAGGTGTGTGCCCGGTCAGGAAGAGACCCTACAGGATGAACCCCAACTTGTGTGAAAAAGTTAAGGAAGAAATTGACAAAATGTTGAAGTCCGGAATAATCAATCCCTTGAACAAATTAGGATGGGTTATCCCAATGGTGATCAATATAAAGAAAGATGGTCATGTTAGGATCTGTTTCGACTATAGGGAGCTAAATGTTAAATGTGTGACTGGTCCTTTCCTTATTCCATTCACAGAGGAAATATTAGAAGGTGTTTCAAGGTGTGAGATCTATTCTTTTACAGATGAATTCTCTGGGTATCATCAAAGTTAGGATTACCTTTGGAGGATTGGGAAAAGACTACGTTTACCTTTGAATGGGAAATTTTTGTGTATACTGTAATGACTTTCGAGTCTTAAAAATGCACATGTTGTATTATCGTGCATATTTTTCCAAGTGTTTAAGGATTTTATTCATAACTCATTGCATGTTTTTTTAGATGACTCGACAGTGTATGGACTTGTTAAGGATCATTGTTACAATGTATGCTTAGTGTTTAAAATATGTCGATAGTTAAACATCTCTTTGAACATCAAGAAATGCATCTTTTCTACACCATTTGTCACATTGTTAGGGCACATCATCTATAAGGAAGGTTTGTTGGTTGATCCAGCTAAGGTTATAGTCATTATCGGCCTAGAAGATCCTACCAATCAAAGTGAGGTGTGTAGATTCTTAGGTCACACTGGTTGTTATAGAAAATTTATTAAAGTGTATGCTAAGGTTTCCGCACCCTTGGAGGAGATACTAAAAGGAAAAGGGACATTATATTGGGAGGAACCACAACAATGCGCATTTGAGACATTAAAGAAAAACTTAGTACAAGATGCCTAATCTGTTTCTTTCCCTCGTGGGACCAATCATTTCATGTACATGTGGATGCTTCTAACATGACCATTGACACAAGTGTTGGCTCACTGGAGAAGGTATTATATATAGATCGTCATATCTTTTTACTAGTAGAAAGTTGATTCATGCAGAGTAGAATTATACAACTATGAAGTGTGAATCTTTGTCAATGACCTATGTGCTACATAAATTCAAACATTACCTACTAGAAACACCATTTTTATTCTCTATCGATCACATGGAATTGAAGTATTTGGTAAACAAGCCCGTTTTATAGGGACACATATGCCAATGGGTACTCTTATTCCAAGAATTTTATTTTACAATTATGGTAAAACTAGGGAAAATTAATTTTGGACCAAACCATTTATCCATAATACGATCGGGGGAGAAGACGCGTAGGCAATTGAAGATACCATGCCCGATACACGTTATATAGGTGATAACGTGTGCCATCGGAATTAGAGGACATAGTTGTCTTTCTACGTATAGGTAGGGCAAGAAGGAATGAAATCCTTAGAGAAGAAACAACTTGTCATTCGTGCGGCACCATTTATGTTGATTAGCAATGACCTATACAAGTTAGGTTGAGATGAAGTATTGTGTCAATGTGTGTTGGAACATGAGTGCACAAATATCATGGAAGAGGCTCATGGTGGTATTGTAAGTGGGCACTATACAGGTGATGCCACTACACACAAGATTCTACTCATTGGATTATGGTGGGAGACCCTATATAAGGATTGTAAGGTGTATTACAAGGCCTGTGATCACTATTAGCACCTTGGCAAACCAAGACAAAGAGATAAAATGCCTTTAAAACCTATTCCCAAAGTGAAAAATATTTGAGAAATGGGATATAGATTTTTTGGGTCCTATTTCACCAACCGCACATAGGAATGGACCACGTTATATCATCACTTCCACAAATTATCTAACAAGGTGGGTAGAAGTAACACCTACAAAGGATTGTACAACACCTACATCAGTTATTTTTATATGGGAAAATATTATTACAAGTTATGGATTCTGTTGATTTTGACTAGTGATAGGGCACAAATTTTTTTGAATGATACAATAAGAACTATATTGGATGAGTTCATTATTGCACACCATAAGACTACACCATATCATCCTCAGGAAAATGGGACTACTAAGGCTTTTAACAAGATTTTGAGCTAGACATTGACAAAAATTGTTGTGTTGGAAGAAAAGATTGGGATGATAAATTTTCTTTTGTGCTTTGAGCATATAGAACAACATACAAGTGATTAAACAAGGCCACACCCTTTCAATTTGTATTTGGAACATAAGTAGTTCTTTTGATGGAATTCATGTTACCTTCTTTGTGTATTATGCACGCTAGAGGTCTAGCTGATGAGCAAGCATTAGAAGAATGAATTGAAAAGTTGATTAAGTTGGATGAGCAATGAGAAATAGCACATTGGAGTTAGAAGAAAGAAAAAGCTAGGTAAAGCATGGCATGATAGGCACATCAGGGAAAAAAAGTTTGAGATAGGACAGATGGTGCTTCTTTATGATTCTAAGTTTCTACACCATCTAGGAAAACTTAAATTACATTGGTTAGGACCATATGTTATCACTTACATACTTGAAACAGAGCTTGTTAGTTAGAGGCACTTGATGGAATACGGTTACCCAGGTTACTTCAATGGGAGTAGGTTGAATCCCTACTATAAATAAGTCTTCTTGGTGTTTGTAATAAGGTAGTGTTTCCATTTAGATTAGGTTTTCAATTATGTATTCCTTTAATGTATTTCCTTCTTCGTTGCTATGATTTGTCAATTTAGTTGGTGTTTTGTGTAATAAGTGTGTTTGTGCATTGGAAGCTAATTACCATTTGAATAATTTTTATGTGTAGAGGACTGCACATACCATTTATGTGGGGTGGCTATTGACAAATGGGTACACATAAAGGAAAAAAACTACTACAGGTGTTATTCAAGTTTGGAGAGTTGGTGGAAAGAATATTGCTTCCAAATAAGGACCATAGATGGAGATAAATGAAGGAATAGTATAATGCAAGGTAAGCAAAGTGGTTGTGGAAACTACAAAGAGAAGGCGCAATGGTAAGGTACTCAGGTGCATGGAAGTGTGTTGAAGAGAAGTCTATAGCCATAAGGTAGGAAGGCACGCTAGAAGGTTATAATTGAGGTGCAAAGATGTACCACATGGAAATTGTGAAAATGGTAAATTAATGAGAGGATTGTTGGTAGGTGAAGGAGTAATAAATGCACCAAATTTTTGAAAATATATATAAGGACATGATGTAAGTTCATTTTTACCATTGTGATCACAATAATTTGAATGAGCTAAGTGTGACCAAGCTGAGAAAAGAGTATTGAGGTGCAAAGAGTGTGAAACTAGATGTGGAGAGAATATTTGTGCACAAAAGAAGCTTGTGTCCCCATTGGTGAAGGGTTTGAGTGAAGAGACACACTAAAAGAGAGCTAGGGCACGTGGTTTCGAACTAGGGCACACAGACTCAAGCTATGGTTTAGATTTGTTCACTATAGAAGATAGAAACTTGAGATTTGACGATGGCACCAAAGAAAGAACCTATTATAAGAGCCAAAGGAAAGAAGAAAGTGGAGGAAGAAGTTGAAATTGCTCCGAGAGTAGTTTCTCAGAGATGTAGTATTTGGAAGGCATGATAATTGGGAAAGAGTGGGATTCCCACATACACAGTCTGCAAGGTGAGTGATTAAAACCACCACACCTCTGATAATAAGAAATAATTAGACGCGTTGTTTAGTACAAAGATAAAAAAGAGCATTGGCCGACAATATGCCGGTATATGATGACGTTGGGGAGAAACTTTTAAAACAAG
Source organism: Taxus wallichiana var. yunnanensis (assembly GCA_018340775.1). Taxonomy (NCBI): domain Eukaryota; kingdom Viridiplantae; phylum Streptophyta; class Pinopsida; order Cupressales; family Taxaceae; genus Taxus; species Taxus wallichiana. The sequence goes on from CM031234.1 coordinate 255,891,203, forward strand.
TAGGAGTGTACTAGTTGTATGAGCTCCCATACTTTGGCAAATACAAACCTCTTTACCAGTGGCTAATGAGAAGATTCCATGAGGAATTCTTCTATTTTTCTAGAAGAAGGATAAGGATTACAATAGCACTGATCTCAATGCTAATAGGGTTAAAGGGGACAGGGATGGACCTTGACAGTGACCTAACTGATAAGGAAGTAATCATGGAAACATAAAAGGAACTGAGGTATACAAAAGTTCTACGCAGAATGGACATTGATAAACTAAAGAAGTACCCAGTGGTATAAGCGGTTGTGCCCGGTGATCAAGTTGAATGATCAGAGAGATGGTCATAGGTGAATATAATGTGGCTCCATGTCACAAGGAATATGTCACATGGGGTAGTCTATAACATAGCAGGCTACATTGTGGATACCATCATCAAGGAAGTGTGCACCTGTGAAAGAATTAGTTTTTGTGTTATCTTGTTGTCACTATTATTTGTGGAGATTGGAGTGCCTAATGGGACAAAAGATAAGATTTGGGAATACCTCTTGGAGAATAAGTCCCTCGCAAAGAGGTTTGCGAAGTATTTATGCGAAGGGTCAATGAGTGGGCCATTCAAATAAAGAGTGGAGATATGGTATGAGAAAATCCACATAGCATTTAAAGAGGAGTGGCGCATTCCTAAGGAATTACCATCAGTGGTGGGAAAGGCAGTATAATTCATTGTGTACCAAAACTTCTACATCACGTGATTTTATATGAGGGATGGGACTTATAGCCCATGGTGTAAACTATTGTATGCCTTCATATCGTGCTACTTCAGTGCATCGGTGCAACATTTCATTGATGCGAGTTGACTGAATTTTAATGTGGATAAGGTAGATTGCGACTACCACACTTTAAGAAAAACATATATACATCTAGGCCGACAACATAGATTGAAAGGCTCATATCAGATGTTATAAGCATGAAGCCTATCATCTTGGCTGTTAGGGATAGTGGAGCTATGCTTGTATACCTTCAACTTAAGCCTAAGTTGGACGGTAACAGGTATGTAGAAAATGATTTCACACTTCCAAGGCCACCGAAAGGTAAGCATACGTGGAGAACGTGTCAGCCCCATAACTGTAGAAACCATAGTATTGGATGAAGAGGAAGAAGGGTGTGAAGATAGTGGTGGCTTGGTACATAGAGGCCAGAGCCAACCTATAGAAAAATGGAGACTGAGCACACAAGTACCCCACCACAGGAAAAAGAAGAAGAAGAGGACTTGGAGGTAGTCCAAGGAGAGCTCCATTTCAAGAGGGTGTTTAGTAGAACAAGAACACAAAGCACAAGAACTCCATAGTCAAGATTTAAGATCACCACAACTCTCTCCATAGAATGAGAAAGTTGAAGTTGAATGAGGAGGCAGAGGATTCTAAAGAGAGCATGCCTAGAACTCCTGTACCACCAGAGGATGTGGAAGAACCCAAGGATGAAGAAGAAGGAGTAAAGGAGGCAGGAAAAATAGAACAAGATATTGCTCAGGACATAGACGATCCAACTCCAAACCTTGGCACTCAAGTTCCTAAAGGGCTAAGATAAAAGAGGGAAAGTTGGTAGTATGATGCACCAATCATGGGTTATGATGAGGACATAGGTAAAAAAATTTCTCCCGATTCTAGAATATAGTGGTCCTCAAGGAATTATATGGATGGGAGTTGATGGACCTTGACATGACAACCACACGCACAAGGAAAAAATTGTTATGGTCCATGCAAACACACATGGATGAGCCTGATTTTGATGTATGTGAAGATTCATGTGTGTCAAGTAGAATAAGAAAGGCAATACAAAACTGATGCATAACTATCAAGCCCACTATTATGTCTGATGAACAAGTGAGTAATGCCTTGGTGAAGGTATCTACAGAGGTAGCACAATAGAATGTAGATAAGGTTACAACTATTAGAGTGCTAAGAGAAGATATCAAAGCTAAAGATGTAGAAATAGCACATTTGAAAGGAGAAAAGGACCTAGAGAAAAAGAAGAATGGGTTTCTCATCACCATGGAAGAGGAGATCGGTGATCATGTCCTACAAGAAAGACTCGCACTTGGAGTCCAAGGTACCAAAAAGTTCCCTTGGCTATGCATTATGTGCATACCTTAGTTGATTTGGTGCTTGAGGATGGACCCATTCATATGATAATGCCAAAGGACCCTGAGCAGGAAGTAGAGAGAGCAAGGGCTTCAATGGTTATAAAGATTTCATCTTATGAAGCATTACTCCAAACCTTGTAGGAGGAGATGAAGAAATCAAACTAGGCATTGAATATATGTGCAGCTCCAGAGGTAGTAATAAGAATCAGACCATGGTAGAAGACAATGAAGTCCTAGAGGCCATGAAGGATGAAACTTTGGGGGACATGGAGAGATTGACGCTAGTAAAACAAAAGTGCGAGGCCCTTGTAGTGGCCCAAGAGCCCCGTCAAGACAGGTAGGATGAAATTAGAAATCTTATAATGCAAAAGATAGATATTTTGGAAGGAAGGATGACTATAATGTCCAACATTGTTATAATATTATAGAATGAGAAGGTAGAGATTTTGTAAGAGGAGTTATATTCTATTGCATCAGATATTCTAGAAAATGTAGAAGTTGCGCTAAGTGATTGACAAACCTTAGAGGTTGAAATCAAAGAGGAATATCTGGAGTTAATTCTTCCAGTTGAAATAGAGGACATTGTAGGGTGAAAATTCATTCTTTGTACAAGTAATTATTTAATTTACATTCATTCCATTCCTTATACTTTATTCTTTAGATATCAAGAGGCAACCATTACCGGGGTGAAAATGCAATTTTGTTTGAGGTAATGTTTAGAAAACAAAGTATGAAACTTAGCAGAAGGCACACAGAAGGTTCACACATGGGAACAAGGTGCATTCAAAGGCACAAAAGGATAGGGAAGGAAACACATGTGAAAGACAAGGACAAATTCGAGACTTAGCCATTTTTAGGATTACAAGCTATTTTTGGAGATAGCGTGCGCAGAGAACAAAACAGATAAAGACTTGTGCAACACACAAGGGATATTTTTTGAAGAGTTTCTACAAAGAAATTTTCATGGTTTTGAGTTAATAATATAATGATTACTACCATTTAACCAGAAGTGATCTATTATTGGTGCACTTGCATGTGTGTCTATTATTGTAAAGGCACGTGGCTATTTTCAACATGCAACCTATTTTGGGAATTATGTAAGTGGTGAAGGGAAATTCGCCACCCATATAAATATATAGTGATCTGCGTAGTATAGGAGAAATAGATAGGAGCTATTATGAAGTTATGTTGTTATATCTGATGCACGCATAATTTTATGATGCTAAATTTTGTAAGAAGATTTTGTGTATTTACTATGTTTAATATAATGGAGTGTATTGACTAATTCAAGGTGTTAAACATGAATATAACTAGATCTTTCATGGTAGAATTCATATGGCTATTGCTTGAATCCATTACTCCTTAGACCTAGATCTGTAATATGCTCTGTAGAATGTTTATACCAATTATGGATCTGAATGCATTAACTCTTCATCATGTTCATATCCTGCACAAGCAACTATAGGGAGGGGCCTAGTACCTTTGCACGCTTCAGGTGAGCACTCAATCTAAGATGAGTGTTGTGCCAACACACCTAGGTTATTTCTAGTAAATTCTAGGCTACATCATTGGTTACCACCAATCCTCCTACCACGGGATCGGTATCCACCAGATTTTGAACCACAAGAACTTGTTTGTCACACCTGAACTTTCAACAATTTAGAATGTAATGAGTTAGGCATCAATAAATATTTTATGATCATCCTCTCTTTCTCCCCGATATATTAGCAAGATCAATGTCAAGGCTAAAGAGGAGATGCCTTGAAAGGAATACATTTTATTTTCCTCCCCTATGACAAATACCAATCTAATTCTAGACACTTGGAAGTATTTCACTACCAACGTGCCCTAGTCTAAATGTGATCGTTACAAACCCAATATAATACCATTGAAATATCCTACAAAACTCCCATTTATGACACTAGAGATAGTGAGGATAAAGAGGAAACACTCCCATATGTGTATCTCACCAATTTTCCACTCGGTCATCCCCTAGGTATTTAAAAACCCCATGATTATTCATCCCTTCATCCCTCTAAAATAACTTCATCCCCTATAACCACTCCGTCACCCGCATCAGCTTCTAATCCCACATTAGTATTTGATGATGGTCCTCACACTGCTAGCATGACCATTGTGTATCATGTACCCAAAGAGGTCACGTTGGATGCTAGGGTGTTTAATTTCACATAAACTAGTTCTAGAAAATATTGAGACAAAAATGATATGTAGGCCTAGAAATCAAGGTAGAATATCATGGTCCTCTCCCTACATTAGATAATGATGAAGCTATCCTATAAATATTATATGCATGTGAGGATAGGCTTCCTTGAAACCATAACTTGGGAATTTCCTAAAAACACCCATGCACTTTGATGAGTGTGTCACTACTATCAATCTTTGTCAGGACGAAGTGGCCAAATTATCTGAGGCTCCATATCACTTCCAAGAAAAAAATACTATGTTCATCAAATATACTATTGGTGTGCAATTAGATGATGACCCCTCATATATAGTCATGCTCGGAGATTGTTTTCCCCTTCTACAAAAGTATCACATCTAAATTTTAAGGAAACATAAGGACGCTTTCACATGGGAATATGCCAACATTCTTGGCATCAATCCTAAAAAATTTTCCCATAATATTATCACCTATCCCTAAGTTTTTCATGTGCAATATAAGATAAGGAAATTTCCTCCTAAGATCAATGATATTTTCCATAAGTAAATCATTAAGCTATTATATGTCGAATTCATCCGCAGTGGACTATTTCAAATGGGTTTCTAACATCATCCTACTTAGGAAGAAAGATACTTTCACCATTCAAATTTTCATTGATTTCAGAAAATTTAACAACTCATTTTTCCTAAGGATAACTTTACTTTACCCTCCATCAATGCCATCATCTATTCTATGGAGGGGTACAAGATGTTCTCTCTTATGAATAGATTCTCAAGGTACAACCAGATTCAAATTTTCCCCTGAAGATCAACATAAGACCACTTTCATGACAGAATGGGGTACTTATTGCTATGTCAAAATTCCCTTTAGAATCAAGAATGTTGGCATGACATATCAGTGTGCCATGGATCACATATTTCATGACCTCATACACAAAATTTTCAAAGTTTAATTGGATGATATTCTCATCAAATATTGATGCAAAAATGATCATTCTCATGATTTAGACATTTCCCTAGGATGTCTTTGCAAATAAAATTTTCGTCTTAATTCCGAAGAATGCATATTTGTGGTGACTCAAGGCAAGCTTTTAGGATTCTAAATCTCTAAGCATGGTATTGATGTGGATCCTACAAAGATAAAGGCTATCCTTGACATGGCACAACCTAGTTTTATAGCCAACATCTAAACCTTTCTTAGTAAGCTTGGGGAAATTCGATGACTTGTGTCTGAGTTTACTTATCACATACAAGCCATAAACAACCTACTATGAAATTCCTATAAGATTGAATGGACTAAGAAGTTTCAGAAAGATTTTGATAATATGAAACAATATTTTTCCTCATTATAAACACTACAACCTCCTTCTCCTGATCAACCTTCGATGTTATATACCTCTTCCACTCTGGTGTCTATTGGGGCAATGCTAGCTCAAGAAGATGAAAAATTAAAGGATCATATCATTTACTATATTATTCAAACCCTATTAGATTATGAGATTCTATATGCTTCCATCAAATGGGCATGTCTCATTTTTAACTATGTTGCTACAAAACTATGCCATTATATACTTTATCAAACTAATTATGTCATCATTTGCATAGATCCTTCATGATAATTCTTCTCAAATTTCTTCCTTCAAATAGATCAAATTAGGAAGTGGATCACTCTTCTTATGGATTTTAACCTCCACATCATCACCTAGTGAGTAGTAAAAGGCCAAATTATTGCCGACCAATTGGTCGTTGCTCTCATACCTTCGCCTCAACTCATTCATGATACATTACCTAAAAATAAATCATCCTCATTGAGGGCATTGATAGTGTTATATCTATCAAATACTACTTATTATTTAGCTTCATGGTTGGTCTTAAGGCATAGTCCTCCAAATCTAATAATGAAGTGCCTCCCTTCCTAAACCTAAACCAAACACCAAGATCATTGGATAAGAAACTACCATTTATTTACACGAGAATACAAGGTTGTTGCACTTTGATGGGGTAAAATGTCTTCAAGGAGATGGTGCAGATTATGTGCTCTATGATCCTTCTAACCAAATTTCCCCCTTTCCTATCGACTATAATTCCTAGTTATTGTTATCACCAAATTACAACACCCTCTAAATTCCTACAAGTGAGTTGTTTGGGTAATCAGTGTAATTTGCTAATATGGTATTTTCTTAAGGTGTGGGACCTTGCAATTGAAACAAACCTCAAGAGAAGGCTGATTCCTCTACCTATTCCTAATGCTAAAATTACACCTTGAAAGGGAAATGAAAATATTCTAACACTAACCTAGACTTCTAAGGGACCAGAGACGAGAGAGATGCATAAAATGAAAATCATAAAATAAGGGAGGAGATAACACCAAGAAAAAGGGGGGTGGAGATATTCTTAAGTGAGTGAAAATAGGGAGCAAATAGAGTGGGAGAGGGCAGACAAAGGTGCCACAATTTGAAACAACATTTACATTTCCGTCTTCATGGGGTACAACAAGTTTAGGACTTGAAAAGAGACAAAAATATGCACAAGATACATGTAAATATAATGGGAGGAAAGAAATACAATATAGCTCAAGTTAGGGAAATAAAATCCACAAAACACCAATTATATTGCTTAAAATGTTACACAATCCATCACATTATAGGAAAAAGGAAAGAATCCTTTACAAAATTCTGAAATTTGAGGCATGCAACTCACAACAGCTCTGGATCAATTTTCACAGAGTTCTGTACATTACAAAATCACTCCTCCCAAAATGAGGTGAATTTTACAATATATAGAAGAAGGTCTTCAAAATTTGGTACTTTCCTCTCATGAGCATTCATGGGCACCATACCTCATTAAAATGGTTGTTGGGATGGCATTCACCCACCTACCTTCACCTAATCTAAGACATGTCTAACCCATGAACCATCTTACCTGTGATCCATGAGCCTCAATGTGTTGTAAAACCAGACAACCGAGCTACCGGTGGCCCACCCAACCTATGTCGTGAGCCTCAACAAAGTGAGCCATATGACCAAACAACCATCTCACCTATGATTCTTCAAACCCCTAGGCCTTCCAACCCCCAAGATGTCTAACCCCTAGGTTATCCAACCCCTAGGTCATCCAACCTCTATAAACTCTTCCTTGAACTCGGACAACTCGATGATGATCCCGACCACCAACTCGATCATTCACCGTGGCTCATGAGTTAAGACCAACTTGGCCGACCCAAAATATGGGCTACCTTGAATATTTCAAATCATTTCTTTTCACCCATCAACCACCAACGTTATGACTGTTAAGTTGTCCATTTTCTAGGGGTACAAAAAATGGATAACATTTACCAAGAAAATGGCTAAATATGAAGCTCTTATCCTTGGCATGCAAGCTTCCTCGCTAAGAATATAGCTTATCTCTATACCATAAGTGATTCTCAATTAGTGTGTTGATAGGTTAGCAACACATATTAATGTCGTAGTGAAAACCTTAAAGCTTACTACAATCTTGTTCAAGAGCTAAATCCACACTTCACATCATTTACCATTGAATCAATCCCTCATGAGCATAATACTTTGGTTGATTCCTTTTTCACAACTACCACACAATTTCCACCACATTCTAATTATCATGATATTCTTCTAATACAAATTCACCAAGTTACATCACATCATGAAAGTGTTCGGGATGTCTACTAGATTGAATCGGACATCCCTGCCACTGATCCTTAGTATGCAAACATTCATCAATTCATTCAACATCAAACCTACCCAGAGGGCACAAACTCATGAGCACAATTGTACATATGCAAAAATACTCTTAGGTATGTGCTCAAGGACAACATCTTATACTACCAAGACTTCAAAAGTACCCTAATCGATACATTAAAAAGGATGAGGTTTCCCTTGTCTCAAAAGAAGTACACGGGGTCAATTATGGTGACCATTGTAGCGGTCATGCTACTTCCCAAAATTTCTTATGTATGGGTTCTTGTTGGCCTACCTTATAATCGACACTCATACTTTTACTAAGAAATTTAAAACCTTGCCAATTCCATGACGATTTGATTCACTCGCCCTCCGGTTGAGTTCTAATCCATTTCCGCTCCCCTGGACCTTTAGTATATGGAGAATGTATTACATCAAAAATCTCTCTTGATCTCAAGATGGTCATGTCTTCATCATTACTACCATAAAATATTTCACCAAGTGGGTTAAAGGCATGCCCCTCACCAACATGTTCAGACTTACCATCACCAAATTCATGATCAACCAAATCATTTGTCACTTTGGAATTACCCATATCATCATATTAGAAAATGGTGGGAGTTTCAAATGCAAATAAATGAGTAAAAATTTTCTAATTTTAAGATTAAGAATTGATTCTTAACACCCTACCATCCCTAATGTAATGGCTAAGCTGAATCCACAAATAAAATCACTAATAATATCCTTCAAAATAAAATTCATGAATCTCGTAAATGCAGATGACATATAAAACTATATGCTACACTATGGGCATATTGCACCAATTTTTGCATGACCACCGGGAAACACCTTTCTCACTTACCTATGGAACCAAATATGTCCTTCCACTGAGGTGTAACTTCCCTTTCTTTTTGTTTCCCTCTATAGCATAATTCGGATGAAGAAATTCATGAGGCACTCTTTCATGTATTTAACATCCTTGAAGAATAACGCGATCATTCTTATGTAATCGTAATAAAAAATAGCATGGATATGCAACACAACAAACTTGTTTGTCTGCATACTTTGATGTTGGTGACCTTGTCATCAAATTTGACTACACCCATGAAAAATAAGGAAAGTATGATCATAAATGGTGGGGTCCCTACCTCATCAAAGATGTTATCAACCCCAATACATATCACCTTCAATCCAATGAAGGCTATGTCTTTAGAGAACCAAAAATGCCCTATTTCTTAAGAATTTTCATGATTAAAGTATTATGAGAGTTTCGATACTCATTTATCTTCTCTTTCTTCTCATTTTTAAATTTACTACTTCATCAACCTTAGTTTTCTCTTTTACGATTACAATTAAGATCTTGGTCTCATTTCACCTTGGCCTTTCCTAGTGAAACGTCATGGTCATTGCATCCTCGCTTAGGCTCGAGTCTTACATTGATATATTTGATTATTTTATTCTTATAACATCTACCATGTTGGGCCCCTGAAATATTGACTAAGTATGAAGGTGTGTGGACAGGCGGGACCCCGATTACAAGATGGCGTGTAAGGCAAAATCACACAAAAGAAAAGGCTCAAGGAAGAATATAGCGCATGCGGCATGTGAAAGGAGATTCAGGACTTAGCCGATTCAAGAAACAAAGGTAGAACACGTGAAAAGCATGATTTTTTGTGCACGGATAACATGCCAGCTTGGTAACAAGTGGCCCAAGAAAGAGCATGCCATCAAAGGAATCTTCTAGAAGACCATCATGAGATGGAGTGGAGAGCTCAGGCATGAGAAAAATTCTCGTGAAAGAACCACATTTGACACTTGGTGACAGATCTGAGGGTGTGGCAAGGCGAGTTGGCAGCACGGGAAGGTGATAAATACAAGTGCCTATGGACCAAGAAAAGAGAGAGAGACCTAAGAGGAAAAGATAGGAGAGATACACACAGAGAGAGTTAACATGGGTAAAACTCTACAAGATTACTACGAGTGGGGCTATGATGCAGAAATGAATGTATTGAGCTTAGCATTGTAATTTCTTTTTTGTTTTTGCATAGTTGTCTAAGCCTAGTGATGTGCATGACTGTAGTCCGCCGCTATGGCTCTTTGTAATGAAACGATGAATACAATGAAGTTACCTATTGCAATTAGATATGAATATCAGTGGGTTCCATGTATATTTCATTTATAGAAGTTCTCTTTCCTTTCATGCTATGAATGAATGGTTGTAGCTTTCTTTTTGTTATATTATATGTTATGGAGTCTTTTAGAACACACAGTCTGAAGAAGCTACAAGGATCTGGAGGCCGTCCTGAGCCCTGTAATCCTTGTATGTCTAAACTTCCTTCCTGAATACTCCTATACTAATCATTGATGAATGTTTCCCACCAAAAATCACATAAAAGAGAGACTCGGCACCCGCGCGTGCCTCGGTGAGTGCTCAACTTCTACTGGGTGATAGGCCGACGCGCATGGGATTCCTTCCTCTCATAGTGGGAGTAAAATTGACTACATACCATATGGTTTTTTACGCTTTCCAATGTTGTTATCCACCCTTTGGGCTAACCATCCACAATATATTTATGTGTACCTTCACGTTTTATTTTAGTACCTCTTTGTAGCTTTTACCTTGTGATTTTTTGTGCTTTTCAACATTGTTACCCACTACTTGACTTTGATACCTTTTTTGACCCTTATCTCCAAATTCCAAATCTACAACATCCATCTCATGGGCCCCTCGCTAGTTGATTTATGTATTATTTTACTGATGATACTCTAGTGTTTCCCTTTGATTTTTCTTCCCTAGGGTTATAACAACATGGATTACACTCATACATAGTATGATGACCGACACTATCGTGTATGCATTGGCAAGTATATTTCATTTTAGTTATTCCATTATTTACCTTCAACATGTAATTTCAATTTTGGCGTTATGTATCATTATTTCTTTTGACTACCCCATGTTTCACTATTGCAACATGTGGTAATCAATGGCTAGAAAATATGTATACACTTAATTTTTTTATGATTGTTATTTTCATACCTGTTACTAAAAATTCTCTTTCCAAGTTAGAGGTCATTAATGCATCTATCTCTAGAAAGATTTCCTTAAGGGGATCTTTCCGGGATAGGGTTATGGTTATTCACGTAACCATTGGATTAGGGTGTATACATGAGAGAGAACAACTTTTTTCCCATTTATGAGTTTCATTTTCTCATATTCCTCTTATTTTGTTTCACATTCTTCTAACATTTTGCTTTCTAATGACCCCTCTTCTTTCATTTTGCATCATTATTATTCTTCATGACTCTTTGCACATCTCCCCTTTCTTTTTCCTCCCTTTCCAATGCCTTTTCTTGTAGGTAATTGTGTCGGTGAAAAGTTAAAATCCCCGCCAATGCCTTTGCCCATGGGTGATGGTGTTGGTATAAATACCTCAACTCTAATTTACACATTATAACAATCACATAATTGTATAAAGGAACTCATCATTACCTTTGTTCTCTTGCACAAAATTACACCTACTCACTTAGCTTCTCGATTTCTTACATCTTAACTCTTGGCTTGGATATTCTTCTTGCTTGGATTGGTTCTCTTACACTTTTAGGTCATCTATAGTGATCTCGAACTGGATTTTTTCCCTTCTCCACCTAAAAGTTGTTCTCTCTATGTATATGGTCCTTTGGGAGAAATATGCATCACCGACCACCCCCAATAGGTAAGTTCTCTAACTCACTTTTTCATTTTATATAGAATAGTTCCTACATTTGATACATGCTCTATGTTAGCTTAGTATTTTATGGACATGTCAGTTAGCATATTGCATTTTAGTTCTTTACTTCACATTACATGTTTTCCTTGGGTTCACAAAATATTTTCATGCTTATGTTATCACCAAATCATAACACCCTATGGTTTGCACAAGTGTGTTTTATTGAGCTCACAGTGTGATTGGATAACATGGGTACTATCTCCAAGTTGTGGGACTTGTTGCTTGAGATAGACCTCTAGAGAAAGCTTGTTCATACTCCTAAAATACCTGCCACAATCTACTCTAATGTAGGAAAAACTATATTTCCTAATCTAACTTTCCAAGGGACCAAGGAGAGAGAGTATATGGAAATAGAGCCTACACTAAAGTGGTGATACACCATAAAAAGAGAGTGTAAGAATAGTCTTCTAATGCGTGAAAATTAGAAACAAAGTGCATACTAGAAGGGGTGATAACAATTATCCACAATCTAGAAAATACATTCACAACAATATTCCATACATGCACAATGATAATGAATCCCTACAAGAGTATAAGGTAGACACAATATATTTGTAATAAGTTTGAAAGGGAAAGAAGAATGCAAACAAACACAACAGGGGAAGAAGTATCCACAAACTTGTATCTATTGCTTCATTGATATGCACAATCCAATCTATTATAGAATAAGGGCTTGGATCACCATGTAAGGAGTCCACTACAAGGGACTATAGCACATTGTCTTCGTAAATAAAATTTGACAGAGTTTTTCTACTCAAAAACTATCTCTCCTAACAATGAGCCTAGAACTCCAATTTATAAAAATCTTAGAGAAGAGAGAAAGAGGGGGAAAAATTCCGAAATATGTCCTTCAACCACTTACAAGAGGCCATAAATGAAGTGAAATTATGTTCTATTTCTTGCAAAAGGCTCCCCATACTGTCCCATAACTTGCAGCAAAGTGAAATATGTCATCCCATGCTTCATTAATGCATCCCACTACCAAATAAAACATTGTTCGAACCTGGCCATGTTTTCTACAAAATCACCATATATTTCTCATCAAATTATGAATTTATTGATTTTTTTACATTTGTCTTGGGAACACAATTCCAACGGTACCAATTTTGTGCATTTTTGTTGAGAAACACAAAAGTTATGGCCTTCTGAGTGTGGGCAACTATTTTGGGTCTACGGACATTTATGTCATTTAATGGGAATGAGCATTTAATTGATTGGAGCTGAATATGTTTCCTTTATTTTAATAAATATAACCTCATAAAAATTAATAAATCCATTTCTTTGGCATAGAGGACACTGCGCTTGTTCCAAAAAGTCAAATTTTGTGAAAATCAGAGCTCAAGGTCAAAAGTTATGGCCATTTGAAGTTTGGGGTATGATTTGAACTGTCTTCCTTTGCATGTGGCTATTTAGGCTATTTCTGATATTTGTGTCTCAGATGTCCCACCATTGACTGGGATGTTAGGGCCATTGACCTCTACTCCATCTGTAATGCTTGGATCCTTTGTATTGCAAGAATTGCAGGTTTTGCGTCCCGCCCGTAGCCGTGTCCCGACAAAATTTCTCCGCTCCACCCACAATGAACTAACTTACGGAGATTGTGGGTTTTCATGTCCCACACGTACCAATGTCCCAAATGTCTTGACCAAATTTCTCTGCTCCACCTATAATGAACTGACTTGCAGAAATTGTGGGTTTTGTGTCCCTGCACATACCAACGTCCCAACCGTCCCGCGGACCACCTGGGACAAAACCTTCCACATTTTCCGATTCCTTTGTTGTGCAATAATTTCATATTTTTCTGTCCCAACTTTCCCGCTATCCCACAGACTGCTTGGGACAAAATTTTCCAATTTTTGCGCAATACACTGACTCATTATTTTGGCAATTTCATCTTTTCAAGGCTTGACTGTCTCGGTTGAACTTGTCCGGCCTAGGAAAAAAACTTCCACATTTTCCACAATACACTAAAAGAAGCCATTTTTTCAAAAAAAATCAAATTTTTCTAACTTTTTAGATTTTTCCTTGGATAGGGAAGTTAGAAAAGATCCAAAGGGAACCCCCAAAACCTGATTTTTGGCCTTTCACCATTCTACTTGCTCAAGCCTAAAGAAATTATGCAAGTTATCTGAATTTACCTCGAGGGGTGAGTTCAAGATAACAACTTATTTTTATCATTATCCTCCATAGTGACAATAATTTCATAGGATTCCTTCGTCTTCTTCAACTTAAGGCCTTGGAAAATTTAGTTTTTCCTAGTGTAATGGTCACTTCTCTTGGGGTATGCTATCGTAGCGGTCCCTGTACTCCCCTTTAATTCTATCTATTTATGTGTTGGTCTTCGTGTGTGTTTTACTCGTTGCCTCGAATAGCCTATTTGAATGGATGATAAGAGTACATGGTGTCTAGATGTAGTTTTTTCCTATTATACAAGATGGGTTGAGCTCCAACCGAGTTGTAGGAGTTAGAAAATGAGTTTCTCTACAACATAAGCGGGCCGATCCCCTGTAAACACCATGAGCTAAAAACTCGAACCATTCAAAATTGATCTCGTCAACATTGGATCAAGCCAATGTGTTTCACATCGAGCAAGGAGGAGTCACCCCTGCATTGATTCCTAAACTAGGTTTCTTAATGGGAAATTTTGGATTAGAAAAGGAAAAATAAATTCCCACTAGGGATTTTTTCCTCTAAATTTAGAGATGTTTTCATCTACATATAAATCTAGTTCTACCACTAGTTTAGTGAAATCATTTAGTCTGTAGATATAAAATATCTCTACATAGTTGGGTGAGCTCCTTACCGAGTTGTGCATTTTCATTAGATGAGTTGTGTCTATTTAATCAAGAAAACGTTACAAGGTTATATTGCAAAGTAGATCCCACATCTAGGAAAGATGTGTATAGATTAAACCACATATTGAGCTAAGCTCATAAAGGGTAGAGTCACATTACATAAGGCAAGTTACATTACAGTGTCAAGCCACATGTTAGCTTGTCGATCCACCTCCAAACCTCATAGCCAATCTACATTACCCTCTCTACAAACAATATGATCTTGTGACCACCGAGATAAGAATATACTCGGTAATATCATGTTGAATACCCTCATGGTGAGATGTGTACACATCAGCATCTCCATTGGCCCCTAGCTTGTGACTTGTGGAAAAACACACCGAGGTGAAGCAATACAATAACAAACAAACAAAATTTAAAAATACATTTTAAAGATAAGAGAAGAGGAGATAATATCAAGGCTAATCCTAGTGTATTCCACGAGTTGGAAGATCATCGGGTAAGTACTATTATTTTAAAAATTATTTATTTTTTCATAAATTTTAAATAGAACATTGGTCACTTAGTGTCTTAAGCACATCATGCACTCTTGTGGCTAGTTTAACTTTTAGCAAGACACTTGTAATCAAGAGGGTAAGGGTTTGAAACACCCTCCCACTCATTTTTAGTAGGTCCGCTCACTTTTTTAAAAATTCCAAATATAGCCCCTTTTTAAATTTGATAGTTGTAACTATAACCCTCACTACATTTAGTGGAGAAAACACTATTGGGGGAAACAACAAAAATTCTCCTTTTTGCTCCAAAAATTGATTTTGAGAAACTTTTACAAAAGGGAGGTTCCCAAAAGGGTTGTTTTTAGCTATTTTTGTGGTTTTCACATTTTGAGCTTCGGAAGCCACTAGGGCCCCAAAACAAAAAATTGCATGTAATCCCATTTTATCCATAAAAGTGGCTATAATCAAATATTTTAAGTGTATTATTGAACTATATTGTTATAATGTACCTTCTAGTTGGGAAAGTATAACCAACCACAATGGAAAACAATGCTCCCAAGTTATTTTTACCTAACTCGCAGCTGCTCCATGATGATAAGTATGTCATGTGGAAGACCAAAATTCAAACTTAAATAAGGTTTGAATAAATTTTTCCAATTGTAAATGTTTCGCAACTAGATCACCGGATAATGTTACAAAGAATGTTAGTTTGATAAGGCTAATCAAAAGGAATAATTGATCATCTTTTTCGCAAAGTTGTCTAATGATGTACAACCCCACATTCAAGATGAAAAAACAACCAAAGAATTATGGGAAAATTTGAGTAGAGTATACTAGGCAAAAAACAATAACATGATCTGAATTTGTGCAGAGTCAATCGTGCATACACTAAAACTCAAGCCAAATGATAAATTTAAGGCTTTTTTGCATAGAGTTGGAACATTGAGGGCTTCACTTCTAGCCCTGGGAGAGGAGATATCAAATATTGCTCTCATGTCAATTATTTTGAGATCATTTCCTCCCTCATATAGAATTTATTTTATGACAATCAACTTGTCGATCGGACCATTAGTTTTGAGATGTTGGTGAATTTACTACAATAAAGAATATCCACTATACAACAAAGATGATGATGAAGAGAAGGCAATATATTCTCATCAGAAAGGGAAGAACAAATCACACTCTTCCCAAAAGTCCCAAAAATAGAATTAAAAATGGACAATAAAAGAAGAAATGTCCTATTTGCAAAAGAGGACATGGGTTGAAATACTTTTGGTACAAGAAAGGGTTGTCAAGCAATTTCATACCTCAAAATCAACAATCACAACAAGGATAATCATATTACAAGTAAGCACAAAATAATGGGAACTCGGAGAAAGAAAATCCATCAACAAGGCAATGTAGTTGAGAAATAATACCATTCAGAGGATGAGGAATTCTTGTACACTTCCCATTCTAGTGAAGTAACCACCTCATCTAGTGTTATCTGGTATGTTGATTCGAGAGCCACTCAAAACATGAATAGACATGAGACTGGTTCTCCACAATGTGAGAAACACCCATAAAAAATATTGTTTCATTGGGGGATGACTCTTCCTACACAATCTAAGGTACTAGGAATGTTTCTCTACCTCTTGGTTAGTAAAATTGTAGGTTATCAGATGTCTTGTATGTCTTGGTTTAGAAAATAACATGTTATCAGTCATTCAACTTCTAAATCATAATCAAGATTGATATTTATTATCATTTGAGTAATAAAGTATGTTTGATTTGATATAAATCCAAAATCTCTAAAATTATTGCATGAGCTTCCAATGTGGGATGGATGTTCCAACTTGATTTTGTCCACATAGATGATTGGGAATTATTGGCTAAGAATACTTCTTCCACATAATTGTGGAATCGAGACTTAGTCACATCGGTTATGTATATCTCAAAGCAAACTTTTCCAAGTACAATATAGTGAGAATTTTCCATCTCTCAAAAAGGATACATACAAGTATTACGAGTGTCTTGTAGGAAAACAACACGAGTCTCAATTGAGAAGAGTACATATCAAGCTCCAAGTGAGATTGATTTGGTGCACACCAATATTTACAAATTCAATGCAACCTATTCATTTATATTTTAGTATTTCATGATTTTTATTATTATTCAAGAAAATGTGCATTTTTATCTTTGTAATAAAAGTGAATATTTTGAGAAATTCAAGAAGTTCAAAGTGGTTTTTGAGAACAATACTAGTCACAAAATTAAATATCTCCATTTAGATCAAGGGGGAATCACCGTAATGAGTTCAAATCCTATTTGAAATCTATCATATAGGTGTAACCATATAGATTGATGGCATAATCATTGGAAAAATAAAAGTAATATGGGATCATCTATGCAAGGGTGTATGCATAGGGGTTGATGGAATTCACTTGAACCGAGGAATTAAGGATAAGGCTTGTTCATGAGGTTTTTGTCACAAAGAAGGATTTCCCTGGGATGAGGAAGGGTAAGTATTGGAAATTCTAGGCACTCAAGGGGGTTAATCAGTCCTTATTAAAAACTTGAAAGATAATTCAGTCCTTATTAAAAATGTTTTCGGGAAAGATAATTCAATTTACTTAAATTTGTTATAATTAAACCAGAAAGATCATCATTCACAAACTCCTTAACAAGAGAACACAAATTGAGAGACAAAATTTAATGTGAGAACCAATTCAAGGGAGAAAAAACCATCAAAACCAAAGAAATAATTTGTAAAATAATGTCCTATAAGTGTTACAATGATCTGATTAGAAGCAAAAGAAGATCCACTCAACTTGGAAAATCAACTCTAACACTTTATTCAAGCATTAATTGGTTTTAGAAAACTTCTACTTATATGGAATCTTCAACTCCCAATACTGAAACGATCAAGCCCATTTCACCGATGGCTAACCGTTCTTCGAGTAGGAAGCTTAAGGAAAAAGTAGGCTATTTTTAGTAAAAAGCCCACCTTCCTCAACTTTTCTCCCAGAGATCTGGGAGTCAAGTGGCTAAACATCCTTTGGGTTAAGGAGGCATTAGTTATGGATGTGAGTCTTATACATGGTTTTTATCAATCTTAATTGGTTGTCAAAGTGAGGTGGCGGGTAAGGTGATGTGGGTTATGACCACTAAATCAACTCACAAACACGATATCTTAATCAATTGACCACTAAAACCAAAGAAATAATTAACAATGATCTCTTTTTGAAGATCCACTAACTTGGAAAATCAACTCTAACACTTTATTGCATTAATTGACCTTTAACAAACTTCTACTTATATGGAATCTTCAACTCCCAATACTACAATCAAGCTTCAACTTTCTTCCGTAAGCTTCCAATTATAAGGAAGCTTCAACTCCCTGAGTGCTAAACATACACTTAGTCTTATACATGGTTTTTATCAATCTTAATTGGTTGTCTCACACCAGGTTATGACCACTAAATCAACTCTTATATCTTCTCAATTGACCATACCGATTAACTTCTCTTCTCATAACCTAATCAACATAGTACTATCATAAAATCACCTTCCACACACATCCTCATATCATACTTCACTCCTTGAATAACCCTTTTAAGCATCCACTTTTCATTTTTTAAAGTTTTTGTAACATTCAAATCATGAGGACATTTTTTCTCACCTTAATCAACCTATTTTCATAACCTTAACCTTCTTTAAAAACGAACACCAACCTTCATTCTAATACATCATCCTTCCTTTCTCAACTAACTCTCACATATGACTATAATATCTATCTTCATCAATTATCCACTCTCTATTTCTTTAACAACATACTTCTTACACAAATATGAGTTTATAATCTCAAGGGATACAATCACAAAATGTCTCTTTCACTTCATCCTCAAATGAATCTTCACCTAAATTCCCTTAAAACTCGTACAAAGAGATGGATTGTCTTCACAAAAATTATGTATAGGTGTCATTATAACATCTGATAAGGTTTAGTTACAACCTCGTAACATGAAGTATCTTTCAATATTATCTAAATCAAAATGATGAGAAAAGGATACTTCTAAACTTCCGACATTCTACCTCTAACTGATAAAATTCCTTTTTAGGAATTTAGACTTATAACGGTTCTTCAAACTTTTTCTTATTCTCCAACAACTAACCTTTATCTTGTAGCACTAACATGTATATCTGACATGAAGGAACATTATTAGGACCTCTAACATGCTCTATACTCTCTTTATAACCTTCATCCCTCACCACTTTTCCTTTTAAACTATTTGGATCACTCATTGTGAGATCTAGGTGCTAAAACAATCTTGAATTTGCATAGTAAAATTAATTGAGAAGTTAAATATTTCAATTAATTCAAACCCATTGATTCTATAGGGGCATCTGTACTAGTAATGGGATCTTTGAGTCCATCACATCAAACCTTGAAGAATTATTTTCAAGAATTCAACCTTCTTGCATGCACACCAAGTGCACACGGCTATGAAGAGTTTTAAATAACAATCATGGATGGCTTGATTTTTATAGAGAAAAATTTATGATATATTTTTATATTTTTAACATGAGGTGAGTATTCTCAAAGACAACTTTAACTCAATGAGAGGGGAAAACATCCTCATTGACTTAATGAAACATGTATTGGAGTAGGGAATCACAATTTTGTAAGTACGCATTTACATCTTCACGGTTTGAGAAAACCACACACACTTTATGAGTTTATCATGGCATCAAATACATCATTCAAATATGGTTAAATATGTTTTTCATCTCCCCAAGATTGACTCTTGCTTCACTCCATAGAAAATGGCTCAAACTTTCATGATTTTCAAATCATAGTTAGGAAGGGTTATGAGAAACCAAATCTAGTATTCAAGAATGAGTAGGTATACTTATGAGAACCTCTTTCCATGGAATCTAAATTAATTTGATGAGAATATTCTATCCTATTTCCAATTACAATATCAAGTGCAATCACCAACTCAAAAATATGGTCATGAGAATCAAAAATTTCTTGGACTGTGTGTACTAGTTCTTAAGACACCAAAGGACATTATTTACTTGGAGGATCCTTAATAACGAGAATTCATACACATGATAAACCAATGCCACCAATACCTCAAATGGGATCTCTACACCATATCCAACTACTTGTGAGCATGGGTTATGAAGAGAAATCCATAAGTGCAACTCATATTCTTAGCCTTCTTAGCTAAGAAAATAGGATAGTTGAAAGCCAAAGATATTAGGACTTCAAACCACTTCACCAAAGAAAATATGAGCTCCAACATGTCACCGTAGAATTTTAGCATATGATCATATCCATTTCTTACCTCAACATCAAGCTTATACACAAAATCCTTCTTCAAAAACCATAACTAGTTTAGCTTGAGTTTCCTTTTAGCGGTAGGATATAGAGTTTGAAAAGAATCACACCAAAAGTTCAAAGAACTTTCCTGCAAAATTTTGTGAGCATGAAGGACATTCCTCAAAAAAACTTCCACAACCATGACTTCATCTTGAAACCTTTTAAATAGTGCTATGTAGCTAAAATATTGCAAAACAAAGTCAAACATGTATTGTTATGTGACTAAATCCCTTGAGCTTTATAAGCATTAAAGACTTTTGGAAAGTTAAAGAAAATTTTGAATTAAGATTAATTGTAACAAAGATATTGTAATAAAGATATTGGATTAATGTTGGAATGAATATCCTGAGCATTTGATTAAAGATGCTTAATTTGATTTATGAAAAGGTGTGGAAACCATTGTGTTGGTTCATAACCACCTGTGATGTATTATAAAAGAGATGTAAATGTAAAACATAGAACATGAAAACATGAACAAATGAATATAGGAATGAGAGAAAAGGAATTGTATTTGTGATTCTGAGAAAGAGAAAAATTGTGAAAAGATTCTTAAGGACTTTGTGAATTTAGTCTGTGGAAGTAATTCCAAGGTTGACTAGGTTACAGACAAGTGGTGGGAAAAAGAGAGGGGCACTAGAAGTGTCCTAACCGGGGTACAAAGTACAACCTCAAATGGTTCTTGGCCAGGGCAAGGTGAATATACATGGGGTGTATAGTATTTTCCTCTCATAATCGACCATATTCTAGTATCTTTTAACCTATGGATGTGTTGGAATTTTGTATTAAGAATTCCATATTTGTTTTTTTCTATTGGAATTTTGTATTAGAATTCTTGATCCTTGTTCTCTCTCGGCATTAGAATTTTGTATCCATTGAATTAGATAAGTTCTCTCTATAACTATGTAAATTATGTTAAAAAGCTAATAGAAAGAAGTTAATTCTTTTGTTTATTCTAATAAATGAGAAAATGAATGTATTCAGTATATTTTTCTATGCATATCTTGAATTACGTGCTTATGTTACCAAAAATGGTGAATTATAGGAAATAAATTAATAAAATACATAATTTGGATATGTAGGTCTGTTAATTAAAAGATTTTGTATGATTTAATGTAGAATAAGTTTGTAATTATGCTTTTGATCATAATTAAAGAACAATCTTGTAAATTTAATGGTGTTTCGAGCTAAATTATTTGTTTTTGTATTTCACATGTGTATCTTGTGTTTTTCCATCTTTTCACATGATGTATTTCTGTTTGTATGATTCAAACCCAAAAATTCCCATAAATACTATTAATTATGTGCAATATACAATATTTCAAAGTTCGAGCTAATTAAAATGCTCCATGTGTAAATTTGTTGTGTCATATTTTGCTATATTATTTTTGGCTTTTTGCAAAGCTTAGCCAATTAGATAAATTTGTGTGTTAACTACTTGTCAAACTTAATGACTATTGCAAATATTATAGCCAATGAGAAAGCTCCATCTAAATTTTCAATGTTAGACCTTTGTCGAGTATTTTCTCAACGTTGTGAAGTGAGAACCAATGATAGTACTCAAGTTCTTCGCAAATCGGACTTTAGTAACTAGTATTATATCAAATTTGAAACCCAAACCAATAAGATTAAGCCATCGATTTTGTAGTTTCATACTTTTTTAAAGTTATTCAGAATGCAAGACAATAGAATTTTTCCATGTTTTCTTTCACATATTTTTTTATTTGTAGGTACCTTGTTAGTGTGTGAAAAGTGAGCCTTTAAGATTACTCCACGTATGTACCGGTTTAGCGAGTTGTTTTGATATTAATTGTCTTCAGTCTTGTATGTTACACTCCAAAGTGTGAATGAATAGAAAATATCCACATATAGACATACTTCACGGTGAGAAACCATTCATAATCATTTACTAGGTTACGTGAAATGTAAGCTAGTGAAAAGATTCGACGTGTCTTCTTTCGTAGTGTCAGAATTTATATTTCATGTACTATTGAAATATAGCCACCTATATTTTTCTTTGTCTTCACAAACCATCCGGGAACTGAAACTAATTGGTATTTGGTTTGTTTCACAAGCTTCGAAGTCTCGTAAGTTAATTTTAATCGTGTTTAAAATCTTAATTAATCTTGTTTAAAACATAGCTTAAGATTTTAAAATCTAGTTACAATTTTATTAAATAAAAAATGATTATAACCGATTAGCTTGTAGATATAACTAGATTATCTGATAAGATCTATTCTATAAAATGACATATCTTCTTAGTTTAATAGTAGAAGAATTTTAAAAGGTATCACTCTTCGTGATTTGATATTTTGTCAAGAATTATTATATTTTTTGTCGAGGGGAAAAGTTACATTTCATGTACCGAACATTCAATTATGAAGTACAAAAATGCCATCACTTTAGACTATAAGTATTATTCTACAACCTTGAGTGGTTTTATCCACTTGCACAATTTATTTAAAGACAAAAAACCTCATTTCATGTCTATCGCCTGCGGACCTAGTGTTTCAAACGGTTTTGGGCGGTGTTAAAAAATAAAGAGAACTTTCTTGTCCATGATCCTTTTGAACTCATAATTTTTATAAAAGTTTTGTCTTTAAATTCTCTTCAAAATTTCCTCTTATGATTTATCTGAAGAATACTTTCCAATTTTTATCGATGCTAAGAATTTAGGACACTATTTTGACATACCTTTCTTAACTCGTTTTGGTAAGACTTTAATATCTTAAACAAAACTCATTCTTTGGTCCTCAAATTTTGACCACACCTTCACAACTACCTTTTCTATCATATAAAATGGTTGTTTGATCATATTTTCCTTTACAAATATTTTCCCCATCTCATTTACACTAGGTTTTACTTATTTTTTCAAAAAAGTCCTCGTAAAGACCTCAAATTTTCCTCCAAGAGATGAAATATGACATGTAGCTTCACATGAGTTCTCTATGTAATGTTATTAGAATACTCTCATGATTTCATAGGCTTTTCATGCCCTAATTTTACTCCATACACCTCATTAGGCTCTAGAGTTAGGTTAAATAGGGCTAGTTCTAAGCATGACTTTGCAACACATGATCTCGATGATCACCCTAAAAGCCCTTACACATCCTTTAAATACCATTTCAGACCTTTTGGACACCTATTTAGAGTATACCAAGCATCTCCATACCTCCGGGGGAACTAACCAACCTAACCAAATACCTAACACCCTAAAACCACCATGACTACTCAAGGAAACACCATGAAGCCACTTTATAAACACCAAACCACATTGATAAGGCACTACTAATAAAATTTCATGCCCCTGAATTATCTTCACTTCACCAAAACTCCTTTTTCGTAAATTCCTTATGACATCAATGAAAACACCAATGCAACAGGGTTCAATAATCTCCCCTTTGTTATTGATGACAACAAACTCGAAACCCTAATTGTTAATAAGCACACCAACATCTTCAAATACTTTAATCCTTGTTTCTGATAGAACTCTCTCCCCCTTTGACATATATGACAAGGTTTCACACATTAAATCATCATGAACAATATGCAAGTAAACATTGACAAAGCATAACCTTACCTTAAGAATCTCCCCTTGGATTTGAATTACTACCTTGTCAGAAATGGATTGAAAATATGCAAATATTTCTTCACCAATCAACCTCAATTCTCCTTGAACCTATTTTCTTCAAAATCATACTATTTACTCTTTGCCCATGCCATTCTTTGGTCTTCACAACTTGTGCTTTGAACTAGTGAACTAACTCCCCCTGTGAAAATGACTTCATGAAACTTACACATTCCAATTACCTTATTCTTGAATGATGAAATCCTTGTGACTCATAAGAGTGTTTATTTCAACTCAAGTTTCTCAAAATTTTCCTTCATTTCTTAATATGTAGGTTTCTTTATTGATTTAGGACTTAGATCCCTAATCTAGACATTGAGTGCACTTTGGACCAACTTTGGCCATCCAAAGAAACTCAAACATTGCATGAAATGATCCCTTGTTTCTTCCCCTAGGTTTGTACTATCTCCATTTGAATAGTTATGCAAGAATTAGGCTTCATACCTTATCCTTGAATCATGTAGGTGGGTCCACATTCTTTCATCTACCCTGAGTTGTCTTCTTAGTGTTTATAGTTGATTTAACAAAAATATAGAATTTTGTAAAACCAAAAATATTGTGGAATCACATATGATAAATAAATGATTAAAAACTATTGGAATATAAATGACACAAGCAATAACATAGATAAATTTGAAACTCTAAGTGTAAGATCTAGAGGGTAAAAGACTTAGTTGATTTAGGCCTAATGTTGGGATTCTGCAAACTAGAGAAACTAATAAACATGAAGGGAAGATTTTCACAACTAGGCTCAAAAATCCTACATTCGCATGATGAGCTAGGACTAGGGCAAGTGTACATAGGTGTTAGAGACCACTAGTAGGTGCCTATGACTATGCAAGACCTCATAAACTATTTTTTTGTCACAAGGTGACCGCTAACCTTCGTTATTGATCACTTATATTTCATTAGATGGTCACATAATTTTCATGTAACCTATAAAACAAATGATATCCTACAAAACCCCAAAATACATAAAATCCTAAAAAATATGCAAATGGGGATTCGAAATGACCTCGGTGGTCACCGATAGAGTGAAATTATGATTGAGTGTTTAACTACATCTTAGACTCCATGTAGTTATTATGTGTGTGTAGAAATCATGCCCTAGGAATCTCTTGTGCAAGATGCACTTGATAGCAAGTGATAACTAGATGTAACAATGTAGATAGATGTGTGGATGGAAAAATTAACTTCCCCTCCTATGCATGTATGCATAAAATACAATCCCTTTTCCCTTGAATTAAATCTATATAAATGTCTTTATTGTTATTAGATGCCTTTTGGATGAAACCTTAGGTGATGGTAATAAATGTTTAGAGTTTATTCCTTTATTATGGTCACATAGCTTTGTATTTATATGATTCCCTTGTTTGAATTTCATAATTGAAAACTAAAAGGTCAAACCATAAGAAAATAATATGCCCAAAAGATAAAATAGGCCCAAAAGAGGCAAGTAAGATACAAAGAGGTCGGGGGAACCCAGAGGGGATGAGGGCACCTGGGCACCGGCATCCTAGCTAGGAACCGGTGTCTAGAGTTAAGAAATATAAAGTAATGAAGATTAGACTCAGGTGTGGGGTGTATAAGACCAAAGATAAATCAAGAAAGACAAAAAGAGGCCAAAGATAGATGTCAATTACTAGTTTTCTTGCTTATGAATCATATGAATAGTGGTATGTGATTAGGACCTATAAATGTACCCAAATACATGATTTTATGTCTACATTTTCCCCCACTTTATGTTTTTGAGTGAATACTTGATAACATAAAGTAAATAAGAGATGTGTACCTAATAACCATCTACATCATTGGTGGAAGCATGCTAAAGAGACAACAAAAATCATGGAGTGATAAAAATGAAGCGTGGAAGCTAAGAAAGAGGAAGTGACCCTAGGGGTGAAGCATATGAGTTATGTCATGTTGTACATGTTTTTTTTTTGTCACTTGTGCTTGCTGAAGTAGGGATTCTTCTTTGGACATGCAAAATAAGAGTGAAAGAGTAGTCAAAGTTATGTGTTATGAAAACTCTGTAAAAAGCATGTCAAAGTAAGTAAATATGAAAAAGTAGTAAAAGGAAAATGAGCACCTGATCCATGACAAGTGAAAAGGATAGAAAGTGTGTTGAAAATTGTTTTATAAGAACAAGTTTTTTGGAAATCTCACGCTAAGAGTAAGTTTTTTTGCAATCTCATGCCAAGAATGATTATTTTGGAAGATCTCACACTAAGTGCAAGTTTATTGGGTGATCTCACGCCATGAAATAAGAGTGTTTGGGAGAAAGGTATAGTATTATTCTCCATCCATGACTACTTCCCAAATTTATACACCACTATAGATGGTGTGATCCTATTTTGTTTCATTTTTATTCCAGTTTGATCTAAGGAAATAGAAAAAGTAGATATAATACATTCGACTATTAAAGGACGTGTTTGTCACTGTGAAAACTACTCTATGAATTACTAAAAACTATTCCGATATGAGAAAGTAAATGTAACTACCCCCTGGTCATAAGTGACTAGGAAAGGTCGAAGACCCAAGAACTAATGTTTATATCAGGAAACCGGTGTCTATGTTGGATTAAGGACCCAAGTCGAATACGGGTTGTTCGTAGCTAAAGACTATTTTGTTCTTGTACTATGTAGGCATGTACCGAAGATCTGAGTTGTTGTATGGGTTGATTAATTCACCTAATGTATTTTCCCCCTCGTTTGGGGTGCATGCGACATCACTAGGAGAATGTATCCCAAAGGATATGACTATATGTTGATATGAAATTGATACCCTACGGGGAGGGAATGTGCATGGTAGAAACCAAGGCACATGAAAACAAAGTGGCTAGTACATGTGTTAGTGCAATCAAGACAGATACGCATATAGAAGAACATGTGGAATCTAGCAAGAAAGAGGACAATGTGGACCATGAAAATTGGGTTTCAAACATGGGTCATTACTCACAATGTCACAAGACAATCAAGGCCAAAGTGGCTAAAATTATACAAGAAATGAACATACATGACATAGGGCATATCCCGTAAACAATAGCATACAATGTAAGACAAAGGAAAATGGTATCAAGAAAACTATCAAACAACTATGGTGGAAAATAATTCTTACAAAGTAAATGTTTTATATGAAACACCCATTAACATGTTAGAAAGATATAAATAATGTCAATACATGTATATATCGATAGATTAGTGTGCTAGTAATAATAGGAAGTAGTATAAAATGAAACAATATCACCTGTATTGTGTAAGAAAGTATATGCCCCAGGAGCCTCGGTGGGATTGGTAAGAGGTACAGTGCTAAGCATCCATGTTGCGTGTAAGGATCTATGGAAAGTCTACATTCAAAACTAGAGAACAAGTGAATGCACATGTGTATATGATAAAGATAATTACATATGAAGTATATGTCTAGTATGTGAAACAAAGTTTATATGTAACTAGTATAATCAAGCAAGAGTATGTGCAACCAAGATATGCAGTATGTTTTGAATGGGTGAAATGGGATGGTATGCAATGTGAATGTGATAAGAGTAGTGTGCCCCCAAGTAGATTTGTATGATCATGAAATGAGGTTCATTTATAAAATTCCCCTTAACAATCAAGAATGAAGCATAAAACAATAGTGCATCATCGGAAATGGTTTGAACATGTGCGCTAGAAATATAGATCAATGGAGCATAGAGTGTATATTATAGAAGATGATAGTATGATGTGTAAGAGGAAAATGTGATAATGATGTATTGTGAATCACAGAGTGTGAAATGTGTAGTGTGTGAGGTTCATGGATATAGGATGCCCTCAATAGTCAAGTGTGAACCTTAGCACAAGATTGTGTCATAGGGAAATGGTTTGATAATGTGTGATATAAAGATAGATCAATGAAGCATAAAGCATAGAGAGTGAATGTGGCAAGGTTCATTTCAGATTTAGACCCTCAGCAATCAAGTATGAACCGTGGAACTAGAGTGTGTCATAGGGTAATGAATATACAATTTGTGTGTATCAATGTGTGTGGGATGGATGATAAAGACTAGATATGAAGCATGGAGTGTGATATTAGAAATGAGAGAAACATGATAATGCTAAGTGGGAGCAAGCATGATGCCCCCTAAGTGTATGATGGTTAAGAATTTATCCAAAAAAAGCGAAGGGAAAGGGTCCTCTACCCTATTTTTGTGGACATAAAGGCATGTGACCATACTCTAAGATTGGTGATGTAGGAGACAGATGATGTATCGGTGAATGAGACCTATGTGCATGATACCTAGGAGGTGATGAACACCTATGTGAATGAGACAAAGAAGGTAAGGTGCACCTATGTGAAGGATACCAAAGAGGTGATGTGCACATATGTGAAGGATACCGAGGAGGTGATGTGCACCTATGTGAAGGATACCAAGGAGGTGATGTACACCTATGTGAAGGATTCATTTGAGTGGTGGACCTAGGATGATGAGATGGACTAGTGGACTGATGACATTTATTAGGTTGTGTATGGATAGGAGAGATTAGAGAATATTGCGCCTTATATTTGAGAGGTACAGGGGGACCCGAGATGCTATAACAAGTGCAATGGAAACCTCAAGAGGAAGTTGTGGCCATGGTGTGCATGGCAGAAAACATTTGATGGTGGTAACTTTCTGTTTTAAATGAACTTTAGACATAAGTAATTCATGGAAATGATATCTGAGCGACACGAAGTGAAGGAAGAACTAAGATTATGTCACACCATTTAATTGAAGGTGCCATAATGAATGGAAAAATCATGATAGGAGGCCCAATTGAATGGAATCTTGACGTAACCATAAGGTTTGGGAACTGGATACACAATATGAGAGAGTGGATAGTTGATAACAACAAGAAGTGTAATAGATCACACACCCATATGAATTGATGGATCGATCATTGTATTATTGATAGCATGAGGTCTACTAGAATCCTTTATATTTAATGTATTATAAGATAATGTAGTATGATAATCATGATCAAAGAATGCAATGAATGATGGAGATGCATCAATGTGAGTAACTAGGAAATCAAGAGCCCGTAATGAAGGAGGAGGCATTGCATGATATGTATGATTGGCTGAAGAGTCAGAAACTTTCTTGTCATGTTTAGGGATAGGGTCGTTAAAGATTTTGAGATTTTTATTTTCATGTACCGGCATAGATGTCAAAGGCTTAGGAAGCTTGATTACATTGTTATCTATTACATCTTGAATGAGATGTCATATTTTTAAACATCAATCAGTAGAATTCCTAATGCATTGATGATAATCACATCTAACATTTTATTTATAATTGTTGCCTTTAAGGGAGATGGATCCAGAGTAAGTGGAGGGGAGCGTAATAATATTTCTCTCAATTAAGTGTGGCAATAGAATATGTAGAGCACAAGGCAATTTTGTGAATGCACACTTTGGAGGTTTTCATTGATTTTTTCGGGAGTAGATACAATGTTGATAATATCTTTTTCTTTGGTAGGTTTAGTAGATGGCTTGAAAGTTGACTTGTTTTGAATCCAATTAGAAAATGATGACACTTGATCATGGTATTTTATTTTTCCCATAGATTTAAGTTTTCCTTCACATAATTTAAGAGTTTGACATAATTTATTAAATGAAGGAGATGTCTCAAATATGAAGCTCTTTAGGAGAGGTTATAAGAGAATTTGGACAAATATATCTTGAAGTTTTGAGTCATCGAGCACATTAATCATCCTATCTAGGTTTTTCTATATCATAATATATTGTCCACTAGATGCTCATTAGATCCTTGTTTGACTTGTGCAAGTTACACATAGGATATCTTAGAACTGATATTGATTGAAAAATGAGCAAGAAAAACATCAGCTAAATGCGTAAATGATGTGACCAAATGAACAGGTAGATCATAAAACCAATGCATTTCATAGTCTTGGAGACTTCTAGGATGAATGAATGTATATTTTGGATCCATAACACATAATCAATTAAACCACAGTTTGTAAACCAAATCTAGATCTAAACCATATGAAGGAATAACTAAACAATCACTATAATCAGTTTTACCATACAAGATCCTTGCTCAATTACATCCAACACCAATATCAACCAATAAGATCCATTCTATTAAATACTGTAAAACTCAAAAGCTTATTACATACATCATGAAGTCACCATGGTTATATGCTATTATGATTCATAGAACAACACTACAATAATCACAAACTTCTAAACCATGAAAATCAATACATATTTATAGGGGTGGGGACTTTCCCTTCACCACCCATGCACCTTCTAAAAATAGGCTACATGCTTAATAATATCCATGCGCCCTTACATAAAAATACAAAAGCATGCAAGTGCTAATAATAGATCTCCTATAGTTAACTCCTAGTTTAGATCCTATTATTAGCTCAAAACTCTGCATGGCACTCGATCTTTCGCTTATCCAAAATATCCTTGCATATCCTACAAGTCTCCATACCTTTGTGCTCTCTGCACTCCATGTCCAAAAAATAGCCTTAATCGAAAAATTTGCTAAAGTCATGTTTTCAAACTGTTCCTTGGCATGCCCTATGTTGCCATTCTTACGTGTGCTCCTACATGCCCTATGTCCACACACCAAAACCTTCCACACTTTCAACCTTGAGCTATATTTACTCATCTCAACATTACCCCACACTAATGTCATTTCATCCCTGAAAATGGGTAATCACAACTTATATCTCTAGGAATAAAGAATAATGAATGAAATAATAGGTAATTACTTGAACAAAAAGAATGAAGAACTACTTGGTGCCATGTTCTTCTATAGGAAAGATTAACTCTAGATATTCATTTTTAATCTTCCTCTAATGCCTGCCAATCACTCAATGCTTCACCTATCTTATCTGGGACATATGTAACCATGGCTTCCAACTCATCATGAGTCATGTTTTTAATTTTCATTTTGCAAGGATCCTAACAATGTTAGCCATGCTAGAGACCATTCCCTCCATGAAATCCATTTTTTGTGCAATGAGCTTTCTAATTTCTCTCATTCTTTCCTTGGTGTGGATCATGGGATTCTACAAACAATTTACACTTTTCTTCTACTAGAGAAAGCCTCTCCATGTGCCCAAGCATCTCATTCTTCACTTCCTTTAGGACCTCATTATCCTCTTCAATTGTTTGTGTCCTAATAATCGAATCTGGCATCATTCACATATTTAGAGCTTGATCTACCTTCTTCAACTCATCCTTTAGTGCCTATAACAAGGATTCATAACTCACAACTTTCCTTGCAATCATGGCCTTGGCCCTTTCTTCCTCTTCTACAACATCCTTTGGTGTTGGCATACACATGGGCCCTTCATCGATTACCAACTTTACCAAAGTGTATGTAATGCATCACAAGAAGGAAACTTTTTTTGGAACTTGTGATTCTAGGTGTGGCCTTACCTTTAAAATGTCATCTCCAATTTCCTCTACCATACTAACCAAATTTCCACCTTTTCCTCATCCCTTTCCTTCTCTATTGTTAGGTACTTTATCTCCTTATCCTTGTCCTTGTTATCATCCATCAATGCCCTAATGGTTTCCACTTTATCTATGTTTTCTATGTGCAACCTCTACAGATACCTTCACCAAAGCATTGCTCACCTGCTCATCTAACATGACAGTGGGCTTGAAATTCACATGCTTGACATGGGGTGCTTTCTTCATCCTATGTGAAACACATGACTCTTCACACATGTCGAAATCAAGCTCATCCATATGAGTCTGCATAGACCAAGATAATTGCTTTGTGTGTGTGTGTGTTCACCATTTCTACATCCATGAGCTCCCACCCATACAAATCCTTAGGCTCAAAGTACTTTGGAACCACGTGACGTATGATTTTCTTTTATCATCCACATACCCAACTACTGAGGGTCTCATAGTATTCATCCTCCTTCTCCTTCCTAGTGCACTTACCTTTTGGAATCTAGGTGCCCAAGTCCAGTACTAGTCCTTCACCTTCTTGTGTAGTATGGGGCATACCTGAAGGCTCACCCTTTTCTATTTTTAGACCTATCTCCTTTCAGCTCCTCCTCATCCTTCTTCATTTATTCTCCCTAAGGCTCCTCTATGTTCTTAGGTTGTGTTGGAGTACTTGGTGCGCTTTCCCCAGATTCATCCTTGTAAGTTTATACCTGTGCCTTTTCTTCTTTTCCGGTTCTACCTTCTGAGGTGAAGTCCTAGGTGATCTCCTTAAGGGTTGTGATGTTCCCACACCTTGAGCCCTTGTTCTTCTAATCACCCTTTTAAATTGAGGCTCCTTAGTGGTTTGATTTACATCTATCTCCATTGTGCCCATCTCTAACACTTCATCCTCTTGTTTTTACAATGGAGGGTCACCTCGCTCTCTCTTCTCTCCAACTATAGGTTTTCTTATGCCCCTATGCTCTAAGCCACCAATATCTTCATGAATTTCTTCTTCTTCTCCTTCTTCCTCTTAACATGAAAAACATCTTCTTCCTCTAAGGTTCCCATAGTATGTTTTCCCTTGGGTGGTCTAGGGAGCTTGAATTCATTCTCCAAATACTTCTCGTTTTACAATTTAGGCTTCAAGTATATATATATATAGAGTTACACCCAAATTTCCAATGGCCAAACTCATAACCTTCATGTTAATATCATCTAAAATCAACCTTTCAATATAAGCAGTCTTACCTAGATAAACGTAAGACTTCCTTAGTGTGTGGTAGTCGTAATCTACCTTGTCAGCATTGAACAACAACGGTGGCATGCATTTGAGAACCTATGTACAGATGCTTGAAAATAATACGCAGTGAAGGCATATGGTAGCTTACACTAAGGGCCCCATTTTCCATCCTTCATCCTAAAGTTCCCAATACAAAAGTGTTGATACACTGCAAACTATACTTGTTTATCCAATACCGAAGGTAACTCCTTGGGTATCCTCCATTCTTCTTCAAAAACGTGGCAAGTGCTCGTACCACATTTATGCCCTTTTCTTGAAGGGTCCACTCATTGATCCATCACAAGTATAGTTGGAAAATATTCTATCAAGGACTTATTCTCTTAGGAAACTACCACATATTGTCTTTTGGCCCATTAAGCACTCAATTTCAACAAAGACTAATGACAAAAGTATAGCACCAAAGCTGATTTTCTCACCTTCTATGCTTCCTCAATAATTATCTCAGCAATGAAATTTGATAAGTTATATACAACACCTTCTGTCATCTTCTTCGCAACATGGAGCCAAGCCTTGTTTACCTAGAGACTCTTGATTGTTTATCTTTTTCAAGAGATGGGTTATTACTTGAATAACTGGATACTTCTACAATTTAGGG
This sequence comes from Taxus wallichiana var. yunnanensis, assembly GCA_018340775.1. Lineage (NCBI taxonomy): Eukaryota > Viridiplantae > Streptophyta > Pinopsida > Cupressales > Taxaceae > Taxus > Taxus wallichiana. Next base: position 255,924,591 of record CM031234.1, read on the forward strand.
ATGTCCATCTCGTGCCCTCCTTTAGTGTATCCAAGCACTTTCTTTGTCTTTTCTATGGCCTCCTTGTCAGTGAGGTTTACTACTCAGCTCAATACCCATACTCCTTAGCCTGTCAAACTTCCAATCAAAGTGCGATGATCCTCATTCGATGCCCAAAAAAATAGAAGAAGTCCTCATGGACTCTGCTCATGAGCCACTAGTATAACTTTTTGGGTTTTCCAAAATAAGGGAGCTCATACAACTATAAAACTCCTACCTTGGTCAATAAATTTTTCCCACATCATCATAGACCACCATGTCATCCGTTGTTCTCTTTGAAGTCTTCACCAAGCAATTTCTCCAATTCCTCCTTGGTATCCTTGTTTTATGGTTGTAATCGCTAACCTTACAGTGACGAATGTGTGAATCCCAATCGTGACCCATGAAAACACCTTTTGGGTATTACATTTCATAAAAATCTACTCTCGGGAGTGTCTTTGACTTCAATCTCAACTTATTTTTCTTCCTTCCCCTTGTACTAACTCCAGTGTCTCTCTTTTTGGTGCCATAATAACTATAAAGGTGTGTTCTTTTCCCTGCCTCGAGCTCTGTAATTCAACTTCACATGCCCTATCTCAAAATTGTTTTCCCTAGCTTAAAACCAAACCCTATCTATGTCCAATCCTCTTCCCCACATGCCTCTTCTTTTCTCAAACACTTTTCCAAATGGAGCGCAAGATTACCCCATGCACAAATATGACAAAATACAACTGGTTCATAGCTCTCTGCACTTCACAACTATCTTGCTAGCTCACTCACCTTCAACTCACTCGAAATATCTTATATGTAAAGGTAAAAATGATTTTGTAACACGTCCTTATATAGATTTTCAAAAAGTTATCACATTTATTTCTCTCCACCTACCACCATCCCCAACATTAATTCATCATTTTAGAAAATTTTCATGTTTCTCATCTCCATGCCCCATAATCATAAAATTGTGGCAAGCCTTCTATTTTTAGCCCACAGACCTCCTTATGTGTGTCCTCATGTGCCAAAGTACTTCACCACTGCACCTTCTTCTAAGTTATTTTCCATTTTGCAGCCTACCTTGTGTTACATTGTGTCCATCCATCCAGTGGTCTTTATTCAGAAGAAATTTTTCTATCTGCATCTTTCCTAAAAATACCAACACAAAAGTTTCTTTATGCATACCCGTCTTTAGTTAATATTCAAACTTGGAAATGAACCTTGTATATAAACCACCCCACACTAAGGGTATGTTTGGTCCTTTGTGCATGAAAATACTTAGATAGTAATCAACTTCTGGTGCACAAGCGCACTTATTACAAAAAACTGAACTAAATTGACAAAGCATAAAAATGATGAAAGGAAACACATATAAAGGGAATGCATTAAGGAAATATAATCTAAGTGGAAATATTGCCTTATTAAAAAACTAAGAAGACTTATTTATAGTAGGGCTTCAACCTACTCTCATTGAAGTAATAGGAAACCATGTTCCATCAGAACCTCTAACTGGAAAGTGCCTAAATCAAGTATATAAGTGATAATATATGGTCCCAACCAATGCACCTTAATCTTTCTAAGGTGGCAAAAAAATTTAATCGTATAGAAGTACCATTTTCCAAACCTCAAGCTTCTTATCCTTGAGTGTTCCTATCATGCCATGCCTTCTTCCTGGATTTTTTTTCTTGCTTGACAACATCATGCTATGGTGTGCCTCTCATCCAATTGCATCATCTTGTCAATTCGTTCTTCAGTTCTTTCTTGTTAGCTAAACCGTCATCCCTCGTAATGTGCAAAGAAAGGTAACATGAATTCCATGGGAGAACAACCTCTGTGCCAAACACCAACTAAAAAGGTGTTTCCTTATTCAACCTCTTATAGGTTGTCTGTATGCCAAAAGTACAATAAAGACTTTATCATCCCAATCTCTCCTTCCAACATCATAATTTTTTTATCAAGGTATGGCTCAATATCTTGTTAAATGCCTTAGTAGTTCCATTTTCCTGAGGATGATAGGGTGTTGTTATATGGTGTGTAACCATAAATTCATCCAATAATATCCTGATGGTCTCATTAAGGAAATGAATACCCCTATCACTTGTTAAAATTAAAGGGCATCCATACATGCTGATAATATTTTCCCATAGAAACCTTTTCTACTATACTTGTTTATACAATCCTTTATAGGCATTGTTTCTTCCCATCTTATAAGATAATATGTACAAGTGATAATATAGCATGATCCATTCCTACACATGGACTGGGGAGATAGGACCCACAAAGTTAGTTTCCCACTTCTCAAAAGGTTCTGCACTATTAATAGGCCTCAAAGGCATCTCATCTTTATGCCTAGGCTTTCCAAGGTGTCAACAATGGTCACATGCCTTACAATATTCTTTGCAATCCTTATATAACTTTTCCCACCATAGACCAACTAGTAGAATCTTGTGTGCAGGGGCATCCCCTGCATAGTTTCCTCCTACAATGTGGTCATGAGCCTCTTCCATAATTGCTTTGTATTCATGCTCAAGTACACATTGATGAAAAAATTCATCACGACCTAACTTCTATAAGTCTCCATTGATCAACATGTAAGGTGCGGCGTGAATGGCAAGTTGTTTCTTCTCTAAAGCCTTCATTCCTTCTAGCGCCACACCTATGCGTAAAAAGACAAAAAATATCCTCTAAGTCTAAGGGTGCATAGTTTAACTTGAATAACTATGCATCTAGCATTGTATCCTCAATTCTTTGCACATCCTCTCGATTGAATCCTTGATAAATGGTTTAGACCAGAATTGCTCTTACCCATCTTGACCACCACCACTATGAAGTTAAACTCTTGAAATAACAGAACCCAATGGCATATGCACCCCTGTAAAATAAGCTTATTTACCAGATACTTCAATGTCATATACTTTATATAAAATATTAATGGGGTAGCAAGAAAATAATTTCAAAACTTATAGAGTGCATAGATCATAGACAATGCCTCGCACTCTATTGTTGTGTAATTATGTTTTTTGGAGTTAACTTCCTACTAGTGAAGAAAATAGGATGATTGATAATCCCTTCTCCAGGATAGGCTAATACTACACTAATTGTCATGCCAGAGGCATCTACATGAATGTGAAAGGGCTTGGACCATGATGGAAAGTGCAAAATAGGTGTTGTAATAAGCCTCTCCTTGAGTGTCTTTAATGTGCACTATTACGCCTCACCCTAATAGAACTTGCCTTTCCCTTTTAGAAATTCCTCTAAAGGGTGCAAAAATCTTGGCATGAAATTTGATAAACTTCTGTAATATCCTATGTGCCCCAAGAATCCATGCACCTCACTTTGGCTAGTTGGTTCCTCTAAGCCCAAAATACAAAAACCTTAGCAAGGTCCACTAAAACCTTCCTTACAGATGATGTGTCCTAGAAAAATTCCAAAGGGTGTGGAAAATACACACTTCTTAATATTTAAATAGATTCTCAACTGTCGACACCTCTCAAATATCAACCTAAAATTATCACAGTGATCCTTCACAAGCCCAAAGACTATCCAATCATGTAGATATACCTGTAAGAACTTGTGAATAAAATACTAAAATGCTTATACCACTATGCACAAAAAATATTGTAGGTGCATTCTTTAATCCAAAGGGCATAACCATGTATAAAAACTTCCCCATTCACTAGTGAAAGTTGTCTTCTCTTGATCATCTTTTCTATCCTTACGATGATACCCTAAAAATCCATCAATGAAGAGTAGATCCCATGCCCTCAACACCTTATAGAATTTATTCGATAAATGGTGTGGGAAAGGGATCAATTACATAAACAACATTTAATTCCTTATAATCCACACAAATATGTATTCTCTCATATTTCTTAATGTTGATCACCATAGGACTCACCCATTTTGACTCCTTAATGGGCACAATGATCCCATAAATTAACATTTTATCAATTTCTTCTTTCACCTTGAGCGTAATTTTGGATTCATCTTGTAAGGCCTCTTCCGAATTTAGGTGCACACCTTCCTTCAGTTTGATTCTCATTTCACCCAAATATTCATGTACTTATTTCAACTCATGATAACATCTAGGGAACAAATCACGGAAGTGTGTAGCATCTCAATTATCTTAGCAACTTCAAAGTCAGAAAAATAATCTCCAATGATGGCCTCCTTAGGTTTAACATTCATTCCAATTTTTACTTTATTGGTCTTCATAGGTGCATGGTACATGTGTGTCTTCTCATCTACATTGTCCAAGACCTCACACATACCCTCTATGTGCTCAATATACAGGCTCTCCACCTCTTCATCATCAACTATATATACCATCTTACCTTGTTTTCTCTTTCTAGGAAGGTGCACCCAAGTTGTTCTACATTTGTCTCTTCCTCTTAAAAATGTTCCTCCAGTGTCGACTCACCTAAAAAATCTTGAAGGATCTCCTTATCTTTTCACTATCTCCCATAGTTAAGTGCTTCATAACCTATAACAGCTCATTCACTAGAGGTTTAGTGGAAAAATAGTTAAATTTCTAAATCATATATGTAGTAATTTCTTACTAATTTATAGTCTTTGTATTCAATTCTGCGTAGATATACCATGCACGTGTGTAGCCTCACAAGGTGAAATAAATCTTATGTACCCATAGCGAAGGTGGTAAAGCTTCCTAACCCTCTTCGAGTCTCTCACACTACTGAATGTGGTGTTGAACATGATCATTACCATGAAATGCACATATCTAAGTAGGAACATTACTCCTTAAAATCTAGTAGATAAATAAATCCTGACTTCTCTCCATTGTAAATATTATCCTTGTGAACCATCCACCGCCATGCGTTACCTTCCCACGTAGAGTATAAACTAGCATATTCATTCTTTCGACATAACATTCCCACTAAAATTCCATAGCAATAATGAATACTTATGAATTCTCTTCACTAGTGTAGCTTAGTACTGGTTACTTCCCAAATGCCTAATATGACATGCCTTATTGATGCATGCAAGCTGCACTTTATACTTTACACCCAACTATTTCATAAGTTCCATGTTCCCAGTTGTCACATGAAACACTTGTAGTATCACTCATGGACTGTGCATCATCCCATTAGAGAACTCCTTCCTTTGATGGGTCAAGAACTTCCAAATATTGAATGGTACGCACATAAATTTTGTTCAAGTCTTCTTCACTTAAGGGGTCAACGGGAGGAGCATATTTCCCATCTGTCAAGGGGATAATGAAAAACTCTTCTTTGTTCTCAAAACTTATATACCCTTTTTTGAAACATAGATCAACGTTTTTTGCATAACACTAAGGGTTCCTAAGTAAAGATGGAAAACTATCAGCTTCTGCAAGTGCTAAGACCTCAAAATCCCCAGTAAACTTACCCCCCTGTATAGTAATTGACACGTCCTTTAAAACTCCAATAGGTGTGGCTTTAGTCTTGTTCTCCATGAATAGAACATTTGAATATGGTTGCAATGGTGGTCTTCCCATCTGAACCCACACATCCGTAGTGAGAAAATTCACTTCCACACCTATGTCAATCAACATAGTACTCAAAATCCAGCCATCAACAACAACATTCAAAGTGATCTCCTTGTCATAATCCAGGATATGAGGGGAAGGTTAGTCTAAAATTTGGTCAGAGTTGAATTAGCACAACACTAAGATTATCTTCTATTAATCGATTCTTTACTTCAATTTTACAATATGAGGAGGGCTATTATATATCCATTGGAATAAAAAATCAACCTCCTATAAACCAGGAAGTCACACAACCAAACAACCCATTAATAGTTTTACGGGTATAATAAAAATATATTATTGAAACAATATAACAAACCTATATTATTAATAATGAGTTATAATACGACTCATATTAATAATATTACAATATACACACATAATTAAATAATGTGAGCACTATATATTTCCTAACATTCCCCCCTTAGTGTGAACATGGGAGAAAAAAATTACACTTCTTTCGCAGCTTTCCACCCATGTGTGCTCATGATCTGGATAGTTTTTAGGACAACCAACAACCTCAACATGGATGGTTTTATAGGACAGCCAACAACCTCAACAAGGATGGTTTTACATGACAACCAACAACCTCAACAAGGATGGTTTTACAAGACAACCAACAACCTCAAAAAGGATGGTTTTACAGGACAACCAACAACCCAAATATCATGATGTTGTTTTTCCTTTGTGCTTTTGTCTATCCACTATGTTTTTCCTTTAGGGAATTATGTAGGAAACACTGCTCACTGAATACAAATCTGAAAAGAGGGAAAAATGAAAATGGAACATTGAAACCATGTTCCCCCTCAATGTGAAATTTTCACTTATTCAACACAAAATAGGAACTCTAAAATTATATTGCACACAACTAAAACAAACAAAAACTCTAAAATAAAAATCAAAATCACAACACACACACACACACACACACACACACACACACACACACACACACACACACACACACACACACACACACACACACACACACACACACACACACACACACACACACACACTATCACCATATCATATTTGTGCAGCCCCATCATTGGTGGTGGCGAGAGATCATTGATTGATCTCCAAACTCTTGTGCCTTCGTCCTCCAGTGTGTCACTCGTTACTCAGTAAAATGGAACATGGGGCTCAAATTTGTACCACCTTTTGTTGATGCATCTTCCCCACAAATATTATATTTAGTTCTTAAATTCCAAATTGGGGGACTAGGGGTGGCAGCCCCAATGGGGTCAAGGGGCGAGTGCCCCTTCTCGCAAGGTCTGAGACAACACCACAGGCATGTTCCTTGTCATAGTACAAGGCGTGGTCAAGGGCGAGTGCCCTCGACGCTAAGAAAATTTTCCTTCTAGTGTTTTTGGTCATTGGTGGATCTTTGGATCCTTGATTTTAGAAGACAGACATAGGACAATCAGAACTCTAGTCTAGAACTCTTCTCTTAAATTGTTATCATGTTGTAACAACTTTGAATTTTATTCGGCCTTCGATAGAATTTGATGTATGTTGTATATGGATGATAGATCCATGTATGTACACTACTAATTGACTAAGTCACATTGAAACTTCCATGTGTGTCGATTATAGGTATGGAATGTTTGCTTCATTCTTTAATGTGTGGATAGAGAACCAAGTTTGATCCACTTCTCAAGAATTAGAGTCTAATTTTTCTTACTTTTTAAATCATTGAGTTATAGGAGATTATGTCGATGGAGCTGGATGGGGTTGGTGATTGGACCAATGTTGGTGAAATGAACTCTAGAAAAAAAAATTGTAAATGCATCGACCACTAGATTTTCAAAGCCAAGAAAATAATTACAACAACATATATGAAGAATTTTTTTAAAATTGTTTGGATCACTCTCACTTATTACTGTAATAAGAATGTTGAGCTCATGAAGAACTTTTTAAATATTCATTTCGACCAAATAATAGAGCATACACCAATGTGGACACAAATAACAAATTACACTCTATATCCACTAGCAGTCATATCTGAATTTGACATCAATAGAAATGAATGGCCGTATAGAGTTCTTTAGGAAAAAAAAAATTACATTGAAAAAATTTCTTTAAATATATTCCAATCTCAATGGCTAAGCACGGAGCTTACTTGCACCCTACATATCAAATTTATTCTCCATCATAGGACGCAATCAATTATATGCTCTAATACCAAATCTAAAATTTGGTTAGAGTTTAATTAGCATAGCATAAAGATTATCTTCTATTAATCATGCTGCTACTCAGGTTTTACAATACGAGGAGGGATATTATATAGCCATTGGAATAGAAGAGCAACCTCCTACAAACCAAGAAGTCACACAACCAAACAATCCATTAATAATTTTACGGATTTTTGGCGAGAAAATTTTTCGGGTGGACAAACTTGTGGATTTCTCACCAACGCTCTGGGAATCTAAGTCCCTCTACTTAATCAATGTAGATATTGTATATGCATGCACGTTAAAAGGTGGATTTCTATGGTGGCCTTTAGACCAGGGGATCTAATAGGGACACTCCACTAACCTTGCGGAAAATATTGCAGATACCTACAAGAGAAGAATTTTCTAGGAGAGTGGGAAAGGGAGTGAGAATATTAGACAAGAGAAACTAATGTTGCAAGTAGGAAATCAGAGACTTGCATTACACTAGTTGGAAATTACATCACATGCATTGAAATTAAGAGGAAACAATACTACAAACAACAACAAGATGAGGTAAGATTGAGAACTCAAAGTTTCTAAAATCTTCTCATCAAAAAGGATAGAAACTCCTTCTTCTTGTATTGGTGCTCAAGTAGAAATTGTACATAGTGTAGGAAATAGAGGAAATTTGAGAATGAGGGGAATGGAAGAATTTGGCTATCTCCTTTGTTCTCTCAAGGTAGAATGCACTCTTGAGCTTACAAAATTAATGACCAACCCTTGAGATGGGAATGACTTTACAATTTATAGAGTAGACTCAACTCCTCATCTTCTTCATGACCCTCCATATGCCTTATTTCTAACTTTAGACTATTCATATTCCTACAAAATATTTAAGTCCCTTTTATAAAATCAAGGTGAATTAATTTACATTATGTTTCTAAAGTCACTTTTAGGTGACTTAAAGGCATATCAAAAAGTGCAAACCCCAACGAAGAATTAGAACATTTGAAGGGAGAGAAAGTTGGGGGAGAGGGAAGAGAGAGAAAAGGAGAAGATGTTGCCCTTGATAAATTCGATGATCCTCATTGATGGAAATCTCTGATGTGACAAATTTCTAAATGTCCCATTGTGCCAAAACTTCTCTTTGAGTGTGACTTACTATTTTTAGTAAATGCCCAGATGGGAGACTTAATATTTTTAGTAAGAGGTGATTCTTGCTTCTTCTTGATCATCTTGATGTGATGAAAATCTTCATTCAATCCTATGCACATTGCCTTTTCTTTGACCACTTCTTGGGGTGACTTACTATTTTTAGTAAGAACCCATATAAGGGACTTATTATTTTTAGTAAGTGTTCATTTTCATTGTTTTCTGCTCCGGATAATCATTCTAGCTTCTTGGAGATCTTTAGTGCACACTACCTTTTCCATAGCCACTTTTGATGAAGACTTACCAAAAATAGCAAGCATGTGTAGGAAATCTTACTATTTTTGGAAAGTGGATTTCTAGTGCTCGGTTTGTGATGGAGTATATTTTTATGGATTTGGCTCATCATCGCGGTCATGTCCTCCAAATTTCACTTGATTTTACCTGCTAGAATGATTGGAAATAAATTTTGAAATTTTAACTTAGCAGTGGCTTCAAGTGCGGAGCTGCCATGGTGGCCATTAATGGAGCTTAAAATTTACAGGTCTAGTTTTTGTCTCCATTTACGACAAAAAAAACTCCTTTCCGATAGGTTTTTCATTCATAGCTTGTGTATAATTTTTTATCTCATTTCCATTTCCAAAATGATGGAAAATCCGATGAATGTGAGTTGGTGCACGAAGGTAGGATTTTATTGGAACAAATGATTATGGACACCATTTGACCTCTCATTTTTGCATCTTGATTGCCTTGAAAAATTTGGTAGTCTACAAAATATGGCATCTTGATCTGACTTGTATTTTGTAAGATATGAGGATTTTCCGATTGGGTGACTTCATGGTTATATGGAAAAAAATTCATTTTCTCCTCGTTCTTCATTTCTTCAACATTTTTTATCAATCCTTCCCCTAAGACCTATGTATTTTCATGAATTGGAGGATTTTTGGCCATGATGGATCTAGTTCAAAGCAACAATGGTGGACCGGGTGTCTAGAAAATCATGAACAAAGCCATGGCAAGGTATGAAGTTGTGAAGGAGAAATGGGGGGAAATAACGGCTAAGTGCCAGATTTAAATTTTTTTAAAAATGTATAGAAGGGGATGGGAACATTTTTATGTCCCTGACATCCCTCACCTTAAAGGGATGTGAGGGACATCAAATGCCATGGCGATCCTGGAGCCGACATGTGAAAAAGATTTGCAATGACAAGAATTTGAGCTCCAAATTACACTGAGGGGATAGAAGCGGGTCACATGGGTGACCAAAAGTCTCTCCTAGGGGAAGGGTTCATTTTTCCATTTTTTGTCCCTCACCTCAAAGGTACATGATGGAGATCAATTTCCATGGTGGTCAAGGCAATGACATGTGGCAATGATCAATGATGAAGGTTGTGAGATCCCACAAGGCACTGGGGCTGAAGCTGGTGATCTGGAGGTCATATGTGGCTTTAGAGGGAATCAATAGGGATGGAATATTTTTCCAACCTTGATGTCCCTAACCCTGAGGGACGTCAAGGAAAAATCCCGCCATGCCCCTAGAGCTGAAAATTTCACTAACTCCCAAACCTTGAGAGCAACTTGCAATGGTAATATCTTGAGCTCCAGATGGTCTTTTTTGATGAATTTTTATATGATCCTAACTTTAAATAGACATTTTAAGCCAATGGTGGGGGTCTTATGTCTTTATTCATCCATTTTATCCCTGAAAAATCTAAATTTTTGTTTGGTACTCCACATGTGCTGAGAAAATCTACTGTAGACCTAATGCTCCAAAGTGTTGTGAAAAATATGATTTCACCATATTTTAAGGCTTAGAATTCTCTTTACAGTGATGTTTTTTGTTCCGACTCCATCTGGAGCTCCTGGAATCACCTTTCAAAGCTCAACAATTGTTTTGGCATGTGCACTGATTGGGCTGTGAACCCTAATTCTAGCGAAACTACCCCAACTTCTCTGAGCCCTTCCAAAATATTCTTGAATCATCTCCATGATGTCCCAAGACATTTGAATCACCTCCATATATTATTAGGCTCTTCTTCTCCACTCTGTGGGGTTTCTCCATCCCTAGGAAGGCCAGTGATATCCCTTCCCACAACTACCTGTAGCTTTGTAAATGAACTCCTAAAATCACCTAGGGGGAATGAATGGAATTTCCTAAATCACCTAGGGGATGAGATGATGTTAATTCATAGGTCACTTGGACTAATTGGGAAAACCTGGGGTGTCTTGGAATGAAAAAAATAACATAGGGGTATAGTTGTCATGCTAAAAAATTGTTAATTTTCTTTTTGCACATTTGCATGAAAACGTGGGTATAAAAAAATATAATGTTGAAACAATATAAAAACATATATTATTAATAATGGGTTATAATACAACTCATATTAATAATATTACAATATACACACTTAATTAAATAATGTGAGCACTATATATTTCCTAACGGTTAGCATACAAAATTTTCCTTTCATGTTCAATACTAGTGTGCGAGTGTTTCCATTTAACCAATTCCCCAATAAGCGAATAATGTTTTCCTAGAGTTGCATCTTGAAAACCTCTTTTAAATCATCAACATATGTCTAATGGAGATTAGTTGATTTCTTTTGTTCCAATTTCCGTGTTGCTCTTTCAAACACTCTATCTCACCCTGTAAATTTTGAATTACCTCCATGGTTTCTTGATAAACCTCCTTCGATGCATAGGTACATGTAGAACCTCCTCTTTAGTAATGACAATTTTTATTTTGGAACTTCTCTGTGCGCACAACCTCAACGTGTGTAGTAATCTTCACAGGTACCGACTTATTATATGACGCAAACTTCAAAGCATCCATTAATCTTCCATGATGGAATACACTCTAACCATTCCCACAAATTTATTATCTTGTTTATGTTTCTTAATCAAATGTTCATATAAGTCTAGGAATTATTCATAGTTGTGATTCTTTCCTAAAAAATAACAAACAATGTTCTTAGGACACTTGCACTTGTAATGATCAAGAGATCCACATGTATAACAAGTTCCATGAGAGAAATCACTTCTTCCACCGCCACGACCTCAGCCTATGAATCCTCCTCTATAACCTCAACCTCTACCATGGCCTCCTTTAGAGAAATATTCATTATGATCATGGTCATGATGCTCAATTTTTCTCCTTAGAATTATTTGTAACACTAGTTTTTCATACACCAATATCAATGGCATCATGAATCGATCAATCAACATGTAATATTTAGTATCATGAGTGAAAGACCTATAAATATTGCAGCAATATGACACATTCTTTCTTATCACGTGTTGGAATAATGAGCACCAAATTGAACTATGGTCCAAGTGACAAATCTCACAATCCAACAATAAGGAGCACATTGATTTACGAGGAAAACTATCCTTAGTATGCCCCTCTACTTCACAATTTGTGCACCAAATCCCATCGTGTGTCTCATGTGTCAAATTAGCAGATGATTTCTACAAATATTTAGCCATTTCTATAATCCGAGCTTCCAAAATAGACTCACTCTTGTTTCTACACTCCTATTACCTCGGCATGTATAGCTGCTTCAAGTGCCTCACACAAATCTGTATAAGTCTTATGTGAAAGCACTCTTCTAAAGGGTGTGATCGGTCATCAAACGAACCCTTTGTGCATTTTGTCTTGCGTGTATGTCATAAGATAATTTAGACAAAAAAATTTGAACCTAACATCGTACTCTCAAACACTCTCAGTAGTGCCCTGCTTAATGTCTTTCAACGCGCTTATGCTCTTCTACTCAAACTCGGGGATATAAAATTCTTTCAAGAAAGCATCCTGCCATGTGGTATAATAGATGTGTAAGTAGCCCACCATACATATATCTCTACTAGAAAGTTAAAAATGAATGTCTCATATAAAGAGTCATGTAAATTCTGCTCAACCCATGTGTGTGTGTTAAACTCATGTCCAATGATAAATCTACAAGGATACTCTTCTTCTAGATCGTCTAACTTGAGTCTTCAAAAATTTATAAGGTCAACCAAGTATGTCTTTAACATGTAACATCCTGAAAAATAATTGAGAAGGAGGTACTGGTAATTGAACCAATGATGTAGCCTAGAATTCACTACAAATATCCCAAGGCACATTGGCACATCACTCATCTGAACCGAGCACTCACCGAAGTGCACAAGGTTACCAAGTCCCTCTTAGTGAAGCTTGTCCAAGATGTTAGCATGAATGAATGTATATTTTGGATCCATAATAGATGATCATTTAAAATGCAATGCGTAAACTAGATCTAGATCTAAACCATAAGAAGCAATAACTAAATGATCACTATTATCAGTTTTATTATATAATATCCTTACTTAGTTACATCAAACACCAATATCCAGCTAATAAGATCCATTCTATTAAATCTTTGTAAAACTCATAAGCTTCTTGTATACATCATGAAGTCAAAATTCTAAGCATAACACTACAATGATCGGGAACTACATAACCATGTAAATCAATACATATTTATAGGGGTGGGGACTTGCCCTTCACTACCCATGCACCTTCCAAAAATATGCTACATGCTAATAATAGCCATGCTCCCTTACATAAGAAATACAAAAACATGCAAGTGCTAATAATAGATCTCCTACGGTTATCTCTAGTTCGAGATCCTATTATTAGCTCAAAAATCTACATGGCACTCGATCTTCCGCTTATCCAAAATATCCTTTTGTAGCCTACAAGTCACCATACCTTTGTTTTCTTCACACTCCATGTCCTAAAAATAGCCTTAATATGCAAAAGTGGTTAAGTCATGTTTTCAACATGTTCTGGGTGCGCCTTGTATTGCCATACTTCTATGTGCTCCTACATGCCCTATGTTGGCATACTTTCACACACTCCTACATGCCCTTATCTTCACACCCAAACCTTCCACACTTTTAAACTTGAACTATATTTTTCAGCTCAACACACATGAAAATATCTAAGATGCTCTTAAGGGTCACCATGGCCATTGAAGATGGGGAGCTTAAGGGTGAAAAAAATTGAGGAAGTGGATAGAATGAAATGGAAAGTGTGAAAAGGAGTGTGAAGGGGTAAAGTGGGATCAAGAGATGGAGATGCATGATAGGTATCTTGTTAAAGTTATTGAATTTGAAATTGGGGGTCTTAATATAGAGATGCTAGGTCTTGAGTACCCAATGGAAGAGACTTGCCACATGTGATAGATAAGAGGTAGAGTGTAGTGATTAGTGGGAGTAGGAATATATATGTGAATAGTAGAAGTTGATGGAAGGGTGAATTAGGAGGTTGAGTAGAAATAGGAATGGAAGTGGTAATGGAATCAACAACACTAAGCTCGACTAGATTGGTGGCCTCCTCATGAGAAGAGACTAAGAGTAGATAAAAATCTTGTGGATGTTCTACAAGATGATCATTGGGCTCTTAAAGGTGGGATTCAATAAAGGGTCCATAAGATTTAACCATGATAAAAATATGACCAAAAATACCTAGAAGTAAGGTTGGATTTGAGTGATGGGTTCACCAAATGATTTAACAAAAATATAGAATTTTGTAAAACCCAAAATATTGTGGAATCATGTATGATAAATAAATGATAAACAACTACTAGAATATAAATGACACAAGCAATAAGATAGATAAATCTGAAACCCTAAGTTTAGGAGAGAGGGTAAACAATTTAGCTGATTTACTTTGATGTCGGTACTATGTAGACTAGAGAAAGTGATAAACAGGAAGGGAAGACTATCGTAAATGGCCACCGAAAATTATGGAATTGTTGAATGATCTAGGACTAGGGTGCTTAGACAGAGGTGAGGGTGCGTAGGCACCAGAGACCACTAGTAGGAATTTATGACTACACAAGACCTTAGAGACTGATTTTTTTATGTTACAAGGTCAATGCTAGCCTTCATTGTTGGTTTCTGCATGTCACTATATGGTCACAAAATTCACCTAGAACCTGCAAAACAAATGATATCCTGTAAAACCCCAAACTACATCAAATCCTAAAAGTAAATATCTAAATAGGTAATTGGTGACCCCATAGGTCACTGACAAAGTGAGCTTACAATGAGCACTCCACTACATCTCAGATTCCATGTAGTTCTTGTGCGTGTGTGTAGAAATTGTGCCCTAGGAAGCTCTTGTGCAAGATGCACTTGATAACAAGTGAAATCTAGATGTTGCTGAATGTAGATATATGTGTGGATGGAAAGTAAACTTCCCCTCCTATGTGTGTATGCATAAAATACAGTCCTTTGTCCCTTGAATAAAAGTTATATTAATTCCGTTGATGCTCTTAGATGTCTTTTAAATGCAACCTTAGGTGATGATAATAGATGCTTAAATATTGGTCCTTTATTATGGTCACATAGATTTGTATTTATATGATTCCCTTATTTGAATTTTGTAATTGAAAAATAAAAGGCTGACCCATAAGAAAACAATATTCCCAAAAGATAAAAGAGGCCCAAAAGAGGTGAGTAATATATAAAGAGGTCGAGGGCGCCCAGGAGGAAAGAGGGCACCGAGGGCATAATGTCTTGGCTAGGTGTTGGTGTTTAGAGTCAAGAAAAAGAAATGAAGATCAAATTGGGTTATGGGATGTAAAATACCAAAGAGAAATCAAGAAGGATAGGAAAAGGCCAAAGATATATGTCAATTATTAGTTTTCTCACTTAGGAATCATATGAATAGTGGTATGTGATTAGGACCTAGAAATTTACCCAAGTGCATGAATATATGTCTACAATAGCCTCCTTTGTATGGGATAATTACTCTCTTGAGTATTCACCTCGCTCCCCTTGTCAAAGTCTTGACACACATCATTTTCCTCCCCATCTATCTTCTTGATCACCTAGAATTCTTAATCAAAGACCAATCTAAGATCTTTCTCCTATATGAGATCTTATAAAATATGTAGGTCTCTTTTTCATACCTAAAAACACCCTATACTACCTTATGATGGATCATTATTCAAGCTCACAAGCTCTAAAAACCTTTTAGTTTCCACCTCTTAGGCTAATAGGAATTGTAGATCATTTTCCATCTCATATATCGATGAAAATTTTCACTATGATTCCTCAAACTTAGACTACATCACTACTTTTAAGCTCCTACAAGATTGTACTAGCTTTAAGACCAAGATCAAAGTTATGCCAACCTTTAAGTTTTGTTACATAATATTCATGAAGTTATTTTATGTTTAGAATCTTCAATCTGATCAGTGTGATGTTCCATGTTATGTTGACTCTCCTAAACCTATTAAAACCATTAAGACAAACCCTGAATTGTCATCTATAGATATGACACATTGTACCCGATCTGTGCAACATATCTCTTGGATTTTAAACCTTTTGTGTGACTTCTATAGATATTTCATTTGTATGCACCTCTTCATTCCCACCTTGTATTCTTACATACCTTATTGACCCTCTAAAATATTGTTTGAGGGAGTTCTTACCATTTTCATCCTTGGAGAATTCTATCTCACTATGAATGATTGTATAAATAGAATTTATTATACCTTTAAGCTTATTGTTTTTAGGATGATCATCTTCATTTATTTCCACCTTTGTAACATAGACCTCATGAGCGGTTAACTATCATCATGATTTCACTAGGTTTGGTCTTCATTGCATTTTAATATTTCACAAACTTTAGATGTGCTTCCAATATCAGATTTTGATAGGAATATACTCATGAATCATAAATTAACATTCAATCTTGACCATATTTCCTCAAGACTTGACTTTACCTACCTTGGATTCACATAGCTAGATGTTTTGGCCCTTAATTCAACTTGATGGTTCATTATTTCATGATTTCATTTGTACTCAGACTTAGAAGATACTTGATTGATCATTTTGAATGGATGTATGACACTTGATAACATAAATCTATCTCAAGAGGAATTAATTTGTCTTGCACAAATTTCAATGGTCTCAACAAATATTAGATAACATCAAATTTTCGAATATTTTCCTAATTATACTTTTAATTACATTCTTCTATCATATTGGCATCTAGAAGCTTGACTTGTGGCTATGTATCTCTTTCTTCAAACATCTAATGTATCTTCTTGAGACCTATCACAACTTGTATGATTTTGACATTTTACAACACTTTTTCATAGCAAGAACATCCAATCAAGACTAAAATTTTAATCTTATAGATAATTGAGCTCTTTTCACACCTTTATAGAATAGTTACATACTCATAGTAGCTCTACTTGATTAGTTACCACAACCTTTGACATTTCTTGCATGATTTATAATTTGAAGACTATTCCACTCTTTGTGCACTCATGACACTTACTCAAGGATCAATTAGACTTGTTGAAAAAAAAATCACTTATCAAAACCCAATTTATAAAATAATTAGGAGCAAATTTACATGGATATGATCTCGGGAAACTTGAAATTTCTACTCAATATTTACATTCTCTTGAAGACCTTTCTTACCTTTATAAAAACTTAGAAGGATGACTCAGTCATTACTCATTATTGAGTAAGGTAACACAAGCCATGTAACCTATTGTGCACATTCTCTTTGCATGAATACTCAAAAAGGACCTTCAAGTACTCATATAAGCACTAGGACTTCAATAGGGGATAAAAAATCCTTGAATAACACATACCTTTAAAATATGATAAAGACTCGATCAATAGCTACTTTGATGGAAATTATCTTCCAAGACCATACCTTTCTTCTTTCAAGTAGTCAATTCCTTCGATAACCTTAGATAAGGAACATCGTTCTTGTTAGTTCACCTTAAAACAATACGTAGTCATCAAAGGAGCATGATGACTCTATCCTTTCTCTTCTTGCCCTTGAAACCTTACCAATTTTCTCGGATGCACACCTAGGTCTGATAATCTCATCACCTTAATCCATCTTTTGATTGAATTCCTAATAGATATACACGATGGACTTCATTTACTTGAATTCTCTTGACTATGACTGGAGGTTCTTCGTGACTCATATTTAGCTTGCTCTCATCTTTCTCAATATTATCAACACTTTTTGATATCTTTCTTGAGATGGTCTCTCCTATTTTTGTCTTTGACACGCTCTTGAGATTGGTTTTCACTTTGTATACCTTCTCAACCTACTCTTTAACTTCTTGATCTCTATTTTTGTGCCTAGGAGGTTGATTTTGATTACAATGCTTTACAAAGTGTCCAATTTTATGACAATTGAAACACATAACTTGTTTGTTTCTTCTATATGGGTGTGACCTGAGATTCCACCCAAAAATTTCAGCTTTATGAGAATAATATTTCCCAACTTGGATACAACTATAACATATAATATTTCTCATGCCTCTTGAGTCTTCTTCTCTCCAAAATTGACTAGATGGTTCATCTAAGCAATATTTGGCAGTGTGTCCTTTTTATTGACAGTTGAAATAGGTGATGTTCCTTGAGTACTCATCTCTGCAATCTCTCCATGGATGTTCATCCATGACATGCTTTCTACATTCCTTAGCTCTATGTCCAAAATTATGACAAAAGAATCAATAACCATTACAGGTCATTTCATACCTATAAACATTTGGTTGTCTAATTAATTTAAGTCTTTTTGGATTTGTCTTCTTGATCATTCTTATTTTTTTCTATCTACTTGGACCATCTTTGTCATCTTCACACTTATTCATAGCCTCACTTTTGAAGCCTAGTCTTGTCTTGTCTCTTGTTGTTCTTTGACTATCCAGAATTCCATCAAGATCTTTAGATATCTTCTCCAACTTTACATACATCTTAGCCTTTGTTTTAAGTCTTCTAGTTTATCTCTCAAGGATATCATTTCTTCTTCATGTCTCATGCAAGTTTCTTCTTTGATATTAAGAGTATTTTCACTTTATCAACTTGAGATTTCAGTTTTGTATTGAATTTGAGATACTCTTCCTATTTGTCTTTGAGATATGTTGATATCAGCTCCAATTTTTCTTCTAGCTCTTTAATTCCATCTTCATGTTCTTCATCTTTTTTATTTTTCCTTTCCTCAAGAAGATTGATTTTCTCTTCATATTATTTCACCATTAGCTTCAATTTTTATTCTTTCTTCTTTGGTGTTTCAATTCCTCCAAGGAACTTATCAATTCTACTTCAAGATTTACCTTAGCATCATCTTCATATGATATTTCATCCTCACTGACATACTTATCTCTTGAACTACTTCCAGAGATTATCTCCATAGCCATGTTTGTGTTTCAAGAGGACCTCCTCCAAGTTGTTAGAATTGGTTCTAGAGTACCAAGATCTGATACCGATTGATGGAAATTCTAGGCATTGACAAGGGGGTCAATACGTGTTTATTTAAAACTTGAAAGATAATTCAATTTACTTAACTTTGTTATGATGAAACCAAAACATCATTCAAAAGCACTCAATAAGAGAACAAAAACTAAGATAAAAAATTTAATGTGGAAATATTTTAAGGAGAAAACCCAATGAAACCAAAGAACTAATTTGGATAAGAATGCTTTGTAATTTTTACAATGATTTCTCTGTTAAGCATCCAATCAACTTGGAACATCAACTCCAATACTTTAGTCAAGCTTCCACTTGACCTTTAGAAAGCTTCTACTTGCATGGAAGCTTTAAATCCCAACACTTCAATCAATCTTCAACTTGATCTTGTAAGCTTCCACTTATAAGGAAGCTTCAACTCCTGAGTTCTAAGCATCCACTTAGTCTTCCACATAGTTTTGATCACTCTTAATTGGTTGTATCACACAACAGGTTGTGACCACTACATTAGTTATGACATCTTCTCAATTTACCCTCCTAGTTCAATTTTCTTCTCATCACCTAATCAAGCTGTAGAGAATTATCATACAAAGCTCTTTCTACACACATCTTCATGTCATACTTCACTCCTTGAATCAACCTTTTAAACACTCAATTTTCATGTGTTTAATTTGTTGCAATATTATAGTCATGAGGAAATTTGTTTCTCACCTTAAGCAAACTATTTTCATAACCTTAACCTTATTCAAAAATTGATCTCCGACCTTCATTCTCATACACACCATCCCTCCTTTCTCAACTAGCTCTCACAAATGACTATAGTCTCTATCTTCATCAATTATCCACTCTTGATTTCATATAATAACATAATTCTTGTATAAATATGAGTTTATAATCTCAAGAGATACACTCACAAAATATCTCTTGCACTTCATCTTCAAATGACTCTTCACGTAATTCCCTTTATAACTCAAATACAAGGAGATGGATTTTATTCACAAAAACTACCTAAATGTTTCATCATAACATCTAAAAAGGTTAAATTATAACCTCGGAACATGTAGGATCTTTCAATATTCTCTTAATCAAAATTTTGAGAAAATGAGACTTCTAAAATTTGTGACATTCTACCTTCAATTGATAAAATTCCTTTTCAGACCTATACATTCAAACTTGTAATGGTTATTTAGAATTTTCTTATTCTCCAATGAGTAACCTTTGTCTTGTAGCACTAACAGGTATATTTGATATGTAGGAACATTATTAGGATCTCTAACATGCTCTACACTCTCTGTATAACCTTCATTCCTTGCCACTTTATCTTCAAAACTCTTTGGAGCACTTATTATGACTTCTAGGTGCTACAACAGTCTTGAATTTGTAGAGTGGGATGAATTGAGAAGATAAATATTTACATCAATTCAAATCCATTAATGCTATAGGGGTTTTGCACTCTAAATGGGATCCGGAAGTCCATCACATCAAACCTTGAAGAATTCTTTTCAAGCATTCAACCTTCTTGCATGCACACAATTATGAAGATCTTGAAATAACAGTCATGGATGACTTGATTTCTTACAGAGAAAGAGGTCTCACAACTTTTAAGAGTTTTGAACATGAGGTGAGTGGTCTCAAATCCAACTTCAAATCACTAGGGAGGGAAAAGTATCGTAATTTCCTTCATGAATCATATATTGGAGAAGTGAATGATAGTTGTGTAAGTAAAAATTTACATCTTCACAGTTTGAGCAAACCACACACACTTTATCAATTTATCATGGCCTCAAAGTCACCTCCCAAGTCTTTTGTTTTACTTCACTCCATATAAAATGGCTCAAAATTTCATGATTTTCAAAGCATACTTAGGTAGGGTTATGAGAAACTAGACCCAGTCTTTAAGAATGAGTAGGTATACTTATGAGAACCTCTATCCATGGCATCTAAAGTAATTTTTTGAGAATCTCCTATCCTTTTTCCACTTACCATATCAATTGCTTGTTGGAAGTGTGTGTCACTTATGTTGTCATTGATGTCAAGTCATTTGATTTCATAGTGGTCTAGGTGATCGATGAGCCTTCAAAGGTGCATATGTGTGGCTAGGTGATCTATGAGCCTCCAAAGGTGCATATGTGTGGAAAACATGTGAATTCACTAAAACCAAATCAGGTAAAGAAATTTTGGATAACCATGAGGTAGATCATGAGGTGAAGAAAGAGCTATAAGAGACAAACCAGGTTCATAAGAATTAGATAAGTATGATGCTTTCTTAAGCCAATCCACAAGCAAGCAAGGTGTGAAATGTTGACCCAAAGTGTGATGATGAAAACCAAACATGGTGTGATCATGAAATGATGATAGATTGTTTGTATAAGGCCTCAAAGGTAATTATTGAAGTGTTTTAGGTACTTCTACAGGTCAACATAGTTCAATGGCTTGAATCCGAAACCAAAGGGCACCTAAATGAGATTGGATTGAAAGATGTGGAATGAAAGCAGAGAAAAATATCACTTGGAGGTGTTAGAGGAATGTTTAGTTAAGGTGTGAGAAAAACTCTAGGATCTAAGGATGAATATTTTGTAATTTGTGTAAGTTTTTCCAAAAGCTGGGCTTTTCAAATTATGCCAATTGAGCACCAAACTTCTTAGTTGTTAAGTGAAATTTTGGATCCTTCTTCAAATAAGTCATAAGAGAAAACAATGGATTAAATTAGGAAAAAAATTATGGTGCAAAAATTATTTTGGTGATTGGTTTATTATTTTAGAAGATTTATCCATTTTTGTGAGTATATTTATATACCTTCAAACCCCGATTTGGACCAGTTTTGGAAAATTGAGTTGGATAGGTGTCTTAAATAAACTTTGTTTCTTGGAAAATTATTTTAACATGTAAAGGAATTCTTAGGTAACATTTACATGATGATTTCAGTTCATGATGCTTGGTGGGTCCGATTGAAAAACAATTATTTTGTGAAAATTTCAGTGTACAAGAGAAACTTGTAACCCTACTCAAATTTAAGGTGGATAATGCTGGTAATTTTTTATTAAAATTAATGGAGTCACTTGGGTTACTAATTTGGATAAAATGGGAGTAATGGCTACATATTTGAGCTTACCAGAAAAAGGAGCTTATCTTGAGAAGCTAGTGAAGAAGAATGAAGGTAACCATATCAAATTGAATTGAACCAATGTCATTTATTGATTTGGCAAGATTAGTAATCTACCATATGATGTGTTTGGATGTTTGTTTCAGATAGGAAAGTTTAATTCTTACTTGAAGATGAATGAGCCAAATCTGCCATATTAGGTTTCTTGAGAAGCCTATCTGAATGAGCATGAAGGTAAAATTTTCTACATCCGACCTATGGGTGTGAATGCTTTAACATGTTCTATATATACAAATTAAAGTGTTATAATTGGTAGGGAGATATGAAAGGTTATTTTAAGGTGTTTGACCACATTGTATGGAAGACTAGTTTTTGTGTCTTCAAGACCCGGCCAGACCGATTAGAGAGATCCAAGATTTTGGAAGCATTATTCCACAAATTCGAGCCATATGAAGAGTGCATGAGATATTATAGTTCATGATATTTATAATGATAGGTTACGTGCCTCATGATAAATGGATTTGAGTTTTGTATCATCTCAATTCTTGAAGACCAAATTCAGAGATGTTGAAACCAACCAGGAAAGTCTTGTAAAGTGGTGTTTCTTAATGTGTTAAATATTGAGTTGTCTCTTTACGGTAAATTTTATGAAATTATACCTCGTAATATTAATTTTTATATATTTCTTGAGTCGTGAATATGAGTGGAAATGGTCTAGTTAGATGTTTTTTTCGAGGATTGTGTTTGTAGAAGTTTATTTAAGAACATCTATGAGCCTAAATGAATGTTTTGGATAATGTGACGCATTTATAAGAATATAAGAGCATTATTTGACTTAGTGGGACCATGTACCATATGAATACAAATATGGAATACTTTTGTACAAGTTAGAGAGGTAGAAGACAAAAGATGAGATATTTTTGAGAAGAAGACAAAATCTGATCCCAATTCAAATTCAAGGCTAGGAAGTTGAAGAGTCAAGTGGAAAATGAAGTATAAGAGTCATCTTCATGAAGTTTTTAATAGTTAAAATGGTGTTCCATGTTTGGGTGATGTTCATTTTGAAAACCCCTTTTCTCTTCTTTTGAAGAAAACTTTTTTTGCAAAGAAAAACCCTGGAAGTCTCTTCTAGGTTAGTAGTTGGTTGGAGTTTCATGAAGAGGATGTGAGTGAAGAAAAAATGGTGAAGTCTCATTTGGATGTGATCTGATTTGAAGATTTGTAATCTGATTTGAATACCAATAAATAAGGTTTCTGAATATATTTTGTGTTCATGATATGTATGTGTTTCTTGATGAAATTTATCTATTTGTGATCAAGTATCAGTGTATGTGATTCATGAGGGTGTATGTTTATTATTTGAAGTAGAATAGAGAAATTTTTATTAAGGACTAATTCACCCTCCTTCTAATTCCCTTGTCATTTCTAACAATTGGTATCAGATCAGGCCCTTGGAAGCAAATTTAACAAGCTAGAGGGAGATCTTTGGTGACAAGGATGGGAGATATTTATCACTTAAATTGGGAGTAGAGTTATGTAAAGAGAAGCTAGAAAAATTGATTGAATCACAAGAAGAAATTCTCAAGTGTGTATAGACTCAACTCAAGGAAGCCCTAGCTGAGAAAGAAGAATTGAAGAAAGAGAATGAAGAAATGAAGAAATAATTAAGCATCATGACAAGTAAGATATCATCTTTTCAAAAGAGCTTAGTGTTGATCAAAGAATACTTGTTAGAGATCACACAAGGAGTCCATGTGGAGAGAAAGCCGGGATCAAGTGCACGAGAGGGACGGGGAAGAGCCAATGCGTGGAGGGAAAGTTTAGCATTCGGGACTTAGCCAATTTTGAGCATGAAGACCTATTTTTAGAAGATGGCGTGTGGAACACACCAACGATGCAGAGACATGCACGCCACGTATTATCTATCTTTAGAGGATCAGATTGAATAATTTTTCATGGAGATGAGCTAGGAATAGGATTTTCACTTCAGTTAACTGTAAGAGGTCTATAGATAGCACACTTGCATGTGTGGCTATGCCTATAAATGGCTTGTGGCTATTAATAGCATGCGGCCTATTTCAAGAATAGATAAGTAGAGAAGGGCAAGTCCCCACCCTATATATATGATGCAAATCACATAGATATATATATATAGAGAGAGGTGTATGACGAGATTACTATATCAGATCCATGTGCATATTAGTATGGAATGCCATTATTGTAAGGAGCTTCTATGTTTATTAATAGATGGAAGTTATTGGCTGAATCTAAGTGTTATTCTTGTGTGAAATCAAGTAGTGCATGTTCTTGATTCAATCATGATTATTGTTTAAACTTGTTCTTTCATAAATCTGAATATGGTATGCATTGTATAATGATGGATTAGTTATGGATCTATATGTTTATTCCTTCATCATGCTAACATCCTACTACAACAACCCTAAAGAGGGACCTAGTACCTTTGCATGCTTCAGTGAGTGCTCAGTCTAGGCTGAGTGATGTGCCAACACGACTAGGGTGTTATCTGGTAAATTCTAGGCTGCATCATTGGTTCCATTTCTAGGACCTCTTTTGATTGTTTTTAGGATGGTTCACAATGAAGACATACTGGTTAACCCTAGCAAGTATTGAGGAGTGGATACATGATTTGGAGGGAGAATATACAGAGTGATTCAGTAATGGATCTAAGTTTAATGCATGCACTTGGGTAGAATAGAATCTATATGATAGCCTATACGAGAGCTTTTTCACTATCTTTCTAGTAGAACTATATGAGTGGCTTACTGCTTATGCATCTCAATAGAATTGGAGGTATCGCGCACTTGTCTAGACACAGGAAGAATTTTAGGCCCTTTATGATGCTGATTTGATCTAGACTCGCGTTGTGGATACGTGGTTTTGTGGTGTTCTAAATAGTTATATTCTAGAATATTCAATTTTGATGTATTCTTGCCCAGAGGTAGCTAAATTCTAGTTTTTGTGGTATCCAAGAGGAGTATATCTGCAAGGTATTCCACTGGTGATCAAGATCTTGATGGTAACTTTGAATCTGGAGAGTAAATTGATGGCTAACTAAAATTCACCATGCGCGAGGGCAGGAACAGGTTTGGTGAAAGATGGAAGACCTAGCGGTAGAGAGGCAAAGAGAGGAGAGGTGGCTTAAGTATAATGAGCGCGCGAGAGGGAGATAGAGAAGTAGTGTTTCATTGCAAAAAGTATGGCATTGAGGAGAGATATGGCTCGTGAAGTATTTACACTCATGTGATGATGTGTGTAGGAAATGATGGATGTTCTTTGGTAGTTATGGAGCACGAGTTCGAGAGAAAGTGGTAGGAGAGCTGTTTCCACCAAAGTTGACCTATTAGTTTGGGGCTTGTTCCTAAGCGCCCGTAGAAATTTATGCATTTTAATTAGTATTTTGTGGATGGTGATTAATGCCACCTATTATGGAAAGCTTGTAACTAACTAAGATACCTATATGAAGACTTCATCTTTAAAACATATAGAGAGAACTAATTTTGATATACTAAGATAGATTATCTGCATTCGGTTTTTTTGGCATTATTATTTACTGTCTATGCTATGAAACTTATTCTGAGTTAATGAAAGTCACGAAATTTTGAGAATAAAAGGTTGTTAATCCCTCTATCCCAAGGAAGAGAAAGGGCCCACTCAACCAAGGAGATAAGAGGTTATTTTGAGTTCATTTACGCATACAGTTCTTTGATTGGATTTACTACAATTGTTGTTTGAGAATATTACATGCATGCTTTGATTGACTATATTTGTTTTCTTCATTACCACTTTCATTTAGAATAGATGTTTCCATTATGCAAATCTGGTTAACAAGTAATCTCACTTTCTACTAAGCTTCATTTATACAGTTGTAATTTCATTTGTTAAAAGTAGTGTGTGTGCATTTCATTTTCCAAGTAGAAGATTAGTTGTTAGTTTCCTTTCATCATGAATAGTTGAATTCTATAGAATTGTATTTCAATTCTATAGATTTGTATTGCATTTTTGTAGATTAGTCACTAAACTAAGCAACCCCCAACAGACCCAACAGATAACTAGTTCCATTAAACTCCATTGCATACTGCCTAGGACACAACCCTAGTTTAGAATGACACTGACAGAAGATTATGTCAGTTAAATGATTGGAGCAATACAATGACCCATCATTTTTGGCACCGTTGCTAGGGAATAACCATAAGCACCATCATTTTTATTCCATATGCTATGGGTGTTAATGGAGTTCATATAGGAAACCAGTAGTTGTCTTGGACCTTGTTTTAAAACAACCAACCTTGATGCATAGGTCGTGAGACAACCAAGGGAGATTTATAGCACATAATATTCCACACATCTCTCTAGACAATTTACAAGGAAGAAACACTGAGAGTGATACAGATTCTAACTCAATGCCTAGAACCGCTTCTGAGCATTCTGTATCCTCTTCACAACACTCTAGTAATGGGGGACCTTGGGAATCCTGGAGACCAACCTTTAGGGAAAACCTTTATGTATCCCATTTTCCTTGATGCGGATGAGGATGCACCTATGAAAAACATCTCACCATCCATCCTCCCCATATTTCGAGGTATGACCAAAGAAGACCCTGATCAGTTTTTGTTTGAATTTAAAATCCTATGCTAGACATATGATTACCGAACTGACAATCAAAAACTCAAACTGTTTCCTTCCACTCTCAAATATTCTGATATGAGATGGTTTATGGGGTTACCATCTAACTTAATTAATTCTTGGGAAGCCATGGAAACAACCTTCCTGGATAAATACCAAGACTATTGTAGGGGAAGGGATAGGAAGGAAGAGTTCTTCCAAATACGGCAAAAGGAAGATGAGAATCTAGAGGATTATCTGGATAGATTCCTCTTTCTCCACAAACGTAGTGGGTATGAGTTACATGTAGACATCACTAAGACAATATTTCTTAAAGGATTAGATGAGGAAACCAAGGATTCCCTCCATCTCATGGGAGGAGGAGACGTGCATAAACTCACCATGGACCAAATCACTAAGCTATGTAGAAGATACTCTAGAACATGCGACGAAATATGAAAAAACAAACATCCAAGTCTTCCATGGGTACCTCTAAACTTCTGGAAGAAATGGCCAACATGAAAATGGACATTCTACTACAATTAACATCAACCATAGATGGACTCAAGGAAAAAACCAGCCCTGCCAAAGAATCAGTTGGACATATATTTCCCTAAGTGTTGGAAGAGACACCCCTTGAGAGAATGTCCTTTGGATGTCACAGACATGTGCTTAATTTGTGAAGTTATTGACCACGACACTAAGCATTACACATTCTTACCATAGTTAAAGGGAGGTTTGAATGCTATCTCTCAAACAAGTGTTGAATTAAAATTTGTCCAAAGACCAAACAATCAAGTTGGGTTCCCATCTAGGCCAGCTCAGAATCCCTAGAGGATGTCATGGCCGAATCAAGCCTCTCAGTCTTCTTGGGGACAACCTGAGTGGGAAAACTCAAACTGGATGACTTATCCATATCCACCACCCTAGACAAATCCCTACACTTAGCTAGGTTGGGCACCACCACCCACAGCCAATCCTTGGCACAACCAGCAGTGGGGTCCTCAACCAAATTTTAGCCAAAATCAGTCCTAGGCACCACCGCAAAACGGTAATCACCAACACAGATTCCAGCAACCACAACAAGCTTTAATGCCTCCACCTCAAGCCTACCAACATCAAGGACAAGCAACACAAACACAACTTCTGGCTCAGCCAGTATCCAATCCTAAAAATCAACAGACAACTTCAATTGATGACGTAGACCTAGGTAACACCATGCAAGTTAATACTATTGGTAATTTATGCCTGTGATCTAGAAAAATATTGAATCCTCCTATTGTTATCACAGAACTACCTGCTGATGCTGATAAAGAAGAAACCCTTGAGGATAATACTGGTCCTTCACCAATACTAGATACACCGGATGATCAAATACTCAAACAGAATACAGCCCCTTTTCCTGAGCGATTACAGGACATTCGACTAGTTCAGGAATTTAAAAAAGTACATATTGAGGTCCCACTTCTGTGAGCAATAAGGGACATCCCTGAACTAAACCAAACCATTAGAAATGAGTGTATAAAAACACCGGGAAGGAAAAAGAAGTACCCAAAGACTGTCAGGGTCGAAGGGAATTTGGCTGATTTAGTCACTGGCACCCTTATCTCACCAAAATATGGGGATCCTGGGAGTCCTGTCATTACTATTTGTATAAACAACTAGTCAATATCTAACATTTTGGTGGATCTTGGTGCTACCATTAATGTCATCACAACAAAAATGTTTAATCTACTATCCTTAATAGGACTTCAACCTACCAACACTATTATGTAGTTAGCAGATCAATCCATTGTTATACCTGATGGTGTGGTTGAAGATATAATGGTCATTGTTGAATCATGGGAGTACCCAGTTGATTTCATGGTTTTGTAGCCTAAAGCTTGGAAGTTGGGATATCCAGTCATCTTGGGAAGGCCCTGGTTGGCTACGGTTGCTACATACATCGATTGTAGGTCAGGCAACATGACAATTCTAAATGGGTAGAAATCCAAACACATTTCATTATACCCTCCTGCCTAGCCTTATGCAAACAATTATGACCATGTATGGGTGGATTCTTTGGATACTAACTCTTTGAGTTCTTCTTTTCTGGCCACTATTAAGACACAACCATATGGTGGAAGTTGTGGAGTCATATACACTAACTGATTCTAAGGAACCTATGACTACGGAAATCAACACTATTGCTATGGAATCTAGAACTCGGCATTAGACATATCCTCTACTATTTCTCTGGTAGGCACTACCTCTACTGAGTCTAGTAGGAAACTCTATGCTTATAATTCTGAATATTTAGTTCTTGATTTCTATTTTCCTTTAACTAAGATTCTATCTTTTGACAACATACCCATCCTACACATGCTTCAGCCCCATGTTTTCCCATTGAATTCTTTTATCACTAGTACAGAGCTTGCTCTTGTGAATGATACCAAGTAGGTGCTTGTCGGTATGGGAAGAGAGCTGACCATAGGTAATGATTTGGAGGTCAATCAAGAAGCTAGGGTGCTTGAGGTTCTAAAGAAACACTCCCATGCTTTTGCTTGGGATTACACTGATATGAAGGGAATTCATCCTAGCATCTGTACACATCATATTTACACTAATGACATCAAACCTATAAGGTATCCACAATGAAGAATCAATCCAGCATTGAGAGACATAGTCAAAAGTGAGATAGAAAAACTCCTAAAGGTAGGTTTCATCTATCCTATATCTAATAGTCAGTGGGTTTCCCCATTAGTTATTGTTCCTAAGAAAAATGGTAAGTGGTGAATATGTGTTGATTACAGGGAACTTAACAAAGCCACCAAGAAGGATTATTTTCCCCTGCCTTTCATTGACCAAGTTCTAGACAATTTGGCTAGTAAGAAATATTTTTCTTTCTTGGATGGGTTTAGTGGGTATAATCAAATTAGTATTGCCCTGCTTTGATCAAGATAAGACTACTTTTATGTGCCCTTGGGGTACATTTGCTTACCGAGTCTTACCTTTTGGGCTTTGTAATGCCCCTGCTACATTTCAGTGGGTAGTCTTGGCCATTTTTGCAGATCTTGCTAACGAATGTGTTGAGGTTTACATGGATGATTTCACTGTCCATGGATCCACTTTTGAAGAATCTTTGAGTAACCTAGAGAAAGTACTCAGTCGATGTGAACAACACCAACTATCCCTGAGTCATGAAAAATGTCTAATGATGGTTGATCAAGGAATTGTCTTAGGTCACCATGTTTTAGCCCAAGGTATATAGGTGGACCCCAAAAAGATATCAGTCATCACCTAATTACCTACACCAGCTAATCAGATTGACATCAAAAGTTTCCTTGGTCATGCAGGTTATTACCGCGATTCATAAAAGATTTTAGCAAAATTGTTGCACCTATGTTCTCACTGCTAACCAAAGATTGTGTTTTTGAATGGTCTCCTTAGTGTCAATAGGAATTTGATTCTATCAAAGAAAATATGACCACGGCCCCTGTCTTATGTGGCCCTAACTGGGGACAACCTTTCCATATCCACACTGATGCTTCTAATACAACCATGGGTTTTGTCCTTGGGCAAAAAGACTCAGAAGATCAGATGTATGTAATTTATTTTGTCAGCAAAAACCTAACTCCTATGGAAAGGAATTACACTACTACGGAAAAATAATTCTTGGTTGTTGTCTATGCTTTGAATAAATTTCATCATTACATCACTGGATATAAAAAAATTATTTACACTGACCACTCTGCCATTCGATATTTGATGAATAAACCAGTGGTTGGCGGAAGGCTTATTCAGTTAGTTACTCTTGTTACAGAATTCAATCTCACCATTATAGATAAGCCTAGGAAATTTAACATTGTTGTTGATTTCCTTTCTAGATTAAATGTTTCAGGTGATGATGAAGTAGTCCAGGATCAATTTCCCGATGAACACTTGTTTGCTATCTCGACTAAGACTCCTTGGTTCGCTGATCTTGTGAATTATTTAACAATAGGGAAGTTTCCTGCCTATTTTACTCATAAGGAAAGAAGGTGATTGGTTAAAAATAGTGCAACATATAAATGGTGTAATGATTCTTATTTAAATGTTGTCCTGACATGGTTCTTCATAGGTGTGTTTGGGAGGATGAGGTACACGACATACTGCAAGCTTGTCATGATGAGCCAAGAGGCGGACATTATTTAGTAAAATGAACAATTCACAAGATCCTTGGAGTAGGGTACTATTGGCCTTCCCTCCATAGGGATGTCAAAAAGTATGTGTGGTAGTGTGATGCATGCCAATGAATGGGAAAACCCACACTTTCAATGGAAATGCCTCTTAATCCTCAGCTAGTTTAGGACCATTTGAGAAATGGGGGATTGAATTTGTTGGACCATTTGATCCTCCATCTTTTGGGAAGGAGTATCTCTTGGTATGCATGGACTACATCACTAAATGGGCTGAAGTTCAAGCATTGGCATCTACCAATGAGGATGTTGTTGCTGATTTTTGTACAATCAGATATTGTTGTGATTTGGAGCACCAAGGGCCATTGTATCTTGATCAAGGTCCTCAATTTGTTTCAAATATGATTGAAGATTTCTTGGAAATCTACAAAATTAGGCACGGAAATCATCACCCTATCACCCCCAATCCAATGGGCAAGTGGAGGTAACCAATCGAGAACTTGAGAATATTCTAACTAAGGTGGTCAATGCTGATAGAAAGAATTGGGTACCAAAGCTTCCTGAGAACGTCTGGGCCTACAACACGACCTGGAAAACAACTACTGGTTTTTCTCCCTATGAGTGGTATTTGGGAAGAAGCCACTATTGCCTATTGAGTTTGAATTGTGCACCTAGCGAATAACGTTGGAATTTGGGATCGATTTGGATGAAGCACAATGCAAATGAGTGTTGCAGCTGAATGAATTAGATGAAATGCGGATGGAGGCACAACAAAGACAGAAATTCTACAACATCAGTGAAAAACCTGGCATGATGCTCATATAAAAAAAGGACATTTCATGAGGGACAGTGGGTTTTACTCTTTGATTCCTGCTATCAGCAGTTTAAAGGAAAGCTACGTACACGTTGGTTGGGTCCTTATCAGGTAAATCAAGTGTTTGATAATGGATCTATTTGGTTGTTACCTATTGATGGAGACAAACGGACTCTTCTGGTGAATGGACATAGGCTCGGATTTATCACCAACCACTAGATAAGAAGACTTTCACCGATGACATTTTGTTACGCACGGACATGCATGCTGAGGAGGCTCTTTGCCCCTCAAACATGGAGTAATCAATATCTTGCAAATTCAATAAAGGAAGATGATCCTGCATTCGATCTTCTTCCCTTAGTTAGCAATTTTTCTTGTTGTTGTTTTCAATAAATGTAGGAATTTTCATTATTTTTGCAGCTACTAATCATGCTTCATCTTGAACTACAGGGTGTAGGAATCTATGGATATCGTCCAAATAAACGTGGCATGGGTAAGTGCATTCTAACTTGCTAATGATATTTCCATGCAAAACATTTCCCCATGTGTGCATTTTTTGTCATTACGCCATCATGTGATGATCACTATATTTTTTTCAGATCTCTTTCCAAATCTGGTTCTGTGGATGATGGCATCAAAGGGGTAATGTCTCATAATCACCGCACACCTTGAATGTGTTGCATTCTTCAAGTCAGGATGGGTGGTGCTCACTCCTCAACAAAGTGGGATATGTGCCACCTCAAATATCTTAAATTCACATGGATGGCTGGTCTCATTCACTATTTTTTTGCCACCACCTTCGCTCAATTTTACGTCATCCAAGGGATATGGTGTAATTCAAAATTAATGCTTCTACAAACTACTTCTTACCATTGTTTCATGTGCATCAAGCATGATTAGTTCTATCAGTCACTAAACAGGGAGTGGGGGCATGCTTTGTTCTGGCTCTTTCTGCTACCTGGTATTACTCACCTTCGGCTTCAACATGGGACAACAAAAGAAGTCAAATCCTGACTCACTGGACACCTTACTCTAGAACACCGAACTTTCACAAGTATTTCATGATTCTGGGTGGTTGGATTTCATTCACCAATTTGAGGGTTTCAATGAAGGCATTGTGGAGGAATTCTTGGAAAATTTTGAGTCCACCTATTCACAAGTTGGTAGAAGACGGGTTGAGATTACCAATCAGGTCATTTCTTACCTATCCAGCCTATCCAGACTTTGGTTTGAAGGTCATGAAAAATGCTCCTCTACAAATCCTGCTTTCTCTATTTCACGATGAAGGGGAAGCATTCCCTGAAGTCATCCTGACCCCCTTGGGTATCCAGAAGGGTGTTAGGTGGGTGAGTCTACCTAGAATCTGGAGTGAAATAGCAAAGTGGATCAACCAGTATTTCATATGCGATGGTCAGGCCTCTATTCTGGGTGGTGATGCACTTAAAATGCTAATTCACCTTAAGAAGGAACATGTTAACCAGGCCCTCTGGGTAAATCTACTTGAATACCTTGTAGACTCCATTATTACATTTTGACAGAAGTACCGGTCTGGTGGAGGAAAGTCTATCATTAAACACCCGGGGTTGATTCATTTGTTATGCTCACATCAAGTCTTCTTTAGACCAAAGTAGAGGCTCGAGGGACTTACTATGGGAGAAGGTTCTAGACCAAAGTAATTGAAATCTGGTCTCTTTTCTGCACCCCATTCTACCCTTGCACTGGGACCTTGCCCTTCATGCAACCAAATAGAGGCAGTTGGTGTCCCTGAGCATGCAGACACATTTGGTACTCCCGAGGGTCCATCCCCTTCCATTTCTAGCTCAAAAGGAAAGTGCACCTCAGCTCTGTCTTCTTCCATGCACCTACGGCCTCGATGGCTCAGTTCATTGTTGAAGTCTGGTGGTTCCCGATCAGAGACTTTTCCTGATGATACCACCCCCATTCGGGAAGAACAACATGAGGAGGATCACCTGGCCATTCGACACCTGTTATTCCTGCATCTATGGAAATTCACCCTATGGTTCCCGAAGTGCTTGGCACCCAGAGCTGCATCTTCTCACAACTATTTGGAGGAAATCGTGCTATTGAAATCTCAATTGTGAGGTATGGAAGAAACAAACCTTTTACTACAAACTAAATTTACACAACAAATAGTAGAGAAGGTTTAGGAAATCACTACCCTATAGCTTGAAGTAAGTAGTTTGAAGCATCAACATGATAAGAGTCTTAACATCTTGGATAGATTCCATCAGTTATCCCTTTAGGAAAGAGAATTGAGGAAAGAAAATCATAAATTGAAAAGGGAAACGGAATCTATATAAGAGGAAAAGTAAAAAGTGACATCTATTTTAGACTCTATCTGTCCTTTGGCCCTCAAGATTCTATCCTATAGAAAATCCTCTCCGGTCTATAGCATCTTCATTCAAGAACAATTTTATTCCTGGCATTTGTTCCAATTATGTCATCAAGCTCCTCATGAAATTCCCAATGGCACCGGTTTCTTATCGGTTTATAAGTGCAAGTACTCCTAAGATCTAAAATTTACTTTTTGAATTCTACCTTCATAACATGATAGTTACAAATGTGCCTGATTTCTTAATCAATTTATTTGTGGATGATTTCCAAATCAAGGCCTTTCAGTCTACACTACGAAATCTGATCATCTGGGGTCAACAAATAGATATTTTCAATCACACCGCTCAATCCATTGGGTTCCACATCCATCCAACTCATCACACTGATGTAGCTCGAGAAAAAAATTACTCACTTTACTATCGTGGCGGAGTCGGGGTAAACACTTCCCAGATTTTACTTCAATGTGTCATGGATTTTGAAAATTACTGATCAGTAGAACTTTGGGACAGCTTGGCAGGCATGTGATAGGAGGTGGGATACTATGAGTCTACCCTTGAAATGCAAGGAGGTTCTCTCTCCCCAAAAATTGAGTGGAGCATGCACAGGGGTGATGCCCTCATCACCATTATAAGATAGAACACGAGCACACCAACCAACAAGACAATGATGAATGTGCATCCCTCTAAGTACATCCACCACTCCTTTTGAGCCCTCTCACTACCTGGTAAAACAATGCAGCCCAGTCAAATGATAGTTTCATAGCATGGGTAGAGATTACCTCTAACACTCAGGGCTATAAGAACACCAAAAAACAATATGCTAATCAATTTGAAGAATATGACATGGCTGAGCAGCTTGGTAGGTAGGCAGGACAAAGATAAGTTACACAAGGACATGTAATAGATAAAGTTAGGGGGAAAATGATTAGTGCATTGTTTGGCTCATTGATATCATTTCTTCAAGCCAAAAATACCCTTTTGATATGACTTATTAATACATGGGGATGTTTTGTGTAGTTATATCTTAGTAGGTTTGATGCATTTTCCTTGCTATAGTTTATGAAAACCGATTATCACATGAACCTCCTACTAACTATCTTTGTGAGATAAAATGTGATGATGTGTGCAAGAAATGATGGATGTTGTTGGTAGTTATGGAGCCCGAGTTCGGAGCAAGCGGCAGGAGACTGTTTCCACCAAAGTTGACCTATTAGTTTGGGGCTTGTTCCTAACTACCCATAGAAATTTATGCATTTTAATTAGTATTTGGTGGATGGTGATTAATGCCACTTATTATGGTAAGCCTTGTAACTAACAGTACCTATATGAAAACTTCATCTTCAGAACATATAGAGAGAACTGCTTTTGATATACTGAGATAGATTATTTGCATTCAGTTTTTTTTGGCATTATTATTTATTGTCTATGCTATGAAACTTATTCTAAGTTAATGAAAGCCATGAAATTTTGAGAATCAAAGGTTGTTAATCCCTCTATCCCAAGGAAGAGCAAGGGCCCACTCAACTAAGGAGACAAGAGGTTATTTTGAGTTCATTTACGCATACAGTTCTTTGATTGGATTTACTACAATTATTGTTTGAGAATCTTACATGCATGCTTTGATTGACTATATTTGTTTTCTTCATTACCACTTTCATTTAGAATAGATGTTTCCATTATGAAAATATAGTTAACAAGTAATCTTGCTTTCTGCTAAGCTTCATTTATACAGTTGTAATTTCATTTGTTAAAAGTAGTGTGTGCACATTTCATTTTCTCAGAAGATTAGTTGTTAGTTTCCTTTCATCACAAATAGTTGAATTATGTAGAACTGTATTTCAATTCTATAGATTTGTATTGCATTTCCATAGATTAGTCACTAAACTAAGTAACCCCCAATAGACCCAATAGATAACTGGTTCCATTAAACTCCATTGCATACTGCCTAGGACATAACCCTGGTTTAGAATGACACTGACAGAAGATTATGTCAGTTAAATGATTGGAGCAATACAATGACCCATCACTAACTTGGGAAGTAGGAGAGCGGGAGTAAGTTAGGGAGCAAGTACATCAATGGTAGGATAGATGACTTCAATGATATTTAGAGGAAAATTCTTAGGCACATCATCCACACGTAACGTGAGTCCACGAGAATGTTGGATTCACCTCTGGAAGTGAAACTACCTCATAGACTATAGGGGTTCAGTATAGTACTACTATCAGAGCATAGGGGAGTACATCTACAGGTCATATTCTTGTTATAAGTGGAGGATCAGGAGATATAGATGGTTCTAGTTTCGATGGATTTGGTGGTTCTGCAGGTAGAGGGAACACAAGAGGTTCTGGATTAGGTGGTCAAGGCCCGCAGCAACTACAAAACATTTATATGGAAATGTCTCTTTGTCTTCCGAGTATAGAGGCATACAAGAGCTACCGAACATGTGTATATGTGTGCAATCTTGTGGCAAGCTAAAGGGATCATGGGTGCGAGCGTAAGGGGTCACCAATTTGCTACTACATTAGAGGGACGTGCACACGGCTAGTACAGAAGTTTTACCCCGATTAAACTTGTGTGGATTATGAAGCATTTAAGGATGCTTTCTTGAAAGAGTTCCATATCCCCGAGCTTGAGCAAAATAGTATAAGTGCACTCAAGGATATCAAGAAAGGCACTACTATGAGTGTACATGAGTATAATGTTGGTTTTAAGACACTTCTATCTAAGCTATCTTATGATATTCACGCAAGACAACATGCACAATGGTTTTTAGAGGATTGATTACACCATTTATAAGGGCATCATCACATAAGACATACCTTGATCCATGCAAAGTAGTGGAAGTATCTTTGCGTGCTAAGGTATTTAGGAGCATTGACACCGGCGTTAGTCCATTCTTAGAGGCACTGATTACATAGCTATGACAAAGTAGATAGAGAAGCTATCAGCAAATTCAGCCCATGAAACACACTCAAGAATTTGGTGTATAGATTGTGAAGTGGAAGGTCACACCAAGGATAGTTGTCCTCATAGATCTGTATGCTCATTACTATTGGATTGTGAGATCTGTCATTTGAATCATGATGTTATTCATTGTCCTTTGTTACAAGTGCATGATAAGGAAGAATGTATCCTTATTTTGTAAAATTTGCCACTCCATGACCCATGATACCTAAGATTGTTAGTTGATTGGTCAGATCCAAGATGCTTTAGACATTAGGGTATACAGCATAAGTATAATGAGATAATCCTAAGGGTGAGAATGAGCACCAGATTGGGATCATAATCAAATGCACTATGACAAGAATGAGGGGCGTTTTGAAGGAGGTCATGGAAGGGGACGTGGATATCGTGGTGGATATGGAGGATGAGGCCGTGGTGGAGGAAGAGGTGAGTTCCCTCATGTAACATGTTATACATGCGGATCTCATGACTTCTATAGGCTCGAATGTCTTAAAATATTATATGTTCTTTCCGCATAAAGAACCATAGCTATGAAGAATGTCTGGACTTATATGAGCATCTAAGTAAGCAACATAAGCAAGAAAAAGGCATTAGGATGGTTAGAATCTAGTGCGTGGTAGAAGATCAGTGGATGCCCAAGATAGCACCAGGACTCAAGAGGCATTAACTATGAAGATTACTATAAGAGATGAAGTGGCACACACAAGATAGGCATTGCACTGAAGCCTATGATCACCAAGCAAGAGGTTTGACATGTAAGGTACCCAGATCTTGCTCATCGGAAGGAAGTTTACCAGGATACTATGAAAGTGCTAAGGAATCTTCATGGTGAGATACAATACTTAAATGAGTAGAAGGCATCAGAGATAGTCCAAACTGATATCAATTATCTGAGAGAAGTGTGTAAAATGTTATGCCAGGAGAACATCATTCCACTATTAGGAAGTTGGTTAAAAGGGAACACTCGCGTGCAGCAGTATTGAAACCTGGATGGTAGATTATCCATGCAAATATTCCCCCTGATAGCATTGATTATGACAAGGAAATTACTCAAAATGTTGTTATGGATGGATGGATGTTGAGCAACATATTGATTGATATAGGTGTGGAAGTAAATGTGCTTACATTATATGCATGGGTACAAATGGGGAGGCCTCCATTGAAAGCATCATCTAATGTGTTGTTAATGGAAACCGGACTAAGTCCACTCCCATAGGAGTTTTGAAGGATGCATTTATAACCATACAAGGGCCAAGCTCACTAGGAATTTTGAGGTATCAACACTTGTAGAAGAAGACAATTTTCCAACCTTTCTTGTACGCCCTTGGTGTTATGCAAATAATGTTGACTTGAGATTCAATAAGGGGTATATAAACTTTAAGAACAAGGAGGAAAGAGTTATGATACCTCTAATAGATGGGAATTCTACACCATATGTTGAACCTCTAAGTGAGGAGGACTTAAACAGAATTTATGTATGTGCTTTATTCAGGACCTAGAGGTCAATGAGTCATCAAAAGAAGGCATCCTATAGTGGGAGGATTCTCATTCTATTAGTGATACTATGAGTATTACTTGTGACAATTGGGCTTATGGTACATATGAACTAGTAGGGCGCGAGGTGAAAAGCGCAGATTGTGTACAAGAATGAAATTTGTTCGGTTTGACAAATAGGTAGCAAGAC
The DNA here is from genome assembly GCA_018340775.1 of Taxus wallichiana var. yunnanensis. Classification (NCBI taxonomy): domain Eukaryota; kingdom Viridiplantae; phylum Streptophyta; class Pinopsida; order Cupressales; family Taxaceae; genus Taxus; species Taxus wallichiana. Next base: position 255,963,386 of record CM031234.1, read on the forward strand.
CTTGGTATACAGGGGTAAAAGATCTTCATGTATTTTTGAAAACCATGGAAACATGGTGAACAGATCAAATTAAGAGAAGAGATATGTTAGTATGTACCTTATGTGGGACAATAGCGTGTTGGTGGGTAGTCCACAGAGATAATCTTATATAATGGGAAGAGATTGGGATCGCCCTATCTATTAGGTTTATAAGGAACAATGCACCTACACATATTTGCACTTATCATGGTGATCAACCTATTCAAAGCATCACATTCAGCAGTGTGAGAGACTCTAGATAACATGACATGAAGCATTACCACCTTCACTATGGGTGCATAGATTGTACTCTATGCTACAAGGATGCACAGAAAATGGTATTTATATGAAGAACTATATCGCGAGACTGGAAATTGGAAAAAATTTACTATAGGAATGATCTAGACCTTTGACTACTTTTCTTCCCAACCTCCAATAGAAGAGGCATTAAAATTTTTCAAGCACTTAACTATGGGAGATAGTGCAAAAGAAGAAGATAATATTCAAGAATTATTTGGTTAGACAAAGTCTAGAGCGTGTTTTGAATAGGAAGAAGAAATAGACTCCATACTACTTGAATGCACTTGCCTTGAGAAAGAGAAAGGAAAGATGGTTTACATCATGGATGATGAGGAAGTTGAGAACTTGAATATTGAACATTCACAAGGGTGCGAGAGGTCTTTGGACAGTGTAGACAAGGATATGTACACCTATCATGAACCCATGAAGACAAAGAAGGTGAATATAGGTTCGGAGGCTGAGCCTAAGGAGGCCATCATTAGAGACTACTTGGTCGACTTGGAGGTAGAAAATATCATTGAGTTACTCAAGGATTATCAGGACTTATTCCCTCGAGGGTATCATGAACTTAAAGGCATGCATAAATCACTTAGGGAAATGAAGATAAAACTTAAGGATGGTGCATGAATAGTTAGGAAGTGACCTTATAGAATGAACCCCAATTTGCATGAAAAGGTAAAAGAAGAAATTGATAAAATGTTGAAATATGGAATTATCAAGCCCCTTGATGAGTCAGAATGGGTTAATCCAATGGTGATCAGTATCAATAAGGATGGATGAATTAGAATATGTGTGCACTACATGGATCCGAATGTTGAATGCGTCACGAGATCCATTCCCTACACCATTTACTGAGGAAATACTAGAAGGCATTGTAGGGCACAAAATATACTCTTTCACATATGGGTTTTATGGGTATCATCAAGTTAGGATTGCTCAAGAGGATCAAGAAAAGACAACTTTTACTACTAAATGGGGTAGTTTTACCTATACTGTGATGCCTTTTGGACTGATAAAATGCACTTGATGTATTCTTGCACATAGTTATTCAGGCATTCAAATATTTTATTCACAACTTCTTACAGGTCTACCTAGATGATTAGACAGTATATGGGCTTGTGAAAGATCATTGTGACAATTTGCGCTTAATGTTTGAATGGTGTAGACAATTGAGTATCTCTTTGAACATCAAGAAGTGCATATTTGCTACACCATTTGGAATATTGTTAGGACATATAATCTGCAAGGAAGGTTTGTTGGTTGATCCAACTAAGGTTGCAATCATTCTAGGCCTAGAGGTGCCTACCAGTCAAAGTGAGGTGCATGGATTTTTAGGTCATACAGGATATTATAGAAAATTCATCAAAGGGTATGCCAAAGTTGTTACACCCTTGGAAGAGTTACTAAAGGGAAAGGTACATTTTATTGGGGAGAACCATAGCATGGTGCACATTTGAGATATTAAAGGAGAAACTTACTACCGTGCCCATTCTACATTTTCCCTCATGGGATAAACCATTTCATGTGCATGTGGACACCTTTGGCATGGCCATTGGTGAAGGTATTATAGATCATCCAATTTGTTTTACTAGTAGGAAGCTGACTCTTGCTGAATAGAATTATACAACTACAGAGTGTGAAGCTTTGTCAATGATCTATGCATTGCACAAGTTTCGACAGTACTTATTAGAAACACCATTTGTGTTTTATACAGATCACATGGCATTGAAGTACCTTGTAAACAAGCCCATTTTATAGGGGCGCATATGTAGATGGGTGCTCCTATTTCAAGAGTTTGGATTCATAGTTGTGGTGAAGCTAAGGAAAAGCAATTTTGGACCAAACCATTTATCTAGAATCAACTCAAGAGAGGAAGCACAGACAATTGAAGAAACCATGCTAGATGCACAGTTATATAGGTTATAATGCATGCCCACGAATTAGAAGACATTGTTGTCTTTCTACGAACTAGTATGGCACTAGAAGGAATGAAGGCATTAGAAAAGAAACAACTTGTTATACACGTGGCACCATTTATGTTAATTAGTGGTGACCTCTACAAGTTAGGTAGAGATGAAGTATTACGATGTTGTGTATTAGATCATGAGCACAAGGATATTATGGAAGAGGCCCATGGTGGTATTGAAAGAGGCCATTATGCAGGTGATGCGACTTCCGGAAGATCCTACTTGTTGGATTATGGTGGGAGACATTATATAAAGACTGTAAAGAATATTGTAAGGCGTGTGATCATTGTTAGTGCCTAGGAAAACCAAGGCAAAGAGATGAGATACCTTTTAGACCAATTACTAGTGCTGACCCACTTGAGAAATGGGCCATTGACTTTGTAGGACCTATTTTTCCAGCCGCGCATAGGACTGGGTCACGCTATATCATTACTTGCACCAATTATCTCAAACTGTGGGTAGAAGTTGCACCTACGAAGGATTGTATAGCAGCTACAGTAGCTAGGTTTCTATGGGAGAATGTTTTTACAAGATATGGATGTCCTTTAAGCTTGAAAAGTGATATGGGCACACACTTTTTGAATGAGACAATCAGGATTCTATTAGATGAGTTTATGGTTGCACACCATAAAACTACACCCTACCATCCTCAGGAAAATGGAATTGTTGAGGCTTTCAACAAGATTTTGAGCCAGAATTTGACAAAAAATTGTGATGTTAGAAGAAAGGATTGGGATGACAAAGTATTAGTTTTTCTTTGGGAATATAGAACAACTTATAAGAGATTGAACAAAGCCACACCATTTTATTTGGTGTTTGGCATAGAATCCATTCTCCCTATAGAATTTATGTTACCTTCTTCACACATTGTGCACACGAGAGGTCTATTTGATGAGAAAGATTTAGAAGAGTGTATCGAGAAGATGATTCAACTAGATGAGTGACGAGCCATAGCACGATGGAGTCAAAAGCAAGAAAAATCTAGAGTAGAAGGCATGGCATAACGAAACATAAGGGCTAAGAAGTTTGAGATTGGTACTTCTTTATGACTCTAAGTTCTTACACCATCCAAGCAAGCTCAAAGTATATTGGTTGGGGCCATATGTCATCACTTATATACTTGAATCAGGTGCTTTCCAGTTAGAAGCACTTGATGGAACATAGCTACCCGGTTACTTTAATAGGAGTAGGTTGAAGCCCTACTATAAATAAGTCTTCTTGGTGTTTGTAATAAGGTAGTATTGCCATTTAGAATAGGTTTCCATTATGTATTTCCTTAATGTATTTCCTTCATTGTCACTATGCTTTGTCAATTTAGTTGTTGTTATTGTGTAATAAGCATGTTTGTGTGCATGAAGCTGATTACTATGTGAAGAATGTTTATGCGCAGAGGACTGCACATACTTTTAGTGTGGGGTGGTTGTAGTTATCCAAGAACAAGATTGTGGGAATTGAAAGGTGAAAGGAATAAGCTGCTACGGGTGTGCTTTAAGTCAAAAGAAGATTGCTTCTCAAAAGTGACCAAGGATGGAGATGAATGAAAGGAAAGTATAACGCGAGGTAAGAAGAGGCCATGATAACTACCAAGAGAAGGTACAGTGACGAGGTACTCAAGTGTAAGGGCACAAGCTGAAGAGAATTCTATGACCATAGGGTAGGAAGGCACACTAGAAGGTTATAGCTGGGGCGTGAAGATGTACCACACGGAATGAAAAAATTTGGTCAATGAATGAGAGGATATTTGGTAGGTGAAGGAGCACTAAATGCATCAAAATTTGAAAAATATATAGGGATGGGATGTGAATTCATTTTTATTGTTACGAGTAGGATTATTTGAGGAAAGAGCTAAGTGTGAAGAGCCAAGTGATTAGATTAAAGTGCGAAGGGTGTGAAACCAAGTGTGAAAAATAGATCTATGCAAAAATAATCTTATGTCCTTGGTGGTGAAGTGTTTGCGTGAAGCGAGGAGATAGAGAGGAGTTAGGGCATGAAGTTTACACCTAGGGCGTGATTAAATGAAGCTAGGGTTTGATTCACAAATTACAGCATTAAAAAGAGGAAATGTTTGCAAGGTAAAAATGGCACCCAAGAGGCAAGTCTGCATGTAAGAGCAAAAGGAAAGAAGAATGTGATCATCGAGGAAGAAGAGATGGCACCCGAAAGTGAATTTTTAGAAATGTAATATCAATAAGGAGTCATCATCATCTAGGAATAGGATTCACCTATCAGAAAGAGAAAAGTGTGTGAATACAATCACGGGGACCAGAGAGAACAAGAAGGAGCTTGATTCCTTGCTCACCTTTGTGAGGACGAACAAGTGTACGGTGGGTGACATGTCATTTTATGATGATGAAGGTGAGAATATTCTAAAGAGGATTGGGATTTACAATTATATGTGCTTCCATATTTTGGGAAGTATGAGCCCTTTTATCAGTGGCTCATGAGCAGAGTGCACAAGGACTTCTTCTACTTTTTAGGACACAGAGTTAGAATCTCATCTGCACTTATCTCATCAGTTACATGTTTGAAGGCCACAAGCAGAGGACATAAAGAATGATCTCACATATAAAGCCGTGATCTTAAAGACTAGATAGGAGTTGGGGTACCTAAAGGGTGCATGGTATGGATATAGAAAAATTGAAGAACTATCCAATTGTGCAAGCAACAACACACCTTGTTATAAAGTTGAATGATCAAGAGCGGTGGTCACAGGTAAATACTATGTGGTTACATGTTGCATGTAAGATGTCAAAAGGAGAAATCTATAATATTACAGGCTACATTGTAGAAAAAATAGTCAAGGAAGCACATACAAGAGGGAAGATCAGCTTTGGGGTTGTTCTACTATCACTAGTATTCATGGAAATTGGAGTACCAAACGGGCGAAGGAAAAGGTATGGGAATACCCCATGGAGAATAAGTCACTAGCTGAAAGGTTTAGTAAGTACCTATGTAAAGGGGCCATGATAGATGACATAAAGCAAAGGGTGGAGAAATGGTATGACAGGATCCACACAACATTTGGAGAAGAGTGGCACATCCCAAAGGACCTACCATCAGTAGTAGGGAAACAAGTCCAATTTTTTATATATCAACATTTCTACATTGCGTGCTTCCCAATGAGAGATGGATTCTAGAGCCCTTGGTGTAAATTACCTTACGCATTCACTACAAGGTATTTAGAAGCATCCATTCACATATTTACAGACACGCACTGACTGGTATTCAATGCAGATAAGGTAGACTATAACTACCATACAATGAGAAAGAAACATGTGTATCCTAGAAGAAGTGCCTACACCGAGAGGATCATTTTGGAGGTGTTGAATATTAATCTAATAAGTCTGGTTGTAGTAGATGTAGGGGCAACATTGGTGTATCTTCAGCTAAAGCCCAAGATGGAGAACAATAAGTATGTAGAGAATGAATTCGTGCTCCCAGGGCCACCGAAGGGTAAGCACACAATAGAAAACATACTGGCACAAAGGCCCATAGAATTTGTTAAAGTAGAGGGTGAAGAGGAGGAGTGTGAAGATAGTGGAGGCTTGGAGCATAGAAGAAAGCAACCATATGACAGAGAAGAGTCATGGCACATGGCCACTCCACCTCAAGGATAGGATGAAGAGGAAGATATGGAGGTTGAGTAGGGGGCATAGATTTAAGTGTTCAGACACACAAGGATTCAAAGTAGAACCCCAGAAACAATACATAAATCACCTCATCTCTCTCCACACAAGGAGACTGTTGAACCAAAGAAGAGAAGAAAGTTGAAGTTAGATAAAGAAGTAAAGGAATCAGAAGAGAGTAATCATGCATCTCCTACCCTACTCGAGCGGGAAGACGAGCCAAAAAATAAGGAAGAGTAAAAATATGAAGAGATGAAGGATGAAGAAGAAAAAGAAAAGGAAACCTCCGAGATCCGCGCATGTGACTACTCAGGATGTAACAAGGCAGGATCCTTACCTTGAAACTATAATTCCCAAGGGTCCTAGATTGAATAGGATGAGTGGAGAGAACATTCCACCAGCCATGCCGTATGTAGAGGACACGGGTAAAATTATCTGCGCCGCTTCTAGAGCATGATAGAAAAAAATATTTATTCAATTTGGAAGCTAATGGATGAGGATATGGTGATTGTGCACACTTGAAATAATTTATCATGGTCAATGCACACCCACATGGATGAGCCTAACTTTGATGTATGTGAAGATTCATATGTTTCGAGACGGCTGAAGAAGGCACCACAATCTAGATAAATGACAGGTAAAGCCTCTTTGTCATGTTGGATGAGCAGTCAAAGAACACATTTGTGAAGGTTTCGCTAAATTTGTTAGAAGGAACATGGACAAAGCTACAAAATTACAAAGCCTTTGCGTGAGGAGCTAAAGACAAAGGATGCTTTGAGATAGTGTGCATAACACAAGAGAGGGACTTTGTGCATAAGAAGAATGAAGTATTTATTAGCATCATAGAGGAGATTGGGGACAATGTCATCAGAGTAAGGCCACACTTGGAGACCAAGGTACCATAGATGTTTCCCTCAGTGATACATTATGTAGGAAAGTTGGTGGACCTGTTGCTTGAAGATGAACCTTTGTGCATGACAATGACATGCAAGTCATAGAAATAGGCAAACCAAGAGAAATCCTCATTGATGTGAAAGATTACATCCTATGAAGGGTTGCTGCAAGCGCTATAAGAAGTATTGAAGAAATCAGAATAGGATTTGAATATATGCACATCTCTAGAGGCACTTATAAGTATAAAGACCCTGGGGGAAAATAATGAGGTCAAAAAGTAATGAAGGATGAGACATTGGGCCACACAGAAAGATTTTTAATAATTAGGCGAAGCGCGAGGCCTTGGTAATAGCACAAGAGCCACATAAGACTCGGTTGGAAGAGCTTGGGAAGCTCATTGCGTAGAAGATGGATCTTTTAGAAGGAAGAATGACATCAATGTCTAGTGTTGTGTTGGTTCTGTAGAATGAAAAAGGAGAGATTGTGAGGGATGAATTAGAGTCCATTGTTATGGACATTCCAGAAAAAGTAAAACAAGCACTCATTGAATGGCAAGCCTTGGAGGCTGAAATAAAGGAGGAGTATCTAGAGTTGATACTTCAAACTAATACAAAGGAGGCTGCCTCATAGCCTCATAAAACTTCTTTATTTATCTACATTCTTTCATTCTTATTCTTTCCATTCTTCTATTCTTTACTTCAATTTTTTTAGAGATAACTATTATCTGGATGACAATGAGATTAGTGTGGGTTGATGTTGATCAGAGAATACTTATTAGAGATCACACGAGGAGTTTGTGTGGGAGAGAAAGCCAAGATCAAGGGTGTGGAGGGCAAGTTCAACATTCAAGACTTAGCTGATTTTGAACATGAAGACCTATTTGTAGAAGATGGTGTGTGGAATACACCAACGATGTAGAGACGTGTGTGTCACACATTATCTATCTTTAGAGGATCAGATCAAAGCATTTTACATGGAGACGAGCTAAGAATAGGATTATCACTTTAGTTAACTGTAAGAGGTCTATAGATAGCACACTTGCATGTGTGGTTATGCCTATAAATGACACGTGGCTATTAATAGCATGCAACCTATTTCTAGAATAGATAAGTGGTGAAGGGAAAGTCCCCACCCTATATATATGATGTGAATCACATAGATAAATATATAGATAGAGAGGTGTATGATGGGATTACTATATCATATCCATACGCACATTGGTATAGAATGCCATTATTGTAAGGAGCTTCTATGTTTATTAATAGATGGAAGTTATTGGCTGAATCTAAGTGTCATTCATGTGTGTAATCAAGTAGTGCATGTTCTTGATTCAATCATGATTATTGTTTAAACTTGTTCTTTCATAAATCTGAATATGGTATGCATTATAGAATGATGGATTAGTTATGGATCTATATGTTTATTCCTTCATCACACTAACATCCTGCTACAACAACCCTAAAGAGGGACCTGGTACCTTTGTGTGCTTGGGTGAGCACTCAGTCTAGGCTGAGTGATGTGCCAAAGACAACTAGGGTGTTATCTGGTAAATCTAGGTTGCATCACTTAGAAAAATTGAATAAGATGTTAGGAAAACAAAATGTATATGGTGATAGAACATGTCTAGGTTTCATAGAAAATTCATGTAGTATAGAGAAAAGTGAAGGTGAATCAAGTCAAGGATCAAATGGAAAAATGTAGCCAAGAAAGGAAATATTTTAAATCTTACATCTCATGGAAGATCATCTATCAGGTATCCAAATGATTTTAGGCATGTTTCTTTTCATGGTAATTGCTACAAGTGTGGTGCTTATGGACACATGGCTAGTATGTGTAATCCTAATGTGGAAAAGAAATAATATTCTAAAGAATAAACTCAAGAACATCACTTTGAAGGGAAGAAGGAAGAGAAAAAGTCAAACAAAGATATGGAGTTGAGTGTTATCACTATCATGAGAAAGGACATCTTGCAAAGTATTACAAAAATGAGTCATCAAACACAAGGTATGTAAGAAAATTTAATGGCTATTGCTATGTTTGTGATGAATTTGGACACAAGGATTTTGAGTGAAAAGGAGGCAAGTGAAATGCTTTAGGTGCCACAAGGTAGGGCACATTGCAAGGTTCTATGATGTAGGTCAAGCTGAAGAAACATATTCAAAAACCCAAGAAAAAAGCTTAAAAATACAAGAAGAAGGGAGAATATAGTCAAAGTTCTCAAAAGGATCCCAAGAAGGTGACTAGCTAAAAGGATAAGTTTGTGACAAATGAAGAGTCAGAAAATAATGAACCAGTCAAGAAACTAAAAGAAATCTTGAGACCTTCTTAGGTCTCTCATCAAGCTCCTCCATGGTATATAGGTGCAAATGAATCCTTGGAGTGAGGGGGAGATTTTTAAGTTTGTATGATCTTTCTACATGGTGTTGTAGTATTTATGTTGTGGTGTCAAGGTTCAAGTTTTGTAATCATTCATAAGGTCTTCAATTGGGCCAAAATTTATATCTACCATTATTTTCAAGACCAAGTGCTTTGTGGTGTCTCAAGGATTTCATCTTTGTATTGAAGGTATTGGATTGGAAAATATTAAATCATGAATGCTCAGTGTCTAAATTTTGATTTAACAAGAAGGAGAAAGGTTCTTGGTCAAAATGTCAAGGTTGTATTTTTTCTTGAGATCTTGTTGCATCATGTAAATAATGGCTTGTCTTATTAAAAGCTACAAGGTTACAAACCAAAGTGATTTGTGGTGTCACAAGGAGTTCATCTTTGTATTGAATGTATTGAAATAGAAAATCTTGAATCATAAGTGCTCATGTGTCTAAATTTTGATTTAAAAAGGAGAAATGTTCTTAGTCAAAATTTCAAGGTTTTGTTTCTTCTTGAGAGCCTGTTGCATCATGTAAATAATGGCATATCCTATTAAAAGATACAAGGTTACAAAGTTGATTGTCTTCTATCTTTGGATTATTCAAGTGTGTTTTCATTTTTTATGGGTATCCTTATATGTTACTTTCCTATCTCTCAGTACTCTTAGTCCAAGACTAGTGATGGGCCTCAGAATATTAGCTAAGTGTAAGAAGGCACGTGGGCGCATGGGGCCTATATGAAGAAGTGCGCATAAGGTGAGGGTACGTAGGGAAGGGTTATGGAAGGGTTTAGAAGAGCACATGGAAAACATGTGTAAGACAAGAAGAGTTTTGTGAATTCTCCATATTTGGCATTCCAAGAAGCACACGAGAAAACTGTGACCCATCTAGCATATGGAGTGGACAAGGTGTCAGCCTGACAGCTATATGGTCAAGAAAAGATTATTTCATGCATGCAAAGGAAGGATCCATAAAGACATCATTGTAAAGAGTGGAGATCTCATATCAAAGGAAGAATGTTCCATTGGAGGACCACATGGACACTTGGAAACCAATCTGTTATCTCAGGAAGGCATGGCGGTGGAGACTAAAGCTATATATAGAGATGCTCGGGTAGTAGAAGAAGAGGGAGAGAGAGAGACACACCAAGAGCAGCCTCATATAGTGTTAGATAGGAAAATCTCTATAGGAATAATGAAGGATCCTTTGGGTTAGGATTAGGATAACTATAGGAGTGATGGCATATTTAGAGGGATGGGTTTGTAACCATTTTTTTAATGTGGAAAGCATAGCTTAGGGTCATGATGCATGACTCTGATCTACATTGTTATATTGTTCTATTATGGCCTTAATGAATGTAATGTGGTTATTAAAATTTTTAACATGAATATAAGGTTTTGTTCTAAATAATATATGTTGTTTATGAGAATGAATCCTAGTGCATTTCCTTTGTGTTATGAATCAATTCTTTTTCTACTTGATAATTCTCTTTTTGTTATCTGAATGGATGTGTTGATATGATAACTCATCCTAAGCTCTTAGAATTAATGCATAGTTTTTTTCTTTCCTGAATCTAAATCACAATAAGGATGTATTCTCATGAGACTCATATAAATGAGGGTATCGGCACCGTGCATGCCTCAAGTGAGCACCCAAGGCTGCTAGGTGATAGGCCGATGCGCATGGGATTAGACTGTTGCTCTAAGGGTATAAAAATGACTACATCTTGGTTCCATTTTCGGGACCTCTTTTTAAAGTTGTTGTGAGAAATGGAATACATATTGGTCCCTGTGATGTGTGATGACCAAATGCTTGACCTTGGAAAGTTTTGAAGCATGGTTTAAAAGCACGGAGGATGATTTTTCTCAAATGTTTAGTACTGGACCTGAGTTTGATGCATGTAGATGGGTAAAGAGCATATATATCATGAGTTGTATGAGACCTTATTTTGTGCTTTCTAGTAGAACTATATGAATGGATTTCAGCATATGCATCCAGATCAAGCTAGTATTATAGATCATGCATATGGACCCAAGATGATTACTAGAGGTTGCAGGATGCAGATCTAACTTAGACACATGTTTTTGATCACCGGTGAAAAGAAGTCTTAACTAGTTATTCCTTGGAATATGCCATTTCTAGGTACTCTTACACATAATTTGTTTAGTTTGAGTTTTTGAGGAGCCCATAGGATCATTTATACGTGTTATCCCCCTAGCTATGAAGATATTTATCATTACCCTAAGTTTAGAGGCATTTCCTATGGTCGGCTAAGCTTTTCTAAGTGCTAGGTGAGGAAGCTAGGGTGGAGGAAGATGGAGGACATTGTGGCTGAAAGGTAAAGAGAAGAGATACAACTCAAATATAGTGAAGCTTGTGAAAAGGAGATGGCTAGAAAACATGAGGTTGTAAGTGTGATGGATCTATGGAGGTAGATGTTGCATGAAGGAATTGAGGTTCACGCAGAGGACGTGGAACCGAGAAGTTTGTGTTATCTAATCTTGGAAAGTGTGCTATAGAATCCCTTTCAGCTTCTAATGAGAGTTCATCACATGGAGAAAGGAGAGCCGTCAATGCGCATCTAAACCCACCTAGTGACCAACCCTTGGCACTCAGTTTTCCAAATTAAGGGAGAAGTATTGTTAACCCAGTTGGTATCGGTGGGAGTAATCGATCTGTGCCCAAGAGATATAATTTCTCATTCAAAACATCCATGGCTACGCAAACCATTCTAGTATTTGGAGGAATTTTTGGACAAGGTGCAAATATGCAAGGTTTGGATATCACATCTGGAAGTGGCATGTGACACACAACTAGCAGTGGGACAATATCACAAACCATCAATGCATAGTTCAGTGGGACATTGGTAACACTAGGCATGATCACTTTAGGCCATTTGCTAGCTACGGTTTGTAGATCCGGTAGTGTAGGAGCTGGAGGATCCGGTGAACCTAGCGGATCTAGTAGATCTAGTGGGTCGGGAGGAACAGACTGGTGGATCCGGTGGATGCGGAGGAGGAGGAAACACTAGAGGGAACCAAGGTTACGGCTCAAGAGGACAAGGGCCACAACCACCTCCAAAAGTATTGTTTGAGATTTCTTTACACATACAAGACTAGAGGGGTATCGAGGATGCTACTGAGAATGCGTACACAAATGTGAGTTGATATGGCATGCAAAAGGATCACTACCTCGGAGCGGAAGGAAAGTAAGTTTTCAATGATTTTGTAAGGGCAAGCGTATAGTTGGTATCAAAATTATGACCCCCATAAAATGGTGGTAGAATACACTTTGTATTAAAAAATCCTTCCTAGAAAAGTTCCATATCCCTAGATTTGAGTAGAAGAGCATCAGTGCTCTGAAGGATATACAACAAGGAATGGAAAAGAGTGTGCAGGAGTACAACGCTTGTGAGTTCAAAACTATCTTGTCAAAAATGCCATGTGACATTCACCCTTCTCAACATGCTCAATGGTTTTTTAGACGAATGATAACATCGTTTAGAAGGGAACTATCACACAAAAATTTCACAAACCCACGTGAGGCCTTAGAACTTTCCGTATGCATGAGGCTATTGGGAGCATTGATACGGTGTTAGTCCTTTTCTAGAGGCTCAAATTGTTGTAATGGCCAAGTAGTTGGAGAATTTGTCTACAAACTCAACACATGAGGTTCGTAGTGGGATTTGGTGTACTGAGAATGTGAAGTATAAGGCCATGTAAAGTATAGTTTCCTTGAAATTTGGTACACGTCGTGAAGGTAGACTGTAATATTTTCCATGGGGATCATGATGCAAATAGGTGTCCTCTACTACATTATGTAATCTACAAGAACATTTCTTACTACTTTGCAATATGTGTACCTCATGACCCATGATACCAAGGATTGTAGGTTGATTAACTAGATTCATGATGCTATTGATCTTGGTGTACACCAAACTAGTCTTGCAAGTAGTTCCAAGGATGATGATCATCGCTATGAGGGCGCGTAGATGGAGGAACACATGGAAGAGGTTTTCATAGAGGATTTTGTGGTCACAGTAACCACAACGGAGGAAGAAGTGAGTTCTCATGAGGAACTTGTTATAACTATGGGTCTACAGAGCATTATAAGTGTGAGTTTCCTAACCTATTGTAGTGCTCATGGTGTGAAAAAAACATAAGTACAAGGAGTGCCCTAAGTTGTTTGAGCACATGAGCGAACAACATTGGAAATACAAAGGTTTTGGGATGGTGAGTATAAAGAAGGATGGATTCCAAGAGTGCATGATTCAGATTAGAATTTATACTTGGTGACGACGCAGTAGGGGCCACGCATGCAAGAGAGATGCCAAGACATAAACTAATTATTAGGGAATAAGTGTTACATGGAATGTATCTAGACCCCGCTCACGAGAAGGAGGTGTATCAAGAGATTATGGATGTGATTTAGAGTTGGAAAGGGAGATCTAATGTATCAAGGAGAAATCAAAGCGGTTGGAGAAAATGAAGAATTTTGAGGCTCGAAGGAGGACCTGGATGAAGTCAAGGAAGTATGTAGGATGTTAAGGCAAGATAATATTATTCCCTTCCTAGGATAATGGCTGCAGGAGAAGGTACCACATGCCGAGTAGAGAGTAAAAGGAAGGTTCTACATGCAAACCTTCCTCCTCATATCTCTTGACTCGATAAGGAGATTACTTTTAATGCGATTGTGGATAAGCGGCTTCGAGTAATATCCTTATCGACATAGGAGTGGAGGTCAATGTTCTCACCTTAGATGCATGGCATCAAATGGAAAATCCCACATTACAGCCATCTTCGAATGTGTTGTATATGGAAAACAAGAAAAAGGCAATGCCCATTGGAGTCTTGAAAGATGTGGTTATCGCTATTCAAGGGGCCGAGTTCACTGGGGAATTTGAAGTCTTGGAACTCACTGAGGCGAATAATTTCCTAGCATTCCTTGGGTGCCCTTGGTGTTACAAGAACAAGGATGACCTGTGGCTTAACAAGGGATATATCAATTTTTAGAACAAGGAAGAAAGGGTGATTATCCCTTTAACAAATGGGAAATCAACACCCTATCCGAGCCTTTAAGAAAGGAAGTCCTCGATAGAATCTATGTATGCTCCATGAGATATCAAGAGATAATTCATCCCACGAGAGGAGTTATCCGGTTTGAAGATATTGATTCCTTAAGTGATACCACTAGCATGACATGTGACAATTGGGCACATGGGACTTATGAGTTGATTAGTCGATGATTGAGAGGATATGTACCAAGGGTGAAAAATGCATCCTCATTCAAGTGCACTGGGAAGAAAGAAGCTATCAAGTTACTCCAAGGAGTAAGCTCTAATTATTTCTTATGAGAAATGGAGACTAATTAGAAAAATGAGGGTGAAAGGAGAAGTAGGATTAGTTATAAACTACTCGGAACTGCAAAGTGCACACAGGTGGGCTACACATCGAGAGAGCCTCGTAGAATGGAGTGAGGTAAGAGTCAAATTTTCTATAAGGTTCTCCAAAAGCAACACACCCACTGTTATCCAATATGACCATGGTAAAGAGTCTACCTGCGTTCCATATCTAAGCTTGTGAGAAGGCCTGGATGGAGGGAAAAAAATCTTTACCACCTTCGTTATGGGTGCATAAGTTATATTCCACCTTACAGGGTTGTGCATGTGCATGGTATATCCACTTAAAGACATGTCGTCAGATGGGGAATTGGCAGGAGTTAACGGTTGATCTCATTCAATCTTTTGAGTATCAAGTACCAAGCCATCAGTGGATAAGGTGTTGCAAGTTGTCAAGTGCCTTACAATGGGAGATAGTGCTATGGAAGAAGATAGGCTACTAGAGTTGTTGGGTGAACCTTGTTTGGAGACACACCTCAATGAAGAAGAATCAGAAGAAATACAGCTTGAGCACATATACATTGAAAAGGAGAAAGGAAAGATGGTTTATGCAGTAGATGGTGAAGAGATGAAAAGTTTAGATGTTAACCATTCGAAGGTACGTGCAAAGTCATAAATAGTGTTGATGAGTGAGCACACGCTTACCATGAGGCCTTGAAAACAAATAAGGTTAACCTTGGGATAGAGACGAGAATGTAAGGAAGCTATCATTGGGGACTATTGGTCGAAAAAGAAGTTTCAAAGGTCATTGATTTGTTGTGTGAGTTCCAGGATTATTCCCTCATAGGTACAATGAAATCAAATGCATTCACGATTCCTTGGGGAGATTAGGATCAATTTAAAGGAAGGTGTGCACCTGATTTGAAAAAGGCCTTATCGATGAATATGAATTTACGTACGGGTTAAGGAATAAATAGACAAGATGATAGCATATGGTATCATTGAAGCTATGGAGGAATTAGAATGGATAAGCCAAATGGTCATCGTGATCAAGAAAGATGGAATAATAAGTTGTGTCATCGATCCTTTCCCAAACCCCTTTCTTTGAAGATATTTTGGAGAGTGTATTTGGTTGCAAGGTCTACTCTTTCACGGATGGGTTCTCGGGGTATCACCAAGTCAGGATTACAAAGGAAGGCCAGAGAAAGACAACTTTCACCACTGAATGGGGAATTTTTCCTACTTATTCATGCCTTTTGGATTGAATAACACATCTGTTGTGTTCTTGTGCATCATGGTACAAGAATTTTAGGACTTCATCCATAAATTTCTTCAATTTTACCTAGATGATTAGACTATGTATGGGTTGGTAAATGCTACACCCTTAACCTATTGCTTGTATTAGGATATGAGTAGCCGAATTATGGCTTACCATATCATTTTATTATATCACTTATAATTTCTAATGCTTAGTAGGTTGGCCTTGGTGATGGCCATAGCATATGAATAGTATATATAGAGGATTGTAGGTAGTAGATCAGTCATCATTGGAGCATTTGAGTCTTATTTTATGGTTTGGAGGTCACCCCCTTGAAGTGGAGAAGCTATTCTAATTTCATATTGAGATCATTATTCTAAAATATTGTATTATTTGGTGTTCTATTATTGGTCATAATCTGAATTATACAAGTAATTTAATTACAAGTTGTATCAAAGTTGCGATCTGGGCCAAAATTAGGGTAGAAACCCTATTTTTTGTTTCTACTCTATCTTACGAACCACATCAAATTTTTGTACTATTTTTTTACCAGAGTTGAAAATCATTTTAATTACAAATATTTGAAAATTTAAGACATTTTTGATATCTTTTGCAAAAGTTATTGAAAATTTAGAGATTTTTATAAAAACGCTCCCTAGACCGCAATTTGTGGAATTTTTCAGAGTTATTTACATTTTCAGAAATATCTCAAAAAAATAGTATTAGTTTCTTCTCTGTCTTTTTCCTATTCAGCCGAATTTGTATCAAAACCCTAAACCATAAGGTTTGACATCATGGCAGGGACTTCAACAAGAGAAAAAAGAATCCAATACTCTGGGTAAAACCCCAGATAAAGATGGGGTAGTTATTGAAGAGTTGGAGTCAGAAGTGGTAAATATAGATTCCTCAACACTAGGGTTTACCTCAGTTGATCATAAGGTGAGCCAACTTGAGTATGAGCTGCGAAATGTACAATCCGAGATGGCCTCTAAAGGAGACCAAATCAATCAGTGGTTGGATGATATCATGCAACATGTAAAAGGTAAAAAAGATGGTACAAATCCACCCCATATCAACTAAGGAGGATATTTAGTTCAAAAACATGGACAAAATAACCATGTTGGATCACTTTTCCAGCCCAATCATAATCTAACTTATTTGTAACCATGGAACATGATGCCGAAAGTGGATATGCGCAATTTGATGGTAAGGATCCCCTGAATTGGATAAATCAAATGGAGAACTTCTTTGTGTTACATTAAACGCCATCAGGAAAAAAGGTGACATTGGCATCCTTGTATCTTAAACCAGACCAATTCATTTGGTATCGATGGTTATGTGCTCAGAGGCAGAAGAATGGTCTCGGTGTCACTTGGACAATTTTTACCAAGGAGTTGCAATTGCACTATAGTTCTAGTGTTTCAGAGAACTACTTTAGTCAATTATCAAAGTTATGACAAACTCAATAAAAAATTATGTGCATTAATTCCAAAACCTATCCTTAAGGGTGGAGAATATTTTAGAAGAGAATCGAATGACTTGTTTCTTGGGGTCTTAAGGACCACATCGAGCATGAGGTACGTATATTTAATCCACTCAAGTTTTTCGATTCTATTATCATGGCATGTCAAGTAGAGGAAAAGTTATTTGTAGTAGGATGCCTCCATTCATTAACACTAGAGACCATAGTATCTCTTCCCCTTCATTCACTAGGCCAATTAGATTGACTCCTCAGTAAATGGAAGAAAAGAGAGCAAAAGGATTATGTTTAACTGTGACAGAAAATATGGACTAGGACACAAATGTGTTGAGAAGAAGTTGTTATATCCGACAGAGGTAATGAGGATAATGAGGAAGCTGAAATTATAGGAGAGGTTGAGGAACCACTAGAAGATGAAGTAGAGGATCACCAACCTACAATTTCTTATCACGTATTAGTACTCCTCAAACACTCAAGGTTATTGGATATTTCAAAAAATAGAAGGTGGTAGTGTTGATTGACTCAGGGAGTACTCATAACTTTATAAATAGTAAGTTAGCTTCGCACCTCAATTGTTTTATTTACCCAGCTCTAGAAATGCAAGTTATGATTGCGGATGGTGGGATATTCAAGTACATAAGAAAGTTCCATAGTATCAATATTTCCATGGGAGACTACTGTTAGACTCACCTATGTTTTCTATTTCTATGGGAAGGGGTAGATATTTTCTTGGGTGTCCAATGGCTCACAACCTTAAGTACTATAGAGATAAATTTCCAAGCATTGTTAATACAATTTCATTCAGATGGAAGGACAATACAATTGAATGGGATGGTAGCTAAGTCTCCACAGATTATTATCTTTCATCAGATGCAAAAGGTTATCAAAAAGGATTAGATGGATTTATAGCAAATTTATTTTCCATAGAAGTACAAAATACAAAGTCTTCAATGTCACCCGATCTTTAGAAGATTGTTGATGCTCACTCATCTATTTTTTATGCAATTCCAAAGGGACTACCACCAGTTAGGGATCATGATCATGCCATTTAGTTGATTCTTGGGATCCAAACACCTAACATCAAACCATACAAATACCCATATTCCCATAAAAGTGAGATCAAGAAAATGGTATAGGAAATGTTGAAGGTAGGTATCATCAGGCATAGCAGAGTGCATATTATTCACCAATGGTCATGGTACGTAAGAAGGATGAAACATGGAGGATGTGTCCAAATTACTAAGAACTCAATAAGTACACCATCAAAGATAAGTTTCCTATTCCAGTAATTGATGATTTACTTGATGAATTGCATGGTGCTATTTATTTCACAAAATTAGATCTTTGTTTGGGGTACCATCAAATTAGAATAAGAGAGGAAGATGTTCATAAAATGGCTTTCAGGACTCATGAGGGCCATTATGAGTTTTTGGTAATGCCTTTTGGTCTTACAAATGCTCCCTCAACATTTCAAATCTTGATGAACACTGTTTTTAGGCCATTTTTAAGGAAATTTGTATTAGTTTTCTTTGATGACATATTGATTTACAATAAGACATGGGAAGAACACTTACAACATGTAAATAAAGTGTTGGAATTTTTGGAGAAACATACTCTCTATGCAAATCCATCCAAATGTTCTTTTGGTGTACAAGAGGTAGAGTACTTGGGTCACATTGTATCCCATGAAGGTGTCAAAGTTGATCCTCAGAAGATCAAAGCTATGGTGGAATGGCCAAGGCCCAAAACTCTCAAAAATCTTCATGGTTTCCTAGGAATAATAGGGTACTACAGAATATTTGTGCGGGGATATGGTAGAATAGAAACCCCACTCACTACATTGTTAAATAAGGATGTTTTCCATTAGAAAAATGTAGCCAATAAATCCTTTGAGCAGGTGAAGGAAGCCATGTGCAAGACCCTTGAGCTTTGGCTACTCCCAACTTCTCAAAAACCTTCATTGTTGAATGTGACACTTCAAGATCATGATTGGGAGTAATTCTAATGCAGGAAGGAATACCAATTGCATTTGAGAGTCACCAATTTGAAGGAAAATATCTTCTCAAACTTGTCTATGAGAAAGAAATGATGGCTATTCTTCATGTGGTCAAGCAATGAAGGCCCTATATCATGGGTAGACACTTCAAGGTAAAAACTGATCATGATAGTCTCAAATAATTTTTGGAGCAAAGGTTACCATCGAGGAATAACAAAAGTGGGTAATAAAACATTTGGGTTATGATTTCGAAATCATATACAAAAAGGGTAAAGAAAATGTAGTCGTGATGCATTGTCCAGAAGGGATACATCCGCAGATGCCTTACTATGTGGAATGTCCATGTTAATGGTAGATTAGGTGGATGGAGCAGATTGGAATGGGATCAAGACAAGGATACAAAATCTCTAATACAAAATATCAAGCAAGGCATTATAACATCTAAAAAAATTTAGTGGAAAAGTAATGAACTATGGTACAAGGATGGGTTATACTTGAGTAAAGATTTTGAGTTGAAGTATAATATTCTTGTAGAGTTACATGCCTCATTTGTTGGAGGACACTGGGTTTTTGAAGACATGTCATAGAATAAAAAGATAATTTTTTGGGAAGGACTCAAGGGGGATGTATAAAATTTTGTATTAGAGTGTTTAGTGTGCAAAAGCGTAACAAAGGGAAAACAATTAAGACACCAATTTTGTTTCAACCCTTACTAATTCCTAGCAGAAATGGGAGGAGGTATCCATGGATTTCATCACCATATTTCCTTATTCAAAGGGTAAGAATGTTATTATGGTGATTGTGGATAGGCTCAAAAAATATGCACATTTTTGTGCCCTATCACATCCATTTCGCAGCCAATACTGATCACAACTATTTTTGAAGACAGATTCAAAGGCTACATGGAACCCCAAAGATAAGTGTAATTGATCATGATCCTATTTTCACAAGTAATTTTTGGATGGAATTATTTTCATGTTTGGGTACTCAGCTACCTTTTCATCTTATCATCCTCAAACTAATGGGAAAATGGAAGTGGTCAACAAATTCTTAGAGGGTTATCTACGTTGTTTTGTATCAAATAAGAAAGAAAGGTGGATTGATGCAGCCTAGAATTTACCAGATAACACCCTAGACACGTTGGCACATCACTCAGCCTAGATTGAGCACTCACCCCAAGAGCACAAAGTTACCAGGTCCCTCTTTAGGGTTGTTGTAGTAGGATGTTAGCATGATGAAGGTAGAAACATATAGATCCATAACTAATCCCTCATTCTATAAGGCATTTCATATTTAGATCTAAGAAAGAACAAGCTTAAACAATAATCATGATTGAATCAAGAACATGCACTACTTAATTACACACAGGAATGACACTTAGATTCAGCCAATAAATTCTATCTATTAATAACCATAGAAGCTTCTTACAATAATGGCATTCTTTCCCAATGCATGCATGGATCTGATATAATAATCTGTCATATGTAGATATCTCTCTATTCTTACACTCTTCATATACCTATATATCTCTCTTCTCTATCTCTATATATCTATATAGCTCTCTTCTCTATCTCGTATATCTATATATCTTACTAATTGCTTCACACCATTTATATAGGGTGGGTACTTTCCCTTCACCACTTATCTATTCTAAAAATAGGCCACATGTTATTAATATCCACGTGTCTTTTATAGGCATAGCCACACATGTAAGTGTGTTATCTATAGATCTCTTATAGTTAACTGAAATGACAATCCTATTCTTAGCTCATCTCCATGAAAAATTCTTGATTCGATCCTCCAAAGATAGAGAATGCGTGGCATGCATGTCTCTATCTTGTTGGTGTGTTCCGCATGCCATCTTATAAAAATAGGTCTTCATGCTATAAATCAACTAAGTCTTGAATGTTGAACTTTCTCTTGTGCATGGGTTCTTCCTGTCCATTCGTGTCCTTAAACCTGGCTTGTTTTCCCACATGGAATTTTTGTGTGATTTCTATCAAGTGTTATCTGATCAACATTACCCCACACTAATCTCATTATCACCCCAATAATGGGTATCTCCAAAAATGAAGTAAATAATGTTGAATGGAAAGAATAAGAAAGAATGTAGATGAATAAAGAATGTTTTATGAGGTAGCCTCCATTATATCAGTTTGAAGGATCAACTTTGGATACTCTTCCTTTATTGTGGCCTCCAAATCCTACCACTCGGTGAATGCTTTCTCTACCTGCTTTGGTATGTCCACAATAATAGACTCTAGTTCATCTTGGGTAACTTCACCTTTTTCATTCTGCAATACCAACATAATGTTGGACATTACAGTATGTTGTCCTTCCAGCGCATCCATCTTTTGTGCGATGAGTTTCCCAAGCTCATCTAATCTTTCCTTGTGTGGCTCTTGTGCTGCTGCTAGGGCCTTGCACTTTTTCTTTACGAGTGTTAACCACTCTACGCAGCCCAAGGTATCATCCTTCATAGCCTTTTGGACTGCATCATCTTCTTCCAGAGTCTTTACCTTGATCAGCGCCTCTAGAGCTGTGCATATATTTAAGGCATGATCCACCTTCTTCAATTCTTCTTGGAGCACTTGCAGTAAGCCTTTCGTATGATGCAATATTTTTAGCTACTGCAGCCTTAGCCCTTTCTACCTCTTTTTCAGGATTCCTTGGCGCTGGCATGTGTAGAGGTTCATCTTTAAGCACTAGGTCCACCAAATTTCCTACATAATGTATCACTGAGGGAAATGTTTGTGGTACCTTGGGCTCTAAGTGTGGCCTAGCTCTTATGACATTGTCTCCAATCTCCTCTGCGATGCTGATAAATTCTTTCTTCTTTTGCGCTAAGTCCCTCTCTTGGGTTAGGTACACTATCACTACATCCTTCATCTTTAACTCCTCACGCAATGCTCTAATTTTTGCAGCCTTGTCCACATTTCTTCTTGCAACTTCAGTAGAAACCTTCACCAATGCATTGTTGACCTGCTCATCTAACATGACAGTAGGCTTTACTGTCATATGTCTAGCTTGGGGTGCCTTCTTCATCATCTCAAAATGCATGACTCTTCGCATACATCAAATTCAAGCTCATCCATGTGGGTATGCATTGACCATGATAGTTGCTTTCGAGTGCACACAATCGCCATATCCTCATCCATTAGCTCCCAACCAAATAAATCCTTTTGTGCTATCATGCTCTGGAAGCATGGGTGCAGACAATTTTACCTACATCCTCTGCATACCCCATGGCTGGTGGAATGTTCTCTCCACTCATCCTCTTTGATCTAGGACCCTTGGGAATTGTAGCTTCAAGGTTAGGAGCATGTCTCATTACATCCTTGAGTAGTCGCATGTATGGATCCAAAGGTTTCCTTTTCTTTTTCTTCTCTGTCCTTCATCTCTTCATCTTTCTACTCTTCCTTGTTTTGTGGCTTATCTTCTTGCTTGAGTGGGGTAGGAGATGCATGCTCACTCTCTTCTGATTCCTCCGCTTCTTTATCTAACTTCAAATTTCTTCTCTTCTTTGGTTGAACAATCTCCTTGTGTGGAGAGAGACGAGGTGATTTCCTTACCATATGTGGGGTTCCACCTTGAGTCCTTGTGTGTCTGAATACTCTCTTAAATATGTGTTCCCCCTACTCAACCTCTATATCTTCCTTTTCATCCTTTCCCTAAATTGGATTGGTTTGTGCATTGTGACTCTTCTCTATCATATGGTTGCTTTCTTCTACACTCCAAGCCTCCACTATCTTCACGCTCCTCTTCTTCATCCTCTACCTCAACAGTTTCTATTGGCCTTTGCACGGGTATGTTTTCCATTGTTTTACTTACCCTTCGGTGGCCCTGGGAGCACGAATTCATTCTCCACATACTTATTGTTCTCCATCTTGGGCTTTAGCTAAAGATATACTAATGCTTCCCCTACATCTACTACAACTAGACTTATTGGCTTGATATTCAACACCTCGAAAAGAGCTTCTTGTCATAGGCACTTCTTCTTGGATACACATACTTCTTCCTCAACATGTGGTAGTCATAGTCTACCTTATCTGCATTGAATACCAGTCGGCACGTGTCTGTGAATATGTGAATAGATGCTTGGAAATACCTTGTATGAATGTATAAGGCAATTTACACCAAGGGATTTAGACACCATCTCTCATTGTGGAAGTGTGATGCATAAATGTTGATATACAACAAACTAGACTTGTTTCCCACCAATGGTAGGTCCTTTGGGATGTGCCACTCTTCTCCAAATTCCACATGGATCATGTCGTACCATTTCTCCACCCTATGCTTGACATCATCTGTTATGGACCCTTTACATAAGTACTTGTTGAACCTTTCAGCTGGCGACTTATTCTCCATGGGGTATTCCCATACCTTTTCCTTCGGTCCATCTGGTACTCCAATTTCCATGAATACTAGTGATAATAGAACAACCCCAAAGTTGATCTTCCCTCCTGTGCATGCTTCCTCGACTATCTACTTTGCAATGTAGCCTGTAATATTGTAGACTACTCCTTCTGACATTTTGCATGCAACGTGTAACCACATAGTATTTACCTATGACCACAACTCTTGATCATTCAAATTTGTAATAAAGTGTGTTACTACTTGCACAACCAGATAATTCTTCAATTTTTCTATATCCATACCACGCAGACCATTCAGGTACCTCACCTCATGTCTGGTCTTTAAGATCATGGCTTTATCTATGAGATCATTCTTTATATCCTCCCCTGTGGCCTTTAAACATGTCACTAAGAAGATAAGCACGGATGAGATTCTAACTCTGTGTCCTACAAAGTAGAAGAATTCCTCATGCACTCTGCTTATGAGCCACTGGTAAAAGGGCTCATACTTCCCAGAATATGGAAGCTCATATAATTGGTAGACCCCAATTTTCTTCAGAAGCTTCTCACTTGCATCATCATAAACTAGAATTTCATCTGTTGTACATTTGTTCATCATCATAACAAGCAAGGAATCAAGCTCCTTCTTGTTCTCTAAAGTCCTATGATTGTATTCACTTACTTTGCTCTTTCTGATGTGTGAATCCCATTCCTAACGATGATGACTCCTTTGGATATTGCATTTCTGTAAAATTGCTTTTGGGTGCCATCTCTTCCTCCTCAATGACCACCTTCTTCTTTCCTTTTTCTCCTATTGTAGCTTCCTTCTTGGGTGCCATTTTTACCTTGCAATCATCTCCTCTTTAACTCTGCAATTTGTGAATCAAACCCTAGCTCGATTCAATCATGCCCTAGGTGGAAACTTCATGCCCTAACTCCTCTTTGTCTCCTTGCTTTGTTCAAACCTTCACCACCAGGGACACAAGCTTCTTTTTGCATAGATCTATTTGTCATGTTTGGTTTCAGACCCTTTGAACTTTAATCCGATCACTCGGCTCTTCGTACTTAGCTCTTTCCTCAAATACTCCTAGTCGCAACTTTAAAAATGAATTCACATCCCATCCCTATATATTTTCAAATTTTGATGCATTTATTTTTCCTTCACCTACCAAATATCCTCTCATTTATTGACCAATTTTTTTCATTCCGCATGGTACATCTTCATGCCCCAGCTATAACCTTCTAGCTCACCTTCCTACCCTCTGGTCATAGACTTCTCTTCAGTGTGCACCCTTACACCCGAGTACCTCATCACTATACCTTCTCCTGGTAGTTATCATGGCCTCTACTTACCTCACGTTATATTGTCCTTTCATTCATCTCCATCCTTGGTCACTTTTGAGAAGCAATCTTATTTTGACTTAAAGCACACCTGTAGTAGCTTATTCCTTTCACCTTTCAATTCCCATAGTATTTTTCTTGGATAACTACAGCCACCCCACACTAAAATTATGTGTAGTCCTCTACACATAAACATTCTTCACATAGTAATCAGCTTCATGCACACAAATGTGCTTATAACACAATAACAATAACTAAATTGACAAAGCATAGAGATAAGTAAGGAAATACATAATGGAAACCTAATCTAAATGGCAATGTTGCCTTATTACAAACACCAAGAAGACTTATTTATAGTAGGGCTTTAGCCTACTCTCGTTAAAGTAATCGGTAGTTGTGTTCCATCAAGTGCTTCTAACTGACAAGCACTTGATTCAAGTATGTAAGTGATGACATATAGGCCCCAACCAATGTACTTTAAGTTTTCTGGATGGTGCAAGAACTTAGAGTCATAGAGAAGTACCATTTTTCCAATCTCAAACTTCTTATCCCTTATGTTTCTATCATGCCATGCTTTTCTACTGGCCTTTTCCTACTTCTGAATCCATCATGTTATGGCTCATCACTCATCCAGTTGAATCATCTTCTCAATACACTCTTCTAAATCTTGTTCATCATCTAGACCTCTAGCGTGCGTAATACACAAAGAAGGTAACATAAATTCTATAGGGAGAACGGCTTGACACCAAACACCAACTGAAATGGTGTGGCTTTATTCAATCTCTTATAAGTTGTTCTATATGCCTAAAGAAAAACTGACACTTTATCATCCCAATCCTTTCTTCCAACATCACAAATTTTTGTCAATGTCTGGCTCAAAATCTTGTTGAAAGCCTCAGCAATTCCATTTTCCTGAGGGTGGTAAGGTGTAGTCTTATGGTGGGAAACATAAACTCATCTAATAGGATCCTTATGGTTTCATTTAAAAATTGTGTACCCCTATCACTTGTCAAACTTAAAGGACATCCATATCTTGTAAGAACATTCTCCCATAGAAACCTAGTTTTTGTAGTTGTTGTACAGTCCTTCGTAGTGCTGCTTTGGCCCACCATGTGAGATAATATATGCAAGTAATGATATAACACGATCCAGTCCTATGCGTGGCTAGCGAAATAGGTCCTACAAAGTTGATGGCCCATTTCTCAAATGGTTTAGCACTGATAATAGGTCTCAGTGGCATTTCATCTCTTTGTCCTAGTTTTCCTAGGCACTAACAATGGGCACACATCTTACAATATTCTTTCTGAGTCTTTATATAATGTTTCCCACCATAATATAGCAAGTAAGATCTTTTGGGTAGTCTCAAAACCTACATAATGGCCTCCTGCAATACCACCATGGGCTTCTTCCATAATATCCTTGTGCTCATGCTCTAATACACAACGGCATAATACTTCATCTTTTCCTAACTTGTATAGGTCACCACTAATCAACATAATGGTGTCGTGTGTATAGCAAGTTATTTATTTTCTAATGCCTTCATTCCTTCTGGTGTCACACCAGTCTGTAGAAAGACAACAATGTATTCTAATTCTAATGGTGCACATTGTAACCTATATAATTGTGCATCTAGCATGGTTTCTTCAATTGTCTATGCTTCCTCTCCTGAGTTAATTCTAGATAAGTGGTCTAGTCCAGAGTTACTCTTCCCTGGCTTCACCACAACTATGAAATCAAACTCTTGAAATAGGAGTACCCATCTGCAGATGCACCCTTGTAAGATGGGTTTGTTCACCAAATACTTCAATGCCATGTGATTTGTATAGAATACAAATGGTGTAGCTAGTAAATACTGTTGAAACTTGTGCAATGCATAGATCATGGACAAAGCTTCACGCTCTGTAGTTGTATAATTCTATTCAGCATGAGTCATCTTCCTACAAGAAAATAAAATAGGAGGATTGACAATAGCTTGTCCCCATTGAGATAACATAGCATGATTGGCCATGCCAAAGGTGTCCACATGTACATGAAATGGTTTTTCCCATAAAGGAAAATGTAGGATAAGCACGGTTGTAAGTTTCTCTTTAAATATTTTGAATGTGTGTTGTTTTGATTCTACCCAATATAATGTACCTCTTCCTTTCATTAACTCCTCTAAAGGAGTGAAAATTTTAGCATATCCCTTGATGAATTTTCTATAATATCCTATGTGACCTAAAACTCCACACACCTCACTCTTACTAGTAGGTTCCTCCAACCCTAAAATGACTGCAACCTTAGCTGGATCAACAAGCAATCCCTTCTTATAGATTATGTGTCCTAAAAGTATTCCAAAAGGTGTAGCAAATATACACTTCTTGATGTTAAAAGAGATACTCAATTTTCTGCACCGGTCAAACATTAAGCATAGATTATCACAGTGATCCTTAACAAGCCCATATATTGTCCAATCATCGAGGTAAACCTATAAGAAGTTGTGAATAAAATATTTGAATGCCTAAAAAACTATTCGTGAGAATACAGTAGGCATGGTAGTCAATCCAAAAGGCATTACAGTATAGGAAAAACTACCCCATTCAATAGTAAAAGTTTTCTTTTCTTGATCCTCCTGAGCAATCCTAACCTGATGATACCAGAAAACCCATCTGTAAAGGAATAGATTTCGTGCCCTGCAACTCCCTCTAGTATTTCCTCAGTAAATGGCGTAGGGAATGGGTCTATTACACATGCGGCATTTAGCTCCCTGTATTCCACACATATTCAAATTCTACCATCCTTCTTGATATTGATCACCATTGGACTAACCCATTCTGACTCATCCAAAGGTCGAATGATTCTAGACTTCAACATTTTATCAATTTATTCTTTTACCTTTTCACATAAATTAGGATTCATTATGTAAGGTCTCTTTCTCACTGGACACACACCTTCCTTAAGTTTTATCTTCATTTCCTTAAGTGATTCATGCACACCTTTAAGTTTAGATACCCTTGAGGGAATAATTCTGGTAATCCTTTAGTAACTCAATAATCTTTGCCACCTCTAAGTCGACCGGTAGTCTCCAAGTATGGCCACCTTAGGCTTAGCCTCTAATCCTATATTGACCTTCTTTGTCTTCATGGGTTCGTGATAGGCGCATGTATCCTTGTCTGTGCTATCCAAGACCTCGCATACCCCTTGTGAATGTTCAATATCCAGGTTCTCAACTTCCTCATCATCCACGATGTAAACCATCTTTCCTTTTTCTTTCTCAAGATAGGATCATTCAAGCAATATGAAGTCTTCTCCTTCTTCTTCAAAACATGTGCCTAATTCTATCTCACCAAATAATTCATGTATGAGTTCCTCCACCTTTGCACTATCTCCCATGGTTAACCACTTAACAAATTTTAATGCCTCTTCTATTGGAGGTTGGGAAGAAAAGTATTCAAAGGTATGGATCATTATTATAGTTAAATTTTACCAATTCCCAGTCTCTCGGTGTAGTTCGGTGTATACATACCAGGCACGTGCACATCCTTATAGATTATAGTATAATCTATGCACCTAGAGTGAAAGTGGTAATGCTTCTTGTCCATTGTATAGAGTCTCTCACACTACTAAATGTTACACTAAGTATTTTGATCACCATTATAAGTGTAGATATGCGTAGGTGCATTTCTCCTTACAAACCTAGTAGATAGGGTGACTCTGATCTCATTCCATTCCATAAGATTATCTTTATGAACTACCCACTAGCATGTTGTTGTCTCATGTAAAGACATAGACATATGCTAACATGTCTCTTCTCCTAACCTGGTCTATCCATTATGCCTCCATGGCTTGTAAGAATACATGAAGATCTTACCTCACGCTCTATATACTAAAGGTGAGAACTACACTACATATCCATCGAAAATAATGAATTCCATTCTTGTGAGAAACTACGCTTTTTACCTCACGTCCTAATAGTTCATCAAAATCCCGGTGAACTTGGCCCCTGTGTGGTTATAGATGCATATATTAGCCATTTTTGGCCTTTGGGATAGAACACATGAAGAATGTGTTCCATTTGGATAAGGTTCCAGCTGGCAGTGAAGGGTGTCCTGGAGAGGAATATACCTTGCGATAGAAAGATCCAAAAAGTTAATCATGACATGGAGAGGCATGCGCCGGGGTGACCCACACCTTGACACTTGGGGCCAGATATGAGGCTGCAGAGGAGTTTGTTAGAGCTCAGAGGCCTATTTATACGTGTGCCCTTGGCAAAAAGAAGAGAGAGAAAAGTGAGGTAGCGGAGCTCTGTAGAATTACTGTGAGAACTATGGGATGAAAATGGGTACAAAATTCAAGTAAGGATGTAATGGGAAATGGGGAATGAAATTTTTGTCTTGTGAGAATACATGTATGGATCCACACATGGCGCATGACTATGGTCTACCTTCTGTAATCTTTTATAAGTAAACACTATGAATGAATGTGATAAGGTTACCATGACAAATGTATTAAGACTCTTTCTCTGTATTATCTGCATATTTCTATTGTACTTTTGTTCTTATATAATCATGAATCTTACTTAAATGGTTAAGTATAGTAGTAGATTACAACTCTTAGTTCTATTATTTCTATTGTGTGCTTTGGTTCTATTATGACTGAAGGGGTGTAGAAGCCATCCTGAGCTCTATAGCCCTTCATGTCTATTAAATCACTAAGTCAGAATCATGAGCTATGCCTTCCACTAGACTCACATAAAAGAGAGACTCGGCTCCCTCTCGCGTGCCTCGGGTGAGCGCCCAGCGCCTGTTGGGTGATAGGGTGCGCATGAGGTTCCCTTGTTCTTAGTGGGTGTAAAAGTGACTACATCTTGGTTTCCATTTGAGGACCTCTTTTGAAGTTGTAGGGGAACATGGCATATATCATGATCTCTATAAAAAGTGATGGTGGAGTGCTTAACACTTGAAGGTGTTGAAGATTGGTTTAAGAGCATGGAGGATGAATTCTTAGAGATTTAGTACGGATCTGGGTTTGATACGTGAAGATGGGTGGAAGACACTCTTTATCATGAGTTATATGAAACCTTTCTTGTTGTTTCCCAGTAGAGTTATTCGAATGGCTCTCGGCTTATACATCTAGATCGGGGTGGCATTATAGATCATACCCTTGGACCCAAGAAACATATCAGAACCTACAAGATGTTGATCTAAGTGGACCCATGCTATAGATCATTGGTGGAAGGGAGTATTGACTAGCTACACTCTGGAATATGCCATTTCCACGTATTCTGTCTAGAAGTTGTTGAGTTTGAGTTCTTGCGAGAGCCCAGGGGATCATTTTTATGTGTTATTCCCCTTGTGATCAAAATCTTGATGGTAACCATGGGTTTAGAGGCATTCCCTATGGCCGGCTAAACCACCCTGAGTGCTAGGTGAGGAAGCCAGGTTGGGGAAGGATGGCTGATCTGACGATTGAATAGGAAAGGGAGGAGAGGTGGCTCAAGTATAATGAAGCACGTGAAAAGGAGATCGATAGATATGTGGGATTACAAGTGGGTTATGGAGCTAGACATGGTGGAAAGGAGTTGAGGTTCACGTGGAGGATGTCGAACCCAAGAGCTAGTCTGTGGTACCCCATCTTGGTAAGGAAGAGAAAACCTTGCGGCTTCTGATGAGAGTCCATCACGTAGAGAGAGAAGAGTCGTTGGCATGCACATCTGACCCCACCTAGTGACCTGGACCTTGGTGCTTGGTTTGTTTGAATGAGGGAAGAGTATAGTTGATCCATTTGATATCGGTGGAAGCAACCGATCGGTGCCTAGAACATACAATTTCTCATTTGGGACTTCTATGGCTTCACACACTATTCGGTATTTGGTGGAATGTTTGGAAAGGCACATATATGGCTAGTTTTGGAAGTGCGTTAGGAAGTGGTGGAGGAACTATGATTGGGAGTGGTACTAGTTCACAAACTATTCGGCACGTAATTTAGTGGGATGATGGGAGCACTCGGCATGACAAACACAGGCCCTGTACCTAACACAGGAGGATCTGGAGGTGGAAGTGGTGGAGTTGGTGGCTCAGGATCTAGTGGATCCGGTGGAGGAGGAAACACCAGAGGAAACCAAGGGACTGGATCGGGAGGGCAAGGGCCTCAGCCACCTCCTCAAGTATTTTTTGAGATGTCTCTACACTTGCCAGATTACAGTGGAATAGAAGATGCCGTGGAGCATGTGCATAAGTGTGAGCTGCTATGGTGAAGGGAATCATGACCCAGGATCGAAAGGCCAGTCAATTTGTGATGACCTTGCAAGGATGCACATAGTTGGTATAGAAAGTATGACCCTCATCAGATTATTGTGGATTATACCACATTGAGAAATGCATTCTTGGTGGAATTCCACATACCTGAGTTTGAACAGAAGAGCATTAGCTCTCTCAAAGAAATCTAGTAGGGAATGGCAGAGAGCATGTGGGAATATGATGTGCACTTTAAAACTCTTTTGTCTAAGTTGTCTTATGATATCCACCCTTCACAACATGCTCAGTGGTTTTCGGAGGGTTGATCACACCCTTTAGGAGGGCCTTATCTCATAAAACATTCACGGACCCACGTGAAGCATTGGAAGCTGCTTTACGTGCTGAAGTAGTTAGTAGTGTTGACACTGGTGTTAGCCCATTTCTAGAGGCTCAGATTGTTGCCATGGCTAAGCAATTGGAGAAATTATTTCTGCCAACATAGTTCCAGAGATTCGGAGGGATGTGGTGCATGGATTGTAATGTGGAAGGACACACAAAGGATAATGGTGGGATATGTACTCGGAAGGTGGTACGTGCCGTGGTAGTAAACTATGAAATATGTCATGAGGACCATGATGCAAGTAGGTGCCCCTTGTTGCAGTGCGTGATCCATAAAAATGTATCTTGTTATTACAAAATATGTACCTCAACCACACATGACACCAAGGATTGTAGATTGATTGACCAGATTCATGAGGTAATTGATCTTGGTGTGTGCTAGACTGGCATTGCCAGTAGTTCCAAAGGAGATGAATGTCGGTATGAGGAGCGCAGAGATGGAGATGCATGTGGAAGAGGGTTTCATGGAGGATTTCATGGTCGTGGTAACCATGGAGGAAGAAGTGAGTTCCCGTGTGGGACGTGTTTTAATTGTGGAGCCATAGACCATTATAAGCGTGAATGTCAGATCTTCTACAATGCTCCTGGTGTGGAAAAAAACATAAGTACGAAGAATGCCTAGAGTTGTATGAACATATGAGTCAGCAGTACCGGAAGGATAAGGGCGCTGCCATGGTGAGTATTAAGAAGGCTGATGTGTAATGGCTTCGAGAGTAATACGAGAATCAGAACTAGAGCCTGTTATGGTAACAATGAGGGTGGAATCCACGCAAAAAGGAAGCACCTAGGTAGAGACCTCTGGTTTTGAGAGAAGAAGTAGTACATGGGAAGTATCCAAACCCGGCTCACCAGAAAGAAGTCTACCAGGAAACCATGGACGTAATTTCA
This sequence comes from Taxus wallichiana var. yunnanensis, assembly GCA_018340775.1. Lineage (NCBI taxonomy): Eukaryota > Viridiplantae > Streptophyta > Pinopsida > Cupressales > Taxaceae > Taxus > Taxus wallichiana. The sequence goes on from CM031234.1 coordinate 255,995,827, forward strand.
AAGTTTACAAGGGGAGATCCAATGCTTAAAAGAGTAGACTAGAAAAGATGAGCAAAGGAGACTAGTAGAAGCACCAAGGGATGACTTGGATGAGGTTAAGGAGGTGTGTAAACTGCTGAGGTAGGAGAATATTATTCCCCTACTAGGGGCATGGTTGAGAGAAAAGGTGCCATGCAGGGGGAAGAACATGAAAGGTAGATCCTGCATGCAAACCTCCCACCTCATAGCCTTGATTATGACAAAGAGATTACCCTGAAACGTAGTAGTGGATGGATGGTTGCTTAGCAACATCCTCATTGACATAGTGTGGAGGTTAATGTTCTCACTCTGGATGCCTGGCATCAAATGGGAAGACCTGCATTACAACCATCTTCAAATGTGTTGTATATGGAAAATAAGACAAAGGTGATGCCCATAGGTGTCTTGAAGGATGTAACCATTACAATTCAGGGGACTAGGTTCACTGGGGATTTTGAAGTCTTGGTGCTTGCCGAGGTAGATAATTTCCCAGCTCTACTTGGGCACCCGTGGTGTTATAAGAATAATGCAGATCTCGGTTTAACAAGGGGTACATAAGCTTTGAAAACAAGGAAGAGTGGGTAGTTATACCACTGGTTGATGGGAAGTCCACCCCCTATACTGAACCCCTTGGGGAGGAAGTCCTGGATAGAATATATGTGTGCTCCATAAGAGATCCAGAGACCATCCACCCTATAGAAGGAGTCATCTAGTTTGATGATGCTCAATCTATCAGTGATACTACTAGTATAGCATGTGATAATTGGGTGCATGGGACTTATGAATTGATTGGGTGACATCTGAAAGGATCAGTAACCAAGGTAACAATAGTGCGTATAGTTTGCACCTGGGAGGGAAGACAATAACAAAGTATTCTAGGGATGCATACCCTGAGGTCTTTTTGAGAGAGATGGAAGCTCGTTGGAGGGAGGATGAGTGATGAAGTATGCTAGGTTATGTTTTGATAGGCACAACAAGCAAGGTGGTGGGCTGCGCATAGTGAGAACTTGTTGGAATGGTGTGAAGTTTAAATTGCGCTCACTATCTGATTCTCGAAAAGTAACATACCCACCACTATTAAGGATTACAATGGCAATGGACCCACCTCTTCCCACATCCAGGCATGTGAGAGGGTCTAGGGAGAAGGCGTGGAAGCTTTACCACCCTCTCTTTGGGTGCATAAGTTGTATTTGACACTACAAGGTTGTGCGTGTGCTGTGGTATATCCATTCTGAAACACCGCCAAATGGGAAGTTGGTAGGAATTAATGGCTGACTTGGTCCACACATTCGAGTACCGAAGTACCAAGCAACTAGTTGATGAGGTGTTGTAGACTATCAAGCACCTCACTCTGGGGGATTGTGCCATGGTGGAAGATAGGTTAGTAAACTTACTCGGTGGACCTAGTTTAGAAGTGTGGTTTGAAGAGGAGGAACAGAAGACATACAATTCGAGTGCGTGTGCTGAAAAGGAGAAAGGAAAGATGGTATACCTTGTTGATGGAGAGGAGATAGAGAGCCTGAATGTTGACCATTTCGGTTGGGGGCGTGAAGTAGTTGATAGTGCGGATGCATGTGTGCATGCGTATCATGAACCACTCAAAACCAAGAAAGTTAACATCGGCTCGGAAGAGGAGCCCAAGGAGGCTATCATTGGGGACTATTGGTCAGACAAGGAAGTATCAAAGATCATCGATCTCTTACGTGAATTTGAGGATTTATTCCCATGTGGATACCATGAGTTGAAAGGTGTCCACCATTCATTGGGGGAAATGAGGATAAGGTTGAAAGATGTGTGTGCCCGGTCAGGAAGAGGCCTTACAGGATGAATCCCAACATGCGCGTAAGGGTTAAAGAAGAACTAGACAAGATGATAGCATCCGGTATCATTGAGGCTATGGAGGAATCAGAGTGGATAAGTCCAATGGTGATTAGCATAAAGAAGGATGGGTGGATTAGGATATGTGTGGATTATAGGGAATTAAATGTTGTTTGTATCATAGATCCTTTTCCCACCCCCTTTACTGAAGAGATTTTGGAAGGAGTTGTTGGGCGCGAGGTCTATTCCTTTACGGATGGATTCTTGGGATATCACCAAGTAAGGATTGCCAAGGAAGACCAAGATAAGACAACTTTCACCACCGAGTGGGGAAGCTTTGCATATACGGTCATGCCCTTTGGGCTGAAAGAATGCCCATTGTATTTTTGTGCATAGTGGTACAAGCATTTAAGGACTTCATCCACAAGTTCCTTCAGGTATATTTGGATGATTGGATAGTGTATGGATTAGTAAGGGACCATTGTGATAACTTAAGGTTGATGTTTGAAAGATGTCGGTAGTTGAGGATCTCCCTCAACATCAAGAAATGTATCTTTGCAACTCCTTTTGGAACGTTGTTGGGGCATATCATATGTAAAGAGGGCTTACTGGTAGATCCCGTGAAGGTTGTAGTTATTGTGGGGATTAGGGGAGCCTACCAGCCAAAGTGCATGCATGTGTGGATTTCTTGGACACACTGGGTACTATAGAAAGTTCATTAAGGGATATGCCAAGATCACCGTGCCTTTGGAAATATTGCTCAGACACAAGAGTGCCTTTCAGTGGGGAGAGGCGCAGCAGAGGGCATTTGACACTCTAAAAGAAAGGCTTATCACCGCACCTATTCTATGATTCCCATCATGGGATAAACCTTTCCATGTCCACGTGGATGCCTCTGGTACAGTATAGCAATAGGAGCCATTCTTGCTCAACCAGAGAGGGGATTGTTGATCATCCTTTGTGTTTTGCAAGTAGAAAGTTGACACAGAACAGAACAAAATTATACAATGACCGAGCGTGAGGCATTGTCAATGATCTACGTGCTCCACAAATTTAGGCAATATCTGCTGGAAACTCCTTTCATATTCTACACTGACCATATGGCCTTGAAGTATCTAGTAAACAAAGTAGTGTTGCAAGGTGCATATGCCATTGGGTTCTTCTATTTCAGGAGTTTGAATTCAAAGTGGTGGTAAAACCGGGAAAGAACAATTGTGGGCCAGATCATTTATCAAGGATTGATTCGGGAGAGGATGCGTAGAGTATCGAGGAAACCATGCGGATGCACAACTATTTCAGGTTGTGGGTGTGCCCTCAGAACTAGAAGACATTGCTATCTTTCTCAAGGAAGGTGTGGTGCCGAAGGGATGAATGCTCTGGAAAGGAAAAGGTTAGCCATACGCATGCAATGCCCTTCATGTTGATCAATGGGGATTTGTATAAAATGGGCCATGATGAGGTTTTGTGCGGTGTGTACTAGAACATGAATGCGTAGCTATAATAGAAGAGGCCCATGGTGGGATTTTTGGAGGACACTATGTAGGGAATGCAACTACGTGCAAGATCCTAGTCATTGGACTATGGTGGGAGATGATTCACAGGATTGTATTGAGTTTTGCAAGGCCTGTGACCACTTTGCCAAGTGCCTTGGAAAACCTGGAAAAAGGGATGAGATGCCCTTGTGCCCCATCGCCAGCATGTGGAACCTTTTGAAAAGTGGGAAATAGATTTTTTTGGACCAATCTCACCAGCTGTGTGAAGGACTAACTCATGGTATATTATTACCTATACTGATTATCTGACAAGGTGGGTAGAGGCCGCACCCACTAAGGGATTGCACCATGCAGCCACATGGCTGCTAGATTTTTGTGGGAGAACATTATCAGTAGGTATGGGTGCCCATTAAGTTTAACAAGTGATAGGGGCACTCACTTCTTAAATGAAACAATCAGGATTCTATTAGTAGAATTCATGGTAGCCCATCACAAGACTACCCCTTATCACCCTCAGGAAAATGGGACTGCAGAGGCATTCAACAAAATCCTTAGTCACACATTGACTAAGATATGTGATGTGGGTAGGAAGGATTGGGATGACAAGGTGTCAGTAGTCCTTTGGGCATATAGAACAACGTATAAAAGGTTGAACAAGGCCACACCATTTTCTGGTGTTTGGCGCAGAGGCTATTTTTTTCGGTTGAATTTATGCTACCATCGCTGCGTATAGCGTGCGCAGGAGGGTTGGATGATGAACAAGCACTGGAAGAAAGAATTGATGAATTAATAAAGTTGGATGAAAGGTGCTCACTAGCAAGATGGAGCCAAACAACTAAAAAAGCTAAACAAAAGGCATGGCATGACCGCCACATTAAAAACAAATAGTTTGAGGTTGGCCAGATGGTATTGCTATATGATTCTAAATTTCTACGCCATCCTGGAAAGTTGAAGGTGCATTGGTTGGGTCCTTATGTAATTTCATACATCCTTGATTCATTGGGCGCGTGCCAGCTACAAGCGCTGGATGGAACAAAATTACCTGGACACTTCAATGGGAGTAGGCTGAAGCCCTACTATAAATAATGCTTCTTGGTGTTTGTAAATAAGGTAGTTCTGCCAGTTAGTTTAGAGTTTCCTTTTATGCTTTTCCTTTCTTGTTTTTCCCTTTCACGTTGTTGTCTTGTTTTGTGCCTTGGGCACTGGAAACCTTATTACTTTTTAAACTTATGATTTGCTAGAGGACCGTGCATCGATTTAGTGTGGGGTGAGGTGATTAAGAGAGGCATGAAGTTATTCTAGGAAGATTGAGTTGGTAGACCATTGAAATTGGCCTGTTGAAAAGATGCATTAGGAAGGTAGATGGATGACAAAATAGAGTTCCATTGGAAATCCACGTACAAAGGAGGAAAAAGTGCAAAAACACATGAGGTAGGTGAAAGCAAGAATCATGAGGATGGAAGAGGTGCCTTTGGCGCTGGTAACACATGCAAAAAGTCTTCTATCAAGATGGATTGTCTGCATGCCAGAAGGTTGGAAAAATTTTCACGCAAGGATTGGGCGTGGGTGAAAAATGTTTCGTGCAAGGATTGGGCGCGGGTGAAAAAAATGTTTTGCGCAAGGATTGGGAATGTGCATGAGGAAAAGTGTTGAAGTTGGGTTTGTTTGAAAATGCCACATTAAATATTGTCATGTATGGTGGTAGGTAGCCTAGCCTTTAATGCGTAAAAGTGGGAAAAGCTATAAATACAAGGATGGTAAGTTCATTATTTTACTTTGTGAAAACAAGGAGAACAATTTTCTTTCAAGAGCTAGGGTTTGAGAGCTAACTCGTGTGAAGGAGAATCTCAGAAACTCTCATGCAATCAGTCTGGTTGATCTACAAACTAGAAGAAGTGATTCACGGGTGTGAGGAATGTTGGGAAAGAGCACCGTGATCAAAGGAGGAAAGTCAGAAATTAGGGTTTGTACCTAGGGCATGGGGGGCATGTGAAGAAAACTCTCAGACAACTCGAAGGCAACCAAGGAATGAAAGAAAAGGGTAAAATGATGGCCATGAAACTAGTTGATAAGCCTATAGTACAATCCAAGAAGGGAAAGGGGAAGGGAAAAGGAAAGAAGAAAGAAGATGAAATCCCCTTGGATACCAATGAGGAATGGTACTCAGAGATGCAATACCCGGATGGGGTTTTGCTAGGGCAAGAGTGGGAGTCCCACATCAGACAGATGACCATAATTGATTACAATCACCGGTCGAGTATAATTGTGAAGGAAATGGCATTGGAGCTGGTGTGCCCCACAAACAAATGAACACCTGATGGGATGTCGATTTATAGTGATGTAGTCAAGGTGAAAATGGAGAAGGTAGGGCTTCTCTAGCTTTATGAGTTTCCCTACTTTGGGAAGCCTGAGCACTATACCAATGGTTAATGATGTGTGTGCATGAAGATTTCTTCTACTTCGGGGCAAAATGTGCATAACCCCACAATTAATCTCACACTTTACAGGCCTAAGCTGTAAAGGGGACGTGATCCTAGATGACCTCCAGGATGAGGAGGTAATTAAGGAAACCATCGCATCCCAGGATTATAAGAAGGGATCGAGGTACTATGACATCATCATGGATATCAGTGATCGGTGATGAAAATGGCTGCGCACCTCATTTCCAAGCTAAATGGACAAGAGAGGTGGACCCAGGTGAGCAAGCCCTGGTTGAATGTCTAGAAAGGTCGCGGAAGGCACCATGTACAATATCTCCCAGTACATAGTAGATGAGATTATAAGTAAGCGTGGAGAGGATGGAGGAAAGATATTGTTTGGGAACATTCTACTAACCATTGTGTTCTAGAAATTGGGGTGCCAGATGCATCTGATAAGTTTGTATGGGAGTACCCCGATGAAGACCCTTCACCCATGGATAGGTTCTAGAAGTATACTTGTGAGTCAATGATGGGGGTGCACAAGGTGTGCTTGGATAAATGGTATATGCCTTAGGAATGCATTCGGGGTAGAATGGTGGATCCCAGAGCAACTCCCCATGTGATTGAAGGAGAAGTAGAGTTCACGGTGTACCAACACTTCTGCATTGGTAGATTTATCTTGGTGGATGGTAGTTGGAGTCCCTAGTGCAAACTCCCCTTCTCATTTACTACCCAATTCTTCCAAGTAGGGGTAAATAGATATAAGGAGTCGAAGAAGTTAAGACTCGACCTGTCCACCCTCGATAGTGAACACAGAGAGATGAGGAAGAAGCTGGTCTATCCAGGAAAGTGTGTATGTTGAAAGGTACGTGTCGCAGGACGTGCACATCGTAAGGCCGATGACCTTACCGATTGCTGAGAGCATTGCTGCTAGAATTTACCTGCGCATAAGGCCAAAGTTTGAGAAGGTGCGTACGTAGAAAATGAAATATCCATCCCAGATGACCCCATGGGAAGGAAGAGAAAAGAGCGCTAAAGCTAAAAGAAGAGAAGAAGAAGAAGAAGAAGAGGAAGAACAAGGGGTGGTGGGGGAAGGTAGGATGTAGGTACCACGGGGCCAAGTACCTATGTCTAGAAGAAGAGAAGAATGGTGGTCAAGGAAAAGACCCCGGAGCCTGTGAAGCCACCATCCCCTGAAGAACCTTTAGATGAAGAAAAGACAGCATCCCCCACTCAGAATTTTTGCAGAGAAGAAGAACAAGGAATGGAGGAACAAGGGTCTGAAGATATGAATGACCTGAATGCCTATGTAGGTGAAAGGGATGATGATGAAGGGGAAGAGCTGGAGGTGGATCAAGAGCCAATTGATATCCATGACTCGGAAGGAGAGGAGGCTGAGAATGCAAATGATGCCTTCATCTTTGTAAGAAGGAAAGGCCCGAAGGGAGGAAGGCGTGCATGCGGTGAAGAGGGGAGCGAAGGGGCTAGTACCAAGGAACCAGATATGCCCAAGCTCACTTAGGAGGAGGTGGATGAAAAGGAAAAAGGGAGGTAGAGAAGATAATTGATGCCTTGGTCAATGAAGAGTTGGGGTGCAGCGTGGAGCTTGTGCTCGGTGAGTTCAAGAAGGAGACAGAGGGAGAAGAGTGGAAGTAGCATGAAAGGACCAACTCTCTCGGTAACTATTCCCAAGGGTGTGTGCATGGGAAGTAAACATGTGGAAGGGGGAAGAACAATGATGAGTTACATTGATGACCCCAAAAGTTTTTTTGCGTGTGCATTTCCAAAGTACCATGCCCACCAAGGAGCTCACCACCATGGAGTCCTTTGACCCTGAGGGTGGATACCTGTGAATGAGGAAGATGTTATCTTGGGCATTTGACTCCCACCTCGATGAGCCTGAATTGAGATTAACCAAGGAGTGGTATTGAAGCTATCGAAGGAAAGGGGGACAACCCCATTGTAAAACATGCAGCAACTATCGGATGAGCAAGTGTGCAATGTGTTGAACAAAGTCTAGTGGAAATCGAGGCTAGGCTCTTGGTAGAAATGATAGGGTTAGAGTCTTGGAGGACCTGTTGGAGAAGAGGAAGGAAGAAGTGGTGAAGCTAATGAAGGATCTCAGCCTTGAGAAATTAATCAGTGCTCAACTACGAGGGAGCTTCAGGAGGAAAAGGCTAGGGTGTGTGAAGTTTCCAAGAAGGTGGAGCTCATCTCCCAATCGATTATCATGAAGCACCCGGACCTTAACCCTCCTGCGTAAAAGTATAGATCCTCCCTGGAGTGCCTAGAGGACTTGACTCGGATCCTCACCATGGAGAGGCAGCCCTTGGCATTAGAGTCGGCAGAAGAGGTAGCGGCGTGCTTGGAGAAAGAAGACAAGTTGAAGGTCATCGTGCTCATGGCGAATACAACAAGGTGCTCACCGATGTAAGAACAGCTACACAAACAAACCGGGGGGTCACTTACGACCACTACGTGAGATCAAGACAAAGTGACAAGCATACTACTTGCCAGTGATGAAGCTGAGTTGAAGGAATTCAGAGAAAAGAATAAGGGAAATAGATAGAGCGAGTGGGAAAGGATCATAGCCGAGGTAGAAAAGAAATCTAAAGCCATTGAGAACCGGTGAGTCTCAATCAAAACCCGGCTAAAAGAGCTCTACAAGGTCATCACAAGGAAGATGGATGCCCTGGAAGACCACGCTAAAGAACTGGAGACTATGGTGGAAACCATTACCACACAGGGGAGGGGCTAACTTATGATGAGGTGAGCACCTTGGTTGGTGACATCTACACTAAAGCGTAGAAGGAAGTCAGTGCTTGGAGTACACTGGAGGCCGACCTCCAGCAAAACTTTCCCCTCCTCCTTCTTTAGGAAATTTTCCCCTATTCTTTCTCTTCCCCTTTCTTTATTCTTTCCCCCATTCTTTTCCAAGGCAAGGCCTTGCATTCTTTTTGTACTACATTCTTTGAGAAGGTTCCCGAGGGTGGAGAATAGGTGAAGTGTGGGGTAATGTTGGGCCCCTAATTTAGCTTCCAAATCTTAAGGGTGCGTAGGTAGGCATGCGCATGGCGGAGGAAGCGCAAGTGTAGGCGTGCAAGGTAGAGTTCAAAAGGCTTCTTGAAGAACCCAGGACATGCGCGCGCCATGTGAAGAACAATTTGGGACTTAGCCATTTTTGGCCTTTGGGATAGAACACATGAAGAACGTGTTCCATTTGGATAAGGTTCACTAGTGACGTGATAGGGTGTCCTGGAGGAATATACCTTGCGATAGAAAGATCCAAAAAGTTAATCATGACATGGAGAGGCATGCGCCGGGGTGACCCACACCTTGACACTTGGGGCCAGATCTGAGGCTGCTAGAGGAGTTTGTTAGAGCTCAGAGGCCTATTTATACGTGCACCCTTGGCAAAAAAAGAGAGAGAGAAAAAAGGAGGTAGCGGAGCTCTGAGAATTACTGCGAGAACTATGGGATGAAAATGGGTACAAAATTCAAGTAAGGATGTAATGGGAAATGGGGAATGAAATTTTTGTCTTGTGAGAATACATGTATGGATCCACACATGGTGCATGACTATGGTCTACCTTCTGTAATATTTTATAAGTAAACACTATGAATGAATGTGATAAGGTTACCATGACAAATGTATTAAGACTCTTTCTCTATGTATTATCTACATATTTCTATTACACTTTGTTCTTATATAATCATGAATCTTACTTAAATGGTTAAGTATAGTAGTAGATGTACAACTTATGTTGCTTACTTATATGCTCATATAAGTTCACCTAATAAGTTGAGCACTCTTCATAGCTATGGTTCTTTCCATAGAAAGAAAATGCAATATTCTAAGGACATTTGCATTTATAGTGGTAAGGAGATCTACACATATAACATGTTCCATGAAGGAACTCGCCTCTTCCTCCACCATGGCCTCATCCTCCATATCCACCATGATATCCACCTCCTCTTCCATGACATCCTTAAAAATGCCCCTCATTCATGTCATAACACATTTGATTATGATCCCGATTCTAGTGCACATTCTTGTTCTTAGAGTTATCCTTTACACTTGTTTGTCATACCCCAATGTCTATAGCATCACGGATTTGACTAGTCAACCAATGACAATCTTGATATCATGGGTCATTGACTAGAAAATTTTATAGTAGCATGATACATTGTTCCTTATTGCACGTTGTAACAAAGGAAAATGATTATCATCATTATTCAAATGATAGATCTCACAGTCCAACAGTAATGAGTGTATTGTTCTGTGAGGACAACTATCCTTGGTGTGACCTTCCACTTCAAAATCTATGCACCAAATCCCTGAACGTGTTTCATGAGCTGAATTTGCTGATAATTTTTCTAGTTGTTTTGTCATAGCTGTAATATGTGCCTCTAAAAATAGACTAACACCATTGTTAATGCTCCCAACTACCTCAAAGCATTCAAAACTACTTCCAGTGCTTCACGTGGATTTGTGTATGTCTTATGTGATAGTGCTCTTCTGAATGGTGTAATCAATCCTCCAAAAAACCATTATGCATGTTAGATGGCATGAATATCATAAGATAGCTTAGATAGAAGTTTCTTAAAATGGGCATCATACTCACGTACACTCTCAGTAGTGCCTTGCTTAATATCCTTGAGCACACTTATACTCTTCTACTCAAATTCAGGGATATGGAAATCTTTCAAGAAATAATCTTGCAGGCTGCATAATCCACACAAGTTTGATCATGGTCAAACTTCCTATACCAGTTGTGTGCATATCCTTGTAATGTAGTAGAAAATTGACTTTCCTTACACTCAAAAGTCATGATCCCTTTCGTGCACCATAATATTTCACACATATGCACATGTTCAAAAGCATCCTCTATACCTCTATATTTTGGGAGACAAAGAGACATCTCCATATAGATATTCTATGGTTGTTGCGGGCCTTGACCACCTGATCCAAAACCTCTTGTGTTTCCTCTGCCTCTAGAACCACCAGATCCATTGGAACTAGAACCACCTATACCTCCTGATCCTCCACCTGTAGTTGGAATAGGACTTGTAGATGTACTCCCATGTGCTCCGATAGTAGTACTATACTAAACCCCTATAGTATGTGAGGTAGTTCCACTTCCAGAGGTGAATCCAACATTGCGTGAGCTCATGTTCGTGTAGATGATGCACCTAATAATGTTCCTCTAAATAACATTAAAGCCTTCTATCCTGCCATCGATGTACTTGCTCCCTAACTTACTCCTGCTCTCCTACTTCCTAAGTTAGCTTTTTGGTTACTTGTTGTACTAGATACAAGAAAACCAAGTGCAATGGATAGGTCACCAAGTGGATTAAGATGCACACCCATGGCCCAAGTAGTCTTTGTTGGCACACTTCATGTGAAGCCAAGGGGGGATCTCTGTCATGCTTTCCAAGATGGAGGAGTTCCCGATGCTTGGGCTCCATGTCTCTCGTGTGAAATTCAAATCCTTCATGAGCCATCTCTCTCCTCAATGCCATACTTTACGTAACAATGCACTACTTCTCTATCTCCCTCTCACGTGCCTCATTATATGTAAGCCACCTTTCCTCTCTCGACTTTCTACCACTAGGTCTTCCACCTTTCACCAAACTGTTCCTTCCCTCACGTGAGGTGAGGTTTAGTTAGCTATCGGTTTACTCTCCAGGCTCAAAGTTACCATCAATATCTTGATTTCCAATGGAATACCTTGTAAATATACTCCTCTCGAAACTATAAAAACGGAATTCAGCTACCTCTAGGAAAGAATACGTCAAAATTGAATATTCTAGAATATAATTGTTTAGAACACCACGAAACCACGTATCCATAGTGTGAGTCTAGATCAAATCAACATCATAAAGGGCCTGAAATTATTCCTGTGTCCAGACAAGTGTGTGATATCTCCAATTCCACTTAGATGCATACACAATCAGCCACTCGTATAATTCTATTGGAAAGATGGTGAAAAATCTCTCATATAAGCTGTCATATAGATTCTTTTCTACCCAACTGTGTGCATTAAAATCAGATCCAATGTTGAACCATCATGCATATTCTTCCTCCAGGTCATGTATCCACTCCTCAATACTTTCTAGAGTTAATCAATATGTCTTCATCGTGAACCATCCTGAAAATAACTAAAAAAGAGGTCCTGGCAATAGAACCAATGATGTAGCCTAAAATTTACCAGATAAAACCATAGTCACGCTGGCACATCACTCAGCCTAGAATGAGTGCTCACCTGAAGTGCACAAAGCTACCAAGTCCCTCTTAGAGTTGGATGTTAGTGTGATGAAGGAAGAAACATATAGATCCATAACTAATCCCTCATTCTACAAGGCGCGTCATATTCAGATCCAAGAAGGAACAAGCTTAAACGATAATCATGATTGAATAAAGAACATGCACTACTCAATTACACATAGGAAAGACACTTAGATTCAGCCAATAACTTTTATCTATTAATAACCACATAAGCTCCTTACAATAATGGCATTCTATACCAATGCGTGCATGAATATGATACAGATAATCCAGTCATATGCACATATCTCTCTATGCTTATGCTCTGCATATACCTATATATATATATATATCTCTTCTCTATCTTTGTATATCTATATATCTCTCTTCTCTATCTCTATATATCTATATATCTTACTAAGTTCTTTAAACCATTTATATAGGGTGGGGACTTTCCCTTCACCACTTATCTATTCTAAAAATAGGCTGCATGCTATTAATAGCCATGTTCCATTTAGAGGCATAGCCACACATGCAAGTGTGCTATCTATAGAACTCTTACAGTTGATTGAAGTGATAATCCTATTCTTAGCTTGTCTCCATGAAAAACACTTTGATCTGATCCTCCAAAGATAGATAATGCGTGGCATGCACGTCTTTGCATTGTTGGTATGTTCCACATGCCATCTTCTAAAAATATGTCTTCATGCTCAAAATTGACTAAGTCCTTATGTAATGAAATTACTTGATTAATTATTATTATCACCAACAATAGAACACCAAATAACACAATATTACAGATAAATTCTCTCAATATGAAAGTATAATAGCTTGGCCACTTCGAGGGGGAAACCTCCAGAACATATAGAAGACTCAAATACTCAACATGATGATCATCCACTACCTATAACCCCTATTTATACTATTCCTATGCTATGGCCATCAGCAAGGCCAACCAACCAATGATAATAGATCATATATAAAAGAGATACATCATGATATTAAGTTATGATAGCAACAAGTCAGCTATATCCATCCCATGTAAGATATATAATTAAGGGCGTAACATGCCCCTCCCCTTCAAAGAAACATTTTCCCCAATGTTGGGAAGCCCTAGATGTTGCTGCATGAATGCTTCATCTTCCCATGATGCATCCTCAATATTCATATTCTTCCACTTGATCAAGTACTCGATAATGACTTTGGTCCTCAATCTTTTGGTGCGTGTCTGAAGAATACCTTTAGGTTCCAATATGATCCTTCCTTCCTCGTCTAGTTCTGGAAGCACTGATTGGGTGGAAATGTGCTGCCCAATAACTTTCTTTAAGCAAGAAACATGGAAGACTGGATGTATTCTACTTACTGGATGGAGCTCTCAGTTTATATGCCACACTACCAATTTTTGCAAAACTTGGTAAGAACCATAGTATTTAGGAGCAAGCTTATTATCCTAGTGTTTTTGTTTCAAGGATAATTTCTCGTATGGTTGTAACTTACAAAAAAAAGTCTCCCTCTTCAAAGTGTCACTCACTCCTATGTTGATCAACCTATTGCTTCATACGGTTTTGTGCCCGTGCCAAATTTTCTCTAAGACTAGAGAGTACCTCATGTTGATGCTGAATGTGATCTTCGAATGCTCTCACCTTTGGTTTGACCTTCAAGCTAGATATGAGTGATGGAGGATGGTACCATAAAATGCCATAAATTGAGACATTTTGGAGGAGAAATGAAATGAAGTATTGTACCACCATTCTGCCATGGGCAACCATTGCACCCAACGTTCTTGTTTATCTGAAGTAAAACATCAAAGATATCCCTCTAAACATTTATTTACCACCTCAGTTTTCCCATCTGATTGGGGATGATAAGAGGAACTCTGGGCTAGTTGGGTACCTAGACAAGAGAACAGATCAGTCCAAAAGTTACTTGTAAATATTGGATCACAATCACTTACTATAATTTTTGGTGTGCCATGGAGCTTTTGAACTATATCCATAAAAGAGATGGTAATGGTACTAGCTATGAAAGGATGAGCCATGGCACAAAAATGAGCATATTTGGTAAGTCTGTCTACCATGACCATGATGACACTTTTCCCTTCTGATTTAGGTAATCCTATGATGAAATCCATTGATACCTCTTCCCATCTCTCACCTGGGGAATAGACAGAGGTTGGAGAATACCGGGTGTCTTAATGGTCTCACCTTTATTTTTTTCGCAAACCAAACATTCTGCCACAAATTTTTGAACATCTCCTTTCAACCCTTCCCAAAATAAATCCTTCTTAACTCTATGATATGTTGTTAGGACCCCAGCATGACCACCTATTGGAGAAGAATGTAGCTTTGAAATAACATGGTGTTTAAGTGTAGAGTTCTTACATAGATATAAATGATCTTTGTACCACAATGTATCCCCCTTCCATATAAATTGATCTGATATGGATGGATCTACCTAGAGATTTTGAATGAGAGTATGTGTGGTTTCATCTTTCTTCCATTCTTCTCATGCTTGATCTACCCAATCTGCATGTAGTATAGAGATGGCACATAACAATGCTTCGGCAGACTCATCCCTCCTAGACAGAGCATCAGCGACCAAATTTTCCTTTCCTTTCTTATAAAAATCTCAAAGTCATATCCCAACATCTTAGTGACCCATTTTTTTGTTCTTCGAAGATAGATGTTATTCGAGAGAAATATTTCAAACTATCATGATTAGTTTTTACCTTAAAATGTCTACCCATCAAGTATGGTCTCCATTGTTTGACTACATGTAGTATTGCCATCATTTCCTTTTCATATGTGGGTTTTAAAAATTCTTTCCTTTTAGTTGTTGGCTCTCAAAAGCAATGGGGTGTCCTTCTTGCATTAGTATTGCTCCGATTCCATTTCCTGAAGCATCGCACTCAACTATGAAAGTTTTGGAGAAATCTAGGGTTGCCAATACTGGAGTGGTGCACATAGCTACCTTCAATTTTTCAAATGCCCTAGATGCTTCCTCATTCCACTAAAAGGAGTCCTTCAATAATTTTGTGAGTGGTTCTACTATACTACCATAGTTTTTGACAAATCTACAATAATACCCTGTGAGACCTAAGAAACCTCATAATTGTTTGAGGGTTCTTGGGGTTTCCCATTCCACCATGGCCTGGATCTTGTGAGGGTCCACCTTAACACCTTCATGAGAAACAATATGGCCCAAGTATTCCACTTCCTACACCCCAAAAGAACACTTTGAAGGCTTGGCATAAATTTGATGTTTCTCTAAGACTTTTAAGACAATATTGACATGATGTAAGTGTTTCTCCCACGATTTATTGTAGATGAGTATATCATCAAAAAATACTATAACAAAATTTCTTAAGAATGGTGTAAATACTAAATTCATCAAGCTTTGAAATGTGGAGGGAGCATTGGTAAGGCCAAATGGCATCATTAGGAATTCATAATGGCCTTGATGATTTCTGAAAGCTATCTTATGAATATCTTCTTGGTTGACTCTAATTTGGTAATACCGAGAATGTAGATCTAGTTTTATAAAATAAATGGCACCATGTAACTCATCTAATAAATCATCAATGACGGGAATAAGAAACTTATCTTTGATAGTGAACTTGTTAAGCTCTCTATAATCTGGACACATGTGCCATCTTCCATCCTTAAGACGCACCATCACCACAAGAGTAGAATAGGCACTTTGACTATGATGAATAATACCCATTTCCAACATTTCCTCCACCATCTTCTTGGTCTCACTCTTTTACACATATGGATATCTATAAGGCCTGATGTTGGGTGTTTGGCTTCCTAGAATCAACTAAATAGCATGATCATGCTCTCTTTCAGGTGGCAATCCTCTTGGTTCCTTGAAGACAACTACATGTTGATTAATAACCTTTTAAATATCAGGATGCAATACCTTCATTTGTAGTTGGACTTCTATAGAGAATAATCATGCTACAAAACCTTCAGACCCCTTTTTAAGAATCTTATGCATTTGGTGAGAACTCACCACTAGAGGATCTTTAGCTTGTAGACCTCGAAGTTCAAATTTTTTACCCTTAGAATGAAAGTGCATGAACAATTCCTAGAAATTTATCTCTATGGTGCCCAAGGTAGTGAGCCACTGAACACCTAAGACAATATCACTCCACCCATGGGAATAGAAAACATTGTAGATTCCAATGTGTAATCACCCATCATGATTTTGACATTATGGAATTTCCCGAACATTGGGTACGTACCACCATCTACAATCATTACTTGAAATTCAGGTGTTGGGTAGATGAAACAATTTAGTCTTGTTGCCAACTTATGATTGATGAAATTATGTGTGCTCCCTGAATCAATCAAGACTGTTACCTTCTGCTTCTTAAGATAACCCACAACTTGAAGGGTTTGTGGAGTACTAATACCTAATAGAGCATGGCATGAAATAGTGGGCTGAGGATCTCTAGATTCTTCCTCTAATTTTTCCACTTCCTCTATTGATGTTGCCTCATATTCTTCCTCATCACCAGATCCTTCAATGTAGAACAATTTTTCTCAGAACATTTATGATTTGGTCCATATTTGCTATCACAGTTAAAGCATAACCCTTTGGCTCTTTTTTCTTCAATTTGTTGAGGTATCAACCGAATTGGCTCGAGGGTAAGAAGGAGACAAGGTGTTACGATCTTTTATGCTAGAAAAGGTCTGCCTTCTACTGGAAAGAAATTTTTCCTCTACTCGATGTGCCATGATAATAGAATCAGCAACCTTGAGTGGGTTAAACATGCATACCTCATGCTCAATGTGGTCCTTAAGACCCCCAAGAAATAGGTCATTCAAATACTCTTATGTAATATCCTCCACACGCAAGGACAAAGTTTGGAATTGATGGACATACTCCTTAACTAAACCAGTTTGGTGTAACTTTGCTAATTGGCTGAAGTAATTCTTAGAAACATTAGAACTATAGTGTAATTGAAGCTCTTCAGTGAACATTGTCCAGGTGATATTTAGGCCATTCTTCTGCCTTTGAGCACATAACCAATGATACCAAACAAATTGATCAGGTTCTAGGTATAAGGATGCCACAGTTACCTTTTGTCCTCCTGGGATCTGATGAAGATCAAAGAAATGATTAAAGGATCCTCCCCGATTTGAGTGATTTGGATCTATGTGACCATTTCTAGTAGAACCCATATGACCAGTAATTGGAAGTTGTATTAGAAATATCATTCAATAACTCCCGCGCATTACATGAAAATCCTTCTAAATCTCACTCTTAAGGCTACCTTTCAGTTGATGAAGCTCAACATTAAGGTCATCCTTACCATATTGTTTACCATTTCCTAAAGTTGGATGACCACCTCGGATACTCCTAAACTGTAGAATCAAGCCATATCTTCCTTATTTGGGTTTATTCCTAGAATTGCTTTTCCTTTTCCTTGGCCTCAGGTAGATCTACCAGTCATGACACAAGATGTGGGCCTAGGGTAGACTTAATAGGGCAGAATTTAAGGATTTAGGCTTTCGTAATTTTTGGCCAAATATAAGAATTTATAAAACGAAACCCTGGCTATTTTTGGAGGGGTTTCAAAAATATAAGAAATTTGAAAATTTTCCAAAAATTACGCCCTAAGGAGCCAAATTATGAATAAATATAGAACCGTAATAACTTTTGCAAAACAAGTCAAAAATTATTGAAATTTGGAGAGAATCTTACTTGACTTATTTCACCTCACAAAAAAAATTGCAAAAAAATTCGCTACCAATCTTGAGATATAGCCAAACCTTCAGAATTAGGGTTTGACACCATCCTGGCCGAGATCAAGCTCTGATACCACTTGTAATGAAATTACTTGATTAATTATGATTATCACCAGTAATAGAACACCAAATAACACAATATTTCAGATAAATTCTCTCAATATGAAAGTATAATAGCTTGGCCACTTCGAGGGGGCAACCTCCAGAACATATAATAAGACTCAAATACTCAACATGATGATCATCCACTACCTATAACCCCTATTTATACTATTCATATGATATGTCCATTAGCAAGGCTGACCAACCAATGATAATAGATCATATATAAAAGAGATACATCATGATATTAAGTTATGATAGCAACAAGTCGGCTATATCCATCCCATGTAAGATATATAATTAAGGGCGTAACACCTTAATGTTAAACTTTCCCTCTCTGGGTTCTTCCTATCATCTGCACCCTTAAACCTAGCCTATTTTCTTGTGGACTTCTTGTGTGAATTATGTCAAGTGTTCTCTTCAACATGGATTAAATGGCTACCACTTGCGGAGAATGGTTGTATAACACATCTTTTCATAACTCTTCTCAAATGATCCCATTTTTAGAATTATAGTTACCATCTACATTCTATCACTTCTTCCTTGAGGGTGAAAAATAAGGTAAGAGATGTTGAGGAACACATTAAACATCAACAATAGGTTTTGGGTAGTTTGAAGGAGAATTTAGCATTGGCACAAAACAAGATGAAAAAACAAGTAGATCAACACCATAGTGAAAGACATTTTGAAATTGGTGTTGGTTTTTATACATCTCCATCCTTACAAGTATATGTCCCTAAAGCAATAGAAAAAGGAAAATAAACTTGATCTTAAATATTATGGCCCTTATCAAGTTCTAGAAAATTGGCATGAGTGTTGCTTATAAACTAGATTTTCCTCCATCTTCACGCATACACCCAAAAGATTCCATGTATCCTACGAAGAAGGTTATTGGATAGAAATTTGAAGCCTAACACAGTTACATAACTTGATGAGGAAGGAAGAATCATTTTGGAGCCCAAGCAGATTCTACAAACACCTACTAAGATGTTGAGAACTAGAGACATTAAGGTATATCGATCAAGTGGAAGAATCTAAGCTTAGATTATGTAACCCGGGAGGATAAAGGTTTTTTGCGAAACATCCAGGATTATTCAACATTGAGGACAACATTGGTTTTAAGGGCAAGGGCATGCTACACCCTTAACCTATTGCTTGTATTAGGATATGAGTAGCTGACTTGTGGGTTACCATATCATTTTATTAGATCATTTATACTTTCTCATGCTTAGTAGGTCGGGTCTTGGTGATGGCCATAGCATATGAATAGTATATATAGGGGATTGTAGGTAGTATATCAGTCATCATTGGAGAATTTGAGTCTTATTTTATGGTTTGGAGGTTGCCCCCTAGAAGAGGTGAATTCTATTCTAATTGCATATTGAGCTCATTATTCGAAATATTGTATTATTTGGTGTTCAATTTCTACTCATAATCGAATTATACAATTAATTTCATTACAATAAAATACCATTGTGAAAATTTGAGGCTGATGTTTGAGAGATGTAAACAATTGAGGATATCCCTCAACATTAAGAAATGTGTCTTTGCTTTACTCCTTTTGGAACCCAGTTAGGACATATTATATGTAAATAAGGCTTACTAGTTGATCCCACCAAAGTTGGAGTTATTGTGGGATAGGGGGAGCCTAATAGTCAAAGCACAGTGTGCAGATTCCTTAGGCATATGAGGTACTACAGGAAATTCATCAAAGGGTATGCCAAGATCTTTGCGTCTTTGGAGTAATTACTAAAGCACAAGATTTCCTTCTATTGGGTAGAGCGCAAACAAAAGGTATTTGACACTTTAAAGGATAGACTTGTCACTGCACCCATACTATGTTTTCCTTTTTAGCATAAGCCTTTCCATGTACATGTTGATTCCTCAAGAATAGCGATGGGAGTAGTACTATCACATCCTAGTGAGGGGATTCTTGATCATCGCTTATGTTTTTCAAGTAGGAAGTTGACACTAGTAGAACATAATTACACAACTACTGAGTGTGAGGCACTATCAATGATCTACATGTTGCATAAGTTCAGACAATACCTGTTGGAAACACCCTTTATATTCTATACAAACCACATGGCATTGAAATAATTGGTGAACAAGCCTGTTTTGTAAAGTTTTTATGTCATTAGGTCCTATTATTCCAAGAGTTTGAGTTCACGGTGGTTGTAAAACCAGAAAAAGTAATTCAGACCTAACCACTTATCAAGGATTGACTCAGGGGAGGACACACAAAGCATTGAGGATACCATGCCGATGCACAACTATTTAGGTTATAGCATGTGCCCTCAGACTTGGAAGATATTTTTGTAGTCTTTAAAACTAGTGTGGCACCAGACGGGATGAAGGCTCTAGAGAGGAAGCAGTTAGCAGTGTGCTTTATGCCCTATATATTGATTAGTGGAGATCTGTATAAGTTAGTACGTGATGAGGTTTTGTGCCGATGTGTATTGGAACATAAGCACGTGGCAATTATGGAGGAAAAACATGGTGGGTTTGCAAGAGGACACTATGCAGGAAATGATACTACGTGGAAGATTCTAATAGTAGGGCTTTGGTGGGAAACCATCTACTAGGATTATATTGAGTTTTGTAAGGCCTATTACCATTGTCAGTGCCTTAGAAAACCTATAAAGAGGGATGAAATTCCCTTGTGACCAATATCCAGCACTAAACCATTTGAAAAATGGTAAATCGACTTTGTAGGTCCAATTTCACTAGTCACACGAAGGATTGGTTCATGGTATATCATTACTTACACTGATTACCTGACAAGATGGGTAGAGGAAACACCTATGAAGGATTTCACTGTAGTGATAGCTGCTATATTTTTATGGGAGAACATAATCATCAGGTATGGTTGTCTTTTAATCTTAGCAAGTGATAGAGGTACAAATTTCCTGAATGAAATGGTCAGGATTTTGTTAGCTGAATTTATGGTGGCCCATCACAAGACTACCCCTTATCACCCTCAAGAGAATGGAACTACTAAAACATTTAACAAAATACTAAGTCGAGGCATTGACCAATATATGTAACGTCGGAGGACAATATTGGGATGACAAAGTATCAGTCATTCTATGGGCATACAAGACAACCTATAAGAGGTTGAACAAGGACACATTGTTTCAATTGGTGTTTGTCACGAAACTATTTTTTTAGTTGAATTCATGTTACCATCACTGAGTATAGTGTGCATAGGAGGGTTGGATGATGAAAAAGCACTAGAATAGAGGATTTTTAAGTTGATGTAGTTAGATGAAAGGTGATCATTCGCTAGATGGAGTCGAAGATAGAAAAGGCATGACATGATCGTCATATCAAAAAAAGTAGTTTGAGGTTGGGCTAGATGGTGTTATTATATGATTCCAAGTTTTTGTGCCATCTCGAGGAAGTTGAAAGTCCATTGGCTAGGACCTTACATCATCTCGTACATCCTTGATTCAGGCACTTTCTAGTTATAAGAACTAGATGGGATGAGATTACCAAGTCATTTATATGGGAGTAGGTTAAAGCCCTATTATAAATAATTCTTCCTGGTCTTTGTAAATAAGGCAGTATTGTCAGTTAGCTTAGGATTTCCCTTTACACTTTTCTTTTCTTGTGTTTCCCTTTCTCGTTTCTTGTTCCTTTCTTTTGATCCATTTTGCGCCTTATGTGTCCAGTAACCACATTATTTTCTAAAGTTTTGTATGTGCAGAGGACCACACATCTATTTTAATGTGGGGTGGAGTAGTGCAAAGTAAATCATAATCCATTAGTAAAATTTGAGTGGCCC
Organism: Taxus wallichiana var. yunnanensis; assembly: GCA_018340775.1. NCBI lineage: Eukaryota > Viridiplantae > Streptophyta > Pinopsida > Cupressales > Taxaceae > Taxus > Taxus wallichiana. The sequence continues at coordinate 256,017,489 of CM031234.1, forward strand.
AGTAGAAGGAAGCATGTAATATTAAGAAAGTGCATGAGGAAATGGTGGATAATGAATTGGGGTGTCAAGAAGGATATAACAAGACCACGTACGAAGAATGAAGAGTGCAGGAAAAAATAGGAGGTATGTGAGGGAAAAAATTAGGTAAATGATAGAAAAAGTTCCTTCGGCATTGTAGACGCACAAGTAAGAGTCCTTGATGAGATTGGATTTTGCACTTTGAAGGTGGTAGAAGGTTTTTCAAGAAGGATTGGGTAAGAGCGCTTAAGGTCGGCCTAGTGGAAAATCTGCATTTAATAATAAGTGTATTAGTAGGTGGTATAACATTTATTTCTCGAGAGGAGAAAAAATATAAATATGAGGTTGGGAAAGTCATTATTTTACCTTACTATTACAAAGTTGAAGCACTCTTGCAAACTAGGGCATCTAGAGATATTTGTACGAAGGAAGAAGAATCATAGAGATCTAAGTGTGTGACTAGGGTAGATCTACAAACTAAAGTGGAAGGAGTACACGAGTGTGGGAAGAGTTTGTTTGAAGTGCACCATCTTGTGGAAGGGTTTTCCTAGTTAGGTTTTTTAACTAGGGCACGGAGAGAGAAGTATTTCTGTGTAGAGTTAAGCTTTAGAATTGAGAAGAGTAGTAGAGCAAAGCAAGGAGTTTTAAATTTTAACCCGATAAGAAGAATGACACCAAATAAGGTGACCATTTCACCAAAGAAAGAAGGTTAGAGAAAATGATTGCCAAAGGGGAGGACTTAAGTTTTGAGGAGGTGAGTGCCCTAGTCAGAGACCTTTGTCGTGAAGTGTAGAGCAAAATTAATGCCTAGGAAAAACTAGAGGTAGAAATAGGGAAGGATTTCCCTCTCCTCCTTCAAAAATAAGCATTGTTCTCTTTCATTCTCCCCATTCTTTCTCCCAATTCTTCATTCCTTCATTCTTTTTCCCACTATTCAGAGCCCGCCATTCTTTATTCATTGAAGAGAAGTGTTTCGAGGACGGAGAATAGGTGTAGTGTGGGGTGATGTTGGGCCTCAAAATATTGGCTAAGTGCAAGAAGGCACGTGGGTGCATAGGGCCTATATGAAGAAGGGCACACAAGGTGAAGGCACACAGGGTAGGGTTCTAGTAGGGTTTAGTAGAACACACGGTGCACACATGTAAGACAAGATGGGTTTTGGACTTAGCCATATTCAACATTCTAGGTAGCACACAAGAAAAGTGTGACTTGTCTAGCATGCGGAGTGGATAAGGTGCCAACCTAGCAGCTATATGGTCAAGAAAGGAATATTCCATGCATGTAATGGAAGGATCCAAAAAGAAATCATTACAAAGAGTGGAGAGCTCGGATTAAAGGAAGCATGCTCCATTGGAGGACCACATGGACACTTGGCAACTGATTTGTTATCTCATGAAGGCATGGTAGTGGAGACTAAAGCTATATATAGAGATGCTCGGGTAGAAGAAGAGGGAGAGGAGACAAACACACTAAGATCAACCTCATATAGTATTGGATAGGCGAAGCTCTATAGGAATAATGAAGGATCCTTTGGGTTGGGATTAGGAGAACTATAGGAGTGATGGCATATTTAGAGGGATGGGTTTGTAACCAGTTTTGTAATGTGGAAAACATAGCTTAGGGTTCTGATGCATGACTCTGATCTGCATTGTTATATTGGTCTGTTATGGCCTTAATGAATGTAATGTGGTTATTAAACTTGTTAACATGAATATAAGGTTTTGTTCTAAAGAATATATGTTGTTCATGAGCATAAATCCTAGTGCATTTCCTTTGTGTTATGAATCAGTTATGTTTTTTTTTTGATACTTCTCTTTTGTTATCTGAATGGATGCATTGATATGATAACTCATCCTAAGCTCTTAGAATGAACACATGGTTCTTTTCTTTCCTGCATCTAAATCTGTCATTAAGGATGTATTCTCACAAGACTCATATAAAGGAGGGGCTCTTCACTTACATGTGCCTCGGGTGAGTGTCCAGCACCCACTAGGTGATAAGCCATCATGCATGGGATTAGACTGTTGTTCTAGGGGTATAAAAATGACTACAAGTAGATGTGTAATGTCATGTAAAAATGACAAGCTTTGAAATTTTGATCTAAGACAAATGCTCTATCACTATAAGGTTGAGGTAGGTTGTGTCTTCTTCTTCAAGGTTGTAGTAAATACCTTGAGCCCATTTTTTCAATCCTCTATCTACCACAATACTCAATTATCTTTCCGGTAACCACATAAGAAAAAAATTATGATTTCAAAGGAATAAAATTCTACATCTTAGGTCGAGTACAAAATTATTCCTAGAAAATAGAATAAGAAAGAAGTGTTCATCCTCATACCTAAGCTATAAAGTGTTGGAGAAGAAGTTTCAAGGGTAAGAAGAGGACCTATTGTTTAGCACATCTCTTGTTGCCCATAGAATGGGTGGAGGTTTCTCTCCTAGGAATATCATATAGACAATGTGTGCTAACAAAGAAAGCATAAAGGTTTAGTCGATCTAGCAAGTGGTCATAGTGATCTATTTTCCCTTTTCACATCAAGGTTATGACTTCTAATGATTGAAGTCGAACGGTGAGTCCTTGTAATAATGAAGGAACCATCAATAAAGTAAAATCTTTAATTTCAGCTGCTCTTGAAATGAATGCAAACCCTTTGCTTTATAGAACAAATTCCATTTTGAGGCTCATTAGTTCAACTTGAAGAGCTTGTAATTGAAGAAGGTAGGTGAATAGTAACAAGACAATGTGAGATGTGAGTGTTACTTAAACTAAGAGATAAACACAAAGAAGTGAAAGAGATAGTGGGTTACATGCTTAAGGTTGAAATCTAAAACAATCAAAATGGAAAAAATGGCTTGAAGAGATCAAGTGGTCTCAAGGTAGTCACATCAAAGGTTTGAAAGTCACAAGACTTAAAATAAGAATCTAGGCTTTTGCAAGTATACAATCCAACTGCACCGTCCTTTGCAATGTTGGGGAAATTTTGGATGTTTTATGCAGAGAGTACATCTGAAAATAGTTCCATGGTGGTGTATTTCTGCTTGAAATGATCCTAAGACTCTCTTCAAATATCCATGATAAATATCGGGTTGTTCATTACATCACTTGGCAATGTTCTCAAAGCACTCTAACTATCTTCATACATAATATGGAGCATTTAAAGGTCTTGCAATAGAGTTTGATAATGGAGAATGGTAGAGAATATGTGCTCAATCCTATTAGAAGTAGAATCATTGATTTTATTATAGTATCAAGCCAAATATTGATTTTCCTATGTTCTCTAGCTACACAATGACTAGAACCCTGATTTAGGTTTTCCACGAAGGTATTTTGATCAAATCAAATTTGTTAACCGATGAAATCACACAAAATTTGAAACAAATCTATGTGGATGTGTAAAAATTGATTGCAAAATAAATTTCATGAAATCATTGGAGGTGTGGAGAGTTCTTCATTGGAGACATTTTTGAGTTAATGTGTAGGGACCTCTATGACAATAAAATGATAGTTTTGGTATTATTTTAACACAAATTGATCATCGGGGATTTTTTTTTATTGTTTTGAGGTTGTTAGAAGACAAATTTTCCTTGAAGATCATTTGTTAGGTCTTTAAGGATCTTTTTGTCAACGAAGTCGGTGTTCTTTTTCACATTGTTTATAACAACTTATTAGGACAATTTCTTTGTTCAATTGATTTGTCTCGAGTCAAAAAGTGTTTTGATGGTGAATGATGCTCTAAATGAATCAAGTAAACTTTAAACCTATTGTTCACAACTTAAAGAAGTGTCTTCCATATCTCTCATTACAAGTGGATGAACTATGGGGTTTATGTTGAACCTTTTAGAAGCTGATAAATGAATAGAAGTCACAATTGGAAATCTCAATTTACTTTATCTTAAACCATGTGTGATGCGAAATCATCCTTCAAATCTCGAGTTTTTTTCATTTTTGAATGTATGATTTTCTCAAACCTCCTTACTCATATTGATAGCTTCTTGAAGAAGGTAAGGAGACACTAAATGGTTCAAATCTTTTGCAACATGGAAAATTTTAAGGAACCCCCAAAAAAACTTATAGAAATCATGGTGAATATCCCTGTAATCATTTTCATAGCTTTGGAAAATATCCCTGTAACTAGTTTCATTCTTACGAAGAAAATGGAAAAAATATAAGAAATAGTTACAAATCAAATGGAGAATCTCCTAAAACTAGTTTGGATAATACTCTTTATCAATGTTTATCTCCAGTGGTAGTCACCGAGGTATGAATCATTGAATCATGTTAGAATTAATGGTGGTTAGTAATCTTGAGCCTCCTGCAAGATTTCAAACTTATTTTCCTCTCCCCAACCACTTCACTTACGAGCATTAATATATATGTGGTTATTATCTTTTAAATCCCCCACCAAAATCTCTAGCAATGTGGCAACATTCCACTGCACTCCCTACAAACTCCCCTAGTTGGACGTAAACCACACAAAATATGTTACATTGTATTATGTTTTGGTTCCAACCCCCTTAGTCAAGGTAGTCAATTTCATCTCAACCATCCATGCAGAACACATGGCATAATTCCACCACATTCTATAGTGATGGTCTTGAGTGGACTTCACACCCCAAATTCAATGGAAATAGGTAAATATTTCGGGTTTGGTTTTTGGTCATGGCGGGGATCAAAGGATGATATATGCAATAGAGAATATAGAAAAGGGGGATATTTAGAGTAGGAGATCGACAGAGGAATATATATGTAGCAACATAAAATATATAGTGAAGGAGAATAGAGAAGATATGTGTAGCGGCACATAGCATAAAAATAAGGGAGAACAAAATATACAACAAGGATTTTTAGAGTGGCATCGAGAGAGAGAGAGAGAGAGAGAGAGACAAATAATAAAATATTAAAAACCTTTGAACTTTTCTCAATGCTTAGTGATTCTAGAATCTACATCTACATCTATGTATATATATGGAAAATTTAATAGTTATCCAAAAAAACTCCCATGAATGTTGGCATATGAGCCCAAAGGACCAATGAGGTTCCATATATTTCTTAGCGATCTAAGAATGTTTTAAAATCTGTCATATCGACCACACAATAATTCAATATAAAAATATACATTGGGATTGAAGATTCATTGGGTATTCACATTAGATAGATTATTGTTTGTGGAATTTTTGGGAAAAACATGGGAAGTTTCACACCGTAAAAATCACCAATATAAAATTCTGAAATCCTAATATTCTCCACTAAAATTTTCCTACTTTGAAATAGTTTTCTACTTCAAAAATAATCCCAAAAGCCTCTTGATTGTCTTATATTGTTCTACTTAACCATTGAACTCCTGAAGGATATATGAAAGATCTTATACTTTGACAAATAGTAATGATGGTGTAGAACGATAGGTGTGATTCATTTGTAGTTCAAAGCTCTTGTAGGGGAATGCAAAGGGTTGTTGACAAAGTGACAAACCAAGCCAAGAAAAATGAGTAGAATTTTAAAATATAAAGACATATAGTTAGTTTTTCTTTTCTTTATTGAATGTTGTGACAACTAGAAAAGACAAAAGGAGGGAAAATACTGAGTATAGGGAATTTTAAAAGACAAAAAGAGAGGAAAATGTTGTTAAAAAATTATTTGAAGGGGAGACAATAATAGTGTGATGGAATGACAGGAAAAGGGGGAAGTGAAGAATATAGGGAGTAAAATAGAAATCACAAGATATGTAAAATTACAAAGGTTTGAGATCACAAATATAGTGAATAAGTGAACATATACAAATTACTAAATGATGTGATAATACAATGAGAGGTCGAGTGAATGAAAATAAATATGTGCATATCTAGGGGACAAAGTTAAAAGAACAATAGAGAACCAAAATAGGACTAATATCTTTTAATGAGTGAGTTCCATTTGATGCAAATACAAAGAGGATAGAAAAATAGAGGACTGTGAGATATAAATGGTGTAAAATGAAAGTAGTGAACTATATAAAAAATTTGGTGATATAAGGCTATGAAACAAAGACAGTTTATAAATAATGAGTATATTGAAAAGTTAATGAGATATAGAAGGAGCAGAGTGAAAAAGAAAGAGAAATACAACCTCAAATTAATAAAGTTAATATAAGACAATGATTTGCAAAAATTAAGTTGAGCAATTGTTTAGAAGTTAAAAAGGTGTGGGATTTTTAATACTTTTTGATCATTCTCTTTGACAACAAATTGTGAGATAGAAGATAGGAATAAGAAGAAGAATAGAGAGCACTAAGACATGTGGTTGACTATGATAAAAAGGAAAGAAGAAATGAATTTTTTTGAGAAGACAATATAGGAATATGTATTCGTGGTTAAAAATTGTGGTGTAAGTTTTAAACATAATTGTGAAGGATTAGTTGCATATAGGTGTTAAGTCTCTTGCAAACCTCATTGCCTTTGCTTCACGATGCTAAGTCTAATGATTAGCTACCATTCAAATGAGTGGTCGTAATGCCTTGACTCTGAATGACATTCCGAGCTAATCTTTTGAGAGCTACTTTGGTTGAAAAATTTTATCGTGTACCATTCTTCTATATGCCATGACGGCTTCTCCAAAAAAATAAGTTCGACCCAATGTCAATGCCAATAGTGATTCAGCTACCATTCAACTTGCAGACACCACAATGCCTCTACACGAATGAACTTCCGATCCGACTCCTATGAACTCTACTTTCTACACAAATGGTAGATTAATCTCCAAGCTTTATATGATTCAAATCCTATATCCAAGCTATAACAGGTACTCACAAACTGATTAGGAGATAGGTGTCCTTAAAAGGGTCTTTATACAACTTTCAAACATAAGTGTAGGAAATTATATCCTAATACATCATGCAAAAATAGTTGTAAAAATGCTCCATTTTTGGAGTCTTGTACAATAAGCTTAAATACCAATTTTATAGGAAAATAATTTTTCATGGTAAACCTATCACAAAATCTCTCCTACTTGGTGGCCTTTGTACTTGGTCTTCTCCACTGCATCGCAATCGTGGTTTGACCTTGTTTGTCTCTTCCCTGCTGGACAAATAACTTAACAAGGACCAATACATACTACATCTCTTGGTATTAACAATTTTACCAAAATAATTGCCCTCTAAGGGGTCTTACTAATGCAAGTATATAAGAGTACAAACATTGCCTAGAATTGGGACTTTGACTAATGTGTCCTGTTCGGTTAGATGTATGCAAAAAAATTGACCATACAGGGGTTTTATTCATACATTCTACCTAACACAAAAGTTTATGGTTTTATTACAATACGATCAATAAATAATGCTCAAAAAAACCAAATACAATAGCTAAACTAGTCAACTTTATTTGCACCTTAGATTTCTTACCAAATGTAGAATCCTCGGTGTCTATCTAGGATACCTCAATAGGTGTCATGTGGATCCTTGGGCTCTCGCTCCTCTACATATGGATCCTCATGGTCTGCTAGAATGTATGCGACCTCAATGTTAGGATCTAGATGATCAGTAGGGACATATGAGCTTGACTCTACACTAGGATCTGCATGATCCCAGGTACATATGATTCCAAAGGCTCACTATTTTCACCTTGTGCAAGATGATCAACATGACCTGTCGCGAACTTGATCCTCCAGTTGTGCCCAATGTGAAGCTCCACTCCACTCCTATCATTAGTCAGATAACCCTGATGAGTAGTCAAGTAGAAGTTTAAACCCCTCCAATTTTCCCAATTCCTTTTTTCCATGTGTTGCAATGCGATTGGTCCAATATTGACCTATTGACTAGAGTTGACTTTCTTGTTGACTGAACTTTGACCGGACATAACTAGAGCTCCCAATGTCCATTTTTCACGTTCTCATAGTCATCGGAAATATCTCAAAAATATATTCTACACTGATGTAGTTTAGGGATATTTAAGGAAATTTTGATATCAAAAATGATTCCCCGATCGGTGAGACAGGGGAGTTTTCACTTTCTCAAATCAGAAGGATATGACACCTTCAAAGTGAAGCAGGTCCAAGTAATAAAAGTTGAGTATTTAGGGAGAGTGTATTTCAAGCCTAAAATGATGTCATTTCATGTAATAAATTGATGAGATCGATGTCTTAGTAATGATTTAAAGTGGTAAAATCATACTAGAGGTTGAAAACAGAAACTCTATAGTAGATTGGTGAATGTGAAAAAGTATTGCATGTTATAGAATTGCTAAGCTAATACAAGGTGAACTATAATCCCGATAAAAGTTAGCATTGATGTGAAGTGGTAATAGAGATGGTAACTAAAGGTTTTGACTCTCATCTCATCCAAACTTGAACCAAGAATGAAGAAATCATCATCTAATGGGAAGTTGGTTGCTCAAGTAAGTTCTCTCGGTCATATTTTATTGCTTTTGTTGGTCTTGTTTGTTTTTCAATGCATTCCTTTTTCATAGATGTCAAAGGGGAAGAATTGTGTCAAGAAATGTGTAAATGAGGTCATCCTAGTGTGTGAATAGTCATAGCTGCCATCAATGTTTCTAGGATGGTTTTCATCAATGACAAAGGGGGAATTTGTTGGAAGTATGTGTCACTTGTGTTATCATTGATGTCAAGTTATTGATGTCATAGTGGTCTAGGTGATCTAGGTATGTTAGCTAGGTGATCTAGGTATGTTGGCTAGGTGATATAGAGCCTCCAAAGGTACATATGTGTGGCTAAGTGATCAAAGAGCCTCCAAAGGTGCATATGTGAGGAAAACATGTGAATTCACTCAAACCAAAGTAGGTCAAGAAATTTACAATTACCATGAGGTAGATCAGAGGTGAATAAAGAGATACAAGATACAATCCATGTTCATGAGACTCGAGACAAGTCAATATGATGCTTTCTTAAGCCAATACATGAGAAAGTAAGGTGTAAAATGTTGACCCAAAGTGTGATGATGCAAACAATCATGATGTGAGCATGAAATTATGACATATGGTGTGTATAAGGCCTCACAAGTAATTATTAAAGTGTTTAGCACTTCTACAGTCATCATAGTTCAATGATTTGGGAATCAGAGACCAAAGGGAACCTAAATGAGATGGGATGGAAAGATGCAGGATGAACCTAGAGAAAAATATCACTTGGAGGTGTTATATTAATGTGTCCTTGAGGTGTGAGAAAAATTTTAGAAGCTAAGGATGAATATTTTACAAGTTGTGCAAGTTTTTCCAAAACTGGGTTTTTCAAAGTATGCAAATTAAGCACCAAAATTCTTAGCAATCAAGAAAAATTGTGGAGCCTTCTTCGGATAAATAATAAGATAAAAAAATGGATTAAATTAGGATAATATTATTGCTTAAAGAGTATTTTGGTGATTGGTTGATTATTTAAGAAGTTCTATCCATTTTTGTGAGCATGTTTATAGTCCTCCAAACTCCACTTTGAACCAATTTTGGAAAATTGAGTTGGATAGGTGTCTTAACTCAGATGTTTTTCTTGTAAAACTACTTTAACTTGTAGAGGAATTATTAGGGCACATTTCCATGATAATTTAGTTCATGTTGTTTGGTGGGTCCCCTTTGAAAATAGGTATTTTGTGAAAATTTCAATGTATAAGAGAAACTTTCAAAGGAAACCCTACTCAAATTTAAGGTGGATGATTTTGGTAATGTTTTATTAAACTTCATGAATTAACTTGGTTTACTCATTTGGAGAAAATGGGAGTAGTGGATACATATTTGAATTTACCAGCAAAAGGAGCTTGTCTTGAGAAGCTAGTGAAGAAGAATGAAGGTAACCATATCAAATTGCATTGAACCAATGCCATTTCTTGCTTTTTTCATCTTGTTAATGTCCCATATGATGTGCTAGTATTTTTGGTTCAGCTAGGAAAGGTGAATTCTTACTTGAAGATGAATGAAGCAAATTTTGATATTACGCTTATTGAGAAGCCTATCCGAATGAGCATGAAGGTAAATTTTCTCCATCTAACATATGGGTGTGAATTCTTGAACATGTTGTATACATAAATATTGAAGTTTAGAAGTTTTAGGGATATCTGAAAGGTTCTTTTAAGGTTTTTGACCACATTGTATGTAATACTAGTTTTGTGTCTTCAAGACCAGCCAAACCTAGTTGCAGCAGAGATACAAGATTTTGGAAGCATTATGCCATGCATTGGATAATTATGAGGAGTGAATGAGAAATACTTCATGAGATTTCCATTGATAGGTTACTTTTATCATGATAAAGGGTTTTGAGTTATGTATCAACTCAATTCTTGAAGACCAAATTCAGAGATGTTAAAACCATCCAGGAAAGTCTTGAAAAGTGGTGTTTCTTGATGTGTTAAGTATTTATTTGGCTCTTGTTAGTAAATTTTGATTAAATTAAACATCATAAGATTCATTTTGATATATTACTTGAGTCATGAAGATGAGTGTAAGTGGTCTAGTTAGATGGTTTTTTCAAGACTGATTGTGTAGAAGTTGATTTAAACACACCTATGAACCTAAATGAATGTTTTTGGATAATGTGGTGCGTTTATGAGCATAAAAGAGAATTATTTGACTTGGTAGTACAATGTACCAATTGAATACAAATCTGGAATACTTGTGGACAAGTTAGAGAGGTAGAAGACAAAATATGAGCTCTTTGTTAGAATAAGACAAAATTTGATCACAATTAGAATGCAAGGCTAGGAAGTTGAAGAGTCAAGTGGAAAAAAATTCTAAGATTCATCTTCATGAAGGTTTTAATCTTTAAAATAGTGTTCCACATTTTTGTTATGTGAATTTTGAAACACCCCTTTTCTCTTCTTTTGAAGAAAAAATTTGTCAGTAAAGAAAAACCCCTGGAAGTCTCTTCTAGGTTAGTAGTTGGTTGAAGTTTCATGAAAATGATGTGAGTGAAGAAAAAATGGTTATTTATCAGTTTGAAGTGATCTAATTTGAATATTTGTAATCTGATTTGAGTACTAATAAATAAGGTTTCTGAATATATTTTATGTTCATGATATGTATGTGTTTCTTGATGAACTTTATCTATTTGTGATCGAGTATCGGTGTATGTAATTCATGAGGGTGTATGTTTATTGTTTGAATTACAATAGATAAATTTTTATAAAGGATTGATTCACCCCCTCTTATTCCCTTTCCATTTATAACATTGCAATCACCAAATCTAGAAGTCCTGGTCATGAGAATCAAGCATTTCTTGGGACGTGTGTTTTGTTCTTAATGCACCAAAGGATAGTCTTGACATGGAGGCTCCTTACTAACATGACTTCATACACATGATTAACCAATTCCGAAAATATCTCAAATGGGGTATCTACACCATCTCCAACTACTTGTGAGCATGGGTTATGAAGATAAATCCACAAGTGCAATTCAGATTATTAGCCTTCTTAGGTAAGAAAATAGGACAATTGAAAACCAAAGAGATTAGGACTTCAAACCACTTCACAAAATAAAATATGAGCTCCAACATGTCACCTTGGACCTGTAGTAGATGATCATATCCATTTCTTACCTCAAAATCAAGCTTATACAAAAATCCTTCTTAAAACACCATGACTCGTTTAGATTGAGTGTCCTTTTAATGATAGGAGATAGAGTTTGACCAATGTCACACCGAAAGTTCAAATAACTTACCTACAACATTTTTTGAGCATGAATTACATTCCTCAAAAAATTCCATAACCATGACTTCATCTTGAAACCTTCTAAAAAGTGTTGTGTAGCTAAAAATTACAAAACAGTGGTCAAACCGTATGGAATAGTCAAGCCTAAAGTACAAAAATGACATCACTTTGGACTAAAAGGATTATTCTATAACCTTGAGTGGTTGTATCAACTTGCAAAAATTATTTTAAGGAAAAAATCTCATTTCATGTCTATCACATTAGACCTCATGTTTGGAAGGGTTTTGGACAATGTTAGAAAAATGAAGTGAACCTTCTTATCCTTGTTCCTTTTGACCTCATAATTTTTGTAAAATTTTTTATTTAAATTCTCTTTAAAAATCCTCTTATGATTTATACAAAGAAGGCTTTTAATTTTTATCAGATGCTAAGAATTCAGTGGCACTATTTTGACATAACTTTCTTAGCCCAGTTTTGGTAAAACTTCAATATCTTCAACAAAAATCATTCTTTGGTCCTCAAATTTTGACCACACATTCACAAAAACCTTCTCCATCATCTATAATGGTTATTTGATCATATTTTACTCTAAAAATATCTAACCCTTCTCATTTATACAAGGTTTTTATTTTTATCTTCAAAAATAGTCCTAGGAAATACCTCAAATTTACCTCCAAGAGATGAGATATTACATGTAGTTGCACATGAGTGCTCTAGATAGTGTTATTAGACTCCTTCCATTCTTTCATATGATTTTCATGGCTTGATTTGACTCCATACACATCATTAGACTCTAGAGCTAGGCCACAATGGTATAGTTCCAACCAAGACTTGTAACACATGACTTGATAATCACCCTAAAAGCCCTTTCACGTCCTTAAAATACCATTTCATAGCTATGGGACACCTAAGAAAGAGTATATCAAGCATCTCCATACCTCCATGGGCACTAACCACCCTAACCAAACACTTAAAATCTTGAAACCACCATGATTGCTCAAGGAAACATCATACAAATGATAATACATTTAGAACCATCCATATGAATTCTTGTTTTAGTATATGCACTAGTAGAGGGTATGAGGTGTCAATAATGTTCATAGTTATATTTTCAATGATCAAAAGTGAATTTATCAAATTTTTATTGATTAGGAAGGGGCTTATTTTATATTATAAGATTCTTATTGGCTTGATGAACCACTTTATGGTGATCAAGTTCTTGGGATTTATCACGCACTTTGATAGATTTGTATAACATGTCTCAATTGATGGCTTCATATCAAAGTTATTTCAAGGAGGAAGTTATAAGAAAATGGTTAAAGGGAACAATAACTATCATATGAATGGCCCCAATTGGCACACCACCAACAAAATTTATTTTCATCATGTCATTAAGGAAGAGGACGAGAAGGGTCCACATCCATGATTAACTAAAATGTGGGTATTTTCTAATTTAATCTAGTATTGTGAAAACAAGAAATAACAGCTAAACAAATGAAAAAAGTAACCCAAGCCACTAAACAAATAGAAATGTGAAACCCTAATGAACAAAGAGGGTTAGGAAGAGCTTATTTGATTTGACAACTATTCAAGACTCGTGTCACCGAATAAACTTGATAAATAGAATGCAGATGCGACCACACGTAAGCTCTAGAAAGAACTAATCTAGAACAATAGGCTAGATTGGGTGCTTTGAGAAGGATTGGGGTGCCTAGGCACTCTGAGTCCGAGATCCGGGGTGCCCTGGTCTATAAAAAATATCTACAACTTTCCTTTGAGGATTCATTAAATGATTAGCTACCCTCATTCCTTATCGCATGTATGTCGTTGAAATGTGTTAGATGTCATTGATAATCACATATGGAGAAAATAATTGTAAATCCCTAAGACAAGCATAAAACCCCTAAAAATAAATATCCATATGTAGAGGTCTAACTATCCTCAAGTGACCATAATGGTGGATTTACGAAGTGTTTCACTACATCTCGGACTCCAATGTAGTTCTAAGTGTGTGCATGAATATCATGCCCTAGGTGATCTTGTTCATCGTACTTTATGAAAGTTAAAAACAATAAGTAGATGTATAAATTTAATAAAATGGTGGATGGAATAGGATAAACTTCCCTTCTATGTAATATGATGCGAGATGAACCAACCTTGTCCCTTGTGATGGAGCTAGATGGATGTAAATGGAGCCTTTGATGGATGTAACCTTAGGTGATAATAGTAGTTCTTAGTGCTTTGTCCCTCATTATGGTCTCATAACTTTATATTTATACGGTTCTCCTGTTATAATTTTGTAACTAACCCCAAAAAGGTCAACCACCAAAAAGGTAGAAATCTCAAATGGCTAGAAAGTGCCCAAAAAGTGGCAGGAAAGTGTAAAAAGGATCAGGGTGCCCCAAATGGGACCATGGTGCACAGGGTGCCCAAGTCTAGGCGTGCACCCCAGTTAGAGATAAAATGACGCTAAATGGAAAAACCAACTGGGTGAGTACATGTGGGAGGTCAACAGTGATGACAACAAAAAAACTAAAATGGCTAAAGGACATGGGTTAATTAGTACTTTCTTCACTCAAAACCATATGAATAGTAGTATGAGATCGAGACTAAATAATACCCAAAGTGCATGATTTTTTGTGTACATTTTCCCCCACTTTATTTTTGTGAGTGGAACACTTGGTAACATAAATCACATGGATATGTGTACCTAATATCCATGTAGAGTGATGTAGAAAGCATTTTGATGGACTATAAAAGGCATGGAGTGACAAAAATATTGAGCGTGGAGACTAAAGATGTAAAAGTGCAAAAGTCATGAGAAGTGAACCTCGGGTGAAAGTGCATGTGTAGATGTTGATGTATGTGAGGTACATATCAGTTAGTATGAGGTACAAACTATTGAATGTAGCTTTTGTTTTGGTTGTTTATTTTTATGCCTTTTTTTTAGTTTTTTGTTATTATTGACTGCTAGTTTCTCATACGGATGGACCTATAAAGGAGAATATGATCAAGTAGTCAAATACGCATGTATATGTAAAAATCACATGTATATAGTAAAAATACTATAAATGGAAGTATCAAAAGTAAGAGGAACATGTGCACCTGATCGTGATGAGAGAAAGGGTGTAGAAAAGGATATCATGTAACTGCAAGTTTTTTTGTGTGATCTCATGCCACTACGGCCAAAGAAGTGTAGGGAGAAAGCTACATTATTTTCCAACTTATAACTACTTCCCGAGAATAGTTTGAAGAGATATCTTTATCACCTTTTTTTTTTTGGCGATCCGACACCACTGGCTGAAGTAGTGTAGGGAGGAAATACATGGTATCATCCATCCCATGTAATCGCTCCCTGAATACTAAGGACAACCTTTCCTATAAAATACTCTGTGTAGAGGTTTGTAAACTGGTTTGAACCCACTCACTGTATAACCCACAATGTTAAGGACAAAGAACCGAACTAAAATTTATCGATAGAGAGAATTGTGTAATGTGCAAAACCCCATAAGGTGCCCCCTCTTTAAGGGTGCATGAAATGTCACAGATAGGATGATATGGCCCCAAAAGAGGACCATCTATGTAAACTATGTCATGCAAGGGGAAGGTAATGAGCTTGGTAAAAACCAAGGCACACATAAACAAGTGGCTACAAACAAGTGTTAGTACAAATAAGCATGCATGTAAAAGACAAGTTTATACTCCCTAAAGGCTAAGGCTAGGGGATGATCCTGCCAATGCCAATCTCGACCCCACCCAACCTCCTACCAATATTGATGGAGATATTTCAACCCCTTGATCATCGGGTTAAAGTTGACCCACCGAGCAGGCTGACCATATATAACCTAGCCATATATAGATCTATCTGGTGTCCCCACCCAATATATAGTTTCTCCAAATGGAATCCGTTGAGGCTATCTGACTATCGGCCGGATCGCGATCAGCATTTGGAGAACCCGAAGCTAGAAAGCAAGTAATTACACAAGAAGACAACCATAAATTGCCAAAGCGGGTTAAAAACATGGGACATCACTCACGATGTCGTAAAACAATCAAGGCCATAATTGACACATATAACAAACAAGTGTACACATCAAAAAGGGAGAGGACCACATACAATAGAAAACAAAATAAAATCAATAGAAAACAAGCATACAAATAGCAAAGGTAACAATTAATCCCGTTAACAAATGTTGCACATGAAGCACCCATTATCATGTTAGAAAGATAACTCATATGTCAAAAGTGTGTATAAGCAAGTAATGTAGAGTGTTAAGTACAAAATGAAATAATAGCACCTGTAAGAGATGAATGTGGATGCCCCAAGAAAACGTTGTAGGAGTTGTAGGAGGTGAGCATCCATGTTATGTGTAAGAGACGTATAGGTTGTACTTGCAATCACAACTAGAAAAGGGCATGAAATTACATGTGTGTATGGTAAAGATAATGACATACAAGAGATCTAGCTAACATGTGTAATAAAGTGAACATATACAATTAAATGTAAGCAAGAGTAAAAGAAACCAAGATATGTAACATGATGTGCGTGGATAGAATGGAATGCACTATGGATGATAGGAGCTATGTGCCCCCAAGTGAATGGAAGTGTATGCAATGAGGTTCATTTAGTATGCCCCCTCAACAGTCAATAATGAACCAAAAACAAGAGTGCGTCATCGGGAAATGGTTAAATAGTGTGTGGTGTATAACATTTTTATAAGTGTGCATATGTGTTGATGATATGCAACCTAGAGATGAACACATGATGATGTAGCCTAAATTGTATATCATGATGATATGAATAGAAGGAGTGGTGATGTAGCCTAAAGCATGTACCACTACAAGATGAAGGAATAGGTGACCATTTAGCCTATAGTGTATGTCACTAACCTAGTAATGTCGTATGATAGAAGTTCGAGTGATGAACATGTATGTATGATAAGGTCCATTTGATTGGTAAACCCTCAGCAGTCGAGTATGGACCAAGGAACTAGAGTGTATCATAGGGTAGTGAGTGCAACATGTAGAATAATATGTAGTATGTGTGATGATAAGAGATGACCATATGATGTGTAAGATGTGTAAAATGTAATGTATAGTGTGCAATGCAAGATGTGTAGATAGACTAATAATGTGGTAATGCACATAATGTAGTATGTAGGATGAGTAGTATATGATTCTAGTGTTTCACCTGATTCTAGAGAGTTTCTTTAAATGTTGACGAAACAGATAAGGGTAAAGGGCTAGGAGGAATACCTATTAAGATGCTAGTTGTAGGTTGTTGCGCGCATATGACTTCTGAATCCACAACTGATCATGAGAGCTTCCTTTTTGCTTGGAGGAACTACCTGAAATGGAAAACAAGACCACCAAATAATAGTTAAATAGTATATACAGTGGACTACCTAACATATGCTAGATTCAGGAAGTGTGATACTTCCTAGATGGTTGTCAATCCACTGTTTAAAACAACTTAATGCTAACAACAAAGGAAATCTTAGTGTAGTTAAAATGATTTAGGTATCTCATTCATTTAAAATAAGCATATTTGTTCATAATAGGCTAAGCTATGATTGAATCTAAAGTTCAAGGTCTCTGTCAGAGTGCAGGTATTGGTTAGGGTTAAGTTCTGGGCTGTTTTGGGTATTGGGTAGAGAATGGAAACTTTGTTCTTGGTTTTTGGTTAAAAACACAGAGACTGACGTCGGTCTAGTATGACCGATGTCGGTTTAGGTTAACCGGTCACAGTTGTGGGTAATCGGTGTCGGTATGGTCGAGGTATAGGAAACTCAATAAAAACCTAGCAAGGTGATAGATCTAAGGCTAGGTGGAAATGGAAGGGCAATGGTCAGATTCATGTGGGTCCCAGGTATGCACATGAATGATTAAAATCTGGATATGGGTAGTTCAAGGGTGTGGGTAAAGGGATGGTCAAGTTTGCATGGAGGTAAAATGGTGGAGAATGGGAATGGGAGTAAAGAACTAACAATAGAAGTAAAAGGATCTTCTCAAATGATAATGAACCAGTGCAGGTTAACAAAACTTACTATTTGTACGAGCTTGATGTCTAGTTGGAAATGGTGGGTGATCAAATGGAAGGAACTTGGTGTGGTGTTGGCGCTTCCTCGGATGCTCCTATGAAGGCACAATGGCTATGTAGTTGCTTTTGGTGGTGGTTATGGATGCTCTGATGCATGTGCAGATGCTAGTTCTGCTTGCATGCAGCTCTGGTTTCATCACTCATTATCAGAAGATGTATCATCCTCTCCAAAAGGTGTCAACCTTGAAATAAGGTTGTTTTGGGGGTTAAATGGTAACCGATGGCGTTCGGGTTGACCGGCAGTGGTTTAGGTTGACCGACGTCGGTTAGGGTGGGATTTCCTAGGTTTTCTAAAATGGGTAGATCCTTTTGATTTTCTTGGATCTCACCCATTTTTTGCTTTCTGAGAATATAATTGAACTTTCCTTCTAATCAGATGGGAATGTGGTTAGAGGGAATATAGACTTTTATTTTTAGGGTTTGGGTAGGTCTTAGTTAGTTATGGCAACTTACTAAGAATAGGTCTTAGAGTGAGGTGGCTAGATGAGGTGGATATGTGGGCATTATCTCAATTAGGATATTAAAATAATAAATATTGTGAGATAGTGAATTAATTTAATTAAATTAATATTAGAGTGGGATGAAAGGGGCCATGGTTAGGTAAATGTGTTTAAGGTATTTATTTGACAAGGGACCAAGGAGAGTGTGACCCAATTTTGGTGTCTACATTTTTTCCCTTTTTGTTGTGTAGCTTGTATTAATAAGCGACGCCGACAAAAATAAGATGTGGTTACCCCCTGTGTGGGTGAAGGTGATCCCCCTCAAACCAGGAACTGATGAGGAAGAAGGAAGAATCGGTGAGTGGTTTGATAAAAGGTGAATGTGATGAAGATGAATATGGGCAATGGGGGTAAAAAAGGGGAAAAAGGTCTACTCAAGTAATCCAAGTAATGGGTCGTGGTCAAAGGTAGTTATAGTCAAACACACGCACACATATAAACTACAAAGATGGTACTGAGTTCAAGAGTAGGAAAACTTAACAAATGTCTAAGGTCACTAGGTTTATCCAAAAAGGTTGAGGTGATTCCGGTATCCAAGGTATAGGACATGATCAGAAACATGATGCGGGTCAGTGCGGGAATGTTTAGGTATGTTCTGAGTACACCAAAGGGTGGGTCAGATAAACGGTCACAATAAGAGGCAAGGTAAGGTTAGCATATCCATCAATACAATAAATGTGACATAAGGTATAACAAACACATGAGGTCAAAGGTCACTAGCGATGGTCCAGTCCAAGTATCCAGTCACGGCACGAGTAGGGACAAGGTATGGGTAAAATAATGAGTCCCGAATGAGGACAAGGTGAGGGGGTAAAGGGTAAGGTTAAGAAGGTCAAGTGGTGTGGCAATTGAGGTGAGTGTAGGATACAAAAAAATGATTCAAGTAAACAAAAAGGAGTGATGATGAGTAAGTAGCCACCTTATAGGTGCAAGTTTCAGTTTACAAGGCCGGTTGGCCTTTGCGCATAGGCACATATTCGGGCATTACAGAGCTCGGGCATAGGAATAGGGTGTGAGGCTAATGGCATCATCACTAGAACTAGGACAGGTCCCGGTTCACGCAGGCAGCGAGGGAGGATAGGGTCCCATGGGGCAGATGTGCATGTGGGGCTGAGGCTAATGGGGTCACCATAGACGGTACCCCTATCCAATCTATGGGATGCCTTAGGTGAGGCCGATACTATTAAGATCAGTTGATAGCAACCAGATAGATTTTCTATCCTATGGGAGTATAGGGCACAACAGCCTCTAATGAGAGGACCAGATCCCGTACTCATAGCATATAGAGCACGTGGGGCCATCAATCCCCGAGACATGATCGGGTGATGCCCAATATCATAGAGGCTAGCTCCAGGTGATGTACTAGTAGGGGGCTGACCACGACCTATGGTGGGTGGTGAGATGATATCAAGCCATCAAACAAGAGCCGAGGAGGAGACTGGAGAGACTGACATGGAGGATGTCCGGTAAGATGAGGCCTAATGCCCATCCCTGTATTTTGATGTATTTTAGTCATTTTTGATATATACCGGCCTACGTGCTAAAGATGGTGAGGATGTACGAGAGTTTTGTATATTTTTAGCATATACTGGCCTGCGTCATTGAAGATGGTGAGGCTATATATGAGAGTTTTGAGAGATTGGATTATATACACCGGCTTGCATGCTGAAGACATTTGATAGTTATGTATATGGATACACATGTTTGGATATTGTATTTATAGAGATGATGATGATGATGGTCATTATGTGCTTATGTTGATACAATTTTATTATTATGCATAGATGGATTTAGGATAGGTGTGTTAGGAATGGATGGAGTCAAGTTATAGGCATGGATCGAGTTAGGTTGTAGGCATGGTTGAGTCAAGTTTTGTTTTAGGCATGGATGAAGTTAGGTTTTAGGCATGGTGGAGTTAGGTCATAGGCATGGTGGAGTTTAAAGTGGTTGAGGTTGTAATTCATTAATTTGTGCAATGAATGATGATATGGGTCATGTTTAAGATGTTTTATAATATATGCATGATGATGGTAAAGAAATGGTAGTCATAATAAATGTATGTTTTGATGATGATAAAAATGTGAAGCAACTTGTTGTTTGTTTGGTTTAATTTCCCATTTTTTATTAAAAAAGGAAACTAAGTAGGGTAGAATGTGATTGAGGAAAATGAAAGATGAATTGGTTAGGGTAAAGAGTGGTCAAGCTAACCTTCAAGGGCCCCATGCCCTGAGTGCTGCCTACATAGTCCTAGCTAAAAGGGATCTCAAGCCGATGTAATTCTCCCATAGGCTAGACAAGAATGTGAGGAGGTAAGAGTATGGGTGGGTATGTTATAGGCATGATTGAGTCTAGGTATGTTACATATGGGTTAGTTGTGGGCTCATTGGTAGAGGTGATGTTGAGTGTGGTGGAAGAAGAAGATGACCCAAAGGTAAGCATTAAGGACCAAGTCCCTGTACAAGGTAATCAATACGTAATAAGGAAGGTTAAAAGATACGAGGAGGCAAGAAAATCCACCGATTAGTTAGGATCATAACAAGTAAGTCATACCTAAGATAGGTTGATAAGCGAGAAGACCCTAAAGACACTGCATGATTGATTATTCTAAAGGTGTAAAGTAGTCACATGACCACCAAATGTCACAGTTCCACGAGGTCCTTTGACATGGTAGGAAATGAAAGTCATAATGGGCAAGTCCATGACTAAAAGGTTGTTTGTTTTAATTGATGATTGAGATAGACTGATCGATCCAAGAAGTCTATATGGGATGAGGAAACTAACTCCTTGAGGTCTTCGTGAAGCTAATCGATGTGAGAAGCTTCAAATTCTCTCTCTCTCTTTTTGAAAGAGCTTTACATAGTTGTCCTTTAAGGGAGCAGTCTATTTATAGTAGTGATTGTAGAAATAAAAATGTCCTTTTGAGGGATTCATCTCTTTATTGGAAGTTTGACTTAAGGATTTGGATCCCATGTGAGGGATTTTAAGTCATGGACAAGACTAAGGTGAAGAATAGGATTCTTGTTCAAGAAAGTAGGGGAAACGACCATGGGATCTCATCTAAAGGTAGACAAAAAGTATCCATGAGAATCATGCTATGTGTAGTGCCATGGTACACATAATTAAGAGAAGATAAAAAGTGACGGGTACACACATGATTCTTATTTAATCATTGGTGATGGCGTAGGAAGTGGATAGCGCTCAAGGGATGAGCATGGAAAGAGGAAGAAGGTGAGGTAGGACTAAAAGTCAACAATAGAATGGTCAAAGATGCAAGGTGTTAAGGGGCTCAGGTTTGGGTTTACCCTCGAGTGAAGATAAACAATAAGCACCTGATCCGTAAGTATGAGTCACAATGTATGGTCCTAGCCAATTAGGAAAAAATTTACCCTGTTTACTTTTTTTGCTTTGGTTACTTGTTGATTTTATTTCAGGACAAGGTTACCAACATGGAAGGTTCATTCATGGACACATTTTTCATAAGCACGTTTGATGCGCTTTTGGTAAACTTGAAGATGGTCAAGAGCATTAAGACGGCGTTCATCTAGTAACTCAAGTTATGCTAAATGGTCCTGAAAAATTCATCATCAATGAGCATGTCATGGATAGAAATGTGGAGTGAGGGAATCGGACCTTGAGAGGCGAACAACCTGCATGCCGTAGACCAAGGAAAAGGGTGTGGCAAGAGTGGAAGTATGGATACTATTTTGTATGCCCATAGGGTGAAAGGAACGTGTATATGACAATCCTTCCCAAAGATTGTTAACCACTTTCATGAGAATTTTTTCGGGTTTTGTTGGTGGATTCGGCTTAGCCATTGGTCTATGGGTAATAAGGTGACATGAAACTTAGTTGAATTTCAAAGGCATCATAAATTTTTCGCAAGGTTTTATTTTTGAATTGTTTTCCATTATCATTGAGGAGGCAATGTGGGACACTAAAATGAAAGATGATGTGATGATTGATGAACTCGCATATTTTCTCGGCTTTTGTGGAAATGAGAGGTATGGCTTCAACCCATTTTGTGTAGTATTCAGTAGTGGTGATGATCTCTGTTGATGTCGTTGGGAAGAATGTGGATTAATCTCTCGACAAGATCCAAACCCCATTGAGATAAGGGCTAAAGGTCACGTGTGACCTATAAGGCATGACTAGGTGTATAATGAAGGTTGGCATGTTGTTGGCATTTTACACAATGCTTGGCGTAGTCACAAAAATCATGGTTGAGGGTCTCATAGCTAGTAATAGCCTAGGCAAAGATTTTGGAACTTGTAAGGCACCATAAGAGAATGCCATCGAAGCCGCATTTATAGAGGAGGCCACCCATGATGATGTAACGGGAGACCCTTTTGAGAAAGGCCTCGTTGTCCATTATGAGTGAGGTCGGGAGGCAAAATGGAATGGGAAAGGTAGTCCGAGTATTGTTTATACCAAAGGTCACTCGGATCAGGGGTAATGGTTCTAATGTGAGTAAACTTCGTGAGGTAAATAAGAGGTGATTGGAGTCTTTGTACGGTGACAAATATTTTAGAATCGACAGTGAAGCGGGGATTTGAGAAGCCAAGTAGGCCATAGTATCTCGCAAATTTGTTGGTTAAACATGGGATAGTGTGAAGGGTGTAGCATCGAAGGTGGTCAAAAGTATGTCTACGTGATGTTTATACTTTTGAAGTGTCTCAT
Organism: Taxus wallichiana var. yunnanensis; assembly: GCA_018340775.1. Taxonomy (NCBI): domain Eukaryota; kingdom Viridiplantae; phylum Streptophyta; class Pinopsida; order Cupressales; family Taxaceae; genus Taxus; species Taxus wallichiana. The sequence continues at coordinate 256,040,399 of CM031234.1, forward strand.
TATGACATTGGTATATACCATTGACTTTGTTTATGACCAATTGGGAATCACCAAAGATGTTGATGGATTTGACATCCAAGGCATAGGTAACATGAAGACCTAATACAAGCGCTTCGTATTTGGCAATAATGTTTTTACAATCAAAATCTAGTATGAAAGACAAAGTCATGGGTTCACCATCAAGTAGAATGAGGATAATGCCTGCCCCACCCCCACACTAACACTTAGAACCGTCAAAGAAGAGTGTCATTTGGTATGTGGGCTCGTCCAAGGAAAGGGAAGCAATTGACTCATCTAGAAAGTCAAAATTAGAAGGTTGATCCCCGAAAGAGGTGCATCGGCCAATTGGTTGGTGATGGCTTGGCCCTTGATGGACTTTTTGTGGATAAATTTGAGGTCTATGTTGGTCAAAAGCATGAGCCAATGTGTGGCACATTGATTTTGGTAAGGTTTGGCATACATGAAGTGTAAGGGGTTGATGTTGGTCACAACATAAGTTTTGTGATTAAGTAGGTAATGGTAGAGTTTCATGGCAACAAAAACTAAGGCTGAGTAGAGTTTTTTGGCATGAGTGTATTAGGTTTTGTAGTCTAAAAGAGTATGGCTTATGTAATAAACCACCTACTCCCTGTTTTGTTCATCATGATGAGCGAGAATGGCCCCTAAGGAGTGATCAGTAGATGAGATGTATAGGTAGAAGGGTTGATCGTCTTAAGGTGGAATGAGTATGGGTGGTTGGAGAAGATATTGTTTTAAGGCCTCAAAATATTTTTGGTAGTCATTATCCCATTTAAAGGAGACATCCTTCTTGAGAAGATGATGAAATGGTTGACACCAATCAGAAAATTGTGAGATGAAATGGTGAATAGATCGCAACTTACTTTGCGAGGCCATGGAGTTTCTTGAGATTATTGGGTAGAGGAATTTCAAGAATGGCCTTGACTTTAGCAAGGTCAACTTCTATACCATGTAAGGAAATGATAAATCCCAGGAGATTTCCTGAGAGAACCACGAAGACACACTTCTTGGGCTGAAGGTGAACACAATATTTAATAAGGTGGTCAAAGATGGTTTTTAGGATGGCGAGGTGCTCGAGCAGCATTTAGATTTGACCAGAGATCATCTACATAATCTTCTAACATACGATGCATGATGTCATGAAAGATATAAGTCATAGCCCACTGATAGGTGGCCCCAGCATTTTTAAGGCCAAAAGGCATGACTCGGTAGCAGAAGGTCCCCAAGGGGTGATGAATGTAGTTTTGTGTTGATCCTATGGGGTAAGAAAGATTTGGTTATAACCCAAGAAGCCATCCATGAGTGACAACATCTCATGACCAGCGGTAAGGTCAACCAGTTGGTCAATACCAGGTAAAGGAAAGTCATCTTTTGGGCAAGCTAGATTGAGGTCACAGTAAATCCATGCATATGTGAAGTCCCCCTGTTGCCTTAGTGATAGGGATAATGTTGGAAATCCATGGGGATAATCATGGGTAAGATGAAGGAAACAGTAAAGGAGGCATCGAAGTTCTTCTTGGACCAGAAGAGCAATGTGAGGGTGCATTTTCCTCAGGTTTTGTTTGATGGGTTTGGCATCGGGAATGGTTACGATATTGTGGACCTCTATGGTGGGGTCAATACCAAGCATGTCTACATAAGACCAAGCAAAAGCGTGGTCATGGTTTTTGAGAAAGGAAGTGATGGCTTCCTATTCAAAGAAAGATCTAAAGATTATTTGATCTTTAGGATGTGCGAGTCATCCCGAGTATGAATGTTGATTTCGATAGTCAATTCATTCGACATGATTTGCATCTCAGATGGTAATGACCGATGAATATATGATTCTTTGGTGCCAAGGTAGGTGAGTATAGATTCATCATCGACATTGAACAACGTTAATTGAAGGTGTATCATCGTTGATCATTTCAAGATCCACGAAGGGAAGAGATGAAGGAGCCTCACCTCATGTTGATAAGTTAGAGGTCCCAAGGAAATTTTGTTTATAAAAAAATGTTAGGAGGAATGGATTCGGATCCATCAACTCCATTGGTGAAGGTGGTGATGGTGGTGAAGAAGGTTGAGAGGGGCTAATGTCCTTAATGAGTTCAATGCAAGCCTTCTGGGTAGGTGGTTCCGTAAAGTCGATATCACTACGATCATTATGTTTATGGGTAGTACATGGAGTAATAGTATGGCATCCTTGCTCATAAAATCTAAAACCAAAACCTTTCCATGCACATCGATGCAGAAGGTGTGGGTGAAATGGTGATTTTATGTGACTAGAAGTCAATAGAAAATGGGTAGGTTTATGACAGTGGTTCAGGTGTGTAAGTTGTAGTATCAAGTCCCCATAGGTAATATTGGTACTAAGGTGGGGAGGACCATAAAGGAGGTGCTCTCCTATATGGTGATCATAACGAGGGTGTTGGTGAAGACTTATGTATTCTTGTGGAGTAAGGAATGTGTTAACAATATATAAGTTATACTCCCTGAGTGAGGCATTGAAAAATGCCTTCCAAGGATCGGTGGTTGGTATGTGGGTAGCTGGCATAGACGATGTGTCGGAGGTTAGATCGGAGGTGGAGCTAAGGGATTGGGAGGCTGATGGTTCGATGTGGAGGTTGTGGCAGCCTGTAGGAATGTAAGAGGAGTGTGCGGTTGAGGTAGTGGGCTGTACATGAGAGTGAAGATGTAGGTGAAGAGGAAGTGGTCATAGAGGTAAACACCTTAATGGGTATAATCATGTCATAGGGTCAGTAAAGCATGTTGCAAGTTTTGAAAGGTGATGGATCATCTGGAATGGTATAGGTGTGTCCTTCATGCTCAAACTTTACACAATGATGTAAAGTGGAAGGAACACAACCCATGACACAAATCTAGGGTCTACCAAGCAACAAGTTATATTGAAATTCCCCCTCCAAGACATAAAACAACTCTAGAACTATGTGAGGCCCTACACAAATGTGGAGGATGATGGTGACAAGTGTAGAGGTGATAGCATCATTGAATGAATGTAACATGACGAGATGTTTATGCATGCAATTGTCAAGTATGTGCATTTAAGTGAATGCATGGGAGGAAATGATATTAATGTTAGCACCTCCATTGATCATAACACGTCGTACATGTATATCATTGACGTGGACAGAGATGAAGAGAGCTAGGTCTGGGTCATCAATTTGGTTTGGTGTGATCTCTTCCTCTAAGAAGCTAAGGGAGGCTACTTGGTGAGTAGGTGGAGGTGTGGATAAAGGTGGTAATTTGGTGAGAGAGGCTACATGATGGGGTGTGATAATGGAGGCTATGGGTGTAGGGTCATTGGGTAAAACCTCAATAGATAGAAAGACCTCCATGAGAGCTTGATGATGGGATTCGAGGTTTGGATGAGGTCACATACAGATACATTTTGAGGGAGGATTGGTGTAATTGTTTGAGCATGGCACGATGTGTAACCCCGTTAGAAATAGGATATGTGGGGCCGTGGGTAGTAATTTTAGGTATAGGTGCAAATGGTATGTTGGGTATAGGGTTGATTGGTGGTCGAGTTTCCCTTTCCTTGCCTTTTTTTATCTAAGGTGGGGAGGTAGGTGAGCCATGAAAGGTATAGCGACATGAAGGGAAAAATCCCAATGGCAGGAAGGAACCTTGTGAGATGAGTTGAGCACACTGACATTTGGGTGGAGGTTTGACAAGTTCTTTGATGTGAACCATGTTAATTTCAAATCTCACAGGTGGTTCTAGGAGTTGTGGGGGTGAAGGTCTAGGTCGTTGAGTAGGCAGTGAGGGAAGAGCTTTGGGAATGGGTGTTGGTGAAATGGGGTCCTCATCGAGAAGGTCATCATCATCAAAGTTTTCTTTGGGAGAACACAACTGGATAAGAATGGTTTTTAAATCTTTGTAGTTCTCTACATCATGCCCTGGCACATGATGGTAGGCACAAATTTTGGTGTCTTCAAACCCCTTTCATTTGGGTTTGAGTAGGTCATTAGGTCTCGAGAGGTGGTAATGTGATGACAAAATTTTCAAGGAGGTTGGTTAAGATTTTGGCATAGGACCCCGCTAGTGGATCACAATGGGAAGTGAAGGTGGGTTTGGGTGTAGGCACGTCTGATCAGAGAGAAATAGCCTTTGCACAAGGGGGAGTAGGTCGAGCTACAATTTTAGGTTCTAGTGTGATCTTAGGTATTGGTTGTGTTTGTTTGGGGAGGGGTATGGTAAACGAACTAGTAGGAGAGTGTGTGGTTGTTTTGACTACTTTATTGGAGGGTAGTGGATTTTTTTCTTTATGTTGCACCTTCTTGGGTAAAGGTGATATGGACACATGAGCTCTAGAGGGAAAGGTGGATGGTGAAATGGGGTGTGTCACCGATAGGGATAATGGAGGTGATGTGAATGTAGTGGCATGGGTTGTGAAGGAGGCGTAAGGGAAAGAGATTGAAATATCGGGGTAATGTAGAAGCTATAGAAGGTATTAGAGGTATGGGGGTAAAGATGATACAGGGTGTGGGCCTATGTCATGTCGGGTGTTTTAGTATGGTAGACGTTCATGCGAGGGCTAAATGGGTTGCTGCATTTTTAGTTTACCGGTTGGTGTAGGTTTCTTAACCGTGTTGGAGGGTGAGGTCCTAGGATAGATGGAAAGGGTGAAGGTGATGAAGGTGTAATTGGTGAGGTTGGAGTATGAGATTTATGGGATTGGTTCTTCTATTTGGGGGTTGGAGTAGGTTTGGTGTTGGCTTTGGAGGATGTAGCTAAATCTAATTTGATGGGTGTATGAGTAAGGCTAGTGGTTGGGATGACCCCTAAGGCAGTAATAGGTTTAGGCAAGGAAGATGAGGTAGGTGTGGGTTAGGATTTAGATGCATGTTGGGTTATGGGTAGAGGTGTGAGTTGATTCATGAGGGGTATCGTGGTGGAATTTTTATAGTTGTAGTTTTGTTTGGTTCAATTGGCCAAAATATTTTTGGGTAGATAGTGGAAGTGTCAGCAAGTGACATCTACATTTGTGTTGAGACAGGAAGCAAAAGATGCCCCCAAAGTAAGGCCCTATCCACATAATCTAGGCAATTGGCTAGGCATGAAAAAGGAACTATTGTAGGTGAGGTTGATGAGGATCCAATAGCAATTCCCGTAAAATGAGTCTTAGATGTGGGGAATTTGCTAGCTTCAGCTTTCGTGGGTAAGAGAGCTGAAAGTAAGTCCGTAGGATTTTGGGTAGCTGATGGAGAATGGTCACCTAGAGGCAAAGGTATTTCTACTAGATCCTTGATAGGGGGAGGAGAAAATGGGTGCTCCTCTATGGGTGGAGGAGATAATGGGTGCTCCTCTATGGGTGGAGGAGATAAACAAGCCTCTTCGCAGTCGAGATGTACTATGAGTGATGATTCTCTAGGTGGAGAAACCAAAGGTGAAATGATCTCAATGTTAACAGGAGGCTCCTTCACAGGTGAGGGAGGGGACGAAGGGTGTTCCTCTATGGGTGGAGGAATAGGTGAGGTGGGTTTAAGTGCAGGTGGAGGAATAGGTGAGGTGGGTTTAAGTGCAGGTGGAGGACTTTGGGATAGGATTTCCTCGATGGAAGGAATATGAGGTAATTGGGCAACAACAGATGCATCACTGAAGATAGCATGGACCTCGCAGTATGGCTATCATGAGTTGAGGACTCTCTGGTTTGATCAGAAGAAGGGGCATGATTAGGAAATGGCTTCTTGAAGATGTGTAGGTTTTTATTGGTAGGTGCATTGGGATTATCCAAGGTTAACTCGCCTTTCTCGAGCATTTCTTGGACAATGTTTTTGAAAGTGATGCAATTTTCTTCACTATGACCCTTTACTCGATGATAGTTGCATAAGTCGTGCTCTTTATACCATGTGGATGTGGGGCGAGCAAGGTCAAAACTAGTGTGTGGTTTTATAGGAGGAAGGGTGATGGCCCTAGCTTTAATTATCTTTTCCGAGACAAGAATAAGGTTCCCCAATTGGGGTGTATTTCCGTAATGTCTATCTAAATTGAAAAGTCTAGAAAGGAGAAATATTAGATGAGGGACTAATTTGATTTGATGGATGAGTGGGCGGCCTAGAAATGACTGCGTTAGCAGTTTCCTTGGATTTTGAATAATTGTTCTGTGGTTTGAAGTAGAAGAGGCATCATTTGATTTGAATGCCAAATTATTATTGTGTAGTTGGATTTTCTTCTCTTCGAGGGCCCAAATCTCTAGCTTTCATGCCATGGTGAATGCCTCATGGAAGGTTCGGAAAGTTTGGACTTATAGGGTCGGTGAGATATGTCTAGTACAAGTCCATGTGAAGAGCTGTATGAGTTTGGTTTGTGGTAGTTGGAATGTGAGTTGATTGATCAAGCTACGCCAATGAGCAACAAAATATGTGATAGATTCATCGTCATACTGACACGTAGAGTAGAGGTCAGTCATGGTAACCTTCTTAACAATGTTAATGGAGAAGTGATCCAAGAAGGCTTGGGCTACCTGATTAAATGAGAAGATAGAGTGTCTAGGTAACCCACTATACCAATCTAATGCAAGCCCAGTCAAAGACATGGGAAAGGTCCTTAGAAGTAAAGCGTCATCATGGGTGATCAAATAACACCCATGTTTAAAAGACTGCAAATGTTGTTGTGGGTCTTCTTTGCTATTGAAGCGGTTAAATTTAGGCATTTCCCAATGCATGGGATATGGGTGGATAGGAATGGATGGGTGGATAGGCTCATTACAAATCTCATCATAGGTGAGAGTGTTGCGGGAGCCAGAAACCGATGCTTCCAATGTCTGCATCTTGTCCATCATTAACTTGATTAGGTCATTGGTAGGTTGTGATGGTTAGGTGACTCCTGTAGTGTAAGAGGGTTGGTGTTGGGCATATAATGAGGGTGGCATTCCAGTATATGGCACTTCCATATAGGTAGATTGAGAAGGAGGAATGAAATAGGGGGTACGCACCCAGAATGAATGATAGATGAAACAAGAGGATGTTGATAGTATGTATATGGAGGTGGAAGGGTCATGGTGACCCTGGTGGAAATGGGGGCTAAGGATTATGGAATAAAAAGAACAACGTTTTGAAAAGGGGTAGGGGTCACCAACACCGAGGGTGGTTGTGTAGCTATGGGTATATATGAAACAATAGGTGTGGATGAGGTTATGTTCTAGGTGGTTGGCAAAGGTATAGTGGATGTGGCAGTGCAATAGATGTGGCAGACACGGCGGTCATAGTAGGTATGGGGCCTAGTGCAAAATGATTGGGGGCAAGGAGGTATGGGTAGAGTGGAGCCGAGGGGGCTGACGTAGAAGTAGGAGCAAGTGTCAGGGGGATAGATATGGGCATGCTATATATCAACTGACCCAAGGCATCTTGAGTGGATGAGTGGGAAAGATAAAATTGCAAGGTGGCAGGGTTTTGGTCAAGGAGTCATGTGAACTCCTCATCTCCTATGGCGATAGTGATAGGTTGGGTAAGATCCATGGGTGATAAAATAGAAGGTGGTGAAGGACTAGGTGGGAGTGGTTAATGACTAGCATGGAATATGAGGGCGTTTTCTTGGCTTCAGGGTCAGCACCATGTGAACAAGCACTAACGTGGTAGGACTGCTTTCTGTAAATGATGCAAAAATATAGCATAGATAGGATAAATAGGTGGTGGTAGGTGAATTGGGGTTAAAATGTTAGCCAAAAATTATATACAAAGCAAACGATGTCGGTTAGGTTAAAGCGACGCTATCCACAGTAACTACGGTCTATCTTTGTGGAAAGTGGATAGTTGGTCAAAACAAGGAAAAAGGCCAATACTCTCCATAATATGCAAGATGTGATGGAATTACCAAGTAAGTGAATATGATAAGAGTGACAGAGACTCTAAACAGTCAAAGAAGGTGAATAGGTGTCCTTTTGGGTAGGTTAACCAAAAGAACAGTTGAAAACGATCTTCTGGTTGAGTGAAATCAATGGCGGTCAAAAGGTAACCAACAAAGGTTGTTGGACCGACACTAGTCACTGTGAAATTGAAATAGCGATGAAGAAAATGTGGTTGTGAGTTAAAATTAAATGTGGAATCAAACCTAGAATGATGAGAATATGGTCCAAGCACACTCAGATGAAGCTGGAATACACCAACTGTGATGAGGAGCGTGTAAGGGGAAATAAGAAAATGAAGAATGTGACCTCTCACCTCAAAACACAAGCCAAATAGAAACACTAAGAAAAATACAATCCTAAGAGTGTTTTTTTCTATTATGTTTGTTTAGCTTATGCTATTTAAGGACTGACTCATGAACTTTAGAATAGAATTTTTGGTGAGGATGGCTTCCTACAAAGAAGGAGATCTACAAGGAGAGGTTTTAGGTATGTTATGGTGGGGGCGGGCCATCCTCTGATGGGGTACTGGATAGAGATAACCAATGGGGTGCCCACTGTGCCGTGATCATGTGATCACCTATAGCTTCTTTTGGGTGATATGTTGTTTAAGAATGTGTATATATTTTAATTTTGAGATTTTGGAAAGACTCAGAGAGAGAAAATAAAGGAAGTGCTTTTCTATGATTCATTTTTCAACCATCAGCTGGGCATGACTTCCAGCGTATAGGTTGCCCTCAATTAATGTGAGCTAATGTAGAGAAGCAGAATGAAATGAAACAAGTTTTAAACCCAAATTGAAATGTTGCATTCAATGAAAAAAAGATGAACAGGAGAAGGGATGCTCTTTCACTAATGCAATACTAATGAAAGGGAAGAAGTGTTCTTTTTAAATCACCAAAATATGATTGCTTTTAGATAATAGAAGAAGAGAAGGTTCAGGAGAGAAAAATTTAATGTAAGAACTTTTTAGAAAAGAAACAAACATACAACCTTTTCACCTAGAAATGAAAGAATGCAAAGAACCCTGAATGGGTCCCACCGGGTGTGCCAAAATGTTTCACCTGATTCTAGAGTATTTCTTTGAATGTTGACGAAACAGATAAGGGTAAAGGGCTAGGAGGAATACCTATTAAGATGTTGGTTGTAGGTTGTTGTGCGTGTATGACTTCTGAATCCATAGCTAATTGTGAGAGCTTCCTTTTTGCTTGGAGGAACTACCTAAAATGGAAAACAAGACCACCAAATAACATTTAAACAGTATATACAGTGGACTGCCTAGCATATGCTAGATCCGGGAAGTGTGATACTTCCTAGACGGCTGTCAATCCATTGTTTAAAACAACTTAATGCTAACAATAAAGAAAATCTTCTTTGTAGTTAAAATGATTTAGGTATCTCATTCGTCTACAATAAGCAAATTCATTCACAACAGGATAAGCTATGATTAAATCTAAAGGTCAAGGTCTCTGTCAGAGTGCAGGTATTGGTTAGGGTTAAGTTCCGGGCTGTTTTGGGTATTGGGTAGAGAATGGAAACTCTATTCTTGGTTTAAGTACAAAACATAGAGACCGACATCGACCCAGTATGACCGATGTCATTTTAGGTTAGCCGGTGATGATTGTGGGTAAGCGCATCGGTATGGCCGGGCACAGGAAATTTAATAAAACCTAGAAAGGTGATAGATCCGAGGCTAGGTGGAAATGGAAGGCAATGGTCAGATTCATGTGGGTCCTAGGTATGCACAGGAATGATTAAAATTTGGATATGGGAATTTCAAGGGTGTGGGTAAAGGGATGGTCAAGTTTTCATGGAGGTAAAATGGTGGGTAATGGTAATGGGAGTAGAAACTAACAATGTAGTAAAATGATCCGCTCAAATGATGTTGAACTAGTGCGCAGTTAACAAAACTTACTATTTGTATGAGCTTTATGTTTGGTTAGAAATGGTGGGTGATCAAATGGAAGGAACACGGTGTGGTGCTAGCACTTCCTCATACACTCCCGTGAAGGCACAATGGCTCTGTAGTTGTTTTTGGTGCTAGATATGGATGCTCGATGCGTTTATGGATGCTAGTTCTACTGCAAGCAACTCTAGTTTCATTACTCGTTCTCGAAGATGTATCGCCTCTCAAAATGTTCCAACCTTGAAATAAGGTTTTTTTGGGGGTTAGATGGTAGCGATGGTAGTTTTAGGTTGACCGGTGGCGGTTTAGGTTAACCAAATCGGTTAGAGCGGGATTTCCTAGGTTTTCTAAAATGGGCAGATCCTTTTGATTTTCTTGGATCTCAACCTTTTTTGCTCCACGGAATAGAATGGAAGATTCCTTCTAATCGAGACAAGAATGTGGTTAGAGGGAATATAGGCTTTTATTTTTAGGGTTTGGGTAGGTCTTAGTTAGTAATGGAAACTTACTAAGAATAGGTCTTATAGTGAGGTGGCTAGATGAGGTGGATATGTGGGCATTATCTCAATTAGGATATTAAAATAACAAATATTTTGAGATAATGAATTAATTTAATTAAATTAATATTAGAGTGGGATGAAAGGGGCCATGGTTAGGTAAATGTGTTCAAGATATTTATTTGATAAGGGACCAACCCAATTTTGGTGTCTACATCTAGACTCATGGACAATAGGAGTGACACATATGCGATGAATAATAGTTTGATGTGTAGATTATGTATGATGAAACACCGATGATGTAAGGTAAGTTGGGATGTAAGATGAAAAATGTGACATACACTTTAAGATATGTAAAGAGATGTAGTGTGTACTATCTATTGTGCAAGTGTATGGGGTTCAAGTGTAGTATGTATCCCTCAAATGTTAAGTGTGAACCAAAGCACAAGAGTGTGTCATTAGGTAATGATGATGCTAATATGAGACATATTATCATGCTAATATAGGGGGATATGTGTGGATTTTATTCCCCCCCAAGTGTGTTTGAGTGAATGACCTAGACAATAACAGTTAAGGAGGAATGTCCTCCATCCGATGCATGTGGTGATGAAAGTGTATCACCATGTGTTAGTAATGGTGGTATAGTAGATAAACATTGTGTGGGTGAGTGAATTATATGTGCATGCGATGGATAAATATATGATGAATGTTGTGGTGTGATAAAATGCGTAGGTAATGGAGATCTATGTGAAGTGAAGCACGAAGATGATGGACTCCCACGTGTAATGAAATGAGGTAGTAAACTACATCAAGATGCAAAGTAACTATTTGAGGAATGGGCCTATACCTATGTGTATTACTAGCAAAGTGGTGAGGTCATATAGATAATGTGTGAGTAGGTGAACTAGGATTAGATTGTGCTTTAAGAAACATAGAATGTGTAGACACAAAATCATGCACTTTAGACATTATTTAGTCTCGGTCTCATACTACTATTCATATGGTTTTTGAGTGAAGAAATTACTAATTAACCCCCATCTTTTAGCCATTTTACTTTTCTTTATATCATCACTTCGACCTTCAACACATACTTTCCTAGTCTCTTTTCTTTGTTTTCAATCATTTTATCCTTGAATGGGGTGCCCAAGCTAGTACTGGGGTGCCGATATGCACCCTAGTCCTAGTGGGCGCCTAATCCATTTTAACTTTCTTGTCACTTTCTCGGGTACCTTGTAGCCATTTGAGCTTTTGATATTTTTGGTGTTCGGCCTTTTCACGGTTAATTGTGAAATTAGAATAAAGAACCATATAAATATAAAGTTATGAGATCAAAATAAGGGACCAATCACTAGTCACTACGATCATCCACCGGAGTTACATCCATATAAGGCATATAGAGCTCATTTAAATTCATCTAGCTCCATCACAAGGGATAAGGTTGGTTCATCTACATCACACAAGCATAGGAGGGAATTATATTCTATTTCATCCACTATTTATTGCATTTTCTACACAGTTATAGCTCACTACTTCACAAATTGTGACTGCAACAAGAGCACCTAGGGCATGATTTCACACACAAGCACATAGAACTACATCGGGTATGAGATGTAGTCTAGCACTCAATTAGTAAGTCCACCATTATGGCCGTTGAGGATATTTTGACCCTCTTCATTCACATTTTTATTTTTTAGGGTTTGATGCTTGTTTTGTAGTTTTGCAGGTCTATCTTTCATCATTGATCATTGATGAAATTCATCATCATCATCTGACCCTACAAATATGGTTTTAGACCTCCCCTGCATATACATGGGTGCAAGAACTCCCCGATCCTCTCTCGGGCACTCTAGTCCAGCCAAATAACTTAGATATGTCCTTTTTGAGACCTCTGCATGTTCACTCCTTTTAGGATATTAGTTTATTTTATGACATAGTCCAAATCATCCTCTAGATCAGCTAAGTTGTTTCCTTACTCTTCTTGCACATTAGGGTTTCTATTTTCATTAGCCTAGTTGTTTGGGTCACTTTCTATATTTATTTATTGATTTTATTTATTGTTGTTCCTAGTTTATATTAACTTAATAATTCCACATTTTAGTTAATCATTTTTGTTAAATCCGACCGCTTTCACGCTTAGGATCCTCATTTTCCTCTATCATGGCTCCCAAAGTTTCTCAAGTTTCTTTATCTAATTTACTTAAGAGATATCCCAATTGTTAGGATGTTTTACAAAAATCCCTAGACACCATGTATCTTGATGAAAATATGCCACCACACAAAATAATTCCTATATTCGCTTGTCTATTTGATGACCCTAGTGATCCTCCATCTAATCAACCCATGTTGGAATCAATTCAAGCTTTACATTATTTGTTTCAAGACAAATTTAAGGCCATGGAATCCATGATTACATCTCTCAAATCTGAAATTCAACAGCTTAAGGATGCTTCTCAAGCACATGTTTGTTCTCTTTCTACATCTCATTCTCATTCTATGTTTGCTACATGTGCTCATATCAGTGAGCCTCAAGTCATACCATTACCAAATCCTCTCATCTTTGATCATAATACTCAACAAGATGACCTCCTTATTGAGCTCCTTATTCATCACTACGACCTGCTCATTGTTATCCTCCTTATCGACTAACAAAGTATCAAGGGCTTCCATATTGCCACTATCATCAAATCAATGGACATAATGACAATGATTTCCAATATTTGTAATGAAGAATCAAACATATTGAGCATCAGGTATGTATCTCATTCAATGCACAAAATTATGTTACATGCCCATCTACAAATGCTACATCCACATGGGCTCCTAAATTTGTTCCTTCTATGTCAAACGAGCATCATGCCACCATTTCTAATGTGCCTTCTTCAAAAATTCAAGCACCGCCTAAGCAACCACCTATCAAAATCAATATAGCACCTCCTCCTCTCAAGACATCTACCACATTACCAAGTCAAAGTATGCAACCACCTCTCAAAATCAATCAACCTTATTCTTTAGTAACATCATCAATACCGCCAAAGCTGCCACCATTCAATCTTTCTCACCATCCCACTTCACTTCCATTTCCCATTCATTTTGTTAAAGAAACTACCCCTCCACTCAATTTATCTATGACATTACCAGCTTAGCATCCCATCACTTTTGTAAAGTAAACTACTCCCTACATTGTCACACTTAACTACCGAGGGCTTACTATACATGAACCCCACACACTATACGGTAGGTATTACACATTGCATTTCTTAACATATCTCACATCATATGTCTTATATCTTAAATCATACACTCTACATCTAGTCTATATCATTTTGACATTTGCACATCTATACATCATGCATCATGCATCATGCATCATACATCATACATCATACATCATACATAGACTACACATCATACTAGCATCATACTCCTATCATCTATAAGACTAACATTACATAATACTTAGCCTACATACTACATACTACTTAACATGCATCTCTACATTACTAGTCTACCTACACATATTACATTGCATATTATTCATCACATATTACACATTTCTATACATCATGTGGTCATCTATTATTACATACACTACATCATCTTCTACGCACTGCACTCACTACCCTATGACACACTTTAGTTCCTTAATCCATACTCAATTACTAAGGGTTTACAAATCAAATGGACCTTATCATACTTACATGTTCATCATTTGACCTCCTCTAATGTTAAATTACTAGATTATTAACATACTTTATAGGATAAATAGTCACCCATTCCTTCATCTTTTAGTGGTACACTCTTTAGGATACATCACCACTCCCTCTATTCATCTTGTAGTGATATATGCTTTAGGCTAAATCATCACTCCTACATTCATTTTTTTATGATATACGCTTTGGCTATAAGGTTCATGCACACATCATTTCTAGGTTGCATCTCATCAACATACATACACACTCATCACAACACATTAGACACAACACACATTTCGACCATTTTCCGATGACACACTCTCATTTATGGTTCATTCTTGACTGTTGAGAAGGCTGACCAAATGAACCTCATTGCATAGAATTCCAATCAATCGAGGGGCACACGGCTCCTACCATCCATGTAGTATTTATTTTCTACTCATATTCCTAGGCACGCCGACACTTCACTCGGATAGGTATGAGCGCTCACACAAAGCGTGCAAAGCTACCAAATTCCTCTTTGGTATTGTCTTTCCAAGGTGTTAACATGAATTTTTGTAATAACCATACTCATAGCATATATTCCATCATTGATGCAGCCTAGAATCTACTATATAAAACCCAGAAAAACCCAGGCGCATTGGCACATCACTCGGCCTAAGCTGAGCGCTCACCCAAAGTGTGCAAAGGTACTAGGCCCCTCTTTAGAGTTGCTTATGCAAGATGTTAGTGTAATGAAGATACAACATATTTAGAACCATAAATAAGCATAACATTCCACAGAGCATATTCCAAATCTAGATCTTAGAGAATCATGAATTAAATGATAACTATAATAAGATTAACCATGCAAGAACCAGTTACAGTCATGTTTAAAACCATTATCCATCTAATATACTCCATTACATTAAACATTCTAATAAATAAAAGCTTCTTACATTACAAAACATCACCATAAGTTATGCACATATCAGATCCAACAACATAACTCTATAATAATCCACTATTCAAAGATCTCTCTTTAACTACATAGTTCACTACATATTTATAGGGGTGGGGACTTTCCCTTCACTGTTTACACACTTCCCAAAATAGGTTGCATGCTGATAATAGCCATGAACCTTTACAATACCATGCACACATGAAAGTTTGATAATAATAGACATCCTATATTTAATTGGAAGAAGTAATCCTATTATTATCTTGAACTCATGCATAACACTTATCAGACGCTCATTCCCAAAATAGCATTTACGTGTCGCGCAATTCTCCATCCCAATGTGTGCTCCACATGTTATCTTCAAAAATAGCCCGCATCCATGAAAATGGCATATTCCCGAATTAGTTTTTCCCGGCGCGTGTTTCCTTTCCTATCATTCCGCACCTTCAAATACGCCTTGTTCCCGCGCATGAATACTACATGTGTCTTATCCTTAGGAAAATATTTTCGCTACACATTACCCCACACTAAATTACATTGTCATCCCAGAAATGGGGATTCTTTTTATGTTCCCAAAGAATAAAGAATAAGAATGGAAAGAATATAATGAATCATTATACAAAAGAATAGACCTTTACTCTACAAAGACCTTCTTCTTCAACCGGGAGGATCAATTCTAGATATTTTGTTTTAATCTTAGCCTCCAATGTCTATCATTCATCTAGGGAAATCCTTTTATTATCTAGAATGTATGTGGCAATGGCTTCCAATTCGTCCTGAGTAATATTTTCCTTCTCATTTTGTAGTACTTGGACAACATTGGCCATAGTAGTCATCATTCCCTCTAGAAGATCCATCTTCTATGCTATGTGCTTCCCAATCTCATCTATTCTCTCCTTATGTGGATTTTGTGTTGCTGCAATGGCTTTACACTATTGTTTCGTAGTTTCAATCTTTATGCACATCCCAATGTCTCATCTTTCATGGCCTTCAGAACATCATTATCTTTAACCAGAGTTTTGATCCTTATCACTGCTTCTAGTGCCGCACAAATATTTAGAGCTTGGTCAGATTTCTTAGTTCATCCTTTAGATTTTGGAGCAATGCCTCATAATTTGAAATTTTCCTAACCATGGAGGCCCTTTCTCTTTCTACTTCTTGTTCAGGATCCTTTGGCGCTAGCATTTGAATTGGTCCATCTTCTAGCACCAAATCAACCAATGTGCACACATAATGCATAGCCGAAGGAAACTTCTTAGGTACCTTAGACTCAAGATGAGGTCTTGCTTTCATAACGTAGTCACCAATTTCTTCTGCCATGCTAATGAAGGCCTCATTCTTCTTCTATTCTAGGTCCTTTTCTCCTTTTAAATGTGTTATTTCTACATTTTTTCTTGTTATCTTCAAGTAGTGCTCTAATGGTGGCAGCCTTATCAATGTTCCTCCACGCCACCTCTGAGATACTTTAACCAAAGCATTTCTCACCTACTCATTAGACATTAGAGTAGGCTTGACTATCATGTGTCTACTTTGGGGTGCCTTCTTCACTCTCCTTGATACACAAGATTCCTCATAAACGTCAAAATATGGCTCATCCATATGGGTTTGCATGGACTAGGATAATTGTTTCCTTGTGCACATGGTGGCCATGTCTAGATCCATCAACTCCCATCCATATAATTCCTTAAGGCATATTGTTCTCTGAAACCAGTGTGGACGATTTTGCTTGTGTCCTCAATATAGCCCATACTTGGCACAACATATTCTTCACTTGTTCTCTTTATTCTTGGCCCCTTAGGAACCTGAGCACCAAGGTTTGGAGTTGGCCCTTCTTCTTCCTAAGTAGTAACATGTGCACAGAGTTACTCTTGCACCGTCTCTTCTGATTCCTTCATCCCTTCCTCTTCATCATTTATTTATTCATCTCTAGGTTCCTCCATATCTTCTGGTTGCACCGAGGTTCTCGGTGTGATCTCTTCAAACTCCTATGCCTCCTCATCCAAATTTAAATTTTTCCTTCCCTTCTCTCAATTACCTCTTTCTAAGGGGAGATTCTAGGTGATATTCTTATAAGATGTGGTCTTCAGGTACCTTGGGTCCTGGTTCTTATGAATACCTTCTTAAACCGGAAATCTTCTGGGATGACCGCATCTACGTCCAATTCTTCTTATCCTTCTTGTGCCTTTGGTGGAGTATCTACACACTCACTCTCCACTTTGTATATGGGCTCCCTCTAGCCTCTATGATCTAAGCCTCCAATATATTCTTGTTCCTCTTCCTCCTCGTCTATTTGTATGGTCATAGAGGCTTTGGATTTGGCACATTCTCCATTGCGTGCTTGGCCTTAAGCAGATCCTGGGAGCATGAACTTTTTCTCCACATACATATTATTCTCCATCCTAGGCTTGAGTTGAAGATATATGAGTGTGGCTCCACTATCTCCAATAGAAAAACTTACTGGCTTCATATTTATGACATCTAAAATGAGCCTCTCAATGTAGGTGATCGACTGGATATACATATGTTTTCCCGATATCTTGTGGTAGTCACAATCTACCTTGTCTACATTTAATTTCATCCTACGTGCATTAGAAAATATATGAATTAAGGCCGGAAGTAGCATGCTATGAAGGAATATGGTAGTTTGCACCATGGAATCCATGTCCCATCCTTCATGGAAAACCGTGCGATGCATAAGTGTTGATACACCACGAACTATACTACCTTTCCTACCACCAAAGGTAGTTCCTTTGGAATGCACCATTCCTCCTCAAACACTACATGAAGTCAGTCATACCACATTTATGCCCTTTGCTTAAATAGGCCACTCATTGATCCTTCAAATAAATATTCTTTAACCTTTCCACAAGAGGACTTCTTCTCGTGGGGTATTCTCAAATTTTATTATTTGGCCCATCAAGAACTTATATTTCTAAAAAAAAGAGATAAGAGGATGGAGAAAAACTTATCTTTTCACTTGTGCATTTCCTCAATAATGGTTTCTACAATATAGCCTGCTAAGTTGTAGATTTATCCCTGGGACATTTTCTTTGCAACATAAAGCCACATTGTATTTACCTGTGACCATCTCCCTTGATCATTTAGCTTGGTGAGTAGATGTGTGGTTACCTACACCACATGGTACTTCCTCAATCTGTAGATGTCCATTCCACATGGACCCTTGGTATACCCCAACTCCTTGCTTATGGCTATAACCATTGCTTTATCAGTCAGATCACTAACAATGTTTGTCCCTATGCCCTTCAATCTGTTAATGTCACAATTAGGGCCATTGTGAGCCTAACCCTCTATCTGGTGAAATAGAAGAAGTCCTCATGGACTCTGCTCATAATCCATTGGTATAAAGGTTCATGTTTTCCAAAATATGGGAGCTCATACAGTTGATAAACTCCTACCTGCTTAAGAAACTTTTCCCCAACATCATCATACACTAACATATCTTCCACCGTGTGCTTGTTGGTCTTCTTATTCAACAAAGCATCCAACTCTCCCTTGTTATCAGTGGTGTGGTGGTTGTAGTCATTTAATTTGCATCTGCAGATGTGGGAATCCCAATCTTTTCGACTATTACTCCTTCTAGGTACTACATCTCAAAAAAAATATCTTGGGAGTAATTTCAACCTCAACTTCCACCTTTTTCTTTCCTTTTGTGCATGTTGCAAGTGCTTTCTTTGGTGTCATCGTAAAAATCCCACCTTTTTTCTTCTGTGTCAAGTAATTTTGAACCCTCACTTGAAATCATGTGCCCTAGCTCAAACTTACATGCCCTAGCTCCTTCTCAACACTTTTGCTATGCTCAAACCCTTCACCAATAGGGATGCAATCCTTTTATGTGCACAAATCTGCTCTCCACATCTATTTTCACAAATCTCCATACCTTAACACAATTCACTTGGCTTGGTTGCACTTAGCTCACTTGAATACTTGTGACTAAAAGGTATAAATGAACCCACATCACGTTCTTATATAAATTTTCAAAAAGTTAGTGCATTTATTGCTCCTTCACCTACCAATAATCCTCTCATTAATTGACCATTTTCAAAATTCTGAACAATTTCCACGCGATACAATTTCATGCCCTAGCTATAACCTTCTAACACACCTTCCTACCCTCTAGCTACAGACTTCTCTTTATTCATGCTTCCATGCATCGAGTACCTTGTCACTGCACCTTCTCATAGTAGTCTCCACGGTCATTGCTTACCTCACATTATATTATCCCTTCATTCATTACCATCTATGGTCTTCTTTAGAATTAATCTCCTCTCTAACCACTCCTTTCCATACTTAAATATCACATGTAACAGTTTATTCTCATGTGTACCCATTTGTGAATAACAAATAATAGCCACCCCACACCAATGGTATGTGCAATCCTCTGCGCATAAAAATACTTCAGATTGTAATTATCTTCTAGCGTGCAAACGTGCTTATTACAAAAAAACACCAAACTAAATTGACAAAGCATAGTGATGAAGAAGGAAATACATAAAGGGAAACCTATACTAAATGGAAACACTACCTTATTACAAACACCAAGAAGACTTAATTATATAGGGCTTCAGCCTACTCCCATTAAAGTATCTAGGTAACCGCATTCCATCAAGTGCCTGTAACTAGAAAGTGCCTGAGTCAAGTATATGAGTGATAACATATGGTCCTAACCAATGCACCTTAATCTTTCCTGGATGGCACAAAAACTTAGAATCATAAAGTAGTACCATCTTGTCCAACCTCAAGTTTCTTATCCCTAATGTGTCGGTCATGTCATGCCTTCTTCCTGGCATTTTCCTACTTATGACTCTAATGTGTTATGGTTCACCTCTCATCCAACGATATTAACCATTCAATTCTTTATTCTAACACTTTCTCATCCACTAGACCTCCATTGCACACAATAAGTAAAGAAGGAAACATGAATTCCATAGGAAGAATTGTTTCGTGTTAAAAACCAACTAAAAGGATATGGCCTTATTCAACCTCTTATAGGTTGTTCTATATACCCAAAGTACAGTAGAAAATTTATCATCCTAGTCTTTCCTTCCAACATCAAATTTTTTTGTCAAGGTCTGGCTCAATATCTTGTTAAAGGCCTCAGCAATACCATTTTCCTGAGGATGATAGGGTGTAGTCTTGTGGTGCGTAACCATAAATTCATCTAGTAATATCTTGATTGTCTCATTCGAATAGTGTTTTCCCTATCACTTGTCAAGCTCAAGTAAACATCCATACCTAGAAATAACATTTTCCCATAAGAACATGGATATTTTAGCTACTATACAATCCTTTGTAGGTGTTGCTTCTACCCACCTTATAAAATAATTTGTGCAAGTGATGATATAGTGCGATCTGGTTCTACACACAGCTGGTGAAATAGGACCTATAAATTGTGTAGCACATTTCTCAAATGGCTCTACACAAGCAATAGGCCTCAAAGGCATTTCATATCTTTGCCTGAGTTTTTCAAGTCCCTAAGAGTGATCACACGCCTTATAATACTCTTTATAATCCTTGTATAAGGTCTCCCACCATAATCCAGCGAGTAGAATCTTGTTTGCGGTGGTGTCACTTGGATAGTGCCCACCTGCAATACCACCATGAGCATCTTCCATGATATATGTGTGCTCATATTCCAATACACACACCAGCACAAGACTTCTTCTTAGCCTAGTTTGTATAAATATCCACCGATCAACATAAAGGTTGTGCGCAAATTGTAATTTTTTTCTTCTCTAATGTTTTCATTCCTTCTAGCGCCATACTCGTGTGTAAAAAGACAGCAATATCCTCTAATTCTAAAGGTACGTGATGTAACCTATACAATTGTGCATTTGGCATTGTATCTTCAATTGTCTATGCATCCTCCCCTGACTGAATCCTTGATAAGTGGTCTGGGCCAGAATTACTTTTACCTAGTTTTACCACAACTATGAAATCAAATTCTTGGAATAAGAGCACCCATCAACATATGTGCCCCTGTAAAATGGGATTATTTACCAAGTATTTTAATGCCATGTGATCAGTATAGAATATAAAAGGTGTTGCTAGAAAGTACTATCTGAATTTATGCAGTGCATAGATCATCGACAAGGCCTCGTGCTCTGTTGTTGTATAATTCTACTCTGCATGAGTCAACTTTCTACTAGAAAAATAGATAGGATGATCTATAATACCTTCTCTAGGTTGAGCTAACACCACACCAATGGTTGTTCCATAGGCATCCACATGTACATGAAACGGTTAGATCCATGAAGGAAAATGCATAATGGGCACTTGTTGTAAGTCTCTCCTTGAACACCTCAAATGTGCGTTGTTGTGGTTCTCCCTAATAGAACGTCCCTTTTCCTTTTAGTAATTCTTCCAAGGGTGTGGTAATATTCACATATCCTTTGATAAATTTCCTATAATACCCTGTGTGGCCAAAAATCCATGCACCTCACTGACATTGGTAGGCTCTTATAGGCCCACAATAATTACAACCTTAGCTGGATCCACTACCAAACCTTCCTTGCAAATGATGTGCACTAACAAAGTTCCAAATGGTGTAGCAAACATGAACTTCTTGATGTCTAAAGAGAATTTTAACCTGTCTACATCTTTCAAACATTAATCACAAATCATCACAATAGTCCTTAACAAGTCCATACACCATCCAATCATCCAAGTAAACCTATAGGAAGTTGTGAATAAAATATTGGAATGCTTGAACAACTATGCGCAAAAATATAGTAGGTGTGTTTTTCAAACCAAAGGGCATCACAATATATGAAAAACTTCCCCATTCAGTGGTGAAATTCATCTTCTCTTGATCCTCCTGTGCAATTCTAACCTGATGATACCCAAAGAATCCATCTGTAAAAGAATAAACTTTGCGTCCAAAGAACACCTTCTAATATTTCCTCTGTGAAAGGTGTAGGAAAAGGATCAATCACACATGCAGCATTTAGTTCCCTATAATCCACACAAATCCTAATCCAACCATCTTTCTTTATATTGATCACCATGGGGCTAACCCACTCTAATTCCTCTAGGGGCTTGATGATGCTAGATTTCAACATTTTGTCAATTTCTTCCTTAAATTTGATGCACAGGTTAGGGTTTATCCTGTAAGGTCTCTCCCTAACCAAGCACACACACCATCCTTCACTTAATCTTCATCTCTCCTAATGACTCATGCACTCCTTTTAACTCATGGTATCCCCTAGGAAATAAGTCTTGAAAATCCCATAGTAACTCAATTATCTTTGCCACTTTAGAATCAACCCAATAATCCCCAATTGTTGCCTCCTTAGGTTCATCATTTGTTCCAATGTTCACTTTATTGGTCTTCATAGCTTCATGATAGGCATGTGCGTTCCTATCCACATTGTCTAACACATCACACAAACCGCCAAATGATCTATATCTAGATTTTCTACTTCTTCATCATTCATTATGTAGACCATATTTCCTTTTTCTTTCTCAAAAAATCATGCTTAAGTAGTGTAGCTTTTGTCTCTTCTACTTCATCAAAACGCACTCCAAAGTCTACCTCACTAAATAACTCTTGAATGATTTCTTCATATTTGCATTGTCTCCCATAGTTAAGCACTTTATAACCCTTAATGCCTCTTCCACCGGAGGTTTAGTAGAGAAGTAGTCAAAAGTCTAGGTCATTCCTGTAATCAAGTCCTACCAATTTCTAGTCTCCCTATGTAGCTCTGCATAAACATACTAGGCTCATGCGCAGCCTTGTAAAGTGGAATAAAGTTTATGCACCCAAATTGAAGGTGGTAAAGCTTCTTTCCCCTCTGTCTAGAGTCTCTCACACTACTGAACATGGTGTTAAACATGTTGATTACCATGATACATGAATATTGTAGTAGGTGCATTACTCCTAAAGAATCGAGTGGTTAGAGAAATTCTGACTTCATTCCATTCCATAATATTATCCATGTGAACCATCCACCAGCGTGTTACTATCCCGCACAAGGTATATACTAACATATTCCTTCTTTCCACTTGATTTTTCCACTTCTCCTCCATGGCATGTAGTAATACCATAGGATCTCCTTCTCCAGTGTACCGAGGTACAGGGTTGTTACCTATCCTCTAAATACATCGAGGTTTTCTTCTTCATGCAAATGTGCTTCTTACTTTACACCCAACCATCTCATAGGTTCCATGTGCCTAATTTTCACAAGCAATACTTGTAGTATCACTGATAGACTATGCATCTTCCCACTAGAGGATTCCTTCCTTTGATGGCTCAAGTACTTTGGGTCCCGAATGGCACGTACATAAATTATATTTAGGTCTTCCTCACTCAAAGGTTCAACATAAGGCACAAATTTCCCATCTTTCAAAGGGATAATCACTCTTTCTTCCATGTTCTCAAAACTTATATACCCCTTGTTGAACCATAGATCAACATTATTTGCATAACACCAAGGGCACCCAAGTAGAGTTGGGAAGTTGTCTGATTTTGCAAGTGCTAAGACCTCAAAGTCCCCAATGAACTTGGCCCCTTGTATAGTAATGGATGCACCCTTTAAAACTCCTATGGGAGTGGCCTTAGTTCGATTGGACATGAACAATACATTAGAGGATGGCTATAATGGAGGTCTACCCATCTGTACCCATACATCTAAAGTAAGCACATTAACTTCTATTCTGTATCATTCAATATATTACTCAAGAGCCACCCATCCACAACATCATTGAGTGATCTTCTTGTCATAATCCAAGCTATGGGGGAAGATTAGCATGCATGATCTATCATCAATATTCTATAAGCGTAAGTGGAGTGTTTTCCTTTAGCCAATTCCTAATCTTTGGAATGATATTCTCTAGTGCAACATTTTTCATACCTCTTTCAAGTCATTAATATATGATTGAAGCTGTCTCTCGTTTACTTCTTTTATTCTAACATCCGTGACTTCCTTTGAACATTGTATTTCACCCGTAGATTTCTAAGTAACTCCATGGTTTCCTGATAAACCTCCTTTTGATATGTAGGATCTAAGTACCTTGCATGTAAAAATTCCTCCTTGGTGATGGTAGGCTTATATTGTAATGCCTCTTTGGTGTGTGTAGCTTCAACATGTGTAGTAATCTTCATATGTAATACCTTAAGTTCCGGTGCCAACTTTGGCATCCATTGATTTTCCATAGCACGCTATACTCGACCATCCCTAACCCTTGTTCTCATGTTTATGTTGTTTTCTAAGATGCTCATATAAGTCTAGGCACTCCTCATAGCTATGATTCTTCCCACAAAAATAACAAGTAATATTTTGAGGACATTCATGCCTATAGTGGTTATAGACACCTATAATTATGCCCGAGCAATTTAAATACTTAAATTGTGCTAATTATCTCCTTTCCCACAAATTGACGACATATTGTCAATAGCACTCATCTTCTCTTCCATTGTCATTAATTGATTACATTACGCTAATTAATTAAGTCGTATATCCAACATATACCCTAATTAATGACCATTCATTATTCAACACCTTATATCTAGTCTAATTAATTATTATAAATTAATTAGCCTCTCTTCTCATTAAATCAATAAATCACTATTTAATTGGTTTAATTCCTCTCTAAATGGCCCAAATCACACTAAAATCCATCTAAAAGCTTATAAAATCTTTCACGTGTATTAATTAATTATCTTGATTAATTAACACACCCCCTTTATCCACATGAGCCACTAAAGGACAAGTTAAACCTCCTAAAATTAACTCAACCCCATCTAAACCCCCCTTATCCATAACTAACTCTACATCTCCATTAGTCCCACATTCATGAGGATGTGTTTAATCCTTTATCCTTTGGTCTATATAAACAAGCCCCCTCCTCTTTACTTCTACACCTACACCTAAATCTCTCAAGAGACAAAAGTAAGCACATAGTTTCATACTAATAGCCTTTTATCATTCTTGAGCCCTCCATCCTCCATTCTTGAAGAGCTAAGTCTCACACCCAAGCATCCATTGAAGGATCAAAGCAAGAAAATATAATTTGATTTCCATTGGACTACTTAGGTTCATTTTAATGTTTAATTAGGCAATTAAGGAGAATAGAGTTCATTAATTTACATTATGTTTTGATCAATTTCAAAGTTATAATGTTGAGGGTAGGACTTGCTCATTTCTTCATCATGATGGTGCACATTTCTCATTTTTAGCTAGGTTAGGAAGCTATTTCTAGGTGGTAGTTTTCTTGCTTTAAATTTGGCTAAAATTGTAGAAACACTTGCACACATTTGCACACCGGTGGGACACTTAGTCCCATGGCATTTTAGTTTAAGTTTCATTGTTTTGGCTAATTTTTTGATATGCACATGTAGTAATTAATGTCCATTTTTTAGAATTTTTTCTCATTTGATATGTGTAACTTCATGTTCATAGCCTTAATTTTAATGGGTTATTGCCATTCTTAAGCTAACTTGTCAAAATTTGAGATATTGTGAAGTTTCTTGTGTTTTTGCCATATTTTGGTTGGTGTCCGCGCAGCATGATTTTTAGGGGTGTAAGCATGGTTTTCATGGCATAGGCACGTTTTCATGGCACACACTCTCTCGGTGGTGCAGGCACACTAGTAAAACCTGTTACTCTATTTTTTCGACCCCTGGCGCATGCGCACTAACCCTGGCACACACACCCTAACCAACACATAGGTGAACTAACCCGGTGAAGGCATCATTTCATCTTTGCACCTTCACTACATTCTCGAGACCTATCAAATTGGAAAACACGCCTAACCAGAGTGCACATACTATTTTAGTGGGCGTAGGCACATTTTTCAGTAATGAGGTTATTTTATTTGTCTATTTTTTAGAGTGGCGTATATGCACATATGCTTTTGTGGCACACACATCTCTCTAGTGGCGTAGGCTTGGTAAGTCAAGAAAATTCCATAGAGTGGCGCATGCATTATTTTCATGGTGCGTATACTATTTTTGTGGTGCACACATCTCTCGGGTGGCGTAGGTGCATTGTGAGCCAAAAACAATGTTAAGTGATGCATATGCCCTAAGCCGCGCATAGGCGCTGAAAAAGGGGCACATGTGTCCTTTTACTTTTTTTTAATTTAAGGTGTTCATGTGCTAACATTCTTGCAAGTTTATCTAATCATATATTTGTCTTTGTAGGCTATTTTTACATGTTTGTATCTGATTAGCTAATATTTTGCGTTGTTTACTTATAGGAATAAGGATCGCGTATGCTCTTCCCTCATGTCCCTTGGAATGATCTTGGGAATCATAAATGATTCTTAAGTCCTTTTGATGCTTTGAGTTTGTTAGGAGTATTTGAATTGGAATTGGTTGATTTGGCATATTTGAATTAAAGTGTTCTTCCATTTGATATATTTTTGGATTTTGAAGACATCACATATGCTCTTCTCTTGCATCCTTGGATGATTTGGAGAATCAGAAATGATGCCTTCTCTTTTGATGGAAAACTAGTAAAAATCATCATACATGACCAAAACACCATCGCTTGTCAAAGAATGGAGAAAACAAAAAAAAATCAGAAAACTACTAATACAGTTGTTATACAGGTTGCCAAATGATGTTCGATCAAACCACATCTAATTAAAAAAGATAAAACAAACAACATATTCAAAACATTGTATTGCAGGTTTCAGAAAAGGGTATGTCCCTCTCCACTCAACTAGAACATAACCCCTTTGGAATAATGCCTTAAGCTACAACAATGGGGTGGTTCCAGGAACCCCAAAGTAGTCCACACAAGAGGGAACCTTGAGGACGAAACGGGAAGTGCTCTGCACTACCTATCTAACTAGTAAATCCTTTGTGAGATAGAGTTACAAGTTGTCCCTACACGACCCTTTTAAGTACACACTTGGATGCATTTATTGCCCCCACTATGCTCTAAGGGAGGAAAGTCAAGATACTCCCAAACTAGTCATCGTGACTTTTGGGTAAATCATCCCGCTTGTGGATAATCTTTGTAGCACCTAGGACAAGAGAACCACATAGGAAGATATACTTTTTCCATGATCCCACTTTAACCATTTTAAAATAGTGTTGAGTTGTGAACCATATTTTCATTACGAACGTGTGACGCCTTACTTTCTCTTAGTTTTTACTTGCCTTAGGGCGAGGTGAAACTCTGTTGGAGTGAAGCTAGCATTTTTCATCCTTTTTTTGATTTATTTCCTTCACTTTCTTTTGACACTTTGTTGGTTAGAAGAGGGGTGACTACCTTTGTGTTACCAATCAACTGTTATTGTCACTTTTATGTATGTTTATGCCCATCCATGTTTGTGGTTGGGTTAGTTAAACATCTAAAGTGTGTAGAGGTGTATTCACGTCATTGGTAGCCATTGTGATCTTGATACCCATGTCAAGATCATCATTGTAGTTAGGCATGGTTCATCACGTGGACTTCCTTAGAAGAGTTAGCTTGTTTGTATTGTATCACTACAATTTCGATATTTACATCTTGTTTCTTGTAAACTCGACATAAATATCTATATTGTAAGGTTATGTTGCACACATTTTTAACTATTCCTAGCTATACTTTGAGCTTTTATTTTGGTTTTATTATTACCTCAATTTCAATGAGTGATAGGTGTTACCATTTGTGTGTGTTATATCAATAACACCTTGATATCAATACCTTACTTTAGTGCAAAGTGGGTTAACATATCTTGGTGATATTGTTGTGTCATTTGTGAATTGTAATTGGCACTCTTTAAGATATAGGTCTTAATCGAGTTTAAGGTCACTCATCATATATCTTGATTGGGAGATCACATTGACTTTTTTATTTACTTATGTTTTGTTCATTCCCTTAAACTTGGCATAAGTGAAAACATCTTGTTAATTATCTTGTGACACAAAACTACTTTTTGAAACATAGTCTAGGAGGTGCTTCATTTTAAAAGTTTCGATACCAAACACTTGTGTCACTGGTGATTTATCACTCTATCACATTGGTATTCTCACATTGTTGATGTATTCATACTCTTAACAAATACATTTTACATCTCACTTAGGGGTGGTCACTAAACTTTGAACACATTTACAACTCACCCTAGTGAAACTATCACGAAAACATGGCTCCTAAAACATGACTAGGATTAAAGAAACAGACATATGAGGAACAACAAGTACAAGCTTGGGAAACCTCTAACAGAAAAGGGTCAAACCCCTTCATTGGACATGACCTAGGACCATTGTTTTCTATAGAAAAAGAAACAAGAGATGGTCGATCATAGTGGAAATGAATTAGAATCACCACATGCAGAATTTGATTTTGACCCCACTTTACTAGATGAGTTTCTTCTTAGAAAAAAAGATAGAGTGTTGGCACAGTCATAGAACTAGGGGCCAAATTTCCCACCAAAATGAAAAATAATACCCGCGAATAATGCTACTAAGGAATAACATCCCCTTATCAATATGGAAGATATTTTAATAGGTGGACATGCTTTTACCTCTTACGTAGAAAATGATAAAATGGTGGGGCATAGAGTGCCCTTTATCAAAGTGCCACGAAAAAAATATAGAACATGAGACGGGTGACAGAACCTCCACAATACGAGGAGGAGGAACCTTTAGAAGAAGAATCCATGATCCAATAACGAATTAGTAACCTAAGCTAACAACTAGCTTTGCTTACCTCCCATGTACAGAAGACACAAACAAGAATGTTCAAAAGTTGAGGCCTAAGGTTAAGATCAATGAACTCCATCAAGAAAACCAAGGAGAAGAAGACACAGGGTATCATCGTGTATACATCCTTGCTTCTCCCACTAGAGAACAATTTCTCACACAAGAAGTGTAGTCTATGAAAGTGACGCTCATGAGCTTACAAGAGAGTAATATAGGGAGCATTAGGAAATATCAATATGAAGAATTATGCCCCTATCCTTTTGACAAAACAATGACCCTTCAACCCTTTCGAAAGAAATTTGATATGCCAAAGTTCAAAAAATATAAAATGAAAGGAGATTCGTGGGATCATGTTAAAGATTTTTACATGGCATGTCAAGAGGTGTCTTATAGTGACAATTACCTCATCGACTATTTCCCAAGAGTCTCAGAGGTCAAGCCTTAGAATGGTTTACACACTTACCACGAGGATCAATTTTCACCTAGCCAGAATTAGCAAAAAGGTTTGTGTGTCACTTCTTGTATAACATAGAAAGTGATGTCACCATGGTAGACTTATGTGGCACCAAGCAACACCCAAATAAGACTTTCACCAGCTTCCTCCAATGGTGGAGAGGGATAGCTAGTCACTTCCCTTGCACTTTCCCTGAAAAATAGCTAGTTAGTATTTTCATTCCCAATCTCAACCCAAATATTGCTTTCCACCTTCAAATGCATTATGTTCGTACTTTTGAGGAGGTTATCGAGAAATGGATTCAAATAGAAAAATCTCTCATTGCCAAAGGCACCCTCAAAACCCAATCTAGAGACAACCAAAATTTCAAACCCACGGAAAAGCCAAAGATCTTTAACAAAAAAAAAATGTGGTGGGAACGAAATCACCGATTCCATACGTGTTCAAATGGTCCAAACTGGTCAACCTTTTAAATTGACCAAGGGCCCCATCCAACCACCACCAAAGTGAAGAACATTCACCTCTCTCAATGAACCTTTGTTAGGTATTCTAAAACAATTGGATGCGGCCCACATGATGACCTATCCTACAACGCAACCATTTGTTGATAGCACTCCAAAACCTTGATGGTATAAAGAGCATGAATATTGTGAAATGCATCATGTCAAAGGACATAAGACAGACAAATGTTTATGGCTTCATCATTATATTCAGGACCTCATTGACAATGGTGAGATAGAGGTGGATAACCCAGGAAAAACACAAACACCTAATGAGAAAATGGGGAGATACAAAGAACCATTCCCCAAGCATGATAAGTCAAAAAAGTCAAAGTTGGATGGGGGGAGTCATCCCAAACTTATAAGCCATGAATTACTTATCCACCAAAGGAGACAACAATCATTATGATTCACTTATTAGATGTATTCGCTCTCCTACTGATCATGTCAATACCATCCGGATCAAGGGAAAGGACTACGTTGCGGTAACAAGGTGTGCCTACCTCGTGATTCTAGAACCTTCTCCATCGACCCCACAAACCGGTAAATATAACCTTTTAGAACAACTTGAAAAGATGTACATAAAGACATTTTGTACCAAACTCTTCAGGGGTCGGGAGTGCCTTTAGAAGTCAATCTTACACACCTTCAAGCCATGGTGGCAAACATCGCACCAAGTGAACATCTCACTTTCAACCATAGGGAGATCCCTACTAAGAATCCTACACATAATCTTCCCTTATACATTGAGGTAGTTGTCACCCGCAGGAAAATCAAATGGGTGCTTATGGATAATGGATTTGAGTTGAACATTTACACGCTTAAGTTGGTCAAACAGTTGGGGCATACGGAGGAAGATCTTGAGTCCCATATTATCACTATCACCGCATATGACAACATGGAAAGGGAGTCATCGGGCACCATCACGCTACCCATGGAGGTCAGCCCCACTTGCCATCAGACAAAGTTTCATGTCCTAGACTTGGAACTTCCATATAACATGCTTCTAGGCTGACCATGGATTCAAGCCATACATGTGCCATCAACATTTCATCAATGTATTAAGTTGAAACATGAGGGACATACGTTACAATACAAGGATATTTAGAGACCTTTGCTCATTGTAGAGCTCTCAATAGCTTTGCACAAAAGGGTATGTATGTGTGTCCCTTCATAGATATAGTTGTCCCTCTTTATCGAGGCCATGGAATCCCAAGTGATTCGGATTCTCTTAGTTTTTACGCTCATGGTGCATCTACTTCAACATCTCCATTTGATTCAAGCAAAATGAAAATCCTTGAATATGGCTATGGGGAGTATAATGTACAACAAGTACTCTTGGTTTCGACCTCTCATTGTCGCCCAAGACTAGAGGTCAACCTAGCTACCACTTTAAAAGACCTAGAGAGGAACACACTATTGGATCATTCCTACCTGGAGGTTTGTTAGCTGAGGAGAAATTGCTTGATCCACCTAAAACTTAGGTCCTTGAGGATACTCAGCCATCTTGTTATCGAACCCCAGAATATGAAAAATCTAGTTAAATGATGTACTCCATGGGCTACAAAGGCTTAGGATGTGGGAGAAATGAACAAGGAAAAAGAGAACCAGTCCCTCTTCCACATTTCAAAATAGAAATACACGGCATTAGGATTCACCCTTATGGAGCACACCCCAACGATCAAGATGCTACTTGTTCTGAGCGTGAGGATAGCTCCGACTATCTAGACAATGATACGAATTCCCATTGTAGCCAATATGAGGATCTGGCCTCCACGAACCTTTTCATGAACAACATTGTCCTAACCATAACCCCCATGGAACCAACCCTTGACCTTGTATACCCTTCCCTTATTGAATGGGACGAAAAACATCACATGCCACTAGATTTATTCGAGAATGACAAGGCTATTCATAATTCATGGGCATAAGGGATACAATTCCCATTGGAGATCATAAGAAAGGTTTCTTTATCAACTTAGATACCTGCACCTACTTCGGTGAGGAGGCTAAACTTCGTGGTTAGCAAAACTTAAAGAAAAGTGAGGGAAAAAGTTCTAAAGTAAAGCCTTGGCAAAAATCAAAGTCCAAGTCACATAGTGAAAACCTCTTTGAGGCACTGGCTGACAAACAAATAAGAAAATCAAAGGACAAACAAAGTGACCATGCCAAGGATGAAAATCTCATGGAGACATCCTTGGATGAAGATCTCAACCTACCTCTTGATCCTACATGTATGGAGGACTTATCAAAATTGCTAGTTGAAGAAACCATTGATGTCAATATTGGTACAGAAGAAGATCCCAAGATAGTAAAATTGGGAGCATCACTCTTAGCTAGAGAACAAAAGACATTCACTATGTTGCTACTGCGAGAGTTTATTGATGTGTTCACATGGTCTTACAAAGACATGTCTTGGCTTAGATCTGAATTTGGTTGTGCAGAACCTAGTCGTGCACGTAGACGCTAAACCTATCAAATAGAAGCTCTAAAATATGGACCCAAGATTTTCCCTGTTGGTTAAAGAAGAGTTGGAAAGATTGCTTACGAGTAAGATTCATCAAGCCAATTGATTATTACGAATGGATATCGAACATTGTTCCTATCTAGAAAAAACCTATCGGTATCTGAATCTACATGGATTTTAGAGACATCAATAAAGCTTGCCCTAAAGATGATTTTCCACTACCAAACGTTGACATGATTGTTGACTCAATGTCGAGGTATGAGATGCTATCACTTATGGATGGTTTTTCGGGATATAATCAAATCAAGATCATGAAGAAGACCAACACAAAACAGCTTTTATGACTCCTTGGGGCACCTTCTGCTATCAGGTGATGCCATTTGGCCTAAAAAATGTAGGAGTTACCTATCAATGGGCAATGATAGTGATTTTTCATGATATGATTCATGATATCATGGAAGACTATGTGGATGACATCCTGGGAAAGTTTAAAACAAGAGAGGATCACCCTATCATTTTATGGCGTATCTTTGAATGCCTGTGTGAATACAAAGTCAAGATGAATCCAAAGAAATGTGTCTTCGGTGTGCTATCCAGGAAACTATTGGGCTTCATTGTGTTAAGATGAGGTATTGAGGTAGACCCTACTAAAGTGTCTACTATCACTGAAATGCCTCCACCTAAGAATATCAAGCAACTGTGTAGCTTACAAGGGAAAATTCAAGCCATTCACCACTTCATCTCCCAACTTGCAGATAAATGTCACTCATTCACCCATTTTCTTAAAAAGACATCACTTTCATCTGGGGACCCAAGCAATAGCAAGCCTTTGCTTTTCTTAAACAGTACTTGGCTAATCCACTGTCCTCATGCCTCCCACTCTCGGGAGAGCCACTCTTGCTCTATATTTCCACTACACAATTTTCTATTGGTGCGTTGCTCACCCAATATGACCTTGCCATAAGGAGAAAGTAGTGTACTATCTAAGTCACCCTCATCGCCTATGAGCTCAATTATCCTCTAATTGAAAAGGCTTTCTTGGCCGTTGTTTTTAATTTTCAAAAATTCACCATTACTTGTTGAATACTAAGACCAAGCTAATATCTAAGGTTGACCCACTCAAGTATTTATTGTCCAAACCCACCCTCATAGGTAGAATGGCTAATTAGATCATTCTACTCAATGAGTTTGACATAGAATTTTTCCATCAAAAATCGGTTAAAGGAAAAGTACTTGCAGGCAGACCAACTAGCGGAAGCACCTTTGCAAAGCATGGAACCTTTGAATCTGGATCTTCAGATTCCTACTTTCTCTACATTGAAGAATATTTTGTATATGAGATACATTTTGATGGGTCCTTTATGTTTCATGGTTCATGTGCAGGAGTGGTCCTTATTACTCCTTCTGGTGATCCTTTACCACGCAGGATTTTCACTGGGCTTCCCCTTACACAAACAACATCAGAGAATATGAAGCTCTTATTATAGGAATGAAGCTAGCCATCAAGTGGAATGTTCATCATGTCAAGGTTGTAGGTGATTCACAGTTAATCATCAAACAAGTTAATGATGAATACAAGGTTAAGGATGACAAGCTCATACCTTACAAGAAGTTAGTAGAAACTCTAAAGGAGTACTTTGTGCGCATTACTTTTGAACAAATCCCAAGAGCACAAAACAGGTCAGCAAATGCCATGGAAATGGTGGGTTCTATACTTCGTATTCCACCAAGGAATAATGACATACCGTTCTTCATAGAAAATTTACGCCAGCCCGCATATGACATGCTAGAATCTTTCTGGCTTGTGAGGTTGTTGGTCCCCATTCCCCATTGTATGAACCCATCTTCACTTATCTTAAGGAAAACACATTCCCTCCTGATATCTCCCATTCTGAAAAGAAAAGCATGATTTGCCAAATATCATGTTACACCCTATTAGGAGGTACACTTTATCATCATGGCTACAATGGGAATCTATTACGTTATCTGGATGTGATGGAATCAATCCAGGAAATCAAAGAAGTGCATGAAGGGGTGTGTGGAGCACATACAAACGGAGTGGTCTTGGCTAAGAAATTGTTGAGAGTAAGTTACTATTGGCCTACCATGGAAACTGATTGTTGCAATTATGTTAGAAAATGTGTGCTTTGCCAAAAGTATGGAAATTTCATTCATGCTCCATAGCAACCATTGCAACCTATCACTACCCCATGGCCATTCTCCAAGTGGGGACTTGATTTAATAGGAAAACTTACTCCTACCTCATCTGATGGTTATACACATATCATCACAACATTACAGAATACTTTACAAAATGGGTGGAGGTTGTCCCTTTAACCTATGTCATTAGAGCCCAAATTTCTAAATTTTTCATGAATCACATTATTTTCCGATATGGTTGTAGACACCAAATTTGGGTCTTACGACACCCTGTACCTCACATCTCATCCCACAACCTAACCCTACCTCACCACCTAAAACCTTACACACTGAATTATTTATTAATTACCTTATAATTAATAAATCCACATCTCCAACCCTGCCACCTCACTATGACCTAGCCCTAACCCTAAACTAACCTAATTAAGACCTATGACTTGGTCCAGACCCACACCCATGACTCATCACCCCTCACCCACATCAAAACGAGCCTAATAATGACTTGACCAAGCCCACAACTGACCCCTTGGGAGAAAAGGAGGGAAAGTTGGCTATTTTTAGTAAAAATAGCCAACTTTGACTTGACCGACGCCGGTCCCTACTCGACCACCGTCGGTTATGCAACCACCATTGGTTCCCTATAAATGACCTACCCCAACCAAAATGTAAGGATCCGAATCCATTTTGCAAGGAAGAGACAAGTGAGAAGGAGAAAAGAGTTTGCAGAGAAGAGCATTGAGTCCAAGACTGTAACTGATCAATGAGATCACTGTCACACTCATCCAAGCATTGGGAGAGTCAGAGGATAGCTTCATCAACTCACTTTCGATTGTCAGATCATCCCACTGAGCTTTTCCTTCATCACCACATTCCTCGGACCTGTATCCTCATCAAAAAGTAGTAAGTAGTATCTTGTATGCTTCTAGG
The DNA here is from genome assembly GCA_018340775.1 of Taxus wallichiana var. yunnanensis. NCBI lineage: Eukaryota > Viridiplantae > Streptophyta > Pinopsida > Cupressales > Taxaceae > Taxus > Taxus wallichiana. The sequence goes on from CM031234.1 coordinate 256,075,460, forward strand.
CTCCACTTCGTGAACTTTTGATTGATAGTAATTATAAGCTCACCCTGGATCTAACACCCAAAGTAGCACCCTGCACCTAACCTTCATTCATCCATCCCTATATTGCCCAGAAGATAGCTTTCTCACTCTCTGAGTCTTCTCCATTGCCTTACTATTCCCCCTAACCATCTACCAACCTTAAAAACCCCATAACCATCCTATAATCAACCTCTACCCAGAAGCCCCTGAATCACTGCCCCTACCGATATCGGTTATCCCCTACCGGTAGCGGTTTTATAACCGCGATCGGTTATCCAGTGACCGGCATCACCACTATGACTTACCAAAACCAACCTTTCACCTATTTATCTCCTAAAACCTCGATTCAGCTGGTCTATCCTCGTAACTTGATCTCGAACGTATCAATAATAACTAATGACCAAAAAATAGAATGATGTTTTATTATGGGTAGTTTAGTCTCTATTGCTTTTAGTAACGAGGTACCTAAATCGTGATTTCGCAATAGCTTCTTTATTATCATTTGCATTAATTTATATTAAAAGGGAACTGACCACCTTCGAAAGGAAGTCTAATATTTCCTGGGCCCAAGGTAGTTCCCTTACTTATTGTCTAACTAAAATCTAGTGGTCTTGCATTCTTATTTACAGGTAGTCCTTCCCAGACAAAAAGGAGTTCTTCACAATCGGTCTGATCTCTCTTGATGCGCACACCTTCTCAACAGTATTCCTCCTAACCCTAACCCCTTATCTTTTTTTCTCAAGAGAATGAAATGGATAGAAGTAACTCGCCTTCGGAACTAAAAACGAAACTGGGACTCTATTCTTTCTTGCTTGTTTTCATATAGGGAGCACACTTGTTGTTTCTTTCTTCTAAATATTCACAAAATATTTTGTCATTTTGGTAAAAGAATTTGTCTTTCTTTCGCATCTTTGCATTAGTGAAAGTCATCTTCTTTGCTTCATCGAATATCATTTTCGATTTGGGTTTAAAACACGTGCATCACATTCTTGCTTGTTGTTTTTAATTCTAGTGAACATAGATTAAGTAACAGGTCATACACGTGGGGGTGATATCCACGGTATTGATGAGAAATTAATCTTACTCTCACTGCACAACACATACCAAATCACATCATAATCTACACAACATCTCAAACATCCCCCTTTCCGTGGTATTCCTCCACCCGATTGAGGTAGCCTTACAAGCCAAAACAAACTTGACATCTCCCTTAGGTCTTTTGTTTAGGATTGACATCATCTGGAATCTAAGGCATAAGCCCAAAAGTGATTAAAACTAATCCTAGGGTTAGTCTCTTGATTTTCTTGTGCATCTTGCTTTTTTCTATTTTTCTTTTAGTGTTGTTTCTCTGTTATACCTGTCTCAGTTATCACTTGATACAGTTGGTAGGGTATACTAAGCCTTGTTCTCCCCAAACCAGTAGCCTCTTGCATTCTCTCTTTTCCTTTCATGAGAACCGGCACCGGTCTTATTCTACCGACATCGTTACACGACCGACGCGCCGGTTACGAGATGACCGACATCGGTTACTGACCGATATCGGTTACTGTGTTTTACAGTTCCTGACAAACCAGTAACCTACCAATTCCAACATTTTGTTGCATTTTCTGTTCCTGATTGACTAATTCTCTGTTGTATCCTCTTGTCCATGGTTGTTATCACCGGCAACAAGCCGCAGCCATGGTTTCACATGCTTGTTCCGTGTCTTTTCCTGAGTCACCCCCTTCACATCCTATGGGGAATCCTACAGACACCAATGCTTTTCCCAAGATCTCTGTCGGAGATCCGGATTTTGCTAAATTTTTGGATGCTAATCTTGGCGCCGTATAGTATTATTTGTCTCATACCCCTGACCGTACACCCGATGGTCAGCTCCTCTTGGGTATGCCTATTAGTATAGCCGCCCACTTAGCTCCTTCCCCACCTAATAACTCCACCTCACCGTCTTCATCCTTAGCCCCGTCTCCCAGCTCAGTGGATTCGATGGTCCATACTGCACCAATTGGCTTTCCTTTGGTTAATCTGGGGCCCCACATATCACTACCGTCCACTACCCCTACCTCATCCCTCTCACAAATTGCCTCTTTCATAACTTGTTCTCTACCACCTATTCACACGAGCTTTCCCTCTCAGGCTCCGCCCACCTTTTCATTTCCACAACCTCATCCGGTGGCCTCAACATCTTATATAGGACATCCTTATTCAGTCACCCCAACACATTCATCATCGATACCTTATCAACATTTAATCCCACCATTGTCTAGTAGTGGCTCTTGGCCTAATCCTCCTCCGTTTACGATGACAACACCATCATCTAACCCAACCAATGATTTAATTAAACAGATGATGGACAAGATGTAAAATCTTGAGGCTTCTGTTTCAGGAAACCGTAACACCCTGACATATGAGAAAGTTTTTCGGGAGCCTATTCACCCTTCTGTCCCCCTTCATACATATCCTCCTCAATGGGAATTACCGAAATTTACTCGCTTTAATAGTAAGGAGGACCCTCAACAACACTTGCGATCATTTAGACATGCTTACTATCTGATTTCTCATGACGATGCCTTACTACTCCGTACCTTCCCCATGTCCTTATCAGGACCTGCCTTGGAGTGGTACAGTGCTTTAGCCCAACACTCAATCTTCTCCTTTAACTAGTTAGCCCAATATTTCTTGGATCATTTCTCCATCAATATTGCCAAGAAAGTATCCATTACCGATCTCTATGCCATCCGACAATTTGAAGACGAGTCTATCGCAGATTTCATTGGACGATGGCGGGGCCTCATCAACCAACTTACTTATGCCTTACCTCAGGCCGAGCTCATCAAACTCTTTACATGGGCTGTGCTAAACACATTTCTCCCACCCTCTAAATTCAAACTTTTTGCACCTTTGATGAGGCCTTTACTATGGCTTGGAAACTAGAGATTCGAGCCTTAGAGGAGGAGAAATTGAAGTTGCGCAACAAAAACTCAAATTTCCAAACCCAGGACTCCACGAACAAACCCAACACCACCAACTCTCATGCATCGGCTGCTTCGAAATCAAAAGGAGCTATACACACGGTAACGGTCAAATCTCAAGCACCATCTTATACCCAGCCGAAATCCACCTATAAGTATAAAGCCAAGCCCATCAAGTACACTCCCTTGGGAGAAACTTATGAAGTGATCTTAGAAAAATTGCTTAAAGCAGGAGCTATCACCTTACCTCCTGTTAAACCTCACTCCGGGTTTGATTCTACCCGTGCTATACCTTCTTGGTATAAAGAAAATGACTTCTGTAACTTCCATCACGTGAAGGGACACAACCACAAAAACTGCAAGATGTTGAAAAACATAGTGCAGGAAATGGTTGATGCAGGGGATATAACCCTCGATAATCCTAATGCCCCTGCTAATCAAAATTTAAAAATCTTCAACAAACCATTTCCAAACCATTCCTCTAATCAGTAACACAAACCAAGAAACCTTAGCCGAGGAGAAGAGTGTGCATGAGATCCATGTGGTTTTCAACTCCCAACTAAGGGCTTCCATCGAAGAAATTCTGAATCGAGCCTCTTCACCGACGCAAGAGTCCTCGCCCCCTTCTCCTTCATTAGGACAAGAGGACAGCCCCGCTATTCCTTTACCCATAAAGGAACCAACCGTCCAGAGTTCTCTTCTCATAGAAGAGCCTTCTTACACCACATCCCTGCAAGACTATGAGCGGATGTTATCCAACTTATCTATTGCCCAAACATCTCCTTCCACCGCTCTTGCTGTAAAAGAAGAAGGATCACCACTTTTTCTATCGTCCTTAGAAGAGAAACCCCTCGAGTCTACATCACCAAATTCCTTAATCATGACAGATCCTCTAGAACATGCCCTCCTCCCTATCAGTTCTTCATCACCTAAATCTTTCCAGCGACCGGTTGACCCCTTAACACCCATTGATACAAGTGCCTCATTCACCCCCTATATCACACCCCTAGTGGACCGGAATCACAACCCACTTCTCTTCCATATCAAAATGCCCATCCATACGTGAAGATTTTCATCCCCCAGAAGATAGATGACTCTTATGGGCATGTTTGAGAACACCATGCTCTACTCAAATGCAAATGACTAATCCAGACACCTCTACCATATACCCAAAGTTTTTACAAAAGCTCAAAATGCCTATGTCCTCACCTCCACCCCCTCATCTCTCGCCCGAATACCTCATCAACCTCTATCAACCTAACCAAACCTTCCCCTACGCTTGGGACTTTACCAATACCTAGCCTGACACACCCACCTAAACGGTTAGACTTATCCAAAAATAAAGCCGTCAATCCACCTAGGAGACAAACCCAATCTCCTCGCAGTCCAATCTATGCCTCCGCCACAACTAAAACCCTCACCCCGATCACACCAGTATAGTAGGCATGACTTCAACCCTCGCCGTCACACTTACCTTCTATATTGGGGCCTCACCCCTCCACCTTGCCTCAATACACCATGCCTCCCACGTCTTCTTTAACATGACCAGCACCTTCTGCACCCATAATAAAATCCAAAGGCATCTCAACACCGTCACCCCAAGTATCTGGCCTACCTACCAACCCTAAGCAAACTTGATCATCGAAGGACTTGTTTTTTACCGCTCCTCTTTCCCCGTGGTTGTTTCCTGCCACCACGTCATCTGTGGCCTCATCATCTAACCAACTAAACATGACTTCTACGTAGAAGAAGCCATGCCTAGTTAAACCTGATCATCAAAATCCCTTACCTAAACCACCACCCGTATGAACCACTCGTACCCAACCATTACCAAAACAATCAATAATCTCACCCACTCAATCAATAGCCTCATCTTCATTTGACCTACTCAAAGGATCTTACGCCAAGATCCTTGATATGCTGATAGAGGATGCGACCATTTCCCTACCCCCACTCAGACCCTATGATCCATCTAAACCTCGACCTATAGGTTATGATGAATCTAAAATCTATGCCTACCACCACACACCAGGACACAATGTAGAAGGATGTAAAGCTTTGAAAGCCATCCTTCGCCAGTTGCCTATCTCGGATAGACAATCTCAGAAAGACAACTTACGGAGAGAGAAGCCCCTAGCTTCGATCCCTTCTCCTATACCACCTGTCCCCACCTCGCCAAAATCTATCATCATTGCAACCCCGCCTCTCAAGAACAATGACTTATCCCTGCCATCTTCCTCCTCTCATATTCACGAGATCAACATGATTAGCATTGCTACTCAAGGTCAGAAAAACAATGGAAAAGCTAAAGAAAGCACACCTGTGGCCTCTCTTTCTTCTTCCGCCATCCCGATCACACCACCACCTAAAGTGGTTATTCATGGACCTGCCTATCCAGTCTCTGATGGAGTTTCCCATCGTACCATGATCAAACAACTTCACCAATCTCCTGTAAAAATGACACTTTATGATCTCATTCAAACATCTGAATCTCATCGACAAGCTCTAATTGAGATCCTCCAAGGGATAGAGGTCCTACCTAATGAAACCTTACCCGTTGCCTCCATCTTCACACCCAACCATGTTGCTTCTCTCACCAAACAACCTACCTCCACAACCACCTCTGTCCCATCTGTACAAGTCATGCTGTTGTCAATTTTTCCGAAGAAGAAATTGTCATCTTTGGTGCAGAAGATCCTGACCCTACTCTTTTCATCTCGGCTTACGTCCGGGACATCCGGGTACGTCGTGTTATGATCGATGGGGGCGCTAGCCTAAACATCGTCTCTTCCAAAGCCTTCCAATAGATGAATATCCCTCCTAGTTGCATGTGTGCCAACCCCACCATGTTGCGTTCATTCAATGATGCTATTACTTCTACCCTAGGCACCGTGATCCTTAACATTCATGTAGGGCCACGTACCTTACCTGAACTCTTCTATGTCCTTGAGGGAGAATTCCAATACAACATGTTGTTAGGCCGCCCTTGGATCCGGGCTATGGGATGCGTTCCCTCCACCTTACATAGATGCATAAAATTCGAGTATGAAGGGAAGTCATACACCGTCACAGCTGACGCTTCCCCCTTCAAAACCTGTAATATGTTATACCACCTAATGATGTGCTTGTACCCGTCAAGACACCCATTGATCCAACCCAACCATCTACTTCAACCACGCCTCAACCATCCACCTTAGTTGCACCCACACCTTCGACCAATGAAACCACCGACGCAAATACTTCTTCCTTTCCCGTGGACAACATCCCAACCTCGGATCCCTTGGTAGGTGTTTTTCAATGCCTTACGTTGGGAGAGTACCGCCTATACAATGTTAGCACCTTCCATACCCCACAAGAGTATGGATAATTACATGCACATCCTACCTACGACCGTCGTGTGGGGGAGGTGATCTCCTACGGACCACCTAATTGCCACACCAACCTAACATATGGGGTGTTGATGCATCCTCTGTCACCCCCAGAACCTCCCTTGGTGTGGTTCCCTTCTAATCAGATTTTCAATATCTAACCAACCGTCGTTTCGCCCTCACCTTCGACTGTTTGTGCTTGGAAAGGTTTTGGTTTCGGTCTTTATGAGCAAGGATGACATATGGTTATTCCCATAACAACATGCAAACACAAAGATCGTAGTGGTCTTGGGTTTTCTGAACCACCTACACTAAAGAAACCTCGTGTCAATTGTATCCAGGAAGACGATGAATTCACCCATTCAAACAATTATCACCCATTTTACCATCTTCACCCATGGAGTCGATAGACCCTGAATCTATCCCTCCTAACTTTTTTTTTCGTGAATGCTATCTTCCTAGGTCCTCTCACTTATCAACGTGATGGTGAGGACCCATCTTCTCTCCCCCTTTTATATCCAGACATGATCGAAGAAGACCTACCTTTGATTAATGTTGTGGAGTGCCAGGATGATGACTCCATCCTCACCTACCTTGGTGCGGATGACTCTTATATTCAACGTGCCTTACCATCTGAAACCCAAACCATGTTGAATGAGTCAACTATAGAAATCAACATCCACACAGAGGATGATCCTCACATTGTAAAGATCGGACAATCTCTCGATGCATCAGAACAAGCCGCCTTCACTACCTTTCTCCGTGCCGCAATCAAGCTTTCGCTTGGTCCTACGCCGACATGCCAGGAATCGATCCTGACATTGCTGTCCATAACATCACTCTGAAACAGACTCCAAACCAGTTAAACAGAAGCTAAGAAAAATGCATCCACGCATTGCTCTCTTAGTTAAAGAAGAGCTTCAATGACTCCTTTCTGTTTCTTTCATCTTACCTATTGACTATCACGATGGATTTCTAATGTTGTACCTGTCACTAAAGTGACGGGGGGACTTCGGATATGTATGGATTTCTGGGATCTTAACCTCGCTTGCCCAAAGGATGACTTCCCCCTACCTAGTATTGATCAACTTGTTGATCTCACTGCGGGCCATGAGATGCTTTCTCTCATGGATGGTTTCTCGGGATATAATCAAATTTTAGTAGCCCGGCTGATCAACATAAAACCACCTTCATTACCCCCTGGGGCACCTTCTACTATCGTGTCATGCCATTTGGCCTTAAGAATGCTGGTGCAACCTATCAACGGGCTATGACTTACATTTTTCATGACATTATGCACACTATCCTTGAGGATTATGTCGATGATCTTCTTGGAAAATCCAAACATCGCAGTGAACATCTCGATGTTTTAACCATTATTTTCGATCACCTATTACAATACTGTGTTCATCTTCAACCAAAGAAATGTGTCTTTGGCATCCTTTCGGGAAAACTCCTTGGCTTTATCATCTCTTTGCGTGGCATTGAGGTCGACCGCTAAAGTCAAAGCTATTTTAGAAATGCCCCCACCCACTAACCTAAAACAATTACGTAGTTTGCAGGGAAAACTCCAATCTATCCATCGTTTCATCTCACAACTCTCGGATCGATGTCAACCTTTCCATCATCTCCTTAAAAAGGACATTGTCTTTCAATGGAGTGAGGAGTGCCACAAAGCCTTTGAGGCTCTTAAAACTTATCTCTTGCAGCCACCCATGCTTATCCCACCTCAGGATGATCGCCCTTTCTACCTTTACCTTTCTGCCACCGACCATGTTGTAGGAGCCATGCTCACACATCGTGACTCGAGCATCGAGAACAAGTAGTTTATTACATAATTCATACTCTTGTGGATTACGAAACTAGGTATACACATGTCGAAAATTTGTGCCTAGCCCTATCATTCGTGGCCACCAAACTCCGACATTACCTCCTGAATCACAAAACTTTTGTCATCACCAACGCTGACCCCATACATTATATGTATGCCAAACCTCATCTAAACCAATGCATCACCCGATGGCTTATGCTCCTCGCCGACCTCGACCTTGAGTTCGTACACCAGAAATCAGTCAAAGGACAAACTATCGTAGACCAACTCGTGGAAGCCCCTTTACCTGGGGAACAATTTACCAATTTTACTTTCCCTGATGAACTCATCACAACTCTTTCACTCAATGATGTGTCTTATCCGATGACTCTCTTCTTGATGGATCTAAATGCCAATGCATGGCGGAGGGGTGGGCATTGTTCTCATTCCTCTTGAAGGTGAACCTATGCCTCTTTCATTTAGGCTCGATTTCCCCTGCACTAACAATACAGTGGAATACGAGGCCCTTGTTTTGGGTCTCCACGTTGCGTTACACTTAGGTGTGAAGTCTATTCACATTTTTGGTGACTCTCAATTGGTAGTAAATCAAGTCACTGGCATCTACCAATGTAAAAATGAGGAACTTCAAAAGTACAAACATTACGTAGATTCACTTTTGACCTTATTTACCCATTATACTATCCAAACCGTTCCATGCTCAACTAATAAATTTACGGATACTATGGCTTGCTTGGCCTCGCAAATTCCTGCATCACCAACTGATTCTGACATATTTGTCTTGGTCCAACAACTCTTTGCCCCATCTTACTTAGTCCTAGATGTTTGTATGGTAAATAATGCATCTGCTGACTCACAGGATACCTGGTATCACCAATTTCATGACTACCTTACAAACTCTGTTCTCCCACCTGACCTTAATAGTAATGGAAAATGCACTTTTCTTAAAGGTGTTTCTCATTATGTCATCATGGGGGGACTCCTCTATAAATGTGGCTTTGATGGTATCCTCCTTCGATGTCTAACTAGTGCTGAAGTCACTCATACCATCCAACAAGTCCATGACGGAATTTGTGGTGGGCACTTTAGTGGCTTTGCCATGGCCAAGTGGATCCTTCGCCTAGGATATTATTGGCCTACTCTTAATAAAGACTACTGCTATGAATATGTTAAGCATTGTGTTATGTGTCAACAACATGCCAACCTTCAACATACTCCCAGCCATCCGCTACAGGTTGCACGAGATCTTTGGCCTTTCTCACAATGGGGTTTGGACCTTATTGGTGAGATTCATCCACCTTCTTCGCAACGTCACCATTGGATCATCATGGAAACCGAATATTACACTAAATGGGTGGAGGCCATTCCACTCATTTCAACCAAAAAGGAGAAAATTGTTGAATTCATCAATCATCACATTATTTGCCGTTTGGTGTTCCTCATCACTTGATAACCGATAATGGAAAATCTTTCAAAAATAAGCTGTTACGAGCCCTTTGTGACAACTTTGGTATCAAACTTAGCTTCTCGTCACCCTACTATCCACAAGAAAATGGTCAAGCTGAATCTTCTAACAAAACCTTAACCAAAATTCTCATGAAAGTTGTTAACGATTATGGGCAAAATTGGCATGATCACATCCCCTTTGCCCTTTGGGCTTATCATACCAGCATTCGTACTTCCACTAATGCCACACCATTCTCTCTGGTGTATGGTACGAGGTTGTCTTTCCTCTCGAAATACAAATCCCTTCCCTCAGAATATCTCTCCAGGATATTCTCACCAATGATGACTTCCGCCAAGAGCGGTTAGCCCAATTGGAGCTTCTTGACGAGCGTCATCTTACCACTCTTGACCACCTTCAAATTTATCAAAAGCGCATCAAGCGTGCTTATGATAAGTGAATTCATGAGCATACCTTTAAAATTGGTGATCTTGTCCTCAAAGAGAATCAACATGTAACCAAACTAGAAAAGAGCAAACGTGGAAAATTTGCTCCTAATTGGATTGGGCCTTACATTATCACTCACACTTACGGATCAGGTACTTATCGTTTAGCTTCGCTTAATGGTAAACCTGAGCCTGAACCCCTTAATGCCTTGCATCTCCGACCATTCTACTATTGAATTTAGTGTTACATCACTCCTTATCTACCTTGTGCGCTCGTCCCTTGAGCTCATTTACCACCTCATACACCTTTTTCATGCATCTCAAAGTAAATCAAACCCACATGGTTTGATCATCACCTCCTCTTAAAGAGGCCTTCTCCTTTTTAGTCTGGTCCATGACTTAAAAGTATCAAAATAACAAGTTCTCAATTATACAATTCTGGGATATTCTTGAGTCAAACTTCCTGCAAAACTAGATGCTTCATGCCAAACAGACATCTAGACCTCCATGCTATAAACTAGACTGCTCCCTCGAAGGACAGCTATGTGCATCTGCTACTATAAAACTCGCTTGCTCCCTCAATGTGCAACTACGCGCATCTGCTACTATAAGTAGATTGCTCCCTGAAGGATAGCTATACAAAGTTCAGCCTCTATCAGAAGCTTCTCGCATTGATCAGCTTCGTGAAGACCTCAAGAAAAAAAATGCATATCCCTATAGACTTCCCGCATCGATCAGTCTATATCAAAAAAAAAAAAAAGCTAGTATTCAAAAGCACTTTTGAGTCATGGACTTGTCTATTTAGGTTTGGTTCTCTTTTTCAGAATAATCACCTTATAACAAGTTCTCTGCACCCCAGCTATACCATCCACCTCACCTCACCATTCTTCAAAACAACAAAACTCAAGGGACGTGACATATATCCGATATATTGTGATTATACAACTCTTTTCACCTATCGACTTCTCGCCTATGCAAGGTACCTAGGGATTCAAGCTCATCCTATGATAATACGTGGTTTGTTTAGCTCTTTCCAACTATGGGACACTTTTGCCTCTTTTACCCGAATCTAGGATTGTGTGTTGACCTTAATTAGGACACGGTTTCCTATGCTTGGGTAAGCTAACCCTCACTTCACCTATACCCACACCAACACCAACAACATTACCCTACTAATATCAAAATTTTTACCAACCAACAAATTGCCTAACCACAACCAAATTGCCTGAATTCACTTCTCCCTGGTCCTAAGGGAGAACTACATCGGTCTGAGGCCCCTCCTTGCTTTGTGCAATGGGCTATGTAGGCAAGCACTTAGGAGACATGGGGTCTCCCAAGGTTAGCTCGACCATCCCCTACCATAACCTATCATGTGTTGTGTTTTCTTTAAAACTATAAATATTTTCACGTATTTTTATTGATAACACTCACCTTGATCCTTTATCAATCCACACATTCAAAACACAAATATTCTTATAATTATCACAAACTCAAATCAACATACATATTCCATTTTATTTAGATGTTAAACAAATACATCTTCTCTATCATCAACACGCAGGTCAGAATCTTTATTTATTCTTCTACCCCTATGTATGAAACTCACTTAGACCCCCACACCTCGTCCCGAACCAGGAAGTGATGGTGATCGTCGACGCCGCTCACCTGGCCTCTCCGTACTCAAAGGTACCACTGCTATTGGTTCCTCCCACTGATCCACCAATCTCTCCTGTAACATACAAATCTGCCCTCTCACGTGGAGGACTCTTGCCTCTAGTCTCTCCACTCGAGACTGTGAAGCCTCTAACAATCTTGTGGTCTCATTCACCTGTGTTTGAAGCTGGTGAACTAAACCCTACAGGTGGTCTCTCTCCGTGGTAATCACAGCTATGTCAGGATGATCGGCCCTCTCATGTGTATCTCGCAGCTCTACTGCCCACCATAATCTATAAGACTCTGTCACTCCTGCATCCATTACCCTATCGATGCTGCTGTCTCTTTTGGTCCTTCTGGAAGTGTCACCATGGAGGTGAGAATGGTGCCTCGGCATCGATCCTCCTGTATGGTCTATGAGCCATGGGTATATCCTGAACAAATCCAAATTTTCACGCACGTGATCTAGAGGAATCCTCTCGTACTCACCTGGCCTGTGTCCCACGATCCACCTCAATCACTCTACACCCCTCAAATCCTGGCTATGTTCACCGTCACCATATAGTTCCCGTAAGGCCTCCAACGGATATCCGCAATCGTCACCATCTCCCACATCTGCCTATAATACTCTAGCATCATCTGTCACGGTCTCGGATCTCACCTCTTGCTCTGTCTGGACCCATCGCCTGAATCCCAACCTTTGCACTCCTGTCTCTCCTGCCTGGATGGGTCGGCCTATTGGTCGCACACACACAATGTGCTCATAGGCCCAACAATGTAATAAGTATGCACAATCCAGTGTAGTCCTGTGATTTCACCTGCATGCCCATAAACCCCTGTATAGCTCCGCCAGATATGCGGGTGCCCATGCGAAAGTAACGCTCCCTTCTATCATTTCCCGAATAATACACATCAATGATTTTAGAAATCTTCCCCATCCGCTCTAGGTAATGCATAATACCCCACCGCTATCATTAATACCACGGCCAACCTTGTTGCCTCAGGGTGTGCTGCAAACATTATACCATAAGTGAATGTCAAACCTCGTTGTGTCAAATCTCGTGTGGCTAGACCAAATACTGCCATTATCGCTGCGCGCTACATTAGGCCCTACCTGATACACTAGTCTTCCTGTAATTGGAAGTCTCAAAATTTGAAACACATCTTCTAATGTCACTATCATCTCCCCTGTTGGTAGATAGAAGGTATTCTTTTCAGGATTCCATCTCTCAATCAGCGCCTACAACATAGCATGATTGCGTGTGATTCGTGAATAATAGTAGATTCTGCTTAACCCCACATGGTTTATTAATGCCCACTCAGCTGGTGTTACATCCGCTCGGACTCGTGACAACAAAGCTGGCACCCTATCATTCATCCTCAACCCTGCCTGTGCCTGCACACATCAAACCAACAAACAACAAATCAACAAATAAATTCCCAAGTGTTTTTTATCACAATCTACAACTTTACATAGTAACCGATATCGGTTATAGATAACCGATACCGGTTACCTAACCGATACCGTTATTCCTAAACGATATCGGTCACTGTCAATTCCATCTACCCTACTCAAAAACACCACCTATGATAACTTATTCGCTTGTTGTGCCTCTCTATACCTAAAAACATATTCGAAACCCCTGATTACCTACCCCATAACACTCACCCCATCCCAAACCTTTTCCTATCACCTTTCTTTTTCATCTCTACCCACTTACCTTCCCACATCCTATTCATACGCATGCAAAAATTTAATTCCAACCAAAAATTATACCTCCTGGGATGCAGCAGTTTGAGGTGGAACCTGTCTTCCCTCTCCTCTCTACCCAGTTGGATGCTTCTCCTTGTTCAGCCATGTTCACCACCCTCTTCACTATTACTTGCCTTTACGCCTTCTTAATCCAAGCCCACGATCACTTTACCTATCTCTTTCCTCCTTATCACTCAATTCTCCCATGCAATTACCTGTATCGACGTCAACAGCCTCGCATCCTCGTATTTAACATGTTGCATGACTCTAAAAATAAGATTTCAGTTGCCTCCCAAGCTTTTCTATTTTTAGAAAAGCTCGTTTAAGAGTAACCGATATCGGTTAGCTAACCGGTATCGGTCAGGTTGTGACCGACATCGGTTATCTAACCGATATCGGTCATCTGTCTCCTCTTGCTTAAACCTAATCCTTTTCTTTGTTTTTTGAATTTTTTGGCAGAGCCCACCTCTTTTCCCTGCATAACGACATCACTATCAACATCCATCATCATAATAAACATCAACATTTCAAAACATATGCATATCATCAAAACATCATCAACATCATCTATATATACATCAAATTCCAATACCATCGACAAAACACATACAACATTATAATATATGCATCAAATCAAACATTATACACACCATGTGGATCAAACTCATCATCTATATATATCCTCAAATCAATGTCAACATATACAAATTTCCCTGCATGGGGCCTCTATAATCCAAAATACAAATTCGGCACGCAGGCTACTGTCTCTGTCAAAATCTCGACTCGGCTCGCAGGCCGGTCTCTCATGTCAAAAATATACTCGGCTCACGGTGGCTATATAAAAAGTACTCGGCTCACAAGCCGATATCAACTATACAAAAAGTACTGGCTCGCAGGCTGGTATATACAACAAAAATGCATACATAAATCCTATGAGGGCACGCAGGCCTCTATATACACACTCGGTTCGCAGACCGGTGTCTCTATCAACAAATCCTCTATCAAATCAACAAAACCCATCTCCGCTCCTGGGGTGACTCAGCTCTCTCCCCCCCTGGCCCGTCCCTCAGCTAGCCCCTATGCCGGATCTCGCCTCCTACCTATAACCGACCCACGGCTGTGGCTGTGCCCCCGTGACCTGTGACTCGGGAAGTCTCGGCTCTGTGAGCCGCATATGGCTGATACTCAACCGGTACCATCTAGTACATCCTGATAATAGTGGGCCTCCACTCTCGCCTCCATGTATCGGGCCCATGCCACCATGGCTGGTGGGGCTGGTCCCCCGGCTCCTAATATAAGTGGGCCCTGCCCTGCCTGTACACCCTGACCCTGAGCCTATACCTGTGGTGGCGGTGGAGCTGCCATCGGAGCCTGAACAGGGACTGTGCCATGCTCGAATAGGGATTGGACTCGAGGTGCTGCTATGCTCGTGCTGTCTGTCCCTGTCCTGTACTGTCCCTCGTGCTCGGGCAACTACCCTTGTAGCACTCCGATATGTGCTGTGCAGCAGCAAGCTGCCCCTGTAATAACTACACCTGACCCAAGAGATGGTCCCTCTCCGCTATAACAGCCACCAAATCTGGCTGTGCGGGTTGTGCTCTCATGGCTGCCCTCTGCCCTACCCACCAAACCAAAAATGAACCTGTAACTCGGTGTCATCCACCGTATCATCGGCCGGTCTCTCTGCTACCCAGACTGGGTCCAATGGCTACGGTAGAGGTAGTGGTGCCTCTACATCCTCCCTCCGATACTGTGGGAAGGGAGGTGGCTCATCCTGCCGTAGGCCCAACTATCATCGTACCCTCTCTAGGGGAATCCGCTCATACTCCCGGGTCTCCGTCCAGCTATCCAGAAGATGTACTGGATCCATCGCAGCTGTGCTCGGGCTCCTCCACTGGGGCTGATGGCCTCTGTATGGCCTCCATATAATATCTAATGCAGTCAGGCCCTCTAACATATGCCTGTAATAAGTGACATCTCACCTGCGATAACTACTCGTGGCTGGCCCACGACCCCCAACCACCTCTAAAACCCATACCTATAAACTACCTATGGCCCTGGCTGCTGGGGAAACCCTACTAGTCGTAAACACATGATATGCTCGTAGGCCCAGCAGTGTAACAAGAATGTCGAACATATCCCAAATCGCCTCATACGGCGATAGCCCCAGAGCTCTCTGTATAGCTGCACCAGATACACCGGTGCCCATGCATAGCAGGTGTGCTCCTCCACCATCTCATGTAACACTCCCATCAGAGCCCGTGGGAAGTGGCCTCCCTCTGAGTCAGGGAGGGCAAAGCAGGTGATACCGATCATCATCAACACGGCAAGCCGTGTCTCCTGTCGATGCGCGTGATACATATATTGCCGTAGCAGATGCTCGCACTATGATACGTAATCAATGGGGCTGCATCCCTAAATACCTGCAGGATGCTATCCATCGTTGTCTCGGCATCCACCTGGAACACCGCCTCACCTATGATCGGTAGTCTCAGGATGCGATACACATCCTCTAGCGTGACTGTCATCTCTCCAGTAGGGAGATGGAAGACATTGGTTTCCGGATCCCATCTCTCGATGAGGGCAACCATCAGGCTATGGTCCCTATCCAGCCCTATACCTCTGGACTCCACCAAGTCCAACCTCCCACATGACTAGCCCACTGCGCTGCAGTCACATGTGGCCGCATCCGCCCCAGTAGAGGCGGCATCCGATCTCCGCATCGTCAGCTGCTGGCGTGCCTGCAAAAACAACCCACTCCATCAGGCCTACCCTTTACAAAACAACTACCTTAACCCTCTATACTCACTCACCCACCCAATCACAACCCGACTCTATAAACACATCTACACCCACCTATCTTACCCTATACATCTATAAATTCCTCTCACTCTTATGGTCCTTCTTTAAATATCCTACCCACTCCAATCAAACCTAAAACACCTCATCTCCCTCAACATCAATAACCCCACCCAACAAAAATCTACAATATCCCCTTTACCTATCCCACACCCTACCAACCACCCCACTTATACTCCACCCACTCTACTCTCGCCCTATAACCATACCTCAACCAATTTAACCCCTCCTAATTCATACACAATCCATAACCTATCCTACCCGAACCGCCTCCAACCACCCGATTACCCCCACCCCAATAACCTTTCCTAGCAACTCTACCTTCTCCCCCTTCACCCCAAAAATCTATCCTACCCGCCTACAACAAACCAACACAACAAATTTCACAACCTTTCCTCCTACCCATGGTGTGGCCCGAGTGCACGGTCACCCTCGACCGCCATCGGTCCCCCCCCAACAGTCTATGTCTGATTTTTATGCACCGACGTCGGTCGACACATGACCGACGCCGGTCTCTATAACCACTATTCTACACAACTTTCACTGTGACCGATGTCGGTCGCCTAGTGACCGACATCGGTCACTATGGGATTTTGGGGCGGACCAAAAACGGCCCCAAATCCCTTTTTTTCCTATTTTTAACCATCTACCCAGCACAATTGCCTAAAAACTTACCCACCCTGCCGTTTTGGCCTACCTAACATATCTACCCACTCCATTTTATGATTTACCTTCATTTATTCATTATTTTATCAAATTTTGGATTCCTACCCCAAAACCCACATCCTAGCTAAATTCATCAACTTCACACAAATAGGGATTTAGAGCCTACCGGTATGACTACACGTCGTCGTGGTGGGATAGGTGGTGGTGGTCCAGCTCCTCCAGCACCTCCTGCTCCTCCAGGTTGTGCCATAGCTCCAAATCTCCTCAGCAGGGTCCTCAACCAATCAAACTCTGCCTCCTGATCTCTGGGGCCTACCAATAACTCACTCCCCCACTCAACTAGTGCCAACTCAGCCCAAAAACTCAACCCAATCAATTCAAAACTCAGACAAGAAAAAGGTTGGCACTCAAATTCACAATGTGAAAATGACATGCCGTATTTTTTCTTTTTATAGGTTTTGACCTCTAACCGATATCGGTTAGGGCGCGCCCTAGAAGACCGATATCGGTCTCCTAACCGATACCGGTCACCACTAACCGATATCGGTTACCTGCCTAGTTTACCCTAACTCCTACCCTTATCCACCGAACTCTATTTTTCACCACATCGCCTACCCCGGCCTTTGCTAAATAGCCTTATTTTGAATTCATTGGCCCGACCCAAGGCCGCAA
The DNA here is from genome assembly GCA_018340775.1 of Taxus wallichiana var. yunnanensis. Lineage (NCBI taxonomy): Eukaryota > Viridiplantae > Streptophyta > Pinopsida > Cupressales > Taxaceae > Taxus > Taxus wallichiana. The sequence continues at coordinate 256,093,136 of CM031234.1, forward strand.
CCACCAATTAGCCCGACCCAAGGCCGCAACCACCCAATCAGCCCAACCCAAGGCCGCAACCAACCAATCGGCCCGACCCAAGGCCACAACCACCAATCGGCCCAACCTAAGGCCGCAACCACCCAATCGGCCCAACCCAAGGCCGCAATCAATCAATTGGCCCGACCCAAGGCCGCAACCAACCAATCAGCCCGACCCAAGGCCGCAACCACCCAATCGGCCCGACCCAAGGCCACAACCAACCAATCGGCCCGACCCAAGGCCGCAACCACCCAATCGGCCCAACCCAAGGCTACAATCAATCAATCGGCCCGACCAAGGCGCAACAAACCAATCGGCCCGACCTACCACGCAAAAACCAATAACCCCGACCTAAGACCACAACAAACCAATCGGCCCGACCTAAGGCCGCTACCAATAATAACTAAACCGGCCCGACCCAAAGCCACAATTATGATTCGATCCAGGCCCAAATAACCATCTGTCCACATCATGTACCTATTTGTTCAATCGAGCTCACCTGTTCGTGTTTTAGCATGACTAGGATACTTGACTTGTTCAGCCGACCAACTTTGCCTAGACCAAGACCGTGATGTTTATTTCAACCAAACCAACCATTTGGTACTGCCGAACATGCCTAAATGTTCCGGTACCTTACCCGTTATATCCCCTGGAGCTACTTCCTATGCCTTGGATACCAGGATTATATCAGCCTTGTTTGGATAAACTATCGACCTTTGCCTATGAATTGCTTGTTTTCTCTTCAAAACATGTACCCTGGTCGCACTACTGCATTTTAATGTGCATCGGCTTCCTTGAACTTACCCCACCATCTTACCAACATCTCACCATCATTTACCCTTTATCAACCCTATCCCTGATTTCATGTCGCCTCAATCTATGATAGATTTGAGGGGGATTACCTATACCCTTAACTGGGGCAACCACTTTTTATTATTGTCAGTGCAGCTTTACAAGACAAGCTACACGACAACAAGGGGCAAATGTAGACACCAAATTTGGGTCTTACGACACCCTGTACCCCGTATCTCATCCCGCAACCTAACCCTACCTCACCACCTAAAACCTTACACACTTAATTATTTATTAATTACCTTATAATTAATAAATCCACATCTCCAACCCTGCCACCTCACCTCGCCACCTCACTATGACCTAGCCCTAACCCTAAACTAACCTAATTAAGACCTATGACTTGGTCCAGACCCACACCCATGACTCATCACCCCTCACCCGCATCAAAACGAGCCTAATAATGACTTGACCAAGCCCACAACTGACCCCTCGGGAGAAAAGGAGGGAAAGTTGGCTATTTTTAGTAAAAATAGCCAACTTTGACTTGACCGACGCCGGTCCCTACTCGACCGCCGTCGGTTATGCAACCACCATCGGTTCCCTGTAAATGACCTACCCCAACCAAAATGCAAGGATCCGAATCCATTTGCAAAGGAGAGACAAGTGAGAGAGAGAGAAAAGAGTTTGCAGAGAAGAGCATTGAGTCCAAGACTGTAACTGATCAACGAGATCACTGTCACACTCATCCAAGCATTGGGAGAGTCAGAGGATAGCTTCATCAGCTCACTTTCGATTGTCGGATCATCCCACCTGAGCTTTTCCTTCGTCACCACATTCCTCGGACCTGTATCCTCGTCAGAAAGTAGTAAGTAGTATCTTGTATGCTTCTAGGCTCCACTTCGTGAACTTTTGATTGATAGTAATTATAAACTCACCCCTGGATCTAACACCCGGCAGCACCCTACACCTAACCTTCATTCATCCATCCCTATATTGCCCAGAAGACAGCTTTCTCACTCTCTGAGTCTTCTCCATTGCCTTACTATTCCCCCTAACCATCTACCAACCTTAAAAACCCCATAACCATCCTATAATCAACCTCTACCCAGAAGCCCCTGAATCACTGCCCCTACCGATATCGGTTATCCCCTACCGGTAGTGGTTTTATAACCGCGGTCGGTTATCCAGTGACCGGCATCGGTCACTGTGACTTATACCAAAACCAACCTTTCACCTATTTATCTCCTAACAACCTCAGATTCAGCCTGGTCTATCCCTGTAACTTGATCTGAACGTATCAATAACCAGTGACCAAACAAACAGAATGATGTTTTATTATGGGTAGTTTAGTCTCTATTGCTTTTAGTAACGAGGTACCTAAATCATGATTTCGCAATAGCTTCTTTATTATCATTTGCAATAATTTATATTAAAAGGGAACTGACCACCTTCGAAAGGAAGTTTAGTATTTCCTGGGCCCAAGGCAGTTCCCTTACTTATTGTCTAACTAAAATCTGGTGGTCTTGCATTCTTATTTACAGGTAGTCCTTCCCAGACAAAAAGGAGTTCTTCACAATCAGTCTGATCTCTCTCTACGATCTCTACTCCAACAAGTATGCTAAGAGCACACCTCATGGAACTAGAAATTTTTAAGTGGAAACAATGGTATGTTTCCAACACTCACACTCAACAAGTTCTTCTTAAGAGAATGAAAGGATAGAAGCAACTCTATTCTGGAACTAGAAATTTTGTGTGAAACAATGGTATTCCCGTAGCCATCATTACAAATAATGGGAATTCATTTAAAAATAAAACTATGAAAGGTCTTTGCAAAGGTTCTAAATCGGAGTTAAAATGATCCACGCCATATTACCCTTAGGGTAGTGGACAAGCTGAGGCAATAAACAAGACTTTGGTAAGGATAATGGAGAAAATGGTCAGCAAAATAGATCACAATTGGCACCTACAAATCGATCTAGCCCTTTGGGCTTACCGAACCTCCATTCACACTCCTACGGGTGCGACACCATATTCCCTAGTGTTCGGGATAGAATCTATCATCCCTTTAGAGATCAAATTTCCATCCCTGATAATTTCTCTTTAGGACTATCTGGATAAGGATGAAGATTATTGAGTGGTAAGACTGGCTAAGTTAGAGCTCCTAAATGAGAGGTGCATTCGTGCTCTTAACCACCTGAAAGTGTATCAACACAGAGTCTCCCAAAACTACAACAAGAGAATCATCCTCGTTAGTTTGAGGTTGGTGATGTAGTCATGAAGGAGAACTAGTTAAACACCGAGTAGTTAGAGAAAAGAAAGGGAAGTTTGAACCATGTTGGTTGGGACCCTATGTTATAGTTGCCAAGTACGGCACAGGGGCATACAAACTAGCTCACCCCAATGGTGATGAGCTTCAGGAGCCTATGAACGCCATGCATCTTAAGTGGTTCTATGCTTGCACATGGTGTAAGGCAGTTAAAAAATAAAAAAAGATCAAAAAAATTAGAAAAAGAAAAAGAGAAAACAAGTCATCCACTAGTGAAAACCACGCAATTGTGGCACTTTGGACAATTCCTTGGGTGAAAACCGGTTTCCAACGCCTCGGGAGGATTAATTTTTCACAAGCATCCTATATCTGGAGGGTAGTTTTCTTTGGCCTAGCCCTGGTTCTGCCTTTAAGATTCCTTGTCAAGCCTTGATCCAACTTTGCCTTCTTTTATTCATCTATGAGGGGTATGGTCTTTCACTATTTCCCATCTTACGTTGGGGACAATTCAATGACTGCACCTTCTTGTTCATAAACGTGTGGCTTCTGCCCTTGTATATTCCCCATCTAACATTGGGGGCATCCACACTTTCTTGGTTACCTACACATAGCTCTGGAAAACCGTTAGAAAACACCAAAAACAATAGAAAATTGTTTCACCATAAACCAAAAACAATAGAAAATTGTTTCACCTAAAACACAAAAACAGTAGAAAATTGTTTCACAAAACCCTAAACAATAGAAAATTGTTTCGCAAAAAACCAAAAACAATAGAAAATTGTTTCACAAAATCCTAAACAATAAAAAATTGGTGAATAAAAATAAACTATTGTCTTGTTTCTTGCTTTGTTTGTTGCTTGTATAGTTGTTTTGTATTCTTGCTTTTGGTTTGTTTTGTTGCTTGGGTGTACTTTGTTAGGATTCATCTTTTCTTGCTTAGATTAGATTTATTCTTGCTAGTAAATCTTAGGAAATCATGATGTAATGTGTTAATTCATTATGTTCTTTCTTAAGCATTTGGTTGTGTTTGTTCCAAGTTAATAAAGCATGGTGAATCATGGTGTATTGTATTATTGCCTGGTGTTCTTTGTTAGTATTTGATTATGTTTATTACATGTGCACTATTTTGTTATCATTCACATCACATTACCATCATTATCATCACATCTAACATCATCCATACATCATATATAAACAAAATTCTAGGTTTTACATCATGCATGTATGCTTAAGATAATCATCACATATCGTATCATCAATGGGAGCAAGAGGGGTTGTGCATGATCAAAAATATATCCCCCTCACCAATATCATCATATCATCCCGTCCATATACATCTAAAAAACGCATGAGAAATGCATTTGATATCATCTAAGGATCTATCATCTAACATCCACAGCACATGTGTACATCAAACCTCGAAATCAGATACATACAAAGTACAAAATCAGATAACATCATAACGCATCCATAAATGCTGAATTAAAACACGCAACGTGTAATGAGAATCAACATAGAATAAATTCTAAAAAGGTTATTTTACATCATAGAATAATGCCCACTCGTGTCACAATGCATCAATAAGTGCTAAATCACATAACACAACACGCAATGAGCATTAACATAGAGTAATTTCTGGAAAAGGGTATTTCCCATCATAGAATTATGTCCACTTGTGTCACATGCAATAGGACACAAAAATAATAAAAGTACATCATCTCATAAACATGTGTATCTCGAGCCCAAAAAAGTAAATCCTCATATATATATGCATGTGTGTCATATACATCTCAGTATCAATCAAAATGGATACATATCAGTGCTCTGTATCAAAAATGCCTTTAGCTGAGGCGTACAAAGATGCTACATCAAAATGTCTATACAAACATACAATGTCCAGATCGGTACTCAATATAATACATCATCGATACATAATGCCATCAAAAAGGGGCATGTATCAGAAAGAATCAAGCCTTCATCATGAGGCATCATCAAAATACAAGTATACAAGGTTGTACATCAAAAATCAGCCTTCATAAGAGGCATACATATAAAGAATTTGTACAACAAAATAGTAGATCTCAACCATAGCTCTCACCCTCACCGGGGCTCCTAGATCTATCCTCTGGTCGATGGAACACTGGAGGTTGAGATGGCCCTAGTCCTAACCGGCTGCTCTGGTATGGGTTGTCTCACTGATCTGGTAGAGTGGCTTGATCTCTATGATCGAGAGCCTGATGCACTTGACCCTAACGGCTGAGGCAGTGCTACTCACTGCTCTGGAGGAACCACCATGTAGTAAGCAGTCCTATAAAATAAGGCCTTACCACCAAGCCTGGTGGCATCACATATCAAGTCGGCATCTCTAGAGGTGAGTGCTACCTAAAGGGCAATATCTCGCTCACCTATCACTTGGCCCAAGTCTACCTCAGCTTGTCTAGAGGATGCAACCTATCGATCTCTCTTTATAGTAACTGTCTCCAGCTCGGTGTGGGTCTGGTCCCTCTGTGCTAGATGTGCCTATGATCATGCATATACATGGTCTCTCTGTGCAACAACCATCCACACCTGTGACTGGGACTAATGAATAAGGCTCAATATTTGAGCTCCTTGTGCCACTGTATCCTGAATCTAGCTCTGCCATGCCACTCTGTCATCTCTTGGGCCAGCTTGGGCCCAAGCCTGATCTCACTCTGAAAGTAAGGTAACAATGTGAGCTCGGGCCTCATCACGCTCTGCTATGACAATCACACACCATCCTCGAGCCTCATCTCTCTCTACTCTGGTTGCGTCTCTCTCAGCTATGACCTCCATCATGAATCGCACCTATGTTGTGGCTATCTGTACCACTGGCTAGGAGGCTGTGTGTGCCTCAGGGACTTGTCCCTGAGGTGCTCTAGACGACTGTCCCTTCTCTAGGACCTTACCTCTGGATGGCTACACTACTTCTGTCGTACTTGGGCCCCGTAGCCACGGTCTTTGTGCTTGTGAGGCACGTTGTTCATCATGTGGAATACCATCAAAAGGATCCCCCAGGTATGGCCCCTATGCCACGCTGCCCTCACCCTACTCTCGCACCTTGTGCCACATCTCTACGAGTTGGGTGAATGCATGTTGCCCAAGCCTCCTCTAGAATGGTGAGATGTCGGGGTAACACTATAGCGTACCAAGCTACATAGTCAACTATGGTCCCTGGATCCCTCACCTATTATACTGGGTCCCATACCTGTGGGACCACCTGTGTGAAACTTGCCTAGCTCGGGCCACCAGTATACAAGGCCCCATGGTCTGCCTCTCTGAATCCCTGTGTGCATGCTAGATATCTAGCTGGGGGACCCCCTATACCCTGCCAAGCTGCCGCTAGCACCTGTCTACTCGATACAACTCCATAATGTAACTATGGTTGCCAATGATAAAGTGCTCCACTAGGCACACACTGAGCTCTGTGGCATCCTCTAGCCACTAGAAATGCCTATATGGCCACCAGATGACATCTATCTCTACTAGCTCGTCAAACTCTTTATATCGAATATCAAGATAGCCATGCACATCCACACCAAGACCCAGCCATGTACGATGGCTCCTCGAGATATCGGACATGGAAACGGCCACGTGGTGTACGATCGCAATGTGATCCCATGACCATATCTATAATAAGGAAGCTGGACCCACGGTCTTCTGACCATGGTATGTGATCAAGTGTAAATCCCAGTATAAGTGGGCCAGTATGCACTGCCCCCAACAATATCTCTCGCCATCAGTAAATGCCATGAACCAAGGGCGGTAGTCATGTTGGGAATGAGGTCCCTATCTTAGTAGTGAGTAGGAACCCACTGATAAGAGACATGATATAGAGAGGCCCCCGATGTAATGTAGGGTCGGAGATGTACTCATGCAATGCTATAGTCATCCCGTTATGCAAGTATATCGTCAACACCAAATAGGGCACTGCAAGCTGCTCTAATCATTCCTACATCAGAACTATACTCAATCAAGGTGCCCATCATCGACACATGAAGAATCTACCATACATCCTTGATGGTGACGGTCATCTCTCCTATAGGAAATCTGAAGCACTAACTCTCACTTTGCCATCGCTCTGTTAGCGTAGTCGGTAGCAATGGTCCAATATGATGGATGGCATCCGAGACACGGGGACTAGCCCCACCGCCTCAAGAAGTATCGTCATGGCTTATCAGTCGTGTCGGTGCATACTACCCTCTAGCTCTGCAATCTGGGTATATCACTCCCACATCTACAAAACTGGTAATCATCTTTGTAAAATAACATGACACTAGTCAGTTCCTAACATTTCTTCTAAAAATCTATCTCCCCTTTTAGGGTTAACCTGAAAATTCTAAAAATTCTTCTAAGTGTCATTTTTTAACACTTTCCTATCTTTTCTCCACCTATTTAGGGCACCTACACGCCCTTTTTGGTGTGTGCGCCTCATTTTTAGTGCATACGCACCCTTTTGGTGTGTGCACCATGATTTTGGCACCTACACTTGTGCGCGTGTCTTTTAGCACTTGTGTCCCCTTTCCGCGCCTGTGCACCCTTTTTGGCATGTGCACCACGTGTTGGGTGCTTGTGCTTGTACACGTATGCTCTCGTGTGTGTGCCCGCCCTCTTCATGCCAATGCCATGCTTTTCACGTGTGTGCCCCATTTCCCACGTGTGCACATGTGCTTGTGTGTGCGTGTGTGAGTGTGTGTTTTCCATGCCAGCGCATGTGTGCGTATATGTTTTGGTGCATGCGCCCCCAAAAAGGCACTGCATGCCCTATCCAATGCATGCACCTACACACGGGTGCTCCAACACAACTTCCTAAGGCTAAAAGCTAAAAGTTTATGCATTAATGACCAAATTTACGAAGCTAGGGTTCAATACTCACAAAGGGGTCGTGTCTATGTGATCTTTGGTACCCTAGGCGCATCTCGTGCACCTCAATCAGTCTCATGTGATCACCATGGTTCTCCTTAGTGTCGAGCTATCATCACCAATCCGGCACTATGATAATTCTTCACCGGAACTCCTCGTGCTATGATTATTTACTAATGCACAGCCTTTAGTTTGGTGGATGTAATCTGGAAACAAAACAACAACATAACACAAGAATACCATCGACTATGATAAGACAAAATGATGACAAATCTGAAATATCAAAATAAATTATAATATTAACATGAAATCATTATAATCTCACCCATGAGGTACTTCAAGTGTTATTGACTTCACTTTCCTTTCACCAAGACTATGGGAGAAACTTTACAATTACACCTCTTAATGGCTTCTTCAACACACCTTTAAACTGATGGCTTCCTTCGCACACTTCCTACAATATTTCTCACTACTTCCTTCTATGCTAAATGAGGGGGGTGGCCTCTCTATTTATAGAACTTCCAGGCTTATCCATCTTATCTCTAAGATAGGATAAGAAATCCACTCTGACGAATCATATTCCATACCTTAACTCTTATCTGTACATGTAAGCTTATCTATTAAGATAAGATAAACCTTATCATTTTACATGGGTTCCACATTTTTAGACTTTTTACAAATAAAATACACAAAATATTTATGACCTCACTCCTTGTCTTTATTACCAATATAATATTTCTAATTCCTAATCATGTAGACCCTACTTCTCTAATTACCCAAACTTTGACATTTTAACATTACCGGACCACTTACGACAAATATTTACTTTTTACAACATTCCTATTGTACTTTGATTGTTACCGTACTCCACATTATTGGCGACACCGTCGATGTATTGTTATCTTCTATCAGACGCTACTACTAATTATACTTAACAACATCCTATTCCTAATACATACATTAATGAAATAGAAATTACGGAGGAAAATTTTAGTGTCGACATCTTCCCCCTTCCTAGCTTCTACTCCATCCTCGGAGTAGACTATTCTGGTGCTTGGAAAATCTTCAACTTGTCGTGGTTGACCCATTTCATAATGGGAGTGCCATCCAATTCCTCCAGTCAGTACGTACCATTTTCATGCACAGCTGCTATTTTGTAGGGCCCCATCCATTTTGGAAGAAATTTTCTCTGTCTTCTTTTTTTGTATCTGGAATCATATACTAGAACCAAGTCATTCACATGAAATGGAGACCACTGGATATTTTGATCAAAGTATTCCTTCTGCTTCATTTTCTTCTTATGGCTTGTATCCTTTGCTATTTCTCTCATTTCCTCCAGCAAATGAAGATGTACCAACCTTTCTTTTTATCAATCACTTTCATCCATCTTTTCATTTTTCATAACTCTCAAAGTGGGAATATCAAACTCAATAGGAAGAAGCTGGATAAATGCCATAGGCCAACTGAAATGGGGAGTATCCTGTTGTTGACTTTGATGTTGCCCTATATGCCCACAATGCTGCATGAATCCTTTTATCCCATTTATGTACCTGCAAGGCTGCATATTTTGCTAGAATTTGACACAACACAAAATTTGTTCGTTCCACCTGTCCATTTGTGCTTGGCTTGTATGTTGTTGCCTTCTTGTGCTTAATAGAAAACTTATTGACTAGGGCTTCTACCACCTCATTAATGAAGTGGCTTCCTTGATCTGTTACAATTTCTAATGGGCAACCAAATCTGGTGACAATGCGTTCATACATGAACCTTGCCACTTCATCCATGGAAGCTGTTTTCAATGGCCTAGCTTCAACCCACTTGGTTAAATAATCTGTGGCAACTACAATATACTTATTTTGGCATGATGTAGTTGGAAGTGGACCTACAATGTCTATTCCCCACTTTTCAAAGGGACCAAGGGGAAGAATAGGACATAATGGAGCTGATGAAGTCTTACGGTTACCATGTGTTTGACAAATATCACATGTCTTACAATAATTATAACAATCTTTAAAAAGAGTGGGCCAGTGATAACCTGCATCCAAGATCCTTCTTGTTGTAAGTTGTCCAGAGAAGTGCCCTCCACATGTACCATTGTGGAATTCTTCTAGCAGTTCCTTCCCTTGATCACGTCCAACTGCCCTCTTGTACTATCCATCAGGTCCTATTCGAAATAATACTCCATGCAGAATAGAATATGGACGCAACGTAGCTTGAGTAATCTTTCTCTTAGTCTTTGCATTGGCACCATCAGGAAACTTGAATTCATTTAGATAATTCCAAATATCTATGTATTCACTAGGGATTGTGTCAAGGGATAACAATCTTTGCATCGGGAAATCATCATCATCACAAGATGATCCTAAACCATCATAGGCTCGAGAGAGTGCATCTGCATTGACATGCTTCTTTCCTGGCCTATCTATAATATCAAATTCAAACTCTTGTAGCAAAATTATCCATCTTGCTATCCTCCCTGATGGGTTAGGCTTATTTATAATATATTTTAGAGCTCGATGATCATTACAACTAGAAATTTTTTCCCTAGCAAGTAATTTCTAAACTTCTTTACAGCAAAAATGATAGCAGAGCCTCTTTTTCGATTCTGATATAATTTACCTCAAGATCGCTTTGCATTTTTTATCCGCTCCCAAAGTAAATTGGATGTTCATTCCCATTTTCATCCTTTTGGCTCAAAGTACTTCCTAGTGTTGCATCCGAGGCATCGGTGTACAATGAATGGCTTGCTCCGATCATCTGGATTCTTCAAAACAAGTGAAGACACCGGGGCTTCCTTCAATTGTCCAAAAGCTTCATGCGCCTTATTTCTTCTATTAATAGGAAATGGTAAATCTTTGATTTTTGAAACTTTATCAGGATCAGTACCAATACCATCTCTGGATACAACATGCCCTAACAAAATGCCTTTAGAACATCCAAAGACACACTTTTTAGGGTTTAGTGAGGCTTGTGCTTCATCTAACCTTTGAAATGTTGTCTTCATTTGGTGCGCAGTGGTCTAACTTGCTCCCATAGATGCAAAAATCATCCGAAACACTCGATGAAGGTCCTAATGTAGGGTTCGAACACCCTATTCATCAAACGCTGGAATGTTCTTTGGAGCATTACATAACCCAAAAGGCATAACTCTATAAGCAAACGTTTCCCAAGGAGTGGTGAACGTGGTCTTCACTGATCTTTCTCTCGCTATACAAACTTGGTTGTAGCCACTATATCCATTAAGAAACTATAGCACTCTGGCCGCCTACTTCGCCCAATATCTCGATCTGAAAATGGAAGAGGGTAATGATCCTTTTTGTTGCCTTATTGAGCTTCTGTAATCAACACAAATGCGTAGCTTCCCATTCTTTTTTATTGAGATCACAATGGGAGAAACCCATTCGAATTCTCCACAAAGAAATATGAATCCGCATCAAGCAACTTATCTATTTTTTCTTTTACAGTCTTGGAAAAATTAGGATTCATTCTATATAGCATTTGCTTTATGGGCTTAACACCATCTACCAGCTCAATACAATGTTCTACCCAACTTACTTGATGGAGTTCCTTGTAATCAAAAGTGAATAGGTGTATGTACCTTCAAAAGAGCTGGAGGTAGGATTCCTTCTCACTCTCCATCACAGCATCACCAATCTTTATTTGTTGGAGATGATCATCAACTTCTTCTTCAGATAATTTTATGGGGTCATGAGTTGGTGTGACTGGAAGGATATCCATGACTGAAACATCCACCTCACTTTCTTCATCTTCAGTGTCCACTTCACTGGTACTAGAGTAATCAGAGGATGTCCAATCATCAGTTTCATCACTTGAATCCACAGGTTCTACCTTATGATGTCGAGGGATCACATTTATCTTCACCCTCTCTCTACCACATCCAAGTGTCATGAAACCTTCATTCCAGTAGTTTCTTGCATGAACTCTCCTTAGCCATGGTCTTCCCAACAACATTGGGTACACAACAGTACCATTTTTCATCACCTGAAAGTCTACCACACATACCACACCCATAACAGATATTGCCACATTTGAAACTACACCTTTTGGTTTAGTTTTTCCTTTATTTAATGACCTTAACATAAGTGTTGAAGGGCGATCAATTTTTAAACCCAACATATTCATTACGGACTCTTTCATTACATTAGCTGCAGACACCTCCATCAACTAAGACATCATGAATTGAAATACCATTACATAATACCTCAGCTTGTGGAGCATAGGGATCTGCCTCTACCTCCAAAACAGGGACCTCAACCTCCTTCCTTCTTCGAGCATTGAGTCCACCTCGCAACTCCCGCCTCTTCTCAGAAGACATAGCCAAGAGTTGACCATATGTAATATTTGCAAGCCTTTTGGACAGATCTTCCAAGATGGAGTATGGTCCTTACCCCTGTGAAATCAAAAAATCCTGCACACCTAACTTTCTTCTCCTATGTTTCTTACTAGTTTCTTCTTTCATCTTCTTAGGATCATTTCCATCTTGATTATCTTTTTCTTTCTTTCTTTTTGTTACAAACACATCTACTTCATTATTTATGCTCTTATCTACTACATCAAAAGAATTCACAGGTTCTTTTCCTTTATCATTATCTCCTTTACCAAATGTAGAAGCTCTATCTGGACAATTATACTTATAATGACCCTTTTTATAACAACCATAACAAACAACTTCAGAAATATTTCTTTTTGGACCTCTATCTCCTCCCTGAGAACTAAATTCCTTTCCTTGAAGAAGATTAATAGTTAACTGACCCATCTTTTTGAGCAGATCTTCATACTTAGTAGATGTACTAGGAGAAATATTTGTGCTCACCGGGAGTGGTTGTGGATTCTAGACCAAAGGTGCTGGTGTAGGCTCTACTTTAGCAACAATTTCTTTGGGCTCCTCTTCCATGCTTTCTTCTTGCCTTCTTGTAATCTCCTTTGCTTGTTCAATGGTAGCTGGGCGGTCATACTTCACTCGTTGTCTGATCTCTGGCTTCATCCCAAGAATGAAGTGCTTACAGAGGAGATTATCCATGCCATTCATCAACCCATCCGCTAGTCCTTCCTTCCGGATCTGGGCATCGAGCTTCCTCCTTAGCTCTAGAACACGAGCATGATAATCCCTTATCTTCTCCTTCTCTCCTTGGGATAGCTTTGTGATCTCGATCATGAGATCTGCATATTTTTGTTGTTCACCAAATTCTTCAAGAAAACTTTCGGTTAATAAATCCCATGAATTTTTCACATTATCACCTAGTTTTCAAACCACCTAAAGTCTTTGAACCATCCAAAAAGGTAGGAAAAAATTCAATCCATTGTTCCCTTCTTATAAGGCCATTACAAATACAAGATCGCTTAAACTCTTGAATGAAAGAAGAAGCATCTTCATTAGATTGAGCTGAAAAAATAGGAATCTTTCCCATTTTCAAAAGTAACCACCATGAAATACCAACTCACAAGTACAATCAACAAGACTTATGTGTACAAATAATTGGAATCACTATACTAGAAAGTGACTTTACACCTTTCTACAGTAAAATAGAAATGACCACGGTAAACTATGGTAAAACTTGACTTACTGCGGTAAAAACTGACTTTACTGTGGTAAACACTATTCATGGTAAAAAGTGAAGTTACTGCGGTAAATACTATTCATGGTAAAAAGTGAAGTTACTGCGGTAAATACTATTCATGGTAAAAAGTGACTTTACTGCGGTAAATACTATTCCAGCAAAAATGACTTTACCATGGTAACTACTATTCATGGCAAAAATGACTTTACCATGGTAACTACTATGCACAGTAAAAACAAGGTTACCCTCTAATTGATTTTTGACTAAGTGGGAATATCTCTCCAGAAAATCCACCAATGAGGAATGGTCCCGGCAATGGAACCAAAATGTCATCACCAATCCGGCACTATGATAATTCTTCACCGGGAACTCCTCGTCTTATGATTATTTACTAATGCATGACCTTTAGTTTGGTGGATGTAATCTAGAAACAAAAAACAACATAACACAAGAATACCATCGACTATGATAAGACAGAATGATGACAAATCTGAAATATCAAAATAAATTATAATATTAACATGAAAGCTTTATAATCTCACCCATGAGGTACTTCAAGTGTTATCGACTTCACTTGCCTTTCACCAAGACTATGGGAGAAACTTTACAATTACACCTCTTAATGGCTTCTTCAACACACCTTTAAACTGATGGCTTCCTTCGCACACTTCCTACAATATTTCTCACTACTTCCTTCTATGCTAAATGAGGGGGGTGGCCTCTCTATTTATAGAACTTCAAGGCTTATCCATCTTATCTCTAAGATAGGATAAGAAATCCACTGACGAATCATATTCCATACCTTAACTCTTATCTGTACATGTAAGCTTATCTGTTAAGATAAGATAAACCTTATCATTTTACATGGGTTCCACATTTTTAGACTTTTTACAAATAAAATACACAAAATATTTATGACCTCACTCCTTGTCTTTATTACCAATATAATATTTCTAATTCCTAATCATGTAGACCCTACTTCTCTAATCACCCAAACTTTGACATTTTAACATTACCGGACCACTTACGACAAATATTTACTTTTTACAACATTCCTATTGTACTTTGATATTACCATACTCCACATTATTGGCAACACCGCATCGACTTGGCGCCGTTATCTTCTATCGACGCTACTACTAATTATACTTAACAACATCCTATTCCTAATACATACATTAATGAAATAGAAATTACGGAGGAAAATTTTAGTGTAATAATAAAGCCTCACGGTAAATTTTCTAACTCTTGCTCGAGTTAAAAGGAATTGGTCGCGATGTTTTTACCCCCCTAGTGGGCCATATTAACCCATTTTTCACCGGGAGGGCGTGAGCTTGTTTCGATCGTCGTTTTCTCCTCTTTTCACTTTGTGGAATAATTATTTTTATTAAATAATTTTTTTTCTCTTATTTTTCACTGTATCGGGCATATTTTGCTATCCGATACCCCTTTCTTCTCCTCAAACAATTTTATTGCTCCTCGCAATTTTTATTCTTCTCCACGCTCTCGTAAATAATTATTTTTTCTTAGTTTTTCCACTAAAAAGGACATTATTTGTTGTTTGTTTCTTCTTTCTTCCACCTCGGACACTTTTTGTTGCCCCAAGGTCCTTCACTTTATTCTTCTATTTTCTTCTAATATTCACCATGATTTGGAAAGCAAAAGCAATAAAAGCGTTATATATGTCAAAAATTCATAAACAGTGGCAAAAAATTTCAAAAAATCCTAAAAAGTTAAAAAACCCTAAAAAAATGGTAAACTTGCTTATTACGGCTGAAACTTGTGTCTTGCGCATGGTATTTTCTCCATATCTTGTTGGTTTGTCTCACATCTTCCCTGATTAATATGACTCGCAGATCACCGGATTCACAACCATTCACAAAGCTAGTTGCTTGCTTCATCTGTACTTTGGGGCACGTTTGTTTCTAGTATTATTTCATTGCACACAAATGTTTTTCATGGACCCCATGTCCATTGTCATTTCCCCTTGCATGTATCCTTTCTCAGGGCATCATTTTTAACCCTTGTCATCAATCATGAACTTTTGGATCTTTTCAGTACTGATAACAAAACATTTGTACAACTGTCTTGACCGTTGTTGGGTTGGATATGTGCATTCGTACTTGTTTTCCCCTACATGAGCTTGTTTCCTTCTCGTATTGCATTGCATTATTGTATGTTGCGTGAAGTTGGTATTTTTAGCAATGAAATATTGTTCGTAGTATGGCTTTTCATTTCATTCTACCTTTTTCGTATGCTTATATTTTTAATAAGGACCGATGATGTAGTTCTATGGCAATATGATGACATCCAAATTGTTCCAATCATCAGCAATTAGAGGCTAAGCTCTCTTCTCCCCTCTATATTTCTTCTATATCACTTTTCTCTCACCCCTAATCTTTCATCTCACCAGGGTATCCTACCCCTTCCCATTCTTCTATCTACTTATCCTCTTTTTCGATCGTTGATCGGCTTCCTTCATCACCCCATCAACACACGAGGGGCATCTCTCCCTCCTACTAATTTTTCTTTATCCCTTCAAAATTTTCTTCCATTTACTATCTTTGAAGTGGCATCACTTACGCCACCCCAAAGAGGGGCAAATGTAAACACCTATAATTACGCCCAAGCAATTTAAATACTTAAATTGTGTTAATTATCTCATTTCCCACAAATTGACGACATATTATCAATAGCGTTCATCTTATCTTCCATTTTTGTTAATTGATTACATTACGCTAATTAATTAAGTCACCTATCCAACACATACCCTAATTAACAACCCTTCGTTAATCAACACCTTCTATCTAGTCTAATTAATTATTATTAATTAATTAGCCTCTCTTCTCATTAAATCAATAAATCACTATTTAATTGGTTTAATTCCCTCCTAAATGGCCCAAATCACACTAAAATCCATCTAAAAGCTTATAAAAGCTTGCACATGTATTAATTAATCATCTTGATTAATTAACACACCCCCTTTATCCACATGAGCCACTAAAGGACAAGTTAAACCTCCTAAAGTTAACTCAACCCCATCTAAACCCCCTTATCCATAACTAACTCTACATCTCCATTAGTCCCACATTCATGAGGATGTGTTGAATCCTTTATCCTTTGGGCTATATAAACAACCCTCCCTCTACTTCTACACCTACACCTACACCTAAATCTCTCAAGAGACAAAAGTAAGCACATAGTTTCATACTAATAGCCTTTTGTCATTCTTGAGCCCTCCATCCTCCATTCTTGAAGAGCTAAGTCTCACACCCAAACATCCATTGAAGGATCAAAGCAAGAAAATACAATTTGATTGCCATTGGACTACTTGGGTTCATTTTAATGTTTAATTAGGCAATTAAGGAGAATAGAGTTCATTAATTTAAATTGTGTTTTGATCAATTTCAAAGTTATAATGTTGAGGGTAGGAATTTCTCATTTCTTCATCATGATGGTGCACATTTCTCATTTTTAGCTAAGTTAGGCAACTATTTCTAGGTGGTAGTTTTATTGCTTTAAATTTGGCTAAAATTGTAGAAATACTTACACACATTGGTCATGAGATCCACATGTAAAACACGTTCTATGAGGGAACTTTCCTCATCCACCACCATGGCCTCATCCCTTGAATCAACCATGGTATCCCCGACCTCTGCTGCGACCTCCTTCAAAGCACCCTTTATTCCGATCATAGCACGCTTGAGTGTGATCACAATCATGGTGCTCACTTTTACCTTTAGAGTTATCTGATACTCTAGTCTGTCACACACCAATATCTATGACATCATGGATTTGACCAATCAACCTACAGTCTTTTATATCATGAGTCATGGACCAGAAAATTTTACAATAACAAGATACATTCTTCCTTATCACACGTTGTAATAATGGGAAGCGACTTGCATCATGGTCCAAATGACATATCTCATAGTCCAACAATAATGAATGCACTGATATGCAAGGACAACTATCTTTGGTGTGCCCTTCCACTTCATAATCTGTACACCAAATCCCAAAGTGTGTGTCTCATGTTTTGAATTTATCGATAATTTCTCCAACTACTTTTTCATAGCTGTAATTTGTGCCTCCAAGAATGGGCTCACTCCGTGTGTACATACTTCCAATTTCCTTAGTGTGTAAAGATTCTTCAAGTGCTTCACGTGGATCTGTATAAGTCTTATGTGACAGTGCCCTCCTAAAAGGTGTGATCAAGCCCCCAACAAACCACTGTGCATGTTGGCTTGCATGAATATCATAAGAAATTTTAGACAATAATGTCTTGAAATGGGCATCATATTCTTGAACACTCTCAGTAGTTCCTACTTAATATCCTTGAGCGCACTTATACTCTTCTACTCAAACTCAAGGATATAAAACTCCTTAAGGAAAGCATCCTTTAATGTTGCATAATCTACGCAAGTCTGATCAGGGTCAAACTTTTTATACCAATTGTGTGCGCATCCCTACAATGTAGTTGTAATCTGACTTGCCTTGTGCTCAAAAGTTATAACTCCTTTTATGTGTCATAGTATCTCACACATGTGCATGTGTTTAACAGCATCTTTTATGCCCATATACTCTGGAAGATGAAGAGACCTCTCCATGTAAATATTATGGGGTTGGTGCAGACCCTGCCCACCTAATTTAGAACCTCTGTGTTACCTCTCCCTCCGTAACCACCACATCCACGAACTAGAGCCACCAATTCCCTTGATCCTCCACCTATAGTTGAAAATGGACTAGTGGATGTACTACCATGTGTCCCAATAATGGTACTAAACTAAACTCCTACAATCTGCGAAGTGGTACTACTCCCAGAAGTGAGTCAAAATGTTATGCACTTGAGTTTTTGCTAACGATGTGCCCGAAAAGGTACCTCAAAAATATATATATATGTTCACCCTACCATAGATGTACTTGTTATTTGACTTACTCCTACTCTTCTACTTGCCCAAACTAGCTTGTTGACTACTAGTTGTACTAGATACTAGAAATCCAAGCGCAAGGGCTAGGTTGCTAGGTAGATTCATATGCACGCTCATGGCCCATGTCGTCTCTATTGGTGTGCTTCCATGTGAGGTGAGGAGGGCTCCTTATTATGCTTTCCGAATGGGGAGTTCTAGATGCTCTAGCTCTATGCCTCCTACGTGAGCTTCAAATCCTTCACAAGCCATCTCTCTCCTCAACACCATCTGCTCTATAATATCATGTTGTTTCTCTATCTCCCTCTCGTGCTCATCATTATAATTAATTATCCTTTATTCTCTTTTGCCTCTCTAATGCCATGTCCACCATCTTTCACCAAACTTGTTCCTTCCCCCATGCGTGGTGGGGTTTAGCTAGCCATCGGTTTTCTTCCAAGTTCAAGGTTACCATCAAGATTTTGATCACTAATGGAATGCCTTGCAAATAAGTTCCCCTTGGATAACGTAAAAACTAGAACTCAGCTACCTTTGGGAAAGAATAAGTGGAAATTGAGTACTCCAAAATATAACTATTCAAAACACCACAGAACCAAGTATTCACAACGTGCGTCCAAATCAAATCAGCATCATAAAGGGCCTAAAATTATTCTTGCATCTAGAAAAGCATGTGATACCTCTAATTCCTTTTAAACATGTAAGCAACTAGTCACTCATACATCTCTACCTGAAAGATAAAAAAGAAGCTCTCATACAAACAGTCATACAAATTCTACTCCACCCATGCACATACGTCAACCTCAGATCCAGTGTTAAACCTCTAAGTGTACTCTTCTTCCAAATCCTTTATCCACTCCTCAACATTTTTTATGGTCAGCTGCCGGTACATCTTCATCGTGAAACATCCTAAAAATAAGCTGAAAAGAGGTATCGACAATCAAGCCAATGATGCATCCTAGAATCTACAATATAAAACCTTAAAAAAATCCGGGCATGTTGGCATATCACCTAGCACGAGATGAGCTCTCACCTAAAGCGCACAAAGGTATGAGGCCCCTCTTTAGAGTTGCTTGTGCAAGATGTTAGTGTAATGAAGATACAACATATTCAGAACCGTAAATAAGCATAACATTCCATAGAGCATATTCCAGATCTAGATCTTAGAGAATCATGAATTAAACAATAACTATAATAAGATTAACCATGCAAGAACCAGTTACAGTCATGTTTAAAACCATTATCCATCAATATACTCCATTATATTAAACATTGTAATACATAGAAGCTTCTTACATTACAAAGCATCACCATAAGTTATGCATGTATCAGATCAAGAACATAACTCTATAATAATTCACTATTCAGCATATCTCTCTTTAACTACACAGTTCACTACATATTTATAGGGGTGGGGACTTTCCCTTCACTACCTACACACTTCCCAAAATAGGTCACATGCTGATAATAGCCATGTACCTTTACAATACCATGCACACATGCAAGTGCACTAATAATAGACATCCTATAGTTAACTAGAAGAAGTAATCCTATTATTATCTTGAACTCATGCATGGTGCTTATCAAACACTCATTCCCAAAATATCATTTATATGTCGTGTAATTCTCCATCCCAATGCGTGTTTTGCACATTATCTTCAAAATAGCCCGCATCCATAAAAATGGCTAAGTCCCGAATCAATTTGTCCTAGCACATGTTTCCTTTCCTATCGTTCCGCACCTTTAAATATGCCTTATTCCCACACACAAATCCTACGTGTGTCTTCTCCTTAGGACAATAATGTCTTCTCAACAATCATAATAACTAGATCCATGAGCTCAAATGGAAGCAGGACATAATAAAGAAAACATAGTGATCACATAAGAATTAATACCAGATTTAACATCAAATAACCATGAACATTTATGTCAAAAAATAATATCCATCCACAACAATCCAACATATTGATTCATCACAAAACATTACTTAATCACACTAATTACTAGAGAGTCATGTGCACTTGGAATAGTAGGGTAACATAACTCGTAATACGTGGTCAATAAACTCAGAACTCCTAATGCACTAAAATATGTAGATAAATACATATATAGATGTGGGGACTTGACCTTCACCACTCATTCACTCTCAAAATAGATTGCATGCTCAAAAATATCCATGCATATATTCAAAGATAGCTATGAAGCATGCAAGCTTCACTAATAATATATTATCTCCATAAATAAACCCTGATCTAATCTTAGTATTAGCCCAAACTCAGCGTGTCTCTTGATCTTACATTTGTTCCTAAAATAGCCTTTCCTTAGTCACAAATTATTCACACTCTTATATTTTATGTGCTCTGCACTCTATCCTATTTTATCTGATCCAAACAAAACAACTAAGTCTTGAAATTTGTCTCTCTAGGTGTGAAACCTCATGGTGAAATTCTATCAACCTTTTCACCTATCCATGCACCCCCTTCTTTCGTGCCACTATCATATGTGCTTTTGATACTTAGGAATTATTTCACAGAATTATTTCACAAGCCCAACATTACCCCACACTAATATCATTTCCACCCTTGGAAATGGGGTTGCTCAACTTATATCTCCAAAGAATGAAGAATAAAGAATGACTTTACACAATAAATATAGGAAATAATGTAAATAACAGTTCATCAACCAATGCACTATTCTTCAACAGGTAGTAATAGCTCAGGGTACTCATTCTTGATGACATCCTCTAACTTGTTCTAGTCATTGAGCCCCTTCTTTGCCTTCATGGGGATATCTCCAAGTGTTGCATCCATTTCTTCCAGGGTCATATCCTCTCCCTTCTGCTTGAATTCATGTACTACATTTTCTAACCCTGACACCATGTCATCCATTACATCCATTCACCATGCTATCAACTTTCCCAACTCCTTTCTTTTGTCATCTTGAGGGTCCCCTGGCTGCCATAAGCGTGTTACGCTTCTCTGCTAATAACACCAACCTCTTCTCCCATCCCAAGGTGTCATTCTTTGTTGCCACAAGGACTTAATTTTATTCTTGCAATTTCCTTGTCTTAATAATCTTCTCATGATCCTCATATATCTTTAGCACCAAATTTTGTTTCTTTAATTCATCTCTCAAAGTTTGGAGTATGGAGTCATACCCAACTATGTCGATATTCTCTTGGTTCTCTCCTTTTTTAGTTGTAGCTTATTTTTCCTTCTAAGAAGCTATCTCTTATACACTTGGATCATGTGCATTCCTTCCCTCGTCCAAAAAAAAATGTACTAAGGTCCATAAATAATGCAGGGCTGATGGAAAGTTTTCCAGTTACCTTTTCTTTATAGTGTGGTCATCCTTTAAAATTTCCTCTCCAATATCCTCGACCATCTCAAGGCAAGTCTCTGCTCTATTTTCTACTCACTCCTTTGCTTTCTTTAAGCTCTCTATTGTCTCTTCCTTTTCCTTTTTATCCTAAAGAAAATATCTCAAGGTAGCCGCTATATCAATATTTCGACATGCGGCCTATGTGGCTATCTTTGTTAATGCATTGCTCACTGCTCAATGAGAGAACTTCATGGGCTTGATTGTCACATGCTTGGAATGCAAAGCTTTGTTAAAATTTGAGGATTCTAATAAATACATATTTAATCAACTTACATATTACATAATGTTATAATAAATATTTAAATAAAGATTACATCATAACATAAGTAAATAAGGAAATACTTACGGAAATAAATAACACGGGTGACACAAGTATTTATAGTGGAAAACCCCAATAGGGTAAAAACCACTTTGAAAATAACATTTTACTTGAGAAATTATTTTACATCTAGTAAGATTGCCTCCTCCTTGAAACCCCATTTACTAATGGTAAAGCCAAATCACTTGATTTGCACACCTTTGATATATTTCGAAAATATCAAATGAGGACCTAAAGTCCTTTTTATAGAAGGTGATCGGGTGTGTCTCAGACCCACCTTTTCAACCTAAAATGATTGACACATACACCTAGGTTTATAATATTTAATATTAGAAATATAATCACTCATGATATTAAAGATTTAACCTAAAGTATATACCTAGGTTAGCATATTTAATAATAGAAATATAAATATTTCATATTATTAAATATTAACCTATATATTAGTGATGGACCCATATACATTAAGGATTGGCGGACCAATAATCATTATGTTCCAACAGATCCTTCTTCATTCATCTAATTGCACATGACTCCTTGCACACATAGAACTCGGGATCATCCACGTAATTCTATATACTTCATGATAATTTTTCCTTGTTCATGTGTTTGCCATCTAGGGTCCATTAACTCCCATCCATATAATTATTCTATCGCAAGAGTGTTTTGGATCCTCACGTAAATAATATTTATAGGGTCATACGTAGGTTTTTGCACCATCTCTTCTTCCCTCTGTCTACTAGCACATCCACCTATGTTCCAACGCCTTCTAGGTTATCCTTTCCCATTTCACCTTTAGGTCCACCGGTCGGCTACTCAACATTATCCTCCTTTTCTATATCTCCTCCAACGTAGCTTTCTTCTTCATGCTCATGTATACTCACATTGGGGACTTCTATATAAAACTATGGTTGCTTGTCACTAATCCCTTAATCTTCTCCAAATTCAAGGCTAGGTGATTAAATATCATTGTGTATGGCCCCATCGATGAATTCTCCTCATTATTATATTTAACGAGGCACATACTTGCACCTTTTCTTTTTCTCCTCCTCGCTCTTCTTCACGGGTGTCATGCATGGTGACCTCCTTATTAGCTATGAGGTCCTAACACCCTCATATGTATTCTTGTGCTTCTTTCAAAGTTGTCTCTGTCATGATCAAGTGCAATATTGTCTTCTTTCTCTACTTCCTTCCTCTCAAGGACATTTTCTAAGTCCTCCTATTCCTGCCTTGGGGGTGTATCTTCAAGCTTTCTCTTTGTACCCATAGATTGTTTTCCCTTTGGAGGACCTGGAAGTGACAATTCCTCACTTGCAATACACTTTCCATCCTTGAACCTCAACCTTAAGTATACATACACGTGTGCGGGCTCTATCTGCCCCACATCCATAACCTCAAGAGTGATATCAATGTTGTCTGATTCCATTGTTTCCACATATGCCTCCTTATTGGGGTAGACATAAGTTTTGCATAGAATGTGAATATATGTGTCTACCTTATCCACATCAAACTATAACTTACATGTGTTATGCAACCTATTCATTGTATCCTTAAAGTAATCTACGGTAAAAGTAAATCATAACTTACACCAAGGTCTTTTCTCACTAGTATTCATGTAAAATCAGCCCAAACGAAGTTTTGGTATCGCAAACTTGGCCTATCCCTCAAGACACTAGGTATCTCCATTCGAGATGTACCAGTCTCCTTCAAATATGTTGTGCATCCTTTTGTACCATTTTTATGTGCTTTTTTTATAAGTCCCAAAATCATGCCTTAGCATGTGAACTTCACAAATTTATTTGTTGGTGACTTGTCTTCCATGGGGTACACCCACATCTTCTCCTTTGGCCCGTCGAGCACACCAATTTCACAAAATACAATGAGGAGCAAAATAGCACCCCAGGTTATCTTCTCACAATTTTCCACGTGAATTTTTTTCTTCTTCCATGATGTTTTTTCCAATGTACCCAACAATTTTGTAATATGTTTTATTAGCCATCCTGTGCATATACATCCAATGTTTGTTCACCTCCTTCCACCTCTCTAAGGTGCCCATCTTATAGCTAACTATTCACACAACTACTCTTATAGGTCAATCCTCTATGTTTGTTATATTAAAATATATTCCTCCTTCGATATTTAAACGTGATAGTTGTTGCCTCTACTCCATCATCATCGAAACGTTTCCTGCAATCTCCAAACCATATTCATGTAATCATGTAACCTTTCTAATTAATTTTGATATAATTCTCATCCTCCTACCCACAAAGTAGAAGTAATCCTTGTGTACACATGACATAAGCCACTGGTACAGTCACTCTGGCTTGCCAAAGAACAAAAACTCATACAATTTCAACACCTCAACACTCCAAAATTTTGTAGATCGTATTATCATAAACCCTCTTCCTATTTATAGTCCTATTTTTCTTCAAGATGGTATCGTCCCTTATGTCCTTCGAGGGTTTTCTCTTTTGATGATTCATGCCACTTATTTTGCATTTCATCAATTAAGAAATCCATGAAATTCCTTCAATCACCTCCTTGGGGTATTGCATCTTTTGAATCAATCATGTGGTACCTCCTCTATAATAGTCTTTCTCTTTATGGTCTCAGCTCTCCTTGGTGTCATTATCTTTTGCTCGGGTGATAAGGTGCTATGAAAACTACACATGTTTTAATACCTTACCCTTGTACTCTTCAATCTACTCTGTTGCCTTCAAATACCTCACGCCCTATTATGCCCTAGCTACAAATTTTTCTCCTTAAAACCCTAACCTTGTGAACCTTCCTTCCTCACATGCCCAAATAGCTAAAACACCCTTCCACTTGGAGCTACGGTAATTCCATGTCTTGAAATCCCCTGGTTTGTTGCTTGATCAATTGTTCTTCACACTTCGTTCTTTCAATCTCTCTCCACAACTCAAGAACTCAAAATATGTAAGGTAATAAATATGGCCGCATGTGCTCCTTGTATAGAAATTTCAAAATTTTCTACATTAATAGCTCCTCACCTACCAATATACATGGTATTAACTCCACTCTTCCACACATCAAGTTGTATTCTTTCACGCCCTGTCATAACCTTCTAGTGCACCCACTACTTCTCGGCCCTGAGACCTCCTTATGCATGCTTCCCTACACCAAATTACCTAAACATTGTGCTTATACAAATTAGTTTCCCATGTTGCATCATACATCACATTACACTATGCATCTTTCCATCTACACATGGTCTTCAATCTGAGAAAAATTCCTTAAAAATATATTTGAACCCATCTTCACTCGAGCACTGTAATATTTTTCCTATGCGCACTAATCTATATCAAGGCACCAATCACTCCTTTCCAATCCACCCCACACTAAAATTATGTGTGGTCCTCTACACATGAATCTAATAGATAGTAATCAGATCCTAGTGTGCGGAAGTGTGCTTATTACAACAAAACATTGAACTAAATTGACAAAGCATGGCAACAATGAAAGGAAACACAATTAAAGGAAATGTAATAAAGTGAAGTATAATCCAAGTGGAAATATTTCCTTATTACAAACACCAAGAAGAATTATTTATAGTAGGGCTTCAGCGTACTCCCATTGAAGTACCCAGGCAAGAAAGTGTCATCCAGTGCCTATAACTTGCATGAACCTGATTCCAATATCTTTATTACTATAAAGGGTCCAAACCAATGAATTTTAGGCTCTTCATATCTTCCAATGTTAACCGTATTTATTTTCATAGACTCATAATATGCACACACCTTCTCATCTATTGTATCCATTACCTCACGTGTACCTTTAGTGTGGCTAACATCTAGGTTATTTTCCTTATCATCATCATTATCATAATTGATTAGGCATACCAATTTACCATGTTCCTTTTCTTCCCAAGTGTGGACCATTTCTTCTTCTTCAATCTCTTCAAGGTCAAGGCACACCTCTAAATCCAACTCTCTAAACATGTCTAACAGAAGTTCCTTAGTATTCACACTATCTCCCAAAGTAAGGTGTTTCATAATCTGCAGTGCTTCATTGATTGGAGGTTTAGTAGAAAAATAATCAAAATTATGGATCATACCTAAGGTCATCTCCTTCCAATTAATTATTTCTCTTGTTAACTTTGCATGAGCATACCATGCATGTGTACAACCACCTAGGGTGGCGTAGAACTTATGTACCCAAAGTGATGGTGGAAAGGCCTCTTTCCCCTTCACCCTGAATCTCTTGCAATTCCAAATTTTGGTGAAAAGAAAGGTTCTTCACATGAAA
Organism: Taxus wallichiana var. yunnanensis; assembly: GCA_018340775.1. NCBI lineage: Eukaryota > Viridiplantae > Streptophyta > Pinopsida > Cupressales > Taxaceae > Taxus > Taxus wallichiana. The sequence continues at coordinate 256,119,566 of CM031234.1, forward strand.
TTTACATATCTAAGAAGGTGCATTGCTCCTTAAGAACCTAGTAGAAAATGTGATTCTCACCTCTCGATAGTCCAATAGGTTGTCTTTGTATGTAGTCCACTAAAATAATACTATCCTGTGTAGAGTATATACCAACATGTTTCATATATCTCCTTCATTCTTCCACTAGGATTCCATGGCATGTAGAAATACATCAGGGTTCCCTTCACCAATTTACTGGGGTACTTGTTTATAACTCAAGTGCCAAACAACACGTGATCTAATCACCCGAGTAATTGTTTTCTTAATCTCTTTCCCAAATAATTCATATGTCCATGCACCTAGTTTTCAGAAGAAATACTTGTATTATCACTAAGCTGGATGAGCATCATCCCCTTTGTATCACTCCTTCCTTATATGGCTCGATTCACGGGGTCTACGATTGTGCGCACGTATATTTTGTTAGTCTTCTTTACTCAAAGGCTCAACATACGGAGTAGCCTTGGCATCTATCAATGGTATAATTAATTTCTCTTCTTTATTCTCAAAGCTAATGTACCCCTTGTTGAAATTAAAATATGCATTATTACCAAGGGCACCTAAGCAATTCTCGTGAAACTATTTTCTTCAACTAGCCACAATGCTTCAAAGTCCCTAGTAAACTTGGCTCCCTAAATTGTAATAGTTGCATGCTTTAGCACTCCAAGTGGCATGGATCTAGTTCTATTTTCCATATATAATATATTCAAAGAGGGCTATAATGGTGGTCTTCCCATTTGATCACATGCATCCAACATGAGTACATTAACTTTCACACATGTATCTATCATAATATTTCTCAGAAGCCATCCATCTATGACCACATTTAGTGTAATATCCTTATCATACTCATGATTATGGGGAGGTATATTTGCATGAAGTATCTACCTCTCATGCTCATTACTTATGTGTGGTACATTTTCTCTCAACCACTCTTCTAACAAGGGGATTATGGTCTTCGATACAACATTCGACATACCTCCTTCAAGTCATCTATGTCCTTCTATGGGAGTTCAACTTTCTTTTCTCTCTCGATCACACATGCCTACTCCTTCAAACTCTAAATCTACCCTTTTATATCCCTGATAACATCTATAGTCTCTTGGTATACTTCTTTCTGATGTATAACATCAGGGTAATTTGCATTTATCACTTATTTATTTGTTATAGTCATCTTGTACTTCAGAGGTTAACAAGTGTGCATAGCCTCAAGACGTGTAGTAACTAAGACATTTTATAATTTAGAAATAAGTCCAACCTTCGGCATCCATTGATCTCCATTTATGTGTTATATCTTAATCATAGCTGCTCCCTTTTCTTTCTTATGTTTTTACTCATATGCTCATACAAGTCTAGACATTCTTCAAATTTGTGTTGTTTTCCACACCATGAGAAAACCACATTCTAAGGGCATTCACATTGATAATGATCAAGAGATCCACAAGTATAACAAGTTCCTCTAGGAAATCCTCCTCTACCACCACCATGACCTCAACCTCTATATCCTCCACAAAATCCTTTACTCTGTTATCCCCATTATTTTTCCCTTCATTATGTTGTTCACATTGCTTCTTAGATCCACTTGCTACACTAGTCCGATGCACCCTAGTTTCAATAGCCTCATGAATATGATCAATCACTTTGCATTTAAAAGTGTTATAAGTATGATTTTTATAAATTTTACAATACATAGATACATTCTTCTGGATCACGCTTGACAAGAGTGGACATCTACTCGCATCATGGTCTAGATAACAAATATCACAATCTAACATCATGGCACACACCTAATTGTGAGGATAGCTATCCTTAGTATGTCCTTTAACCTCACAATCTATACACCATATTTCATTACATGTCTCATGAGCTGAATTAGCATAGATATTTTCCAACTATTTTTCCTTTCTTTGAAATCTACACCTCTAAAAATGGACTCACTACGGTTTCCACACTCCTAACTACCTCAATGTGCAAATCTTCTTCCAAAGCATCACGTGGATCCACAAAGGTCTTATGAGATAATGTCTTTTTAATGAATTCAACAACCCACAAACAAACCATTATGCATCTTTGAGTAGGATGTATTTCATAAGACAAACTTGACAACAAAATTTTAAAATGTGCATCGTATTCTCGAATGCTCTTAGATAAGATTTGTTTAATTTCCTAAGTGCACCTGATACTTTTGTGCTCAAAATCTAGAATATAGAACTCAACTAGAAACGCAGAGCACAAAACATCATAATCCACCATAGTCTAATGTGGGTCATACTTTATGTACCAACTATGTGCATGCCCTTGAAGAGTAGTAGCAAACTGACTCACCTTCCTATCTGAAGTAGTGATTCCCTTAGCATGCCATAACATCTCACACTTGTGCACATGCTCTGTAGCATCTTCAATACCTTTATATTATGGCAAGTGGAGGAAATATCATAATAACATTTCTGAGGTTGATATGGGGGTTTCTAAGGATGTGGGCCTTATCCTTTAGATATAGAACCAAAACCACCACCAATATTTCCTCCACCACTAAAAACACTTGATCCACTTGATTTCAACACTACTCATCTACCTGATTCTCTAGCGGTGGGCACCATACTAGTGGATGTACTTCTTTGCATCCCTATTGTATTACTAGACTAAAATCCCATGGTCTATGAATTCATAGTACTTCCATACGTGTTCCTAATGTTCTATGTGCCCACACTCTGTCCTAATGACATGCTAGAAAATATTCCTCCAATCGGGCCTCCAAATAACAAAGATGATGTCTATTCTACCATAGATGAATTTATTTCTGATGAACTTCTATATCTTAATTAAAATTATATCTACTTGAAGCTATTGGATTACCTACACTCACCTTCTTATGAAAAGTTACTTTTGGAATAGGAACTCCATGCACAAGGGTTAAGTCACCAGGTGGGATTAGATGCACGCCCATATCCTTCAATCTATCTTCCCTCGATGTGTTCTCATAAGAAGCCAAAGGGGATTATTTTCTACGCTTTCCCAAAATTGGGGTAACCAATTACTACTTCTCCTCATCCTCATCTTCCACGAGAGCGTAAAATCCCTAACAAGCCATCTCTTCCCTCAATGCCATTAAATTTGTAACTTATCTTGTCATCTCCCTTTCTTGTGCTTCATTATATCTAATTCATCATTCCTCTCTCTCCATGGATTCTCGCTAGGTCCACCATCTTTCACCACACCTAACCCCACCCTCGCACGTGGTGGTATGTTTAGCTAGCCATAGGTAGGCTCTCTAAACTCAACACCACCATCAAGATCTTAATTTCCAAAGGAATAACATGTATGTAAGATCCTCTGGGCTCACGTAAAAATTCAAACTTAGCAACTTCCAGACAAGAATACATAGAAACAACATACTCCAAAGTATAACTATGCACAACACCACCCACCAATTATCTATAGCACACATCTAAGGTTCATCTACATCAAAAATTCTTGGTACTCTTCCTGCATCCAAACCCTTGATCTATAACTCCATATTTTATTTGATACATGGTTGACAACTACTCATATAACTCTATTAGAAAGAAACAAAAGAACGGTTCATAGAGCTCATGATATAGGTTACCTTCCACCCACTTGCATGTCTTAAAATCGGGTCCATAACCATATCTTCACACAAACTGATCTTGTCACTTCGATTATCTAGTCTTCAATGGTTGCAAGAGTCAAATGATATGCCATCATCATGTAACATCATGGAAAATATCTTGTAAAAGAGGTCTTAACAATGAAACCAAAATGTAGTCTTTATTTTCTACTCAAATGCCTAGGTGTCTTTGACACTTCACTCAGATAAGTTTGATCGCTTACCCGAAGCGTGGAAGCTACCGAGAGTCCCTCTTTGGTACTTTCTTGCCAAGGTGGTAGCATGCATGTTTGTAATAACTATACTCGGAGCATATATTCCATCATAATAACCAGATCCATGAGCTCAAATGGAAACACACATAATAAAGAAATCATAGTGATCACATAAGAATTAATACCATATTTACCATACAAGCACCATGAATAGTTATGTCAACAACTAATATCCATTTAAAATGATCCATTATATTGATTCATCACAAAACAGTAGTTGATCACACTAATTACTAGAGATTCATGCTCACTTGGAATAATAGGGAAGCATAACTCGTAATACACGATCACTAAAATCAAAACTCCCAACACACTAAAATATGCAGATCAATACATATGTGTGTGTGTGTGGGGGCGGATTTCGTTTTACCACCCATGCACTCTCAAAATAGGTTGCATGCTCAAAATAGCCATGCATGTATACAAATATAACTATGAAGCATGTAAGCTTTGCTAATAATAGATTATCTCCATAAATAAACCCTGATCTAATCCTATTATTAGCTCAAACTTGACATGTCTCTTGATCTTCCACTTGTTCCTAAAATAGCCTTTCCTTAGTCATGTCTTCATGCTCTTATCTTTTATGTGCTCTACACTCCATCCTATTTTTAGCCTGATCCAAGAAAAAAACTAAGTCTTGAACTTTGTCTCTCTGGGCATGAAACCTCAAAGCACAATTTTGTCAACCTTTCGCACCTATCCACACACCACCTTCTTTAGTGCCACTATCATATCCACTTTTGATACTTAGGCATTATTTCACAAGCCCAACAATCCATCTTGTATTCCATTCCATCCATCCACAACATATTACATATCTTGGTTTCTTTTACTCTTGCTTGCATTTTCTTGTATATGGTCACTTTATTACACATGCTAGTTAGATCTCTTGTATGTCATTTATCTATACCATACACACATGTGCATTCATGCCTTTGCTTAGTTATGATCACAGATACATGTCTTTTCATGCAATATGGATGCTCACCTTCTACCCATCCTACATTGGTCGTTGGGGCATCCACATTCGTCTCTCACAGGTGTTATTGTTTCATTTTGTACTTAGCACTCTATATTACATGGTTATACATGCTTTTGACATACTTTTTATCTTTATAACATGCTAATGGATGCTTCATGTGTAGCATTTGTTCACAAGATTACTTGCTTCCATGGTTATCTATTGTTTGTACTTGTTTGTCTTTTGTTTGTTATTATATGTGGGCATTGCCCTTTGTTTGGTGTGCGCACTTGTTTGTTGTATGCAATCATGATGGCCTTGTGTGTCTTACAACATCATGAGTGATGTCTTATGTTTACATCCCGCTTTGTGTGGCTTATTTTTTCTTCTTGCATGTTTATACTACTACATTTATTGGTATTGTATGCATTGTTTAAGTAGATTACACATTGCCTTATACATGCTTTCTTGTTTGTACTAACAATTTTCTTTGGCTAGCCTCTTGTTTGTTCATGCCTTGGTCTCTACCAAGCACTTTCCTTTCCCCTACGGGGTAGTGTTCAAATGTTTGGTCCTCTTTTGGTGTCACATTCTCCTATCAAGCAATGATATCGCATGCACCCCCAAAGAGGGGGCATCATTTTGGGTTTACAAACTATAACATAGAAGCGAGAAAAGTGTCGCATGCACCCCCATAGAAACAAGTAGTTAACAATGGTGTCAACAACAAAATTTTATTAGGAATGAGAAATTAATTAACCAAATTAAATTAATATAACATATCAAACATTATTGAAAACATTTAAACATGCAATAATAAAAAATACACAGTGACATGGATTTAACGTGGAAAACCCCAACGGGGTAAAAAACCATGGATTAATTTTTCCATTAAATTGAGAAACTATTAACCAATCCAAAACTCCCTTCCTCACTTCCTGCTCCATGTTTTTAACCCAAGAGTAATTTCATCCAACTGATTATGGCCCACGACCATATTTGAATAACCCAAAGGGCTATAACTATTAAGTGACAGGGCACACTGATTTAATAATTAGTTAATAAATAACTAATGAAACCTAATTTAGAGTTAGAAATTTTTCTCATTCTAATAATAGTTGTTCTATGGATGATGGATATCTTTACATCAAACCCTAAACAAGATACCACAAACCCTAAGTTTCTTCCCTCTCCTAGTGGTGGTGATGGAACTAATCTCGATGGTGCTAGTGCAGGTCATCATCATCTGGGAATGGTGGATGGATTTCAAAATGGGGTGGGCACCAAGGACAAAGGGGCACTAGTGGACTCCAAGAAAATGCATTTCTCTCCTATGGTCGCCCGGCATCGATTTTGAAGATGAAGTTAGGGACTCATCCATGTCACTACATAATGAAAATGCCATCAATATGCTCGTTGTTGGCTATGAGGATGGTTGTGACCACTTTTTGGAGGAAGATTTGATCACAAAGAAATGCAAGAGTTTCACTGGTCCATCTACTTGTGTATTTTTCCCTAACACACTCTACTCCTCGGCCACTTGCTTTGATAATCTGAGCATCTACATATTTTTTCTCATACTCTTACTCGTAATACTCTACCCCTACAACTCCATCAACTTGGTAATGGGTTGGATTTGAAATGTACTCTTTCCTAAAAATTACGTTATAAGCTAGGATCTTTTGGCCTCATTTTCTCAGAAAGCTGTTTGTGGATAATTTTCCTCTCCTCTACTGGGATAGCCAATGATTCCTTATTTTTTACGAATCTTTTTCTTTTTGGAGGAACCAAGAATCATAGCTCTGTCTATTTGAAGGAGGCACTATATAAAAATGCCTCATCCTTGAAATTCCCATCAGCAAGTCCTCCCCCTCCCTAACTTACATAGTTGAGCAAGCCTCTGAAACCCTGGTATTGGAAATCGAGGAGGAAGAATATTTAAACCTACTATAAGACATTAAATTTAAAGCCCTAATTTATAGATTTAATGGTGTGTAGCCATCCTCAAACACAATTATCCAATGGATTCACTCCTCATGGATAGAAAATTGTAAATATTTCCTCTATGCCCAAGGTTTCTTCATTATTTATTTCAATGAACAACATGATTATCAGAGAGCCATAGACAAGGGCCCTTGGTTCCGGGGTTCGGTGGGACTTTTCACTACCCCATGGTTTCCATATTTTGACCCAAATACCTTCTCCATCACACGGGTTCTAGTTTGGGTGAGGTTGCCAAACCTACCCCTTCATTTTACTTCTTCTCTAAAGGATATTGGAAACCTCCTTAAACGGTTCATCAAGGTCAACTACCAAAGGTTACAGAGTGGTATGTATACTTTTGTTAGGATCTGCATTGAATTCGATCTCAACAAGGGATTTACGGATAGGATGACCCTTAAAATGGGTGACACTAGTTATTCCCATATTTTAGACTATGAAAATACTATTTCTAGATGTTGAAATTACAGAGCACCAGGTCATCTCCATGCTACATGCCCCCAAATGAAAACCCAAGATCCTCACAAAAAAGGAGTGATTCCCAAGAATTGAAGCACACCGAGATCTAAAAGAAGAATAATTTTCAGAGCAAGAAGATATGTTGACTTGGAAGATCAAAGATTTTCAACTACAACTCCTTTAATTGTTGCTACATATCCCTTAGCTCTACAACTGACCCCTTATCTTGTAGTTTTTATCCATTCATCCATTGGCCCCTGATTGACTCCTTTTATAGAGGCTAGGTAGTCACCTTTGGGTATTACTCCCTCTTTAGAAGGACCATCTCTAGCGCTGAAGAGACCTCATGAGTCTGATCACTCTGACTCGGATAAAGATAGTGGGGATTCTTGGCCTTGGACTTAGTGAAATATAATCCTCTTATTTTAGAGATGATTACACAGGAAAAATGGCAATTAGTATGTTTAAATAAAGGGAAGAATTGAAGAAATTGATTTCCCTATATTTCTTTCTTCCCCTTTTTTTCTTATTGTTCTCCTTCTCGGTCTTGTAGCTCCCTAGGCTGTAGCTTCCCTTCTTCCTTTATCCTTCTTTTTGTTGTTACTAGGTGCAGTTGTGTTGGAAATGCTTCTTTTCCTTCTTGTTTGTTGCTGACTTGCTCTTTCTTTTGGAAAGTTGCTTCTCCTTCCTTTCCTTTTCGGTGTTCCCTTTCCTCTCTATGTTTTTTTGGGGCCTACTTGGTTCTTTTCTTCCTTTTCTTTCGGGCATCTTATCTTCTTTTCTTAATTACTTTTTCTAGCCTTTGGGGCTTCTTGTAAAATGATGTGGGTCCTTTCAACACCCTCAACATTTACCAATTTCTACAAAAACCTAATTTAGAGTTTATATTAAATAATAAATAATAACCTATATTCTATATTATTTAATTATAAACTAAATATTATGAACACTTAATATTATTGTTCTAACACTCCCCCTTAATATTAAGTGGGGATCCATATGCCAACATTACTTGTTTACACAACGGTGATTTAAAAATCCATAAACCACAAAGGTTTAGGATAGCATATGTATTTTTGAAGTAATTATAGCACCTTCATCATGTTCAACTTACCTTTTGGTACAAAAGGATTTGGAATCCATAAATCAAAAGTATGATTTAGGCTAAACATGATTTGTGAGACTACATCCCACTGTTTCTCATGGAAAAATTCTTAAACCACATCTTTAGGAGCCTTTTATAACACAAGGACCTCCTTTACAAATAGATGCAACACATTGGACTGTATTACCATAAAATCTATCAGTTTACATAAATCATAAAAGATATTTTTACAATGCTTTATACCAAAGCAGAAGTATAGAGGAGAAGGATTCAACAACCGTAGGAGGTGGCACTTCTCTTAATGGAAACTTTCATGTTTTGGGAATTCCTTTTGGCTTCTCTCTAACTTCCCCCATAGAAGGAAAAAATACTTTCAACAAAAAAAATAAAAATTGAAAATACTCTTCAAAAAAAATGAAGCATTTTGGTTGTTTTTGTTTTAATGCAATGTTTCATTATCCAAAATTCACCCCTCGGAGGTAATTTTGATAACATGCATTAGATTCTTAGGATCCCAGTAGAATTGATTCAAGGCCCAAAATCATACCAAGTTTTGAGCTTCCCCATCAAGGAAATACAAAGGAATTGAAAAATCAAAAAATGAAGTCACGGGCTTGTTTTAATGTTACCGGAAATGCACAAGTTCAATAAGTGTGGACATACCAAGGTTCGTCAAACAGCTTTGGAGCCGAAATAAAAGGAATAAAAGTAAATGAACATTTTGTCCCAGGAGAGTCGTGAGATAGTTGGACACAAGGTATGCGTGGGACATGAAAAGCTGATTTTTGCCACAAGTCAATGCATTGTGGGTGGCATGGAGAAATGTGTTTGGGATGGTCGGGACAAAAGTATGTGCGAGACGCAGGTGAAAAAACCACAAAAGGAACCATACGTTATGATGGAGAATGCGGAGGTCAATGGCCCTCATGGCCCGGTCATGGCGGGAGACGGAACAAAGAAGCTTGAATCGGGTGATGTGGAGATTTTTGTCTGGGACAGCCAGGACACGCGGACCCGATTTTTCCGAAATAGCCATGCAATGAAGAGAAAAAGTCAATGTTTGACCTCCCGAACTTCAAACGGCCATAACTTTTGACTCCGAGCTCGATTTTCATAAAATTGGACTTTTTGGAATGAGCACGACATCCTCTGCATCACAAAAACTAGATTTATTAATTTTGATGAGGGTAGATATATTAAAATAAAATAAACATATTCAGCTCAATCAATTAATGCTCATTCGTCAAATGACAGAAAATGCCTGGTAGACCCAAAATAGCTGCTCACACTCAGAAGGCCATAACTTTTGCATTTCTCAACAAAATCACACAAAATGGCCATTGGAATCTTGCTCTGAGAGCCAGATGACACAAAAATCAAGAAATTATAGATTTGATGAAATAGATGGATATTTTTCAGAAAACGTGGCCAAGTTCATAATAGTGTTTTATTTGGTAGTTGGAGTGCATTCAAGAGAAGCATGGTCATCATATTTTCTGCTTGCAAGTCATGGGACAAGTATGGGGAGCCTTTTTCAAGTAACAAAACATCATTTCACTCCATTTAATACCTCTTACAAGTGGTTGAAGGACATATTTGGGATTTCCATTTTCCCCTCTCTCTCTCTTCTTATTTTTCTATAAATTGGAGTGTTGGGCTCATTGTAAAAAGGAAGTAGTTTTTATTGTAGAAAAGCTCTATCAAAATTTCTTTGTGAAGCCAATGTGCTGGTAGGCCCTTGTAGTGGACTCCTTGCATGGTGATCAGGCCCTTATCTTGTAATAGATTGAATTGTGCATATCATGAAGCAATAAAATACAAGTTTGTGGATGCATCTTCCCCTGTTGTGTTTGTTTGCACTCTTCTTGCCCTTTCAACCTTCATTACAAGAATATTGTGTCTATTTTTATGCTCTTGCAAGGACTCATTATTATTGTGCATGTATGAAATATTGTTGTGAATGCATTTTCTAGATTGTGGAGAACTATTATCACCCCTTCTAGTATGCATTTTACTTCTATTTTTCACACATTGGAAGACTACTCTCACACCCCTCCTTTTCTGGTGTATCACCACTTTAGTGTAGGCTTTCATTTTCATGCATTCTCTCTCCTTGGTCCCTTGGAAAGTTAGATTAGGAAAGATAGTTTTTCCTGCATTAGAGTAGATTGTGGTAGGTAGTTTAGGAGTAAGAACCAGCTTTCTCTGGAGGTCTATCTCAAGTAGCAAGTCCCACAACTTGGAGATAGTACCCATGTTATCCAATCACACCGTGAGCTCAAGTATATGCACTTGTGTAAACATAAGGGTGTTGTGATTTGGTGATAATAATTTTCTGGCATGCCCAGTGGGAGAGAGAAGAAGTCTTCATTTTAATTACAACAAGATTGATGTGCACTTGTTGTAAGTTTCCAGCTTTGAAGGAGCTTTGAAATTACACATCTGGTGACTCCAAAAGAGGTAGAATCCACTAGTTTTTAGTCCAAGCCTAGCAGATTTATGAGAAGAATTCAGACCAGATCAAGAACTAGGGAAGAAGGACTCTTTATCTATCTACATTTATCCCGGTAGAGAGAAAGAAGAGGAAGAAGAGCTCAAAGGTCTCCATCTCCACCAAATAGGACCTTGTCAACACCTCCACCTGGAAGGCCTTTCATTCAATCAACAAGAGTTCTTGACCAATCAGGATGGCACAACCAAATCCATATGTCAACTTCATTCTTTGGCCAATCGAGAATAGCACAACCCCACTTAGGGCCCACTTGCCTTGAATGCACAAAATCTAGTCCCGATTACAGCATTAAAGAGCATCTCGTATTTCACTGGGGAAAACCAGACTTCCCCTGGTGATCATGTCCAAGATATTGTGAATGTCTATACAATCCATGAAATCCATGAGATGGACATTGCAGTCAAGTTTCTCACCTCTTCATTCAAAGGGAAAGCTTCCCAATGGTTCAGAGCCTTGAGGTAGGCTCTATCCAAAATTGGAACCAGTTGTGCACAGCTCTCCACAACCAGTTTGGAGAGAAAGGTGACAACTTATCTTTGTTGGAGCAACTAACAACAATCAAGAGAGCCCCGAATGAGCAAGCTGACAGACTTTAACCTCATATTTCAAGTGGACTAGGATAGGATCCCAATAGCAGTAAAGCCCACTAATGAAGGTTCCTTCTTATACTTTCTTAGGGCTTTGAATTTGATATTTCTTTGATGATTCTAGTCAATGGGGGCACGACCTTTCCCGCAACCTATAGCCTTTCCATAGGGGCTGAGAACCATTTGATTCAAGCTAGAAAAATCACTCCTAGGCCATCCATGCCTCTATACCCGAGACTTAGGAAGCCCAGATACTAGCCAAACACCTACATTAGCTCCTATACCCACCCCCAGGAGTCAAAGCTTCATCTGAAGCCTCCACTTCATCATCTAACAACTCCAAGGAACTCCAAGAGGTCATGAAGCAATTGCAAAACTTGGGTAATGAGCTAGTAACCATCAAAAGACAACAAGCTAGAGTTCTAGGCCATATCAGCCTCAGGCTCAGTCTCAGGGTCAGTATCAGACTAGACCCCAATACCAGCAAAATAGGCCACCATCTCAGACTATAAATCAGATCCAGAACCAAGGACAACCTCAAGCTGCTAGACCTTTTAGGCCATATGATCCAAGTACAACTTCAACATCAAGGGCATTGGTTCCAGCACAGAATAACATGGCACAAGAATATGATTGGTGTTTCCCATGTAATCAACCACATAACCAATCAATGTGCTTTAATGGTGCATTAAATTAGGGCTCGATGGTGCAAACCATTGGTGTGTCACAAGAATCTAGCCATGAAGAAAATCAGCAGTAGGAAGCACCTCAGCAAGGGACATCTCCAAATGAAACTACACTTGTCAATTGGTAGGCTGAAGATTTCTGTGGTATAAATCAAATACCTTCTCAAAGTGTAGCAGCCAATACACACTCCAAGAAGAGAAACATTGGAGAAGGACAGTCATCCAACTCAAATGGTCCACAACCCTCTATTACTCCACAAGGTGTTGGAAATCAAAGTGTAGTTCCAAATGTGTAGGGTCAGCCCAAACCACCTTCTAAACCATCTCAAGTGTCGGTTGCAACAACTCAAGTGCTAGAGAAGAATGTGCAAGGAAAGGGGCAGTAGAGAGATAGCTCATCTCCATTCAACATCATTGAGAGATGAAGAAAATGAATGTAAACATCTCAATGTGGGAGTCATTGGCTATCCCAGGATAGAGAGACCTATTGCAGGCTGCTATGGAAAATTGGTCAGCATCAAATCAGCCACCCAATCAACAAGAAAAAGTTCTTACCAATGCACTCAGCCTGAAGGAAATCATGGAGGACAACAAGGTAAAAATTTGAAGCCCCCTCCATTCTATGTCTCATTGATCATAGGAGATAAGTTGGTACATAATTGCATGATTGACTCGGGAGAGCAAGTAGCTCAGTCATGCCAAAACAAATAGCTGATCAGTTAGGTCTTCAATATGAAGTCATCTCTAAGGGTGTAGTGTAATTGGATGGGACATCAAAGTGACAATGGTTGGAGTAATCAAATATTTGAGCCTCACATTACACACGTGTGTCCCAATGTAACGGTGTTACAAGATGTGTCAGTCATAGACTTGCCACCACTCTTTGCATTGTGTTTGTCAAGAGACTTCACTGCTAAAATTGGAGGCTATCTTTTGGCTGATTGGTCACACATGTTATTTAAAACAAGGTATGGAACTAAGGCTACAATCAGATCTGAGCCTATTGCAAATTTTCACATAGAACCCCATACGCCGAGTCCAATCAATGCAAATTGTTCAAATTCGATCAAGAGGATTATCCAAGCACTCATGAAGCTGACACCAAGGTCGGATGCATTCCGGACTTGACTCTTGATGAATGGGAAAACAAAAGACATGCATTTGATCCATACAAAGAAATGGAGGAATCTGAGCTAGGAGTTTATTGTTTGCATGAAGAGAATCAACCTCTCCCCAAGCATCACCAAGCCAGATCACAAGGGTGAGAATGAAGTATGGAAATTTTTCTTTGATGGATCAAGAAGTAGACAAGGTAGGAGGAGGAGCTATGCTCATTTCACCACAAGGTACAAAGTATTACTCATCCTTCCACGTTTCATTTTTCTTGCTCAAACAACACAACTGAGTATGAAGCCTTAATTCACGGATTGCATTGGGCAAGGAAGAAAGGCATTAAGAATTTGCAAGTATTTGGTGATAGTGAGCTGATTGTGAACCAAGTTAGAGGAAAAAATGCTGCCAAGAATGATCTATTGAAGAACTACAAAAATTGGGTATGGGATCTCATTGAAGATTTTGAAGCTTTTAGCATCAATTCCATCCCAAGGAAGAAGAATGAAGAAAAGAGATAGATGGCAGCAATTGGGGCTGCATTTGATGTTGTAGAAAGTATCAAAAGTGAGAAATCTCAGCCTCATATCAAAGTGGTTGTGAGACCAGTTGTTCGGATAACAATACAAGTTGGCAAGTCTTGAGAATGATCAGCAAATTGTCAATTTTCTACAAGAAGAAGTTGAGTTCTCCACCAGAAATCAAGACAAGCTGGAGCAACAGTATGGTGACCAAGTGGTGCAGCTGAGAACTAACAAATTACCAAAAGGCCTTATAACCTTGGAGTCAATCTTCAACCCGAATGATCAATTCGGAAGGAGAAAGCAAACATTCAAGTAAAGGGTGAAGATTCAAAGCCTATTTTAGTAAATGAAGGCAAGACATTGCAAATTGGAAAAGTAAGTACCCCACAAGAGAAATCTGAATTTATTCAACTTTGTCAAGAGTTCCAGATGTCTTTGCTTGGACTTACAAGGATTTAAGAGGTTTCAACCCAAAGTTGGCACAACATACTATTGAGCTGGATCTGGAATCCAAGCCTATCAGGTAGAAGCAAAGGCCAGTGAATCCCCATATTGAACCTCTCATGAGAAAAGAGTTGAACAAGCTGATTGAGGCTAGTATCATCTTCCCTATCAAACATTCAAGTTGGGTTGCAAACTTGGTGCCAGTGAGAAAGAGAAATGGAGAAATAAGATTGTGTGTGGACTTTCATGATCTAAATAGAGCATCACTCAAGGATCATTATCCACTTCCATCAATGGAACAAATCTTGCAGGTTGTAGCTAGTTCAGAAAGGTTTTCATTGCTAGATGGATACTCAGGCTATAATCAGATAATGGTGAAGGAAGAAGATCAATTCAAGATAGCCTTCACTACAAAATGGGGCACATATGCTTACAAGAAGATGCCATTTGGACTATCAAATGCTAGAGCAACATTTCAGAGCTATGGATATGGCATTCAAAGGCTTAATCAACAAGATAGTGTTGGTATACCTAGATGATATCATTGTCTTCTCAAAGAATGCAGCAGACCATCTCTTTCACCTCAGGAAAGTGTTTCAGAGGTGTAGAAGGTTGAGTGTCATTGAATCCGAAGAAGTGTGTATTCTTGGCACATGAGGGAAAATTGTTGGGCCACATTGTCTCAAGGGAAGGGTTAACAATTGATCCTAAAAGGGTTGAAGCCATCCGAACACTTCCATTACCACACCACAAGAAATATCTCCAAAGCTTCTTGGGAAGGATAAACTTTTCTCCACAGATTTGTGCCTAATTTTTCCACTCTTGTGAAGCCTTTAACAATGATGTTGAAGAAGAGTCTTGCATTCAAATGGACAGCAGAAGGAAAAGAGAGTTTTGAGAACATCAAGCATGCAATATCACAAGCTCCAACTCTTATCAACCCAGACTTTTCAAAGGACTTCATGTTGTATGCTTTTGGAGGATCAGATACAATCTAACTATCTTGATATAAATGAATAGAGAAGGTTCAGAACAGCCCATAGCATTCTTTAGTCAAATCCTAGAAGATTACGAAGTAAAGTATTCTTTCATTGAAAAGCATGTCCTTGTTATCATCAGGAGTTTGAAGAAGTTCAAACACTTGGTCTCGAACAATAAGATTCAATTATTGGTGTCTCATGTTGGTGTCAAGGACTTTCTCCTAAACAAGGATTTGAATGAGAAGAGAGTAGGTTGGATCACTCGGGTAATGGAATATGATATTGAAATCAAAGTGACCAAGCTGGTTCGTGGCAAGGTTTGTGTGAGCACCTCACTTCCAAACAACTTGATGGATCAAAAGGTGAAGAAGATGTTGTCCTGTTACTACAAAATGATCAAGAACAACCAACTGATGATGCACCCATTCCATGTTGGACTCAAGACTTGGTGCATTATCTCCAAATAGGTTTGTGCCCTCCAAAATGGAACAAAGCTAAGAGGAGATACTTTAGATTACAAGCCATCCCGTATGTACTCATTAATGGCATCTTGTTCAAGAAGGACATCAATGGTGTTCTATTGAGATGCATTGGAACAGGTCAAGTTGAGAAGATATTACATGAGTTCCATGATGGAGAAGCAAGAGGCCACTTTGCTCCATGAGTAACAGCTCTCAAAATCATGAAGGTTGGTTACTATTGGCCTACGGTGTTCAATGATTGCTACTCATGGGTCAAGAAATGCAAGAGATGTGCATTCTTCATAGGGAAAGAAAGGTTAGCAGCTTGCCCCTTCATCTAATTTTAGTAAATCAACCATTCATGCAATGGGGATTGGACTTCATTGGGGTTATCAATCCAAATTCAAGTCAAGGCCACAAGTGGATACTTATGGCAACAGACTATTTCACCAAGTGGACTGAAGTCAGTGGCACTCAAGGAGGCAAATGAATCCAACATCTTGGATTTCTATGAAGGGATAGTCACGAGGTTTGGTGTCCCTACCACTATCATATCAAACAATGCATTGGCATTCCTTGGCACAAAGATCACTGAATGGGCTGTCAAGAATGGTGTGTACCTCAACACTTCATCAAATTATTACCCTCAGGGTAATGGTCAAGTAGAGTCTATGAACAAGAACCTACTAAGAATCATAAGGAACTCTTGATGAGAATCAGAGAACTTGGCACACAAAGCTCAAATCAGCTCTATGGGCTGATAGGATCACACCCAAGAGGTCTATAGGAAGCTCTCCATACAAGCTTGTATACGGGAAAGAAGCAGTTCTACCTATATCACTCGAGTTTCCAGCATTGGAACTCATGAAACAGTTGGAACTAGCTGAGTTTGAGCCTATGGAAATCAGGTATGCAGAGCTGATGGAATTAGAAGAAACAAGAGAACATGCAATGTAGACCATGGAAAAGGATCAAGCATTGATCAAGAAGAGTTTTGACAAGAAAGCTAAGGCCAGGATATTGCAAGTTGGAGATTTGGTACTGAAGTGGGATGTTGATCGTGCAAAGCCAGGAAAGCATTCCAAGTTCGATGCCATATGGAGTGGTCCATACATGATCATTGAATACAAAGGTAGCAATGCCTTCCGGTTGGCTAAGTTGGATGGTGAAGAGTTACAGATTCGGTCAATGGAATCTATCTCAAACGTTGCTACTAGAAAGAGAGTTTCTCACCCTTGTAAATATTAATTTAGAATTTCCATTCCTCCAAGTGCTTATGCACATTGTACTATTGTTAGAATAGTTTTCATTTCCCTAAGTGTTGTGCACATGTCCTATTGCTTCTAGTGTGTGCATGTTTATAGTTCATCGAGCTCCCGGAAAAGAATTTATAGCCACATAGGAGAATCAAATCAACAAATGTTTCAATGGCTCAAGGATGTAAGTTTTCAAACTTCAGATCAAATGAGAAATTACAAGATAGACTCCATGCCCAATGGATTCTACTAGTAGAAACTAGCCATACTTCATCTAGTAGATAACCCCATTGAGTCACCAAAATTGTTATCCAAAATTCACCCCTCGAGGTAATTTTGATAACATGCATCAAATTCTTCATCTCCGAGCAAGTAGAATTGATTCAAGGCCCAAAATCATGTTTTGGGGTCCCTTTGGTTTCTCTCTAACTTCCCCATCCAAGGAAAAAATCCAACAAGTTAGAAAAAATTGAAAAAATCCAAAAAATGAAGTCGCGAGGCTTGTTTTAATGCATTATGGGTCTGAGGGATATGGTATGGATACCAAGGTTTTCATACCAGGTTTGGAGCTGAAATACAAAGGAATCGGCTAAAGATTTTTTGTCCCAAACCCAAAGTTCAACGGGAACGTAAAAGGGGAGCCGAAAAATACAAAGAAATCGGAAAAATCAGAAATTTTTGTCCTGTGAACTTGTGTCGCGGGGAGGATAGTTGGGACATGGGAAAGGATGTGGGACACGAGTGAAAAAATGATTTTTCCCAAGTAATTTTCAAGTGCATTATGGGTAGCATGGTGAAATCAGAGAAATGTGTCGGGATGGTCGGGACAAAAGTATGCGGGACGTGCAAAGGGAAAAAAAGCCACAAAAGGAACCATACGTTGCGGAGAATGCGGAGGTCAATGGCCCTCATGGCCGGTCAATGGCGGATGCGGGGACAAGGAAGCCCAAATCGGGTGATGTGGAAGAGATTTTGTCTGGGACAGCCGAGGACACGTGGACCCGATTTTGCCGAAATAGCCGCAATGAAGAGAAAAGTCAATGTTTGACCTCCCGAACTTCAAACGGCCATAACTTTTGACTCGAGCTCGATTTTCATAAAATTGGACTTTTGGAATCAAGCACGACGTCCTCTACATCAAAAAAATAGATTTATTAATTTTGATGAGGGTAGATATATTAAAATAAAAGAAACATATTCAGCTCCAGTCAATTAATGCTCATTCCCGTCAAATGACAAGAAAATGCCTGGTAGACCCAAAATAGTTGCTCGCACTCAGAAGGCCATAACTTTTGCATTTCTCAACGAAATCACATGAAATTGGTACCATTGGAATCATGGCTCTGAGCCGATGCAAAAAATCAAGAAATTTGGGATTTGATGAGAAATAGATGGATATTTTTATAAAACATGGCCGGGTTCATGATAGTGTTTTATTTGGTAGTTGGGAGTGCAATTAAGAGGCATGGTCATCATTCTTTCTCTGTTGTAACATGGGATAGTATGGGGAGCCTTTTTGCAAGTAACATAAAATCATTTCACTCCATTTAATACCTCTTACAAGTGGTTGAAGGATAGATTTGGGATTTCCATTTTCCCCTCTCTCTCTCTTCTCATTTTTCTATAAATTGGAGTGTTGGGCTCATTGTAAAGGAGGTAGTTTTTGTTGTAGAAAAGCTCTGTCAAAATTTCTTTGTGAAGCCAATGTGTTGTAGGCCCTTGTAGTGGACTCCTTGCATGGTGATCAGGCCCTTATCTTGTAATAGATTGAACTGTGCATATCATGAAGCAATAAAATACAAGTTTGTGGATGCATCTTCCCTATTGTGTTTTTTTGCACTCTTCTTTCCCTTTCAACCTTCATTACAAGAATATTGTGTCTATTTTTATGCTCTTGCAAGGACTCATTATTATTGTGCATGTATGAAATATTGTTGTGAATGCATTTTCTAGATTGTGGAGAACTATTATCACCCCTTCTAGTATGCATTTTACTTCTATTTTTCACACATTGGAAGACTACTCTCAAAAATTTTATTAGATGCAATAAGTATCGGAAGTCTCTAATATAAATGCAAGGGCATCCCTAAGTGTTATTTGATACATATATAATAACATTTTAGTAATCACATACTAAGAAATTTTAGAAATGTTTTATCAAAAACATATATATCTTTATTATCTCATTCTAAGCCTTTACAAATGAGATAAGGCTTGATAGATGGCATATCTTGAATAGATAATCAAATCATAAAAGAATAATCACTGCATGCACAAAGGTGAGATTTTGGTCACAAAATGTACCGAACACAAGAACAAGGAGTGGGGGTCTCTGGGGCAACATCCCCTAGCGAGGTCGAGGGGCACCAATGGGGTAAAAATAAAATTAAACATACAATAATTAAAAATACACAATGACACAGATTTAACATGGAAAACCCCAATGGAGTAAAAAACTATGGAAAAAATTTTCCATTAAATTGACAAACTATTAACCGGTCCAAAACTCCCTTCTTCACTTCCCGCTCCATGTTTTTAACCCAAAGTAATTTCATACATCGAATATGGCCCACGGCCATATTTAAATAACCCAAAGGGTTATAACTATTAAGTGATGGGGCACACCCCAATTTAATAATTAGTTAATTAATAACTAATGAAACCTAATATAGAGTTTATATTAAATAATAAAGAATAACCTATATTCAATATTATTTAATTATAAACTAAATATTATGAACACTTAATATTATTGTTCTAACACATTTTACGGTAGCACACACCTCATACTAACATGCACATACATCACACACATCATCAACTACACACGCATTTCTGTCATAGGTTCACTCTCATCATTTTTGCACTTTTACATCTTTTTTTTTTTTTTTTTTTATTAAGGGAAAATAGTTTTGAAGGGACTATACCCTGTGTACAAAAGGGCTCAAAAGCCAGATAATAAACATGAGAAAAGCAGCCCAGAGAAGGGAAAAACAGTCAACTAAGAAAGGCTCAGCAGCCAGATATTACAATAAAGGTGAAGAGTGGATCTAAACGTACAGAGATCCAGAGCAAAGGAGACAAGTTCAAAAAGAAACCAAAAGAGAAACAGAATACAGAGCTCAAAAAATAGCTCTAGAACCGCCCGATGACAGCCAGATCACAGCCAAAAAACAGCAGCACATCAGCCCGTTACTTGAGGGCTCTGTCAATCTTGGCCTTGATGGCCTGCAGTGACATGAAAAAGGCAATGGCTGTGGCCTGAGAGGGGTCCTTCATGTCTGCTTGGGAGATTGCAATGTCCCTATTTTCTTTAGGGCCCCATATATCTTCATTGATTCCACTTAAGCTGCAAACACTGTGGACGTGTTTCAATGAAGTTATAGATGCTTTTTAGGGCAGACAAAATACAGTCATTGCGGCTTTTGGCATTCCCCAATCTGCCATCAAGGGACTGCAGCTTCTTGAAGACTTCATCAATGACCCCCTCTTCCTCCTCACCTTGCAGGATCCTTTTACCTTTGGCTTTCTCCATGTTCTTAAGAGCCCCTTTGAGCTCTTGAATCTCCTTCTCCAATCTGTCAACCTTCTCCAGCAAATCCTCCTCCTTGGGCTTCTCCACAGGCATGCTGATATGCAGGAGGCTTTCAGCAAGTTCTAAGTCCTTGTGGCTCCTAAGGACACGTTGGGAGGTAGGGATTCTAGTTTTTAGGCTCTTGCTTTTCTTGCTGGAGCCCACATCATCATGCTTTCTTTTTGGCAGGGGTGGAGTGGGAGCAGTATGGGTAGGTGGGGGTGTGGAGGAGGGAGGTGGGATGGGGTTCATGGGAGGGCAACTGGAAAAGTGGCGGTGAATGAGGAGTATAAGGCCCTGGTGCAGGGGGACAGCCCTAGAGTGATTTTGCACCTCCCTTATAGACTTCTCCAGGGAGTTGATCAGATAATGAGGAAAACTAATAATGTTATTTCTATGAAAATGATTCAGAAAAATCAGATGCTTGTGTGGGATAGTCACATATCTTCCTTCTAAGGTAACATACCTTACCACCATTTTGGCAAGTTCATCAAAAGGTGTAGGGATCGACTCCACCTTGAGGCCAGCAGTTACAAACTCAAGGTTCTCTCCCTCTTCCAGAAATTTCTTGGTTTCAACCTCCCTGTCGACTTTCTTGTTGAAAAATTTTGCACCTTCCAAGCTGAGACCAGTGACCTGAGCTATGAGCTCTTCTGTAATTTCCATTTTCATGTTACTGTACTTGACAATTCTGTTCTTCCAACCCTTGGCGAATTTGATGGAGACGTCTTGTGGCTTGGGAACAAGTTTGTAAACCTAAGAGACTGGGGGGGTTAGACATCAAAGATATCAAGCATATGAGTACTGCCCTTACTGCAAAATTAGGATGGAGATTGATAAAAGAGAACAGACCTTGGACAGAGCTGATTAAGATCAAATATCTTTCAAATCAGAACAAAATTTCCTTCATTTATGATCAGTCCCTTCCGAATGGTTCCATTTTCTGGAACAACCTTCTTCGCAGCAGACACATTCTCTTTCAGGGATGCAGCTGGAAGCTTGGAGATGGGCAAAGCATAAACTTCTGGACCGATAAGTGGACTGATTCTAACTGGATTTCTGCTTATGATCATATGAAGGACAACTTAATTGCAAAATATGGTCACAAAATCTAGGGATACATTGAGAGGGATGGAAACAAAAGAAAATGGAAGCAGCTAAAAGTGGAGAATGATAGTATCAGACTGATATTATATCTCTCCAGAATCAACTTGCCCTAATCCATCTAAGTAATCAAAATCTTAAAGATGAGCTCATCTGGAAGGATTCTTTTGATGGGGATTACACTGTTAAATCAGGATATAATTTTGTCTTTGCATCCATGGAAAGTGAAATCAAGTGGCACAAGTTATGGATGCCGGAGCTAACCCCTAGAGTGAACTTCTTTTGGTGGCTAGTTATTAATGGCAAGATCCTAACTAATGATAACCTCATCAAGAAGGGATTCATCATGCCAAATAGATGTTGCATGTGTCAGCAAGAGGCTGAAGATATAAAACACTTATTCCTCCATTGTGAGATTGCTTCCAAAATTTGGCAGCTTGTTTTTGCAAAATTCAATCTGAAATGGATTTTTCCCCTTACCTGCCTTCAGACTTGGGAGCAATGGAGCTCTCCATTTAAACATTGCATGGTGAAAAGACTATGGCAACTTGTTCTGCCACACACTATGTGGAGAATTTGGAAGGCTCGTAATGATAGTATTTTCAGAAGCAATAGACAAGCTTGTAACAAAGTTTATAAGGAAATAATCATTGTTGTGCAAGATAATATTGCTAGATTCAATCCCCCTAAAAATAGACTCTACCCGGAGAATGAAGAATGCATCCTAACTGATTGGAATATAGCCACTATCAGTAGAAATAAAAATGGTACTGACAGAAACAAAGTCCGATGGATTAAACCCCCCAATGATTGGCACAAATTAAATTTTGATGGGGCCTCAAAAGGTAATCCGGGTGATTCTGGTGGTGGGGGAATCATCAGGGATCAAAGAGGCTGCTATGTTGCTACTTTTTCTGGGAGAATGGGAAGACAGACTAACCATTATTCCGAAGCCATGGCGGCTCTTTGGGGTATTAGACTTGCCAGAGATTGCAATATTCAAAATATCATAATTGAAGGTGATTCTCTAAATATTATAAATCTTCTGAATAAAAACAACAACCCAGCTGGTCTATCAGGGATTATATTGAAGAAGCTATAGAAATATGCAAAAGCTTTGTTAATGTCCACATCACCCATACTTATCGGGAAGGAAACAGGGTTGCCGACAGCTTGGCTAACTTAGGAGTGAATAATTCCTTTCAAACTTGGATTGGCAGGGACGTTCTGCCCGCACATGTCAATAAAGCCATCATCATTGATCTTCATGGCTGTGAAAATTATGAATAACGGCTGTTTTATGGATGCTAATGAGCGGATCCCCAAGTACATGATGATGACATCACAAAAGATTTGGATGATTGCTGCGATGTGTGTGGATTGGATTGCCATCATTTCTTGGCATGGGAGGAAAGCGGGGGAGAAGGGCAATAATAACAAATGCTACATTATTATTAAGCCCGGCTTTCATGAGGAGGAGATTCAAAAACCAAAAGAACCGCTTGGCGTCTCCATACATTGCAAGTTTTTTTACCGTTAAAAATAGGAATAGTAACAGAGTAAACATGGGGGGTCCGCCATGCAAGACCGAGCCAACCCACAACCCTGAGTGGAAAGAGAACACGGAGCTTTGGGAGTACCTGTAAATCGGGGGCACTTTTACATCTTTAGTTTCCATGCTCCATCATCTTTTTGTCACTCCACACTTTGTCTAGTCCTTTGGCACATTTTCTACATCACTCTACATGGACATCAGGTACGCATCTCTATCTACTTTATGTTACCAAGCATTCTTCTCACCAACATAAAGTGGGGAAAATGTAGACAAAAAATCATGCACTTTAGACATTATTTAGTCCCGGTCTCATACTACTATTCATATGGTTTTTGAGTGAATAAAGTACTAATTAACCCCATCTTTTGGCCATTTTAATTTGCTTTATGTCATCACTTCCAACCTTTAACACATACTTGCCCAGTGTATTTTTTTTTTCGATCATTGTATCCCTAAATGGGGCACCCAAGCTAGTCTTGGAGTCGACATGTACCTGGTCCCAGTTGGGGTGCCCGATCCATTATACACTTTCTTTCCACTTTTTAGGTACCTTCTAGCCATTTGATCTTTGTATATTTTTGTGTTCAGCCTTTTTGGAGTTAATTGCAAAATTAGAACAAGAGAACCATATAAATATAAAGCTATAAGACCATAATGAGGGAAAAATCACTAGTCACTACTATCATCCACCTAGAGTTGCATACATCTAAGGCGTCTAGAGCTCATTTGCATGTATCTAGCTCCATCACAAGGGATAAGGTTGGTTCATCTACATCACACAAGCATAGGATGGAATTCTATTCTATTTCATCCACCATTTATTACATTTTCTAAACATAGTTATAGCTCTCTAATTCACAAAGTAGCAAATTTTTATTTTTTTAGGGTTTGATACTTATTTTGGGGTTTTACAAGTCTATCTTTCATCATTGATCATGGAAGAAATTCAACACATAGTAGAAAATTACACGTGACAGATAGAAAACTCTTTGTGTCATCATCCAACCCTATAAATATAGGTGCACAAACCAAGTGCACCTAGAACTCATACTAGGGCACCCATAGGCACCTTGATCCTCTCCCAAGTTCCCATCCAAGTAAAACATCTCAAATATGTCCTTTTTGGGACCTCTACATGTTTTCTCCTACTTCCGAGAATATTGATTTATTTTACAATACGTTCCAAAGCAGCCTCTGGATCAGCTAAGTCGTTTCCTTACTCTTCTTGCACATTAGGGTTTCTATTTTCATTAGCCTAGTTGTTTGGGTCACTTTCTATATTTATTTACTACTTTTATTTACTATTATTTATTGATGTTCCTAGTTTAGATTAACTTAATAAATCCACATTTTATTTAATCGAGAATGTGATGTGTTAGATGATGTAGGAGGTGCATGATCTTACGCTCGAGAAGATGATGACCATGGAATAGATGGGGTACACCATCAATAGAGATAACTTGATTGTTATGAATGAATTTAAGGTGAAAATTATTCATAAATATAATGGATTGAGACCTATGAATCTAATTTAGTTTGAGTAGCATGTCATAACCATTGACTACTTGTCCAATAAGGAAAGGGACAAGCAAAGTGAGAGGACCAACCGTAATGTGTAGTTTGATGACACCATATGGTTTGTTTAGAGGGTATTCAATTTTTGATAGAGGGTAACTGATGGCATGAAGAAATGGAATAGAACATGCACTAATAGGCCAAGATGGGTCAACCTTAGTATTATTGATGGGGATCAAACCAATAGATGCTTTGATATGTAGGTGATTAGATGTAAAATTTGCATGATAATCATGGTTAGAAAAAGAGATGATTGGTGGTGAAGCATCAATATGCGTAACTAAAAATTCAAGGGCCCTTGAAGCAAGAGGAGACACTTCATGGCATACGTAGTTATCCGAGGGTTCAATCATTTTTGTGTCATGTTTGGGTAGAGGGTTGTTAAATATTTTGAGCTTATGATTCTCATTGATGATGGAAAACCTGTAGATTCTAGAAGCTCGATTTGACCATTATCAATCAAACCTTGAATGAGAAATTACATTCGATAACAATGATTGGTGGAGTTTCTAACACACTAATGATAGTTATAGTGGGAATGTTCATCAAAATTACACCCTATTGGTGGTGGTGGATCGTCTTGTACTAGAGAGGGTAGTATGATGAGGTTAATTTTGATAAGTTACGATAGTAAAATACATGGGGTACACTAAACTTTTGAATGTACACCGATGTGGTTTTGATTGAAGTTGTTTAGTATTAGAAACTACATTGATAAAGGAGAGTTTTTATCGATGGTTTAGTCATAGATTTCTTAAATGTTGGCATACCCTAAAAGCATGTAGAAAATGATGTTTGTTCCTAATACTTAAGCTTTCCTAAAGCCAAGAGCTTGGTTTCACATAGCTTAAAAATATTATAGAGATGTTCAAAGGAAGTAGAAGTCTCAAAGAAAACACTCTCCGAGAGGTGGTGAAATAATTTGGATGAATAAGTCCTGAAGCTCAACATCCTCCAACACATTGGACATCTTAGCTAAAAAAATTTATAACACAAGACATAATCCGCTAAGTGTTCATTAGGTTCCTGTTTGAGTTGTGCAAGTTGATCATAATATATCTTGGAGCCGATATTGATATAAAAATGAGTAATAAAATCATCAACAAGATTTGTAAATGAAGTTACCAAATGAACAGGTAGGTTGTAAAACCAATGCATCACATAAGATTATAAGCTACGAGGAAATAACTTGGCTAGTATGGTAGAGTCATCTGTATAGTCTAGGCATGCAACATGGAAAGAACAAAGATGCTCTTATGGATCACTGTGGCCCTTAAAGATGGGTGATTATGGACAGATGAAATTAGGTGGCAATGGGTAGGTAGATATAGCAGGTGCAAAAGGAGTATACAACGGTGTAGTAGTAGAGTATAAAGATGGTGGTACATGAGAAGTGGTGAATTGGAGCTAGAGAATTTGGATTTGTAAATCCCAATATAAATAGTTTAAATCATGAGAAATTCAAAGAAGAGCCAAGCTGTATATTATGGGTGCTATGATGAATGATAGGAGTAGTGTTGGAGGGAATAGGAGCTGAAACATAAATCGGTGGGGCATAGACCATGGGATCTAAAGAATGAGCAAATACGTAGGTCAAAGCATTATGATATTTCTTAGCAATGATCATATCATGCAATACATGTGAAAGATTAGCGGGATTATCACGCAAATCTTTTCAAAAATTGGTAACAATGTTAAGTTGGTCTTGGTCTACATTAGTGTCCTCATCCTAGGAATTCTCACTATCAGACGCTTCTATATCATGAAGAGGAAATTTATGTGAAGTATCCAAGGGATTATATTTTTACCTACAAACGTAGGGATATCAGCCATTGGTTTGGAAACTTTACGAGTGAATGAAGGGAGTTCAAAATATTGAAAATACCCAAAACAACCACTACAAGTGACGGGCATACAAAGAAAAATCCCAAAGAGAAAGGGTATTCAAAGATTTGGTTCACCAAAATGATTAAATAAAAATGTTGTTATTTTCTAAGGTAATCTAATATTGTGCATAGTAGTAAATAAGAACTAAATAAATGAAAAAAGTAACCCAAGATGTGAAACCCTAATGAAAAAATAGGGTTAAGAAGAGCTTAGTTGATTTGATGATTATTTGGAACTATTTTGTTGAATAAACTAGATAAATAGAATGCATATGTGACCACACATAAGCTCCGAAAGCACTAATCTGTAATAATAGACTAGACTAGGGTACGGAGAATGAATGGGGCACATAGGGCACTCTAGTATAATATCTAGGGGCCTGGTATATGAAAAATATCTATAATCTTCCTCCAAGGATTCGTTGAATGATTTCCTACCCTCACTTCTGTTGTGTTTATTTTGTTGAAATGCGCTAGATATCATTGATAATTAAAGATGGAGAAAAGACTGCGAAACCCCAAGACAAGCATCAAACCCTAAAAATAAATATGCATATGAAGGGGTCGAGACTATCACGAGTGGACATAATGGTGGAGTTACTACCTAAACACTACACTATATCTTAGACCCAATGTAGTTCGGGGTGTGTGTGAATGTCATGCCTTAGGTGCTCTTGTGTTAGTCGCACTTTGTGAAAGTAGCGAGCAATAACTATATGTAGAAATGTAATTAAATGGTGGATGGAATAGAATAAACTTCCCTCCTATGTAGTGTGATGCAGATGAACCAGCCTTGTCCCTTGTGATGGAGCTAGATGGATGTAAATGGATCCTTTGATGGATGCAACCTTAGGTGATGATAATAGTGCCTAGTGCTTGGTCCCTTATTATGGTCTCATAACTTTATATTTATATGGTTCTCTTGTTCTAATTTCATAATTAACCTGAAAAGGCCTACCATTAAAAATGTAGAAAGATCAAACAACTAGAAAGTTCCCAAAAAGTGGTAAGAAAATGTAAAAAGGATCAGGGCACCTGAAATGGGACTAGGGTACTTAAGGTGCCTAGTGCTAGCCAAGTGCCCAGATTAGAGATAAAATGATGTCAAACTAGGTGAGTACATGTGGGAGATCGATAGTGACGACATCAAAAAAGTAAAATGGCCAAAGGATGTGGTTTAATTAGTACTTTCTTCACTCAAAAACCATATGAATAGTATTATGAGATTAGGACTAAATAATGCCCAAAGTGCTTGATTTTGTGTCTACAATCCATAGTGAATGGGAGAGGTATATATCATTCCAAATATTCCTTAGATATATTTTTTTGAAAATTAACATGGGAAGGGGTAGAATTATTCAATTATTTGGTGGTGAATTGATCGATTTTGTTGATTTTCCTATTGGAATAAGTGCCTTGAGGAAGAGTATTTATGACTTCATCATCAATGGCATTCTTGTTTCTAGGACACATGAGGACTTAAATGTTTTTATATATTATATTATTTGGAGAAGGCTTTTCCAACTCACTCATGAGATAATCTTAGCATTTGGATTTTTCAAGTGATTCTTCCAAGGAGGTAGGGGAGAATTACCTAACCTTGTATTAAAGGTGATTCTTAAGTTCTCTAAGGAATAGTTAGAACAATCTCATGTCATACATGTTATGTTTTTCCCTAGTGGACAAGGTATTCCAACATTTGATTAAGTCTTGGCCATATTCATTGTCCATTTATTAGAAATTGATGAATGTGTTAATGTTATTCTCAGAAGATCGTGGTATTAGAATTCACTAACAAGAGCGCTCACCAAGATTTCTAACAAAATAATGAGGTTGGTTAGGAGGATACGTAACTAATATAATGTGCCTCCTTCAAGTGTATTAGCTAAAATTTTTGTGGCATCATAGGAATTGGACTTGACCCAAATTATTGATGTGGAGAGGGATTGGTAAAGCATCATAAGTGATAGTAGGAGTGACTTCTGCAATGTCCATAACAACAATGTATGGAGTGAGTGGCTCCCTTTTAATGGATTGAAGGGTCATAATATGGATGGTAGGTTTTGTAATGGGAACTATATTGGTTCCAAATGAAAGTGGAAGGGGGTGATCTTAGTTTTTGGTGCCCCAAAAGGTTAACTAGTGAGCTAAGATAAATTAGTCTAGAGTCTTAAAAATTTATTTACGATCGTAATATGTTGTTGAATTATACATTTAATGAGTCACATGATGATTTGGATATAATTAGTATTGAAAGGGATTTTGGTGTTATTAAGTAGATTAAAATTCTCTCTATTTTGAGGAGGCTCGGTGTGGTTGATATCAACATCCAACTTTTGAGAAGGGTAGTCTTCAAGATGTTTGTATATCATTTCAAGTGACTCTCATATGTACTTGAGGAATTATTGTAGAAATTTTTTCATAGAAAGGTTATAATCATATTCAAGTACATACTCATGTTTCCATTTTTCTTTAGTATCAAAGACAGGGTTTTAGATGTTGAATCAAGTTTTATATTTTTATGTGGAAAATTTTACTTCCTAGCATGAGATCCTATAGAAATATAATCAATGTAACATAGAACCATCTTAGGAAGGACATAATTTTGAATGGTATTATGATCACATAAAAATGGATTAGCTAAAGAGGTAATAGAGTTAGCGACTAATACTACGTGATGAAGCGAAATACCTAGAGTATTGGATATGTTTTTACAATGGGATCACCATGCAATGAGCTTGCATAGGGGATGATAGTGTTGGGGAATATGGCTATAAATATGGGGGATTTTGAATGGGATTTTCCATGTAAATAATTTTCACATGGGATGATAGCATTCATGCAAAGGAAATAATGGTTAAAACAATATTGGTTATGCAATAGAGTTTTACACGAGGGTTTGATGGCATTTAAAAAGTAGGAAAAATAATAAAGGAGAGAATTTTATCTAATTGGATGCAAAGTAATATTTGTGTCGAGTTCACCAGAGTGTATGATGGGTAAAATAGAGTTTCCGATTAAGTTCTCAAATATAATAATATAATATAAGATTGGACACATTGTGCAAATACAAAGATGTTCAAGGAGCATAGTTTGCTAGAGGATATTAACCCTAACCCGGGATAGTTATAGGCTTCTAAGGCCTACAACTAAGATAAAGATAGATATCCTGCTAGTATTCAAAAATAGGGTTAACTAACAGGATGGATAAAGGAAATGAGAGTAGTAATATTAAGAAAATGAAATAGAATAAAGAAAACATGCATCTACTCTAATCTATAGTAATAAATGATTGAAATACAACATGCACATATAAAATAAGATAATAAAGAGGGTTATAAATACTTACCTATAGCATGTGTGTGAATTTCGATGCATAATCATCCCCAAAGACAATACCAATGAGAGATAATTGCTATGGGTGGATAAAGGAAAGATCAACAAGAATATTTTCAGTCCTAACTCACTATGGTGACCCAAATGCAAAATATTTAAGCTATAAGACTCCAAATTCAGATAATAAGTGTGAAATAGTGTGAGAAATAGTAAGTTTAAGTGTAAACAAGTGATTGTAGATTAGTTATATCAGTTATAGGTGGTAAAACTAACAATAAAGCATAGTTTGTATATACCTAGCACCATTTCCCATGGGCAATGGTGTCAGTTATGGAAAAACCAAAAACATACGCCATCACCCATGGGAAATTTCATCAGCCTTAAGGGAAACCTTAAGGTCAAGAGGTGAGAAACATGTGGATTAGAGGCCAAGAAATAAATGAAGTTAAATAAATAAGGTTTGGGGTAACCAAAAATAAGGATAATAGTTCAAATAAGAAGTTGGTAGACATAGTGGTACAAGTAGACATGATGAGTACAATGTGTGAAAAGGGGGAGAAAGAGGCAAGTATGGGATAACTAAGGCTAATATTGACATCTCTCAAAAAATTTTAGTCTAGCCCACATGACCAAGTTTGATTCATACCCCAATCCTAATAGGCCCCTTCTAATACCCATTCAGGAGGAGAATTCATTAGCATCCCCATAAAAATAAATAGTTATCAAGCGTCGCCAAAAATATGGTGTATACACATGAACGCATCTATTAAATAACAATATAGGGGCCTAGCCAATTTAGTTTAAACTTGCCTTTGTATTTTTCTAATTTTCCTTGAAAAATATCACCAATGTGGAATTCATGAGTGCATACCTTCTTGTTGTATTCTTGCTTCATAAATTCTTGTGACATTTGGAGTTTCTCAATATAAAATCAATAATTTCAAGTTCTTGTAACCTTTTTCATGATAATCATTCTCTTTACCAATATCTTTTAATAAGACCCTTAACAAGGGTATTTCTAATTTCAATGAGAGAACATCTTCCATCCCATATAATAAAAAAAAAAGTGGCATGTGTTGGTGTTTGAACACTATTTTGATAATCCCATAGGTTATAGGTAATCTAATTATGCCAATCAAGTCCATGTTTAGCAATAGTTTTACAAAATATTTTGACTATGGTATTATTAGTAACCTCAACCTTTCCATTATCTTATGGATAGTATGGGGTAGAGAATGTATGTTTTATAATTAATTTAGTAAAAAAATCTTAATCGTCCTATTTTTAAAAGAACTATTATCCATGACAATTTTCGAATGTACACCAAAGTAGGAAACAATCTTAGTGTGAAATAAATTGTATATGCATTTGTCTGTAGTAGATTCTAAAGGTACTAATTCAAACCATTCAACAAAATATTCAGTGGTAGTAATGATAAATGTATGGCCTTGAGTAGACTTGGGGTTAAACATACCAACAAGGTCAAAGGCCCATAATTAAAATGATCATGGGGAGATAAAGGGCTGTAAATTATGAGATGGAGCATGATTTAAATTACCATGATTTTGACATCAGCCACATCACTTATCATATTCATAACACTCATGTTCCATTGTGGGATATTAATAACCCTAACAAAGGAATTTTTGAGACATAGTTTTACCACTAAAGTAACCACCACATTCATTAAAGTGTATTTCATAAATGTCCAGTTGTGCATCGTCAACCCTTAAACATTGTTGTAAACATCCATCAAGTTTTTTCTTAAATAAATAAAATCCAATTAGGACATGGCAATTGGCCTCATGGTGTAAGTGGTGTCCTTGTTACGGTGAGGCACTTTTTGGTAACACTTACTAAGAAAGAAAATACTAAATATTAACATATCATTCAGGAATGTTAACATTGTGTATAATAGCTAAAATATGTAAATCATCTACAATATCGGGGTAATAGAAATTTTTCAAAATTATATAATCATGAAATTTTCATGATCGTCTATGATATTTAGATGGATAAGGAAGTTTCACTAATCATTACATTACCATGTCAGTTATCCTTACAAGGGACATTAGAAATGGAATATAAGTCAAATGTTGATAGAAAACACTTAACTAAATTGTTATATGGAATTAACTAGTACTCTTTTGTTTGATAAACATCTTGTACCTAGTGGATGATCAACTAGGAATCCACAAAAAAATTATATTGTGGACCTACTGAGTCCATGTGGTAAAGAGGCCTCGTATTTAACAATATTATTGGTGCATAAAAATTAGAGTATTTAAGAAAAGAGAATTAACTCACCATGGGGTGTAATAAAAACAATCCCCACCCTTACTCCAATAGAAAAGTTAGATCCTTAAAATTGCGTAGTCCATATTTTGGTGTCGATTTTATATGTAGTGAATTCATCCCGAAATTCATCATTAATAGGTGAAGGTTCAAATAGTGGGTCTTCCTCAAGCTAATCAATAATTATATATCCTTTAAATTTTTTAGAAATAAAGGTGAGATTAAATTCTATTAGGACCATTACCCATTGATAAATTATACAAAAATATGGGTGCAAGATAATAAATATCATAGAGGGTCCACCTTAGTAATAAATATACCCTTGTAGTAAACATATAATAATATAATTCATTAATAACAAAAATAAAGGATAAACATAATTTTTCAATAGCACTATATAAATATATTCATAGGGCAACAAGGTTTGAATGATATAATGAGATATGCATTCATGATTATTTCCATCATATTGTGCAAGTAAAACACTAAGTGTGTGGTCATAGAAGATATATATGAGGATTGGTCTGTCAAGTATGGGTGGTAAAATGGTATGGGGATTAAGAAAATATCATTTAATGTCATCAAAGGCCTTTTTAAAATCCTTGTATCATTAAAAACAAGCATCTTTCTTAAATATTTGTGTAAAATGTAGTGTTTTATCTCTAGTTGGTCCCTGAAGTGGCAAATAATTTGAAATTTACCCTAGAGATCATAATTGCTTTAGGTTTTGTGGTAGTGACATGTAAATAATGGATTGAATATTTTTGTATTAACCTCAATTTCACGTTTGGAAATGATAAATGTGAGAATTTAATGGAGGCTACTCGAAGACACATTTTAAGGGTTTAATTCTATATTATATTATTGTAATCATTCAAATATTTGTCATAGATCATGTACATGGTATTTTCACTAAGTATATTTTGTTAGAAAATCATTGACATGGTCTTCGATAATGTTATAGACGTAATCTTGTAAAATATGTGTCATAGTATGTATCACTAACATTTTTCAATCCAAAAGACATGGTGTGTAAGAGAAGGTACCCATTGAGTACTAAAATATGTCTTCTCTTGATCAACGATTCAAAATGGTTGATTTTGATTTGATTATATCTCATAAAACCATTCATAAATGAAAAAATATCATAACCAATAGTATGATCCACCATCATATCAATCTCAAGTAGTGGAAAACTATCCTTAAGGCAATCTTTACTTAGATCATGATAAATTGGTACAATAACGGATCTCACCATTAAGTTTGGCTACAAAAACAATATTGTAAATCCATTAAGGCTAATCCACGACATGAATGAACCTTGTATCAATTATTTTATGTATTTCCTTTTTAACTATTAAGGTGACATAAGGGTGCATTTAACATATTTTTGTTGTACCAATTTTACATGTTCATGTAACATAGTGTTATACATGGAAACAAATGGATAAATTCCATGTCACTATAAGTCCAAGGGATGAGAATGGAAAAATTATGCAACACTTGGATAGAATACCTCTCATTATAATTAGGGGAGGCCTCCAGGAGTACAACTTGATGGTCAATAACAATCTTTTAAATTAAATGATTGGCTTCTTCATCAAGTAATGGAGAACATTATGTGATATAGGGGTTAGTAGGGATAGTATCGAAGCATCAACTGAAATATGAGAGTATTACCTTCCCCAAAATATGTGTGAGAATGTGTAGTGTGAGGAAATTATTCTTATGAAAGAAGGAAGGGAGATCCCCATATCCCTAGGTATTTGAGAAGGGATTCTTCATTAGTGAATTCATCTAATGATTGAATATTAGGTAATGCATTTTCATCAATGAGGTCAGGGTATACCAAATCTAAGGTTGTTGCATTATGAACTATATAAACATCTTGTGAATTCATGTTTGAAGTGGGAAGAAACATTGTGGCTAATAACAATTTACATAAAGGTTTAGTATTATAATCAATACCTTGCCAAAAGTTTTACTTGTGATGAACTATAATCTCATGGATTCCTTGTCCATAAACCTAGAGTCCTTATCTAGTGAAGCATTTTTATAACAACTATTTATAACCCATCCCATATTAATGGAAAGTGGGATAAGGTGTTGAAGTAGGTATTTTTATTTTTAGAATAGGGAAATTTCATATGTGTGGAGTGAACAAGTCATCAATATTGACATTAGTGTAGTACTTAAAAGGGTTGGGATCGGTGGAGATGGTATTTATAATTCCTTAATAATAATATTTGAGGCAATCATAGAGAGCATAAGGGACAACATACATGACATGTATCCAAGGAACCCGAATAGCATATTGTAATTGAGATCATTAAGTGTCACTTGACAAACGATATTAAGAGTATGCATACCTATGGTAATTAGTAACATGATTTACCTAGCACCTAACATGGTATATTATTAAATCCTTGAATAATCATAGTAGAAGGGGTAAGGTTATTAGTATAAATACCTACTCGGTGGAGAGAAGATATTTAAAATATTAAGACTTGGCCTATTATAAAAAATGACACAATTAACTATTGTATTATTTACTTTGAGTTAAACATATAAAGGAAGATCGTTGTTAATGCCCTCTTGTGGAGGAAGATCAAGCGAAGCGAAGGGATATACTTTCCTCATGTTAAACACAAGGATTTTTTTAGAATAGATGCTACATATGCAAGGGATGTATTGTGATGGATTTGTTCATTTTAAAAGAAGTAATGAATTATATTTTTACATGTAGGGTTACATTTTTTTTTTATTAAGGGCAAATAGTTTTGAAGAGACTATACCACAGATATACAAAAGGGCTCAAAAGCGAGATAGTAAAGATGAGAGAAACAACCCGAGAGAAGGAAAAAGCATCAACCAAGGAGGGCTCAATGGCCAAATATTACAATATAAGTGAAAAAGGATCTAAAGCGTACAAAGATCCAAAAATAAGAAGGAAAGATCAAAAAGAAACCAAAAGAGAAAGCAGCATATAGAGCTCCGCCAAAAACAGCTCGAGCGAGGGTTACATTGAATGATACGGAGGGATCATAATAAAAATACATGATAATACCAAAACAAATGTAGTAATCCTAGAACAAACAAAAAGGAACATGAAACAACATAAGTAGCAAATATTTTAGGGTAATAACATATGAGAAAATTCATAAATTTTACCAAGCATCGGGTTCATCAAATGTTTACAACCTAAAAATTACAAATTTCGTATAAGCAATATATGATGTAGGGGTTTATTAAAGGGAATATTCTGAATTAATTAATTAACATTAACCATGCACATTCAAAATAACACAATAATACTTGCAACTATTTTAAAATGATGCAATGATAAATTAATTAAGAATATATAAATACTTAATTGTGAATAGTGGTACAAGGAGGATTTCGGTGTGCATACTAACTAGATGATTTGTTCCAAACCTAAAAGTTTTTTTTCTCTAAAATGAAAACTAGAAAATACTCACGTCAAAAGATTGTATAACTCTACATGGAATGCAATATGGTCTTAGATCCTTCTATACATTTTTAGACATGTGTTTAGTGGGGTTATATAAATTCTCTTTTCCTTCACTTTCCTAGAAATCTTTTTCTTTATATGTCACTCAAGCTCATACAACCTTGAAAAAAATTAATTGACCTATAATAAGAACATATCCTAGATACCAACAAACCCTTCATTATAGAATTAGATAACAAAGGGAGAAATTTATGTGGGGTGAGGCTAGACTACCCTTAAAATTTAACCATGTTAAACTAATCCAGTGTTGAACTACATCCCCTCAAGAAGTATTAAGCCTCAAGTAGTTCTCCTTGTATAGGGTCATGTAGTGTATACAATATAAGCCAACCCCTATGTGTTCTATTATTTCTCTTGACACAAAGATAGTGTACTAACTATAGAGTATGGAATGTACCCATAATGGTAGTATGTTATGTGGTGTGCTTCAAATTCTAGATTAAACTCTTTTATCCATTAAATACCTTCGAAAAAACTTGGAATGACTTGTTATTACTAAGACATGGCTCTAAGACCTTTTGAGTGCTTGGAAATGGGAGAAGATAGAATTTTTGAGTGCTTTAGAATTAATGTAGTGCTTTCTCTAAATTATGTGCAACTACTTTATGGATATTTAAGAGAGTGTTTAGTGCTTTGGTGTTGATATTTGTAATGGGATCTTAGGAGAGTACCAAATGAGTTATAAAGTGTAATTGAATTGCTTATATATACTTCCATAGGTTATATATTCACATTATGGAAAACATAGGAAATTTAAATGACTCACATAATGATTTTAAAATTGGAAACAGATTTTTATATTGAATGTTTGGGACCATATAGGCCATCTAGGACCATAGTCTATTATGGACTAGAACTATACAATTTTACAGCAAGCAATAGGTGATGCAAAGAATTAAGTTTAGGAATGATGTATGGGGTTGAATTACCACTTTATTTAATTACTATTATTTGGATGAATGAAGGATAAGATTGTATATATGAGTTTAAAAACCTATATTTTGATCAAATCAATTTTAATACTTAAATTGCATAAACGATCTACACTCCCTCTCACTTTGGTCAAATAATGACACTTCGTTATATAACTATGCTTCTAATTCACTCAGGATGCCAATTAACAACATTTTTATTAGTGATAATCCTCTTAATTAGATAATTATATGTTAATTAAGCCTCTAATCTTGCATTTAACTAATAAACCTTCTTATTGGCTAAATCCTGCTTCCAAAACTTCCAAAATCTATCCAAACCCCTTCCAGATGCTCTCAGAAAGCTTCCTAAGCCTACTTAGGATCCTTAATTAATCCTAAAAGATTAATTAGCTCCTAATCTAATCAAAAAGTGCATTGACTTGTAAAAATTCTATTTTGGCTTTACCTTTTGTCCCACATGCACTAGGATTCTAAACTTTCCCAAATGGAAACCTATAAATACAAGCCTAGTGCATCCCTTTCAAATTTACACCATGAACACCATACTTTTGATAGTATCTCATATAAAAACATATGATCTTGAGCCTTACTTCCATTGTTGGAATATATTTCTCACCTTGCATCCATTCTTCATGTTTGGTTAGTAGAGGAATATATAACATGACCTTGTAGCCATTGTTTAGAGATATCCTTTCACCATCTTGAAGCAAAACAACAAACCCAAATTAATTGCTATAGGATCTAACTAAGTTCACATTTAGTTTAAGTAATTTAAAGAGTAAAATGGATTAGCATGTTAGTTTGTTTCATTCATGTTGCATCCAAAGAAGTTAGTTTTCTAAGCTCTTATCTTGATGTTTTTGTTTGATCTAATCATGTCTTGAAGCTACTAAGTGTTAGTTTCAATTTTTATGACATAGTTAGTCTTTCATGCATACATTTGGCATGCCCAGTGGGACATACTCCATTATCCATGGATTTGAAGCTTTGTTTTAAAGTTTTTAAACTAACCCTCTTTTCTTTTTTTGGTTAAATGTAGGCTTTCTTGACTAGTTTAGTTAGAATTGCTTGGGTTTTATGCTCTTTGCAGGATCAAAGGAGGTTAGGTGCTGTCAAAATTGAACAAAATAAACAAAGTTTTGAGTTTTTGGAAAAAAATTCAAAATTCCTATATTTTAGTGATCTACAAGAAGGGGCACGTATACACTCTAAGGGGTGTGTATATGCTCTAAGGGGCGTGTATATGCTTTGGCCACACATGTGCTACACTATCTTTCCCACTCTCTTTCTTTTAGCCTAGGGAGTGCATATGCTATTAGGGTGTGCATACCCTATTAGGGGTGCGCATATGCTTCTTGGCCACATTGTATATACACTCTAAGGGGTTTTTATATGCTCTAAGGGGTGTGCATATGCCTTGTTAGCCACACATACACTACATTGTTTTCCCACTTTCTATGTTCTACTGTCAGAGGAATGCATACGCCATTGGGGGTACGCATACACTAGCGAGGGGCATGCATATGTTGTCAATGAATTGTATATGTTGTTAGGGACGTGTATATGTTGTTAGGGGCGTGTAGGCATGATCAATTTAAATTTGGCTCTATTTTCAAAGTTTGCATGATTTAATCTTGAATATTTATAATATCTTGCAAAGTTTCTTAAGGCTAATTATTGATTTACAAGGTATATGAGATCATGCTTTGTGCTAACTTATTTGGATAAGTTAATGAATTTTTATTTTCATTTATAAGGATAAGATCATGTATTCTCTTCCCTCGCACCTTCTAGGTGATATTGGGAATCAAAAACGA
Source organism: Taxus wallichiana var. yunnanensis (assembly GCA_018340775.1). Classification (NCBI taxonomy): domain Eukaryota; kingdom Viridiplantae; phylum Streptophyta; class Pinopsida; order Cupressales; family Taxaceae; genus Taxus; species Taxus wallichiana. The sequence continues at coordinate 256,158,185 of CM031234.1, forward strand.
TCTTATGCCTTTCTTATGCTTTTTATAAAACATTTCATTAAGCTTAAGGAAAGGACAAATGAAATTGGTAAAAATGATTGCTTATGCACTTAAGTTATGAGATTTTCTATTTCTCAATATAATGATCCCTTATTGCATATGCTCTTCTCATGCGTCTTAGGACAATCTCAAGAATCGAAACAATGTTTTATCATTTTTTATGATGTTTTGATCATTTGGAGAACTACTAATATTTGCATGAAGGGCCAAGAATAATCTTATGAAAGAATTAGGATCTAAAACTTAACAACACGTGTATTGCACATTGCCAAAATGTGGTCCAAACCAAATTTCCTAATCAAAGATAAAAAACACACCGCATTCATCAATCAATAAATTGTATATGCAGGTTTCGGTTAAGAGCTACGGCTCATCTTCTTTCAACTAGGATAAACTCCATTTGGCATAAGCCTTAAGATAACAAGAGGGATGTTCTAGGAACCCCAAAGTATTCCACACAAGAGGGAACCTTGTGGATGAAATGGGAAGTGCCTCACTTACCTACTTGATTAGTACACACTTGTGAGAGTAGCATCAAAAATTTCTTCACACGACCCCAGTGAAAATAAAATTGAACACATTTATTGATCATTGTATTGAAGGGGGTAAAGTAAAGTTGGGATACTCTAAGGTTTAGTCATTACGACAACCCCTATGTCAATTTCAGTAGCAGCCCACTTGCTCTCAATGCATAGAATCCAATCCCGATTGCGGCATTGAAGAACATCCCATACTTTATTGGAGAGAATCAAACCACTCCGATGATCATGTTAAGGATATTGCCAATATTTGTGTAATCCATGAGATTAATGAGATGTAAGTTGCTGTCAAACTGCTGGCATCTTCATTCAAAGGGAAAGCTTTGCAATGGTTCAGGAGTCTTGCCTTAGGTTCTATCCAAAATTGGAACCAGCTATGTATAGCCCTCCATGAGTAGTTTGGAGAAAAGGGAGACAACTTGTCCCTTTTGGAGCAGTTGACAACCATCAAGAGAGCTCCAAATGAGCAGTTGACTGACTTCAACTTCAGATTTCAAATGACTTGGGAGAGAATTCCAGTGGCAGTAAGGCCAGCAATAGAAGGTGCTTTTCTATATTACCTTAAAGCTTTAAATTTTGATATTTCTATGTTAATTCAATCCATGGGAGGCACAACTATCCTTGTTGCTTATAGCATTGCCATTAGAGCTGAAAATTTTTTGATTCAAGCTGGCAAGCTAGCTCCTAGGCTTCAATGCCATTATATCCAAGTTTAGAGAGCCCAAGTACTAGTCAAGTGCCTATTTTAGCTCCTATTCCCACTCCTAGAAATCATAATTCAAGAGAAGCTTCTAATTCATATTCTATTGCCTCAAATGAACTTCAAGAAGTCATGAAGCAATTGTAAAATCTAGGCAATGATCTGGTTACACTCAAGAGGCGTGCAAGCCCAAGGTTTTAGACCTCCCTTCCAGCCTCATGCTCAACCTAACAGAAACCATACTAGCCCCAAAGACCACCCAATCAATTACAAATCTAAACCAAACAAGACCTCCATGCCAGACCATTTCAGCCCTATAATTCCAATGCTATATCTGCCTCTAAGGCATTAGTGCCAGTGCAAAACAACATAGCTCAAGAGTATGATTAGTGTTTCCCATGCAATGAACCTCACAACCAATCTATGTGTTTCAACAGTGCCTTAAATCAAGCATTAATGGTGACAACTACTGGTGTGGAGGGTGAGGGTAGTCAAGGAAATAACCAACAACCAGAAACATTCCAGCAGTAATCAGCTCAAAATGATGCCACACTTGTAAACTAGTAGGCAGAAGATTTTTGTGGCATGAATCAAACAATTCCCCAAAATGTTGCAGCCAACACAAGGTCAAAAAGGAGAAATTTGGGTGAAGAACAGCCATTGGCTCCAAGTAATCCACAATCTTCTATCACTCCACAAATTATTGGCAAGCAAAATGTAGTTCCAAACACGCAAGGACAGCCTAAAATAGTCCCTAGGCCAACTCAAATGCCAGTTGTTGTTGCCCATATGCAAGGAATGAAAGTGTAGGCCAAGGGACAGCAAAGAGATGCTTCATCTCCATTCAACATCACTGATCAGATGAAGAAGACAAATGTAAACATATCAATGTGGGAATCACTATCTATCCCGAGGCCGAGAGAGATTTGCTACAAGATGCCATGAAGGACTTGGTCAACTTCAAATCAACAAGTCTAAACACAAGAGAAGGTGCTCACAAATGCTGCTTGACTAAAGGGAATCATGGAGGACAAAAAGGTAAAATGTTGAAGCCCCCTCCATTCTATGTTTCATTGATCATTGGAAACCAATTAGTACACAATTCATGATTGATTCCGAGGCAAGTAGTTGATAATGCCCAAGAAAATAGCTGGTCGATTAGGGCTTCAATATGAAGTCATATCTAGAGGGTAGTGCAATTGGATGGGACAGCGATAGTAACAATGATTGGAGTGATAAAAAACTTGAGTCTTACTTTGCATGCATGCCCCAACATTGTTGTTTTGCAAGATGTCTCAGTAATAGATCTTCCACCACTCTTTGCCCTATGTTTGTCAAGGGATTTCACAGCCAAGATTGGAGGTTACTTATCTGATGATTGGTCACACATGTTATTCAGAACAGGATATAGAACTAAAGCCACAATTAGATCTGAGCCTATTGCAAACTTCCACATTGAGCCTTACACTCCAAGTCAGATCAATACCAATTGTTCAACGTTTGATCAAGAGGATTATCCAAGCACTGGTGAAACTGACACCAAGGTAGGAAGCATCCTAGATCTAACTCTTGATGAATGGGCAAACAAGGTGCATGCTTTTGATCCTTATCAAGAAATAGAAGAATCTAAGCTAGGAGTCTATTGCATGCATGAATAAAATCAGCCTATTCCTAGCATCACCAAGCCAGATCACAAGGATGACAATGAGGTATGGTAGTTATTTTTGATGGATCAAGGAGTAGAAAAGGTGCAGGAGGTGGATCTATGCTTGTTTCACCCCAAGGAGTTAAGTATTATTCAGCTTTTAGATTTCAGTTTGCATGCTCTAATAACACTGCTAAATATGAAGCCTTGATACAAGGATTGCATTAGTCAATCAAGAGAGGAATAAAGAACTTGCAAGTCTTTGGTGACAATGAGTTGATTGTTAATCAAGTTAAGGGGAAGCATGCTATCAAGAATGATCTACTCAAGTGCTACAAAAGCAGGGTGTGGGACCTCATTGAGGATTTTGAGGGCTTTGGCATAAAATCCATTCTTAGAAAAGAGAATCAAGCTTTGACAGGCTTGCAGCGGTTGGGGCAGCCTTTAACGTTGTTGAAAGCATTCAAAAAGACAAGGTACAGCCAAAAATCGATGTGATTATAAGGCCTTGAGTGTCGGACAACAATGTAAGTTGGCAAGTGTTTGAAAATGACGATAAATCATCAATTTCTTGCAAAAAGAGGCTGAGTTCTCGGCTAAAAATCGGAAAAGTTGGAGCAGCAGTATGGTGAGCAAGGGAGTGCAGCTGAGAACCAACAAACTACCAAAGGGACTTATTACTTTGGAGTCCATTTTCAATCCTAATGATCAGTTTAGGAAGGAGAAAGAAAACATTCAAGTCAAGGGAGAAGATTCAGTGTCCATCTTGGTGGAAGAAGGCAAATCACTCGAGTTGGTAAAGTGACAACTGAGCAAGAAAGGTATGAGTTCATACAACTTTTTCAAGAATTCCCTGATGTGTTTTCTTGGAGCTATGAAGATTTGAAAGGTTTCAATCCCAAGTTAGCTCAACACACCATTGAATTGGATCCAAGTACTAAACCCATCAGAAAAAAACAAAGGCCAGTCAATCCACACATGGAGCCTCTCATGAGAAAGGAATTGAATAAGTTGATAGAATCAAGAATCATATTCCCTATCAAGCATTCTAGTTGGGTAGCCAACTTGGTTCCAGTTAGAAAGAAGAGTGGGGAAATCAAATTGTGTGTTGACTTCAGAGATTTGAATAGAGCATCTCTCAAGGATCATTACCCACTTCCTTCCATGGAGTAGATTTTGCAAGTTGTTGCTGGCTCTGAGAGGTTTTCATTACTTGATGGCTATTCGGGGTACAATCAGATTATGGTGAAAGAAGAAGATCAGTTCAAGACAGCCTTTACAACCAAATGGGGAACTTATGCATATAGGAAAATGCCATTTGGGTTGTCCAACGCTGGAGCTACCTTCCAAAGAGCAATGGACATGGCGTTCAAGGGTTTGATTAACAACATTGTGCTGATATATCTTGATGATATCACTATTTTTTCAAAAATGTAGCAGACCACCTCTTTCATTTGAGACAAGTGTTCCAAAGGTGTAGAAGATTTGGAGTATCCTTGAATCCTAAAAAGTGTATTTTTCTAGCCCATGAAGGAAAACTCCTTGGCCACATTGTCTCCAAAGAAGGATTAGCAATTGATCCAGAAAGATTTGAAGCCATAAGAGCACTACCATTACCAAGCCACAAGAAGGCCCTTCAAAGTTTCTTGGGGAGAATAAATTTTGTTCGGAGGTTTATCCCAAATTTTGCAGCCCTAGTCAAGCCTATCACCAAGATGTTAAAGAAAATCATGGCTTTCAAATGGATAGCAAAAGGCAAGGAAATTTTGAAGCGATCAAAGAAGCCATCTCTCAAGCCCCAACTGTCATTAACCCGAATTTCTCAAGGATTTCATCCTCTATGCATTTGGGGGTGATGATACTATTTCTGTAATTTTGGTACAATGAGAACAAAGACAATGATGAGTAGCCAATTGCTTTCTTCAGCTAAATCCTGGAGGATTACGAGGTGAGATATTCTTTCATTGAAAAGCATGTTCTTGCAGTAATCAGAGGCTTGAAGAAATTCAAGCATCTAGTTTCAAACAACAAGGTTCAGTTGCTGGTTTCTCATGTGGGAGTTAAAGATTTCCTCCTCAACAAAGACTTGAATGAAAAGAGAGCAGGTTGGATTACTCGTGTCATGGAGTATGACATTGAGATCAAAGTCACCAAGCTGGTGGAGGAAAAGGATTGTGTGAGCAGCTGATTTTGAGCAAACCAAAGGAAGCATGCAATGAGAAGGATGTTGTTTTGGCATTGCAAGCCAGCCATGAGCAAGGAAGCAATCAAGAGGAAAATAATGGTGTTCTCACTCCTTGCTGGACCCAAGACATAATGCACTTACTAAACACGAGTCTATGCCCTCCAAAGATGAACAAGACCAAAAGAAGACACTTGATTGTAGGCTGTCCCATATGCCCTTGTTGATGGTGTTTTGTTCAAAAAGGACGTGAATGGAGTGTTCTTTGAGATGCATTGGTACAAATCAGATTCATAGGGTGTTGGAAGAGTTCCATGGTGGACCAATTTGGTGGTCATTTTTCACCGAGAGTGATAGCTCTAAAGATCATGAGGGCTGGCTATTATTGGCCTAGGATTTTCAAAGTGATTGTTATGCATGGATCAAGGGGTGCAAAAATTGTGCATTCTTCATAGGTAAAGAGAGGTTGGCTGCCCTTCCATTGCATCCAATTTCAGTTGACCAACCATTCATGTAATGGGGTTTGGACTTCATTGGATTCATTAATCCCAATTCAAGCCAAGGGCATAAATGGATTCTAACAGTAACAGATTACTTCACCAAGTGGACTAAAGCAGTAACACTCAAGGAAGCAAATGAATCTAGCATCCTAGACTTCTATGAGGGAATAGCAACCAGATTTGGCATACCTGCTACAATAATATCAGATAATGCATTGGCATTCATTGGGTCCAAGGTGACTAAATGGGCTGTCAAGAATGGGATCTACCTAAGCACTTCATCAAATTATTACCCCAGGGTAATGGCCAGGCTGAATCTACAAACAAGAACTTGTTGAGAATCATTAGGAGGACTCTTGATGAAAATCAGAGGTCTTGGCATACCAAATTGAAATCAGCCTTATGGGCTGATAGGATAACTCCCAAGAGATCTACAGGTAACTCTCCATTTAAGCTTGTTTATGGGAGAGAGGTAATTTTCCCATGTCACTTGAGTTGCCAACATTGGAACTCATGAAACAGTTGGAGTTGTTGGAGTTTGAGCCCATGGAGGTTAGATATGTAGAATTGATGGAGCTCCAAGAAATCAGAAATTAGGCATCCCAAGCAATGGAGAAGGATCAAGCTTTGATAAAGAAGACCTTTGATAGAAAGGCCAAGAATAGATCCTTCCAAGTTGGAGATCTAGTGTTAAAATGGGATGCAGATAGAGAAAAACTAGGAAGGCATTAAAAATTTGATGCCATTTGGAGTGGCCCATACATGGTCACAAAGTGTAAGGACAATGCAATGCTTTCCAATTTTCTTCATTGGATGGTAAAGAAGCGCAGATTCCAGTCAATGGAATCCATCTAAAACATTGCTTCTTTGAAGGGAATTCTCCACTTATACATATTAGCTAGGTTTTCATTCCTCCAAGTGCTTATGCACGTTGTTTTTCTATAGATTAGTTTTTTTCTTTCCCTAAGTGCTTTGGCACAAGCTTGATGTTCCTAGAAATGTGTGTTACAGGCCTTGCTCCAATCAAATGATGTGCCACCCTCCATCTTCCTCCTTGTAGTGTTCTAGTCATTTGGGGTACCAAGAAAATAATTTGATGACTCCATGCCTAATGGATTGCTTCAAGCAATTGGTAACTTCATCCAGCAGGCAGATGACCCCTCTGAGTCGCCAAAATTGTTATCTAAAATGTGCCCCTTGCTCATTTTGTGGCTAACTCCTTTCATTCTTCCCTCTCTTGTGCCTCGGTCATGATTTTTTGTTTTTAGGAACTCAAAACCTTCTGGAAATGGCACCATTGGATAGATATTTTTCTCATCTTTCCAGAAAGGTAAAGTTTTCCTCCTAACTCCATGTATTTTTGAAGTTATGGCTCGGCGGAGTTTTTATGGGAAATTTTCCCTGAAGGCCGCAGCTAATAATATGGTGCCACGTGTCGAGGAAGTGGCGGGGGTCGAAGGAAAACTTGGATTTTTTCACCAAGTGTTTAGCAAAGTTTTCAAAATGGAATATTTTCCTGCAGGCCCACCGCGAATTGAATTGAATGGCACCACGTGTCAGGGGAAAATTTGAAGAATCGACTAAGTGTTGGCGCCAGGAAAATTTCAAAAGGAAAGGCCCTCGCCCAATCATGTTATGCCACATGTCCCGCAGACCAGAGATGGCGAGGAAAGATTGGAATTTTGGTGAAGTGTTTTGGTAAAAGCAATGGAGAAGTTTTTGGCCTTTGTGACCAATCACCTTACGCCACGTGTCCCCGGGGGTTGGAGTTTCGGAGCACGGGGGGAGATTGGGATTTTCCCAAAGGCTAAAGTGAAAAGAAAAATGTTTGTCCCAAGGGCCCGTGGAAAATGAGATAATGCCACGTATCCTAGACCGGTGGAAGGTGGGGAAAAATTTAGGAAATTTTCCCGAAGGAAAAAGAAGGAAATTTCGAAGGAAAAAATCGCCCCCCCGAACGCGAACTAATCACATCTTGCCACGTGTCTGGTGGCAGCAAAAGATACAAGACAAGCCCGCATGGAAAATTCGAAGGGAAAGGCCCACAACAAATGAGGTTTTACCACGTGTCTGAGTCAAGAAATAGGATCAAACAGTGACGGAAAATTTAGGAGGACAGGCCCGCGCCCAATCAGCACGTGCCACGTGTCCTAAGATCATCGGCACGGCGGGGAATTTTGGAAAATTTTCCAAAGGGAAAAATGATGGAAAATGAAGCATTAAAGGCCCGCACCTAATCAAAACATGCCACGTGGCACCTAGAATGGAAGAGCACTAGGAATTTTGGAAAATTTTCCAAATGACCAAAAAGTGGAAAATTTAAAAAAATTGTCCGCCTTGATCCGATTGGCCTGTTTTGCCCTAAAATTTCAAATGCAGCCATATCTTTCGATCCAGAGCTCGGTTTTCATGTTCTTTATATCAATGGAAAGATGGTGAAATTATCTACAAGATTCTGGGGTCATTTTTGTATTTTGGTGGAGTTTTAGAGAGAAAATTGAAAAATTCCTCTGGCACGTGGTCATGAGTAGAAATGACGTTTCAACCACCATTTTTAATGAAGAATGGCTCGCATTCTCTCCCAGCATGGCGAGAAAATGTCAGGGGATGGGCCTGTAAGGATGCCCATGTTGTTTTACTATGTTTTTGGTTAGTGGTTGAAGCTCTCCCATGTTTTCTCACATTTCTCTCTCCTGGGGTTGTAGCTTGCACTGTAAAAGCCAGAATGGGTTCATTTTTGAAGTAGGAGACACTTTTCACTCTGTAACTTCCCTTTTTCTTCCTTTCTAGTAGAATTTGTGGAAATTTTTACCTTTCCATGCAATACAGCACCCCTTTTTCCTCTTGATCACTATAATGCATTGTATTGGATCTGGAATGTTAATATATGCTCTATGATTAAAATCCCTCAATCCTTTCATATATCTACCATTGTTTTCCTGATCTTTCATTACATTTTGAACAATTTTTGCATGCTTTGTGATGTGTTTTCTTGTGGATTTTGTATGTATTGTAGTATCAGGTGTCTGCAACTCCTTTGGTGCATCACCTCATTAGCATTAGCTTCATTTTCTTGCATTCCCTATCTTTGTCCCCTTGGAATTTAGAGTAGGAACTAGGAATTCAAACCTCTGCAACTTGTAAGTGACATATCTGATCAGAGGAGTTGATGAACCAATGTCTAATATGGAGATTCCTCTCCCATTATTACAATTCCACACTTGGGGAGAGGATTCAATGTTGTGCAATCACAATGGATGTCCAAGATGTCAAACTAGAAGTCGATCAACATCCGGGGTCTTTGTTGATTTGCAACAATAGTTATACTTAGTTTGTTTCATCGCCACTTGGTTTTACTCCTTTTTTCTTTTTCCCATTTTGGGACAAAATAAAACAACATGCATGGATATCACTAAAAATAATCATGTCCACCACTTTTTTAGTCTACTTGCATGACCAAGTTGCGATGTCAGAATGCAAGTGTTGAAAGTGTGAATGGTACATTTTCATGTTCTAGTAGACCCTTTATCTCAAACCCATATTGAGACACATTATCATTGTAGTTATGTAATATGATCATTGACTTCCTTTGATTTGTTACATTTTCACTTATCTTATCACTACAAATTGGATACTTATGTCTTGTTTTCCTTAGGAAACTTGATTTAAGTTTTGAAGTTGTATTGTTATGTTACTTGCATAAATAAAAAATTCTTGCTATACTTAGACTTAGTTTTTGATCCCAACATTGACTTAAGTTTTGGAGAACGTCGTTACTTTGTTAGCATTTTAGTGACATCATTTTGATACTAAAAATCTTTCCTTTGTCTACAAGGCTTGATTTACATGTCCAAATAGTGTTGTTACATTACTCGCATTTGTGGCCACCTTTTTCATGACTTGGACTTTGTTTGTTTCCAAAACTTGTTTTTAGTATATCTTGTTGGGATTTTGCGTCAACACATTTTTATTACTTAGGTCTTGACCTAAGTGGTGACATTGTGTTGTCATTATTTTCCAAACTATCTTTGAAAATGTAGAAGGTAATTTATCCTAGTGGTTAAATTGTATTCTTGTTGGTTTTTTCTAGGTTTGTGGTATCCTTGATCACCTTTCAATACAACCTTCATGGGCATTTTCCTTCATGCCCCTATCATGAGGATGTCATCTAAAAATTTAGGGTCTAATCCTTTCATTGGTCATGACTTAGGACCCCTTTTCTCCAAAGTAAAAGACACAGAAGATCTAATTGATCATAGTGGTGATGAAGTAGGCTCACCTCGGGATGATTTTGAGTTTAATCCCACTCACTTAGACGAGTTCCTTTTCCTCAATAAGGAAAGAGTACTCACACGCGTGGTAGAATTAGGTGCCAAATTTCCACCCAAATATGAATTTATTCCACCTACCCATACCACTTACGAAGAAGAAGAATCACAACGTCCTCCTATTGACATAGACAACCCCATAAACCAAGGACATGCTTCTACTTCAGTTTTCCAAAAAAAAATGAAAACAAGGTCTCTAAACATGAAAGTGGTTATAAATTACCACCTCTTATAATACCTTGCGAGTTATGATAGAATGTGAACATAAAGAGCCACCTTTTAGTCATGAATATGAAGAAGGACCTAAGGATGATGAAGTCACTATGCAGCAACAAATATAAACCCTTAGTAGATAATTAGCTAGTCTAGATTCCCATGTGTAAAAGGACACTGATAAATATGCACATCACAAAGAACCTAAGGCTAAACATAGTGAGATTCACACCAAAGAAAAAGAGGGTGAAATGTCAAAATATAGTAGGGTGTACATGTCAACTTCACCTACCAAAGAGCAACTCCTCACACAAGAGTTGCAATCCATGAAGAGTATACTTATGAGACTTCAAGAAAGTAATGTGGGACATAGAAAAAGTATCAATTTAAAGAAATATGTCCTTATCCCTTTGACAAGGCTATGTTGCATACTTCGTTTCCTAATAATTTTAATTTCCCCAAGTTTGATAAGTACAAAGGGAAGGGTGACCCATGTGATCACATTAAGGACTTCTATGTGGCATGTTAGGAAGTGGCTTATAGTTACAATTACCTCATACACCTATTCCCATGCAGTTTAGGAGTTCAAGCTTTGGATTGGTTTCTCCACATCCTAAAAGGGATTTGTCTTTACATGTCTTGAGTTAGTGAGAGATTTGTGTTATGTTTGTGGAGCCTATTTTCATGTTAGAGTGTGTTACACCTTCTATGTGTTACACTTGGGTATTTTTACGGCGGTCCCACTCACCGGTGAGTGGGTCAAGGGGTTTCAGGGGGTGAAGCCCCATAATCAATGGGGGTTCGGGGTGAAGCCCCAAGTAAATTTTCATGGGTGGTTTATTAACCCATGGGTAATGGGTAACTGTTATGGGCTATTTTTGGGCCCATGGTTTTTTGAGTACCCATTGTTTTGATACCCATGGTTTTTGCCCATTGTTTTGATACCCACAGTTTTTTTCCCATGGTTTTGATACCCACGGTTTTGTATCAAACTGCTTAAGCAATTGTCTATTTATATGGTCTTATGCATATGATAGATATACAAGAAAATGTATTGCAGATGTGCTTTGAATTCAGGTGTGAATTCTGTAGAGTTTGTTGAGCATAGCTCCAAACGGATCTAGGTATTGTATTGAGAGAGTGGAGGCTTGTAATAAAATTTGAGCAAGTGATTCTTGGTGGACGTAGCCCAAATTGGGTGAACCACATTAAATCTTGTCTCTCTGTGTTATGTTATTTATTCTACACTTTTATTTGAGATCTGTAATATTTTCTGCATATTAGTTTCTACTGTTGTGATTTTGTAAGGTATTATTCCGCATATTTTATCTCTTATTTCCTAACAATTTGAATGTCATTTCTCATTCAATTTCGAAAGTGATGTCACTATGTTAGACTAATGTAGCATGAAGTAAAGACCTAATGAAACTTTTGCTAGTTTTTTTGCCATGATGGTGGGGCTAGCTAGCCACTTCCCTTGTTCAATCCTAGAAAAGTAATTAGTTACCATTTTCATACCCAATTTAAACCTAGACATTGTGTTTCATTTACAAATGCATTGTGTCAATAACTTTGAAGAAGTTACAGAAAAGGGAACCCAAATAGAAAAGGCATTGATAGCAAAAGGGACATTAAAACCCTTTTCAAAATACAACAACACCTCTAAACCTATAGACAAACCTAAATTTTTTGACAAAAAACATCATAGGAGATGGTATCATGGATTATAAACGTGTCCAGGTAGTAAAAATTAGTCCTTCTTTAAAACTCAGTAAAGGGCCAATTCAACCTACCATCAAACTTTTAGTTTTCACTCCTCTCACAGACTCCTTGTCCATGATCTTGAAACAATTAGATGCACTGATGAACATGGTCCAAGATGCCTGCAACACTACCGTATGTCAATGATGTACCTAAACCATCATGGTATAAAGACCATGAATATTGTGAGTATCATCATGTCAAGGGACACAAAATAGACAAGTTCCTCAAGCTAAGACACTTTTTCTAAGACCTTATTGACAACAGAGAGATTGAATTCGATTCACCTGAGCCTCATCAAACAACCAATCAGAAGATGGGAATATTCAAATAACCATTTCCTAAACATAACAAATAGGAAACAAAAATCTAGATCAAGTCCAATCTTCCAATGATTACAGAGCCACCAATTACATTTATGGTCAAACTAGTAACCCATTCGATTCACTTATCGGTTGTATTCATTCTTCCAATGACTATGTAAATTTCATAAGAATCAAGAGTAGATATTTTATTGTGGTGACGTTGTGCACTCATCTCATGATTTTGTAACCTCATCTCCCTACCCCTCAAGATAGTCAAGTATGAAATTTTAGAACAACTTGAGAAGACCACTGCTAAGATTTTGATCTTAGATCTTCTCAAGATATCGAACGTTCATAAATACATCCTCTACAAAACACTTTAGGGGTTAGGAGTGTTAACCGATATCAATCCTTCACACCTCCAAGTGGTGGTCGTGAACCTTACTCCTATGGAACACCTTTCCTTTAACCAAAGTGAAATTCCACATGAAAAACAAACACATAACCTACCCCTATACCTAGAGGCATTTGTTACTCGAAGAAAGATAAAGAGAGTTCTTGTGGAAAACGGTTCTAGTTTGAACATTTGCACCTTGAAGTTGGTTAGATAGCTAGGACAAACAAAGTCGATTTAGATTCTCATGTCATCACCATCACAACATATGACAATGCAGAATATGAATCAACTGGTACAATAGTATTTCCTATGGAATTAGGGCTGACATATCATGACACTAAGTTCCATGTCCTTGACTTGGATATTCCCTACAATATGCTCTTAGGCCGTCCATAGATACATTCCTTGCGTAGGTTGAACCCTCGATCTTTCATCAATGCATCATGTTATATCATAACGGGAAAACAATAACTATTCTGAGAGATCCAGAACCATGCACACATTGCAAAGCATTACATATTTTTTCTCGCGCGGTGTAGGAATTTCCTTCCATGTATATAGTTTTACCACTACAAACTGAAGCTCTAAAAGCTTGTGTTGACCCATACATGTTGAGTACTAGTGATGAAATTATTCTTGCTTCTATTTCTCCCTTTGCTACATGGGAGATGAAATTCCTATCAAATGGCCCAATTGAAGAGTATAACCTCCAATAGGCCCTTCTAGTCTTTGACCTTTCATTATCACCAAAAATGTGGGGCAGACCAAGTTTCCAATTTAAGAGCTCCCGAGATAGCTGTGCTAGTCCTTTTGAGAAATTTTTTCCTTGTGGCCTCTTATCAGATGAGAAAATATTGGATTCACCTACAAAATGGATCCTTGAAGGTACAAAATCTTCATGTCACCAAGCTCTAGAATATACCAAAGCTCACAGGATGATGTATGTCATGGGTTATAAAGGATACGAGTGCAGCCCAAATGGACAAAGCATATTATATCATGTCTCGATTCCCCATTACAAACTAGATAAACATGGCCTTGGTATTAGGCCTCATGGAATTCCACCCTTAGAAATTGATACTACCTCTTCAGAATGTGAGGATAGCTCATCTCATTCGGATAACGACGTAAATTCTGTTGTAGCCTATACGAAGATCTTGCCTCCACAAACCTTTTTCTAGATATAGCCATCTTAACCTTATCCCCTTTTGATTCCCAAATAAACCTTGTATATCCCAATCTCATTGACTGGGACCAAAAAATTCATGTATCGATCGATCTCTTTGAAAATGATGAGGTAATTGTAGAATTCATGGGTATTCATGATGGCATTCCAATTGGCGACCACAAAAAGGGTTTCTCCATCAATTTGGACACATGTGCATACTTCGGGGAGGAGGATGAGATGTGTGGTCGAAAAACATAAATGAAAGTGAGGGAAAAAATTATTCCAAAATCCTTGACAAAAATAAAAGTCCAAAACACGTAGTGAAAACCTCTTTAAGGCGCTAGCAGAAAAACAAATGGAAAAATCAAAGGACATAAAAAGTGACCACACCTAGGGTGAAAATATCATTAAAATACCCTTGGAAGAAGACCTCAATCTCCTTCCTGATCCTATGCGTATGGAGGACACATCTAAAATTTTGGTAGAGGATACCATAGAGGTCAATATCGGGATAGAAATTGACCCTAGAATAGTAAAGCTGGGAGCTTCACTCTTAGTGTAGGAACAGAAAAATTATGTGACACTCTTTGTGAGAATTTGTAGACATATTTGCATGGTCATATGTAGATATACCAAGTTTAAACCCATATTTAGTTGTTCATAACCTTTTGGTGCATCCAAACGCCAAACCTATCAAATAGAAGCTGAGGAAGATGCACCCACGTGTAGCACTTTTAGTCAAAGAAGAACTGGAGAAGTTATTGGCGGTAAGTTTTATCAGACCTATCGATTATTCAGAATGGATATCCAACATAGTTCTAGTGCATAAGAAACTAGTTGGTATTATGATATGCATTGATTTATAGACATCAATAAGGCATGTCCTAAAGATGATTTTCCTTTACCTAACATCGACATGATTGTTGATTCAACTGCGATTTATGAAATTTTGTCCCTCATGGATGACTTATTCAGTTATAACTAGATCAAGATTGCGAGATGAGGATTGGCACAAAATTTTCTTTACCACCCCTTGGGGAACGTTCTACTACCAAGTAATTCCTTTCACTCTCAAAAATTCCAGGAAACCTATCAAAGAGCAATGACAATAATCTTTCATGACATGATGAACAACATCATGGAAGACTATGTTGACGATATCTTGGGAAAATATAGGACTAGATAAGAACACCCAGAAGTGTTGAGGCATATCTTTCAACACCTTTGAGACTACAAAGTTAGACTAAATCCAAAGAAGTGTGTGTTCGGCATACAATCAGGAAAATTATTAGGATTCATTGTCTCAAGAAGAGGGATAGAAGATCCTATGCATATGGAGTAAAAATATAAAATTTTGGTAGAGGAGACCATAGACATCAATATTGGGATAGAAGATGACCCTAGAATGGTAAAGCTAGGAGCTTCACTCTCAGTGCAGGAGCAGAAAAATTTTGTGATACTACTATGAGAATTTACAGACATATTTGCATGGTC
The DNA here is from genome assembly GCA_018340775.1 of Taxus wallichiana var. yunnanensis. Classification (NCBI taxonomy): domain Eukaryota; kingdom Viridiplantae; phylum Streptophyta; class Pinopsida; order Cupressales; family Taxaceae; genus Taxus; species Taxus wallichiana. The sequence continues at coordinate 256,173,456 of CM031234.1, forward strand.
ATATGTAGATATGTCAGGTTTGGACCCATCTTTAGTCATGCATAACCTTGTTGTGCATCCAGATGCCAAACCTATCAAACAGAAGCTGAGGAAGATGCACCCATGTGTAGCACTTTTAGTCAAAGAAGAACTGGAGAAGTTATTGGTAGTAGGTTTTATCAGACCTATTGATTATTCAGAATGGATATCCAACATAGTGTTGGTACAGAAGAAACCAGTTGGTATCAGGATATGCATTGATTTCAGAGATATCAATAAGGCATGTCCAAAAGATTATTTTCCTTTACCTAACATCGACATGATTGTTGATTCAACTGCAGGTTACGAAATGTTGTCCCTCATGGATGGATTTTCTGGTTATAACCAGATCAAGATTTTAGAGGAGGATCAGCATAAAACTACCTTTACCACCCCTTGGGGAATGTTATGCTATTAAGTAATGCCTTTTGATCTCAAAAATGTCGGGGAAACCTATCAAAGAGAAATGACAATAATATTTCATGACATGATGAATAACATCATGGAAGACTATGTTGACAATATCCTAGGAAAATCTAAGACTAGAGAAGAACACCCAAAAGTGTTGAGGTGTATCTTTCAATGCCTTCAAGACTACAAAGTTAGACTAAATCCAAAGAAGTGTGTGTTCAGCGTGCAATCAAGAAAATTATTAGGATTCATTGTCTCAAGAAGAGGGATTGAAGTAGATCCAGCTAAGGTTACAGCTATTACCAAAATGCCTCCACCAAAGAACCTTAAGCAACTATGCAGCTTACAGGGAAAAATTCAGGAAATCCATCGCTTCATCTCTCAGCTCGCGGATAAGTGTCATCCTTTCACCCATCTACTCAAGAAAAATGTTGTAGGGCCCTGAATGCCAATAGACCTTTGAGTTACTCAAGTAATATCTGACTAGTCCTCCAGTCCTCATGCCACCTACTCCAAGTGATCCTTTGTTATTATACATCTCAGCCACCTAATGTGCTATTGGTGCACTGCTAGCCCAATATGATCTAAGCCAAAAATAAAGAGCGGTCTATTACCTTAGTCGCACTTTAATTACTTATGAGCTGAATTATCCCCAAATTGAAAAGTCTTGCTTAGTTGTGGTTTTTTCTTTCAAAAATGTCATCATTACCTATTAAATAACAAGACCAATATTATCTCTAAATTTGATCCATTAAAGTACCTTTTTTCTAAACCTACGCTTACTAGAAGGATGGCTAATTGGATCATCCTACTAAGTGATTTTGATATTGAATTTGTCAACCAAAAGTCACTCAAAGGATAGGTACTTACCGATCAACTAATTGAAGCTCCCCTACCAGAACAAAGCGTTGTGTCTATATCTATCGGATGCCTCCTAATTTATATTGAGGAATCCATCATATGGAAAGTACACTTCAATGGGTCATTCACTTTCCACGGTTCAAGAGCCGATGTGGTACTTGTCACCCCAACAGGAGACTTCATTCGAAATCTTTCCGTTTGAGTTTCCCATGTACCAATAACATAGAAAAGTATGAGGCCCTCATTTCCGGGTTGAAACTTGCTATCAGATGGAATATTAGACAACTAAGGGTCATTGGGGATTCACAATTGATCATTAAATAAGTCAATGATGAGTATAAAGTCAAGGATGACAAGCTCATCCCATACAAGAAGATGGTTGAGACTCTAAAGGAGTATTTTGTGCGTGTTACTTTTGAATAGATACCAAGGGCACATAATCGGTCAACAGACGCCATGGCCAAAATTGGATCCTTTCTCGCATTCGTTGGGGGCAAGTAAAATTCCTTTCTTTATTGAACATTTGTGAGTACCTGCATATGACATACCGAGATTGTGTTTGATATGTGAAGTTTTTGGTCCTTTTTCCCTAGGTATGAGCCCATTTAAAATTACCTACAAGCAGTCTCGGTTCTCCATACATTTCCCACCTTGAGAAAAGAAACCTTATCTAACGCATAGCTCGTTATACCCTGCTAGGAGGCACCCTCTATCGTCATGGCCATGACGGGAATTTACTGTGCTATCTTAATTTGGCTAAGTCAATTCAAGTGATTAAAGAGGTACACGAAGGTGTTTGTGAGGCTCACGTGAGCGAAACGGTGCTCACTAAGAAATTATTATGGGTAGGTTACTATTAGCCTACCATGGAATCATATTGTTGAAACTATTAGCCTACCATGGTCTACTCCCTATTACCCTCAAGGTAATGGATAGCAGAGGCTAATGGAATCATATTGTTGAAACTATGGATAAGTGAGATTTTACTTTAAATTTAGATTTTATGTACACAACTCTTTAAAAAGGTGTATGAGTTTAAGATTTGAAAGTTACCAAAATAGATTAGTCTGGTTTGTATCAAGAAAAGTAGTTTCAAAATTATACTTTTCATTAGTGATTTAGATGGGCATCAAAGAAAGACACCTTCAATATCAAACTTTAGAATGAGGATGTAAACAAATTACGTTTGTTTAATAGTTTTGATAGAAACTATAAACCATTATTTTCATAATCGTGATTTTGAGACAATAATTTTTCTCTAATCCTTCAAACTACCAAAACAAATATTAAAGAAACATTTGCATGGTGTATGATAATGTCATTATTGGAGGACACAATTATTAAACTTTTAATCTTAAAAGGTTACAATGTCCACACAAAATTCATGCGAGTTTATTGGCATTTCTCTCAGGCCCAAAATAAAAACATAAAACAATCACAATAATGATTACTCATATTATTAAAATTTGTAATAAATATTTAAACAAATAATATTCTCATTAATTATAAATTATTATTTTTTAACTTACATTTTTTATATACCTATCGGCCCCTAACCAGCACCATTGTGGTGATGTCGTTAGTAATATATCATTGAAAAATTCTTTAAAACATCAATGCATATTAAATTCTCCTTAAGGATGAATTTATGTTCATTAACATTGACCTAGGGATGGATTTATAAAGTGGACCTAGGTAATTATTTATAAAGTTGACCTAGGGATGTATTTAAAGACAAACTAGGGATGGATTCATAAAGTCAACCTAGGACAAATTTTCCCCAACTCTAAGTAAAAATTATGATCCATTATTAGGTTAAGTTTTAGCCCCCATCCCAATGTCAAAATTAACAATTTTATGTATAGGATATATTTTAGTTGCATATTAGGAATTCCCAAATTCGTCCACTTAACACTAAATCGTAATTTGGACATGAAATTTTAATTTAGAAATTGTCTTTTTCATACTTAAACTCACCGCTAAGGCAACTTTGAGTTTTCTATAAAGTTATCCCCATTTTTTTAACACTTTTTTCTTTGGTTCATGATTTTTTCCCTTTTTAAAGTCCTCCATTTCTTTTAGCAAAATCTAATGACCCTTGATAATAAAGAAACCTTTTACGGGTTATGAAGTGTTATCCTATTCATAATTAATTTATCAATCATTTATTAAGAAACAATATTATTGTATTGCCACTATCTATGAATAATGTACAACACTTACCTCCTAAATTACAAATTATTAGAACAATTATTCCATAAACATGGAACTATTCTCATATTTTGTAGCATTCCAAATAATATGTTGATCATTATTGTTTATTTACTTTTGAGTTTTTGGTATAATGTATTGATACGACACTTTATTCATTTACTTGTACAACATGTGCCCTCACATTATTACACTTACTTCCATCACTATCTACATGTGGAAAGTAAAGTTCATTATGCCCAAGTTCACCACTCTAAAATATGTCGCGGTGAATTTATTTCCATAACCTTTATCTCTTCCTCGAAATTACCTCTACCTATCTTCACACCATTATCATGTAGTAAAGTATTTGAATATGGATCAACATATTCTTGTGAGCCTACAAGTATAATTAGGATCTATATTCCTAGCATTGCATTCATTTGAGGATTTTTATTAAAATCATGTATTCAAGACTAATAATATCGTAAGTGGTGTTCCTTTTTGTAAATTTTCCTCATTTCTTAACGAAGAAATTATTGTTCCTTAAAAGTTATGTGAAACTTTGCATATGCAATATCATCTTGTTACATAAATTTGTGGGTTGCATTGTCTAATATAATCCTTTAGTTGGAACCTCTAAGCACGACTACATCAAAGACCCGACAAAAACCACACTTAATAAGTGTAGGGCATAGCCCTCTTTTGAGTCAAGCCAGTGAAAGCCCGGTTTATTGCTATTCTACCAAAGCGGGAATCATGTGCAAGTCTCATAATATTCTGTCTTCGGGGGCTTGGGACCTCATCCCAGTTGGGATGTTTCGACTGTGAAAAGAAGGGAAAGAAGTGAAGTGAGGAGATAGGATAGATTCAAAGGGAGAAAAGAAATGAATTCCAAAGCAGAAAGGTCAGAGGGTCTATGTTTTGGATTGGTAGTAAATAGAGCCGAACCTACTTGCATAGAAAAACAAAGCAATACTGATGAATAAATGACAAAAAAGTAGAGATAGATTCAACAGAATAAACACCTAAATCTGACATAAGAAAGATTAAGATGCCCATAACACACATATTCAAGCACAAAGTCTTAATATTTGTATTAATATTTTTTCTTACATTACAAAAAGCTCAAAGTCTTTTCTTCTCACTTCTATTTTTCATCTAAAAAGTATCCACACCTTGAATACAACAAGTATCCAAGTATATATAGAAGAAGGAGAAGAAAGAAGGAAAAAAGCAACCAACAACTAATTACAAAATATCTACAAAATATCTAAAAGTCAATGTTGACTTTGGACAACTTGGTGGATGACAACATCCCATGGTGCAACATGGATGAGGTCATCGTTTGTACCAACATACTATTAGATATTTACAAAAAGGAAAACAAAAGGAAGAAAGCTATTCATCATCATCTCACGGATGAAAGGGGGTATCTTGCTTTTGTTGTTGTTCGGGAGAGGTGATGTGGGCGAGTTTGATATTCCATGAATTTACCGATCATTGGCTGAAGTTGATCCTGGAGGATAGGACCCTTTGTATGATCGCCGATGACCTCACAAGTCTCCCGCTCATCTCTGAGTTTTTCAGGGAGCTTGAAATATTCATTGCCTACCTCCATCAGGAACCCCACAAAATCACGGCAAGCCAGAAGGTTGTTGATGCATTCGGTGTCAAAAGTGGCTTCTGGCCCTAGCCCTTGCGAGACGATCTCCTTGAAGATCCGAATAGTTTCATCTGCCTTCCTCAAGGTGAAAGAAGGAGTAAGCAAGCCTGGAGACATTCTTAAGACAATTTTCTCCATTTGGTGCATCGCATCCAGGGCTTCCTCCTTGACCTTGTCAATCTTCTCCAGGACGAACTCCATCTGATCGACCCGATAATCCAACGCAGCAAGGATTTTCTTTGGGTACCCTAGGATGATCGAAAATGCTAAATTTCACCAAATCATCGGTTGAGCGAGTTGAGCATTTTCTAAAACGTCTCGTGTTATAACTTAGTATGGTCCAACTCTTCGGAGATAGGTCCCGCGATCACTGGAGCTCTTTGTTCGCCCGACTGATGTTCTGATACAATTTGGTGAACTTGACAATTACCTCCTCGTTGTCTTTGAGGATCTGATCTCTCCAGGTGGAAACTGCCATACCTTGTTCGCCAATTTTGGCATACTCATTTATCTTATCCTGGCTTAGGACCTCAGGAGTTTCGGTGGCAGTTGTAGGAGGTGCACTACCCATTTTCTGCAGGGCGTGAAGAAGATGTTTGTTCTGCTCTTTTAATAACCTCTTCTCTTCCTTTTCTTCTTGGAGCTTCTTGCAAAGGGCATCTACCGCAGATAGGGCCTCTCCTTGAAGACTTTCAGAAGATGTTCCCATTGTGACCTGCGTCACTGTATAATCTGTCGGAGACAGATCCTTTTTACCCTTTGAAGGATCGGGATATGCGATCTCCATTACTCTTTCTCCCGATGCACTCTGAGAGAAGCGGGTTATAGGCTTTACTTCTTAGCCCCCTTTGTTAGGATGACGGAGAAGTCCATTGGTGCAATGGGGAATTTCCTCTTGTTGGCTCGAGATCTTTGGGAGATCATGCTAGACTTAAGGGAACGGGACCAGAGGTGGAAGAGGGAGAAGCTGCAGTGGATGAGGGAAATGGGTAGAGACACTTGGTGGAGGCATCGAGAGAGAGGCCGAGAAAGTGCTCACGGGAGGAAGGGATACTGCAGGGGAGGTAGACGTGGGAAAGGAAGGGAGCTGAGAGATGAGAGAAGAAATAGTGGGGGACAGCTCCGCGAGAGAAGAGAAGATGGAAGACGAGGAAGGGGGAACAGTGGAAGATGGGGGAGAAGATACGACCAAAGGAATGGTCATTTGAGTTACATGAGGAGGGGAAGGAGGAGAGGGAGAAGGAATAGAAGGGACCTCGGTAATTGTAGCTGTGGCAACACCCTGAGTGGATGTGCCCGTCGGAACACCTTCCACTGCTTCTTTCTCTGGGGATACCAGACTCACAACTTGTTCTTGTGCGGCGGAAGGAGGGCTTTCAGGAGCTTCTTGAGCGGAGCTAGATTCTCCCTCTTTATCCTTTCCTTTGCCCTTTGGCATATGCTTCGGCCTGACAGGTGTGTTTCCCAAAGGGGACGTAGTGAAATCTACTCCGAGGTAGATAAGGCCATTCATTCGGCACCAGTGTTTTGTTCGCCGCAATGTTTCTTTGACCCTCTCTTTGATGGTCTAGGGTGCTTTTGTTCTATCAATTGAAAGCAAACGGCCAGTTGTCCCCATCTATGTCAGATACACCTGATCAACTTCTTGATCGGTGGTTTGATAACCCTTTGGAACAATGGCCACGCCATATTGAATAATCTCCACGCCCGAGGCCAAGTGAGAGTGATCCTTCCTTCTAAGTTCGACCTCATGATATAGGTCGATATAGATGTCCTCGATCTATGGAATGTGGATTGGATCGAGTTTTGCCTTGGGAAGGCAATTTCTTGGATCGAAGGTGGGCCTTGCCAGAAGTTGTGCTTTAGATTGAGCAGTTCTAGCTCTACAAACATCTCCCGGGCCTTGGTGTGAGAAGTGCAGGTATACCTGCCCACTGTGAGGGGGAAAGGGGTTCCACCCTTCTTTCTCTTCAAACACTTCTCATGGTAGGTTATGAGCTATCTGGACAGCTCTAACAGGATCAACTTGGGGCCAGCATATCTCAAAATTTGGTGGGCTCCCCCAAGAAGTTGGCCACTCTGAGATAGGTGAAGGTGGGGAATTGGGTAAATAGCACCCCCACTTCTCAGTCATTGTGACTATGCTCTTGGTCGTCTGACCATGAGTCATATTTGGCCTCAAAAGGTAGACAATGCCATAGAAGAAAGCATCGTTGATCTTGGTAAACTACGAGGATGTTGTTCTCCAGCTTCAGCTCCGGGTAGTATTCATATATCTTTACCTGGGGCCAAACCCCGCATCGGCTCAGTGCTGGATAATCCTCTCTCGAGGTCAGCATAGACTACGTAGGAGTTCATGTAGAACCTCCCCGTTGTGGTGAGTTGTTGGAGCTACTCGGATATGGTGCTGCTTATGATCTCTACCCACTCAAAGTGTTGATCAGGCACATTCTTATTCATAGTTTCAAGGTACCTGAGCATCCATTTGTGAAAGTAATGGGCATCAGAAAGCCCAAAAACTCTACTTAGGAATGTGATGGTGTCGCTCAATTCCTCGGAGAAGTCACTGCGGTGAATAACCTATGGCCATCTAGTTATCACCTTCTTATTTTTCAAGTACACTTTGTTCATCAGCTGCATGCACTTGTCTTCATTATCCTCCCATGCCTTGGTGCAGTCCTCTTGGCTTATAGCCACAAAATGTCGGTGGTGAGGAATGCCTAGCATGATTTCAAAGTGTCGGGTAGTGAGGTTGATTATGACCTCGCCCTTTTCATTTTCGACACACCTTGTGTCTTTATTGTAACAGTGGGCCACCACCATCATAAATTCGTTGTATTTACTGCACTGACGGGGATCCCCCCAGCAAAATGTAGACCACTGCCCACCAGCTTGTCCATCCAAGGACTTCCTGTGACTCTCCTGGTTCTAGCCCAGAAATCTTCCATGTCAATGTGGCCAAGTTCAGAATCCCTTATATCTAGGTCACATTCCACCTGGGACTCGGGCATTCTGACCCTCTGATACTTGTATTTCATCTCTTCCTCTGTAAGCTTAGCTTTACCCTTTGACTTGGTTGGATTTTTGCTTGATGTAGACATATATGGATCTGAGTTTAGTTGCTGATCTACAAGAAGGAGCGAAGTCCAACGCAGAAGAGCCATGTTAGCTGTCAGATCTTCCATTAAAGCACTACAGAATGAGGAGTTAGTAATTTTAAGGCCTCAGGGCGCAGGGCACAAGGATACTGTAGGCTGCAGGGCTAATAGAATGGCACACTGAAGAAGAGTGTTACAAGGAATGAATCAGCGCCAAAGGGCGCAGGGCACAAGGATTTTGCATATGACATATTTGTTGTTGTAAATAGGAGTGCGCTGCGCCGTTATATGTGGTTTATACTAAGTGCAAATAATCTTGGTGTTTCATGGGGGGGGTGCGCCAATAGCACATGTATTTTGCATGTAACATGGAACTTTGGTGCACCGAAGGGTGCAAGATTAATGCGTGCAGCACCAAAATTGTGTGCGCAAAGGGAGACTTTGGCGTGGCGCATGGAAAGCTTGCATGGCACTATGTGTTGTTGTAAGGATGATTGCGCGGCACCAAAGACGTTTAGTTTTTGTATTGTGCAAGAATGGCATGTGTTGCAAGTAGAAACAGTATGCCTTAGGCGCGACTGTGTTTTGTGCAGCAAGAGTGGCGATTGCGCCAAGGAGAAATGCAGCCCGGAACCAAATTTTAGGTTTCTTGCCTCTTTAGTTCGTGATTTTCAGGTTTTCTTGACATATTTTGACAGTGGGAGGAACACAGCAAAGAGGTCTAGATCCATTTTTGAGGCAGAGCCCTCTTGGCCAGCAGATCTGGAAAGAGGATGAAAAATGGTTTGGGAGGGAGATTTGCAAGAATGGTAGGAGGGGTTTAAAGCTTCCAGATCCAATGCATTCTACCTCACAAACAATCAAAACAAAACGTGAGGAGTAAGAACCACTTACCCAGAATATATAGAATGTGAGAGACGAAGTGGGGTCCACAAACGTGACACGAGGAGGACGGCGTGCTGACAGGTGCAGAGGAATAAAATTTATCACGTGTTTTCTGATTGTGAAAGTGACAGGGTGGATGCGCCTATATATAGGCAAAGGTGTAATAAATGTGCCAACCACTTTTTAAAAGGGCGCACCAAAACGTGTGTCGACACGTAAAACTTTGCACCCCTTTGGTGTGGATATATGCATGTCAACATGGAATTATGTGTGCCTTTGGCACATTTTAAGGACTGTCAACACTAGATTTCGAGCGCCAAGGCACACCGAAACACGGTGCAACAATTTTGTTGTTGACAGGAAGGCACATGCGCCTTGGCGCATGCAAGAAAGGCGCATCTCGGGAAGGCGCAACAATTGATGTGTCAACACTTCAAAGGGTGCGCCAAAGGAAATGAAGGGGGCACAAATTTAGTCTATGTTGCATAGATAAAAGGTGTGCCCAGCCAAAAAAGACCAAAATGACTAAGTTCGGAGAACTAGATTTCCCGGAAAGGGATTTTATAACATTCCGAACGCTGAGGGGCCCCTGATGAGGGACCAGGACAAAATTTGGTATGGTTACCCACAAAATTGCCCTCGTCAATTTTATGGGATAACAGCTGGCTCTTTCTGGGGACTATCTTTGAGCGTTGCTCAAGGGTAGAGAACCCCATATCAACATGTGCCTATCCATTGGGTTACGAGAGTCAAAAACAAGGGCGACGACAAAAGCAAACACATGACGAAAGAAAACACACAACAAAAGCAAATTGTACAAAGAAGAGAGCAAGCTCTACTTCCTGAATATTTTGAGATGTTGCCCGCTATAGGGAAGCGGGAGATCAGTTCCGTCTAGATATGAGAGATAGAAGCTATTCTCTCCATTGAGATGCTTGATCTTGAAAGGCCCTCTCCATAGGAATCAAATTTCCCATGCATGCCCTTTGGCTCTCTTCGTTTGTCCCACAAAAGGACGAGATCTCCCACTTGGAAATCTCTTTGCTTGCTTTGCCTTTTATCGAACAATCTCTTAACTTGATTCTGATGTTCGGTGATCCTGTCGACCACTCTTACTCTTTTTCTTCAAGTTTTGCTAGATACATGATCCTCTTTTCAAGAGAATTTTGGAAAGTCTCATCTTCAATTGCTCGTGCCAAGCACATAGCAGGAAGTTCTGTAGAAATGGGGAGCTTGGCGTCGATTCCATATAACACTTGAAAAGGTGACATACCGAGAGACCTCTTGGGAGTAATGCGGTCCACCCACAAAGCGTCATACAATGACTTGTGCCATGTTCGCTGACTCTCATCAACTAGCTTCCGTATGATGGTCACTAAGTTTTTATTACTGGATTCTGCCTGACCATTTCCCTAGGGGTAATAATCTGAGGCGTGGGCCAAGATTATCCCGTGTTCATAACAAAAACCAACAACTTCTCGTGAGGAGAAGTTAGAAGCATTATCAGCAACAATCTTGCTTGGAACGCCAAACCTGACAATGATATTCTCTTTGATGAAACTGCAAACAACCTCGGAAGTGGCATGCTTGACAGGTATGGCCTCCACCCATTTGGTGAAGTAATCTATTGCTGTTAGGACATAATTATGTCCGGCACTCGATTGGGGTGGAGTGCTCTGATAAAGTCAATTCCCCACTGCCTGAATGGTTCATAATAACGACCGGTCTGAGAGGAAAGCAGCCAATTTTGGTTTGCCAACAAATTGTTGGCAAAGCTCACACTTTGCTACCCAGGTGGCCGTATCCTGAAAAAGCGTTGGCCAATAGTACCTGGCCTAGATGATCTTGTGTGCCATCACGGAAGAGGAGAAATGGCCACCACAGGCCGAATCATGAAAACTCAAGTAGCTTTATCTGTTGTGGCTTGTCAACGCATCGCAAGAAGATGTCCATCTATTCCGTGTTTGTATAAACAGTCATCCCAGATGACATATCTGGGCGCTGAGCTTTATAGCATGTTTCTCCTTTGAAGTTAGATGAGTTGGGCACTCACCGTAAGTGAGAAAGAAAGCAATATCAGAATACCATTCGTCGCTAGTCGCGACAAATAGAACCATGGGTAGAGAATCAAATTTTTTCTAGTTGGCTTTGTGTTCAATTGGTGCAATCATCCTTTTCCTCAGGGTCTTCTGAATCTCGGTTTTCAGCCATAAGCTAACATAGGCCCTTGCCTCTTACTAGCTTGGTGGGTTTTATATCTAGATCATACTCTTGAACCTTTGCAATCCAATTTCCTCGCAAACTCCCTAACTCTGTTGAGTTAAGATTGACTTGACTGCCGTGTCAGGGACCAACACCATTGTGTGAGAGTTTAGAATGTAATACCTGAAGTTCTTGACTGCTTTGACAATGGCGAAGGCATGCTTTTCCAACTGAGACATTTTTAATTCATGAGGCTTGAGGGGAGAGCTCATGAACACAATTGGGGATTCAACATCCTTAGAATTCTTTTGCATCAAGATGGCCGATACAGTATGCTCAGATGCATAGCTATACATGATAAAATCCTTGGAGAAATCGGGACATACCAGGACTGGTGCATGAGTGACAGAGGCTTTTATATCCTCGAATGATGCTTTTCCTTCTTCGCTCCACCGGAAAGTTGGCGACCCTTTCATCATGTTTGATATGTGGCGAGTCTTTTCAGCAAAGTCGGGAACAAAGCGCCTGAGAAAGTTCACTTTTCCAAAGAAAGAGTGAACGCCGGTCCTTCCTTGTAGGTAAAGTAAGGCTCTGAATAGCCCTAACCCTTTTGGCATCTATCTTCGTCCCTTCTTTGCTTACAATGTGTCCCAACAACTTTCCTTCTGTGACTCTGAAAATAGACTTTTTCGGATTTAGGGAGATCCCATGTTCTCGGCATCTAATCAATACTTGCTCCAAATGATCACAATGATCATTTCACCGTTTAGAGAACATAGTTAAGTCATCCAAATAAACTACGATGACCTTCCCCATCATACCTTTGAATGCAAAGTCCATGGCCCACTGAAAAGTGGCGCCGGCATTGGTCAGACCAAAAGGCATCCTGCTATAGGTGAATGTACCCTGGGGGTAGTGAATGTTGTTTTGAATTGGTCTTCGGGTGAGACTTCAATCTGATTGTAGCCTGAAAAACCATCAAGCATGGATAGCATTTCTGATCCAGTTACTACCTGCAGAACCTGATCCATTATGGGAAGGGGGTAGTTATCCTTCAAGGACGCTTGATTCAAGTTACGAAAATCCATGCATATGCGTATCTCACCATTCTTCTTTCATACTGGCACAATGTTTGCCACCAGTATCTTGTGATGGATAGGAAAAATGATCCTTACGTCCAGCATCTTCTGAATTTCAGCCTGGATAGTACCTGAGATCTTAGGATTATAGTGCCTCTATTTGGCGAAAGGGTTTGACATCTTCTTTCAATGGGATGTCATGTTGGACATCTTTTGGCTTGAAATACTTTAGATCGGCATAGGACCATGCCAATACATCCATGTATTTCTTCAGTAGTTTGAAAACTTCCGCTTTTCTTTGGGTGTGTAACATTTTCCAATGTTCACAAACTGCGGATGTTCTACCGAACCTAAATTGACCAGTTCGGTTTCTGGGGAGGAGTTAGGATCATCTTGCCTTTTCTTCCTAACAAAACGATCATGTCTGTCGAACAAACATTCTAGAGAAACCAAACCTTTTGGAATTTTATTTCCTTTGAGCTGACATATGCCATCACTTCCATGTATTTCTTCGTCTTGATCAGTAACAGATTCACAGCATGCGGAAGTGGATCCTTCAAAATGAAGCTCACTAAAATTCTCTACCTTTTCTAGGAAGGCAATAAGTTGATTGTCGTCATTGAATACCTACCAGTGCTGAGAGTTGTCTGGCACACTTGGGTGAAAAACTACCTCGATGGTATATGTGTCTGTTTTCAAGCCTGGGTGAGGGAGCATGAGGGATGCTGAGACGGCTAATGAGTCGGCCATGTCATTCTGAGCTCTTGGGATGGCTTTTATTGAAAAAGCATCAAACTCCTCGATGTTGTCCCATACCGCGTTGCGGTAATGTCTGAGCCTTTCATTCTTCACTTGGTATATCCTTTTAACTTGATTTATGACCAGGCCTGCATCACCCTGTACTTTTAGGTTCTTGATTCCTCTTTCCTTTGTGGCTTGCATGCCAAGTAGCAAAGATTCATACTCAGCGGTATTATTCGTGTTGAAAAACTACAACTTGAAAGAGAGAGGAATAATCTCCTCTTCGGGAGATATTAGCATGGCTCCAGCGCCGCACCCACTAGTCGCGCAACTGCCATCAAACTGTAATGTCCAGATCTTGTTAAGATCCTCCACTTGGACGAGGACATCCATTTTGTCAGACTCAGTAGACAAGAAATAGTTCCCCATCCCTGATGATTCAAAGAGGATTTGGGCTTTGGGGTCATCGGAGTTAGTAACCAAGTACTTCTTTTGAGATTCTGGCTCCAACGTTTGCATTATACCTTTGATGGGGATTCTAGCCTTAGACCAGTCCATATGAATCTCTCCACCAACCTCACTACAAAAACTCCTTCCTAATAGAATTCCATATGTTGCCAGAATATCGGCAACAAGGACGGTCATCTTTACTCTTTTCTCTGGGAACGCCACAAATGCAAATTATGCGTCTTTAATTTGACCGATCAACGGAACCTGCTTGGTTTCCAAGGAATAACATCTACCAAAAGGCTTGGTAAGGGTGAGGCCCAGGCATGGGTGACCTTTGCTGGCATGACGTTATCGAAGCCCCAGAATCAATTATGCAGTTGCTTAGTTTGTGGCCATTGATAAGGAGGGAGAGATAGAAAGGTTCTATTTTTCCTGATGCAGAAGTCGAGGCAACATTTATGCGAGATGTAGGAGTGGGAAGAATTCCTTTTGGGGAGGTCTGAGAAGTTATGACAGCTTGGCTTTGAATATATTCGGTCAATCTTACAAGTTGTTCAGGGTTTGACTGAAGATATTCGGCTTCAGACATTTGGATCTTGGTCTTTTTAGCATGATCAATTATGTCAAACGCGGCCAAGGGTTGCGTTGATGGAGGAGTGAGTCCCTCATTTCATGGTGGTAGGGTAGGATTACTAGTCTTGATAGGAATATGAGAGGGCTGATTCGAGAGGGGAGATAGGGGAAAAATATTTCTTTGAAAAAGACTTAATAACAGGTTGAGCAGGAAGGGGACTACCTCTTTTAGCGATGGTTGGAGGAATGTTTGACACATGGCCTTTTCTTTTTGCATCTTGGCAGCAACTTTTGCTTCTTTTCCTTGTGAGTGGGTGAAAACAACATATGATTGCCCACTTGCATATCCTTGGGTACCCTCTTCTTCATCAGATTCCTCCTCATCAAATTCCATATACCCAATAGTAGAGTCACTAGTTGGTTCGCCGACATCTTGATCATCTTCACTTGGCGATGAAGGTTCTTCATAATTTTGCTCCTCTTCTTCGATTTTGGCTAAAGCATTGACTGGAGGGGCCTCAAGCACCAAACGTGGAGTAGCTGCAGGTAGGTAGGTGCAGCCTTTGTGAGACATTGTTAGAAGTAAAATTCCTCCGTGGGATATCCCGATATGAAGTGCTAGGCGAAGCTTGAGCTAGCTATTTTTTTAATGCGAGCAAGTCATTTGCCATCTTTTGAAATGCCGATCGGATGAAGTGGCGGGAGAAGGATCGAAGCTTTGGGCTTGGATGGTTCTCTTTTTAATTCACAGATATTAGCAAGTTATCTTCAATCCGTATGGCAGCAGCTTGGGCGAGAACCAAAGTAGTGACCTATTCTTGCAAGAGTAAGAAACTTACTTTTGAGCTCATGGCGTTCACGAAGAAACACTTCTGATTTTCTGGCATTGGCAGCATGGTAGGCGGAACTCGATTGATTAGTGAATTGAAATGGGCGATGAAATCACGCATGGTTTCATTGACCTCCTTCTTCAAGTGAGTGATCTTGGATAGTAATGTGAACGCATCTTCTGAAGGCTTATATCTTTCTTCAAATGCAGTCCGTAAGGTGGCCCAACTAGTAATAGATCCGGCTGGTAAATGTTGAAACCATTCCGCTGCTGGTCCTTGCAAGGTTTCCAGAAAGAGGCAAACTGACACATCTTCATGGGTCACATCCAGGATACTGCATGACATGATGAACGTGGATATGTGTGAATCATGCTTTGGTTCCCGCTACCATCAAATTTAGGAAAATTCTTCCGGTTTCCGTGAGGGAGCACATGAACGGGATGTGGCAAAGTGAGTGGGCCCATAGCATTTCCCCATGGCACTGCCATTTGGATGGCTGGAAAAAGGACGCGAGCTGGAAGCATAGTTCCACTAAGCAGCAAGGCACTACAAAGAGATGAGGATGTTCCTTGTGAGAGATGCTTCCTTCATGGAGGTGAGACACTTCTGGATGACCGGCTAGCTGAACTTAGCGATGGGAAGCATGCCGGTGTAACACTGAAGTTGTGCCTTTGAAGTAGATCAAAAGTAGGATCGATTATTCCATGAGCCCTTCTGCTACGAGTAAATGGTTCACCCACCAGTGTACCTTCCAGATCTGCAATATTTTGGAGCAAATCCTAAAACTCTTTTTGGTTGTACTTGCTGATTTTCTGATTTTCTGACAAAAATCAGCAGCATGTACTTTTCTAAATATTTAATTTTATCCCTCTTTTGAAAACCGATTGCGGTTTAATGACAAATGTTAACGAGGATAAAATAATGGCCAACTTAGTAGGCTGATTTTCGGATCTTGGAGTTGACTTTTGGCAAGGGTTTGAAATTTTACAAAACAGTCAAAAACTCAGATCTACGGAAAAATACAGGTTTTTGTAAAAACTCAGTGAACTAAAGCTCTCTAACTAGTCCCGATCTATGGATCCCTAAAGAAAATTTTTAGTTCGGATCACTTTGCAAAAAAATTGGGTTTTGAACAAAAGTTTGAAATTTGCAAACAGGTAGTGACTTTTGATTTTTTACTGATTTTCTAACATACCACTACCGTAGATATGTTAGATCTGTTCGACTCCCAAGTAGAGTCGCCAAAAATTTTGGTCCAAAAATGCCGGTGGGCGAGATCTATGGATAGACGAGCCAACAGTGTGCAGGGCATAGCCCCTCTTTGAGTCAGCAAAGCAAAACTAGTTTATTGCTATTCTACCAAAGCAAGAATCTATGCAAGTCTCATAATATTCTACCTTCGGGGTTTGGGACCTCATCCCAGTTGGGATGTTTCCAACTATGAAAAGAAGGGAAAGAAGTGAAGTGAGGAGATAGGATAGATTCAAAGGGAGAAAAGAAATGAATTCCAAAGCAGAAAGGTCAGAGGGTCTATGTTTTGGGCTGGTAGTAAATAGAGCCAAACCTACTTGCATAGACAAACAAAGCAATACTGATGAATAAATGACAAAAAGTAGAGATAGATTCAACAGAATAAACACCTAAATCTGACATAAGAAAGATTAAGATGCCCATAACACACATATTCAGCACAAAGTCTTAATATTTGTATTAATGTTTTCTTCTGTTACAAAAAGCTCAAAGTCTTTTCTTCTCACTTCTATTTTTCATCTAAAAAGTATCCACCACTTGAATACAACAAGTATCCAAGTATATATAGAAGAAGGAGAAGAGAGAAGGAAAAAAGAAACCAACAACTAATTACAAAATATCTACAAAATATCTAAAAGTCAATGTTGACTTTGGACAACTTGGTGGATGACAACATCCCATGGTGCAACATGGATGAGGTCATCATTTATACCAACATACTCTTAGATATTTACAAAAAGGAAAACAAAAGGAAGAAAGCTATTCATCATCGTCTCGTGGCTGAAAGGGGGTATCTTGCTTTTGTTGTTGTTCAGGAGAGGTGATGTGGAACTGAGTCCGATATTCCATGAATTTACTGATCATTGGCTGAAGTTGATCTTGGGCAAGACCCTTTGTATGATCGCCGATGACCTCACAAGTCTCCCACTCATCTCTAAGTTTTTCAGGGAGCTTGAAATATTCATTACTGCCTCCATCAGGAACCCCACAAAATCACGGCAAGCCAGAAGGTTGTTGATGCATTCGGTGTCAAAAGTGGCTTCTGGCCCTAGCCCTTGTGAGATGATCTCCTTGAAGATCTGAATAGTTTCATCTGCCTTCCTCAAGGTGAAAGAAGGAGTAAGCAAGCCTGGAGACATTCTTAGGACAATTTGCTCCATTTGGTGCATCGCATCTAGGGCTTCCTCCTTGACCTTGTCAATCTTCTCTAGGATGAACTCCATCTGATCGACCCGGTAATCCAACGCAGCAAGGATTTTGCTGGGTACCCTGGGGTGATCGAAAATGCTGAATTTCACCAAATCATCGACTGAGCAGTCGAGCATTTTCTAGAACATCTCGTGTTGCAACCTAGCATGGTCCAACTCTTTGGAGATAGGTCCGCGATCGCCTAGAGCTCTTTGTTCACCCGACTGATGTTCTGATACAATTCGGTGAACTTGACAATTACCTCCTCGCTATCTTTGAGGATCTGATCTCTCCAGGTGGAAACTACCATACCTTGTTCACCAATTTTGGCATACTCGTTTATCTTATCCTGGCTTAGGACCTCAGGAGTTTCAGTGGCAGTTGTAGGAGGTGCACTGCCCATTTTCTGCAGGGCGTGAAGAAGATGTTTGTTCTTCTCTTTTAATAACCTCTTCTCTTCCTTTGCTTCTTGGAGCTTCTTGCAAAGGGCATCCACTGCAGATAGGGCCTCTCCTTGAAGACTTTCAGAAGACGTTCCCATTGTGACCTACGTCACTATATAATCTATCGGAACAGATCCTTTTTACCCTTTGAAGGATCGGGATATACAATCTCCATTACTCTTTCTCCCAATGCACTCTGAGAGAAGTGGGTTATAGGCTTTTGCTTCTTAGCCCCCTTTTCTGGGATGACAAAGAAGTCCATTGGTGCAATGGGGAATTTCCTCTTCTACTAGCTCAGATGCTAGGAGATCCATGCTGGACTTAAGGGAATGGGACCAAAGGTGGAAGAGGGAGTAGCTGCAGTGGATGAGGGGAAATGGGTAGAGACACTTGGTGGAGGCATTGAGAGGGAGGCCGAGAAAGTGCTCATGGGAGGAAGGGATACTGCAGGGGAGGTAGACACGGGAAAGGAAGGGAGCTGAGAGATGAGAGAAGAAATAGTGGGGGACAGCTCCACAAGAGAAGAGAAGATGGAAGACGAGGAAGGGGGAACAGTGGAAGATGGGGAGAAGATACGACCAAAGGAATGGTCGTTTGAGTTACACGAGGAGGGGAAGGAGGAGAGGGAGAAGGAATAGAAGGGACCTCGGTAATTGTAGTTGTGGAAACACCCTAAGTGGATGTGCCCATCGGAACACCTTCGCCGCTTCTTTCTCTGGGGATACCAGACTCACAACTTGTTCTTGTGCGGTGGAAGGTGGGCTTCGGGAACTTCTTAAGCAGAGCTAGATTCTCCCTCTTTATCCTTTCCTTTTCCCTTTGGCATATGCTTCGGCTTGACAGGTGCATTGCCCAATGGGGACGTAGTGAAATCTACTCCGAGGTAGATAAGGCCATTCATTCGGCACCAGTGTTCTGTTCGCCGCAATGTTTCTTTGACCCTCTCTTCGATGGTCTGGGGTGCTTTTGTTCTGTCAATTGCAGCAAACAGCCAGTTGTCCCCATCTATGTCCAGATACACCGATCAACTTCTTGATTGGTGGTTTGATAACCCTTTGGAACAATGGCCACGCCATATTGAATAATCTCCGCCAAGGCCAGGCGAGAGTGATCCTTCCTTCTAAGTTTGACCTCATGATATAGGTTGATATAGATGTCCTCGATCTGTGGAATGTGGATTGGATCAAGTTTTGCCTTGGGAAGGTAATTTCTTGGATCAAAGGTGGGCCTTGCCGGGAAGTTGTGCTTTAGATTGAGCAGTTCTAGCTCTGTAAACATCTCCCGGGCCTTGGTGTGAGAAGTGCAGGTATATCTGCCCACTGTGAGGGGGAAAGGGGTTCCACCCTTCTTTCTCTTCAAACACTTCTCATGGTAGGTTATGAGCTATCTGGATAGCTCTACACAGATCAACTTGGGGCAAGCATATCTAGAAATTTGGTGGGCTCCCCCAAGAAGTTGGCCACTCTGAGATAGGTGAAGGTGGGGAATTGGGTAAATAGTGCCCCCCACTTCTCAGTTGTTGTGACTATGCTCTTGGTCATCTGACCATGAGTCATATTTGGCCTCAAAAGGCAGATGATGCCATAGAAGAAAGCATCGTTGATCTTGGTAAACTACGAGATGTTGTTCTCCAGCTTCAGCTCCGGGTAGTATTCATATATCTTTACCTGAGGCCAAACCCGCATCGGCTCAGTGCTGGATAATCCCTCTCCGAGGTTGCAGCGTAGACTACGTAGGAGTTCATGTAGAACCTCCCTATTGTGGTGAGTTGTTGGAGCTGCTCGGATATGGTGTTGCTTATGATCTCGCCCACTCAAAGTGTTGATCGGCACATTCTTATTCATATTTTCAAGTACTGAGCATCCATTTGTGAAAGTAATGGGCATCAGAAATCCCAAAAACTCTACTTAGGAATGTGATGGTGTCGCTCAATTCCTCGGAGAAGTCACTATGGTGAATAACCTGTGGCCATCTAGTTATCACCTTCTTATTTTTCAAGTACACTTCGTTCATCAGCTGCATGCACTTGTCTTCATTATCCTCCCATGCCTTGGTGCAGTCCTCTTGGCTTATGACCACAAAATGTCGGTGGTGAGGAATGCCTAGCATGATTTCAAAGTGTCGAGGTAGTGAGGTTGATTATGACCTCGCCCTTCTCATTTTCGACACACCTTGTGTCTTTATTGTAACAGCGGGCCACCACCATCATGAATTCGTTTTTCCACTTTGCACCGTGGGATCCCCCTAAAGCAAAATGTAGACCACTTCCCACCAGCTTGTCCATCCAAGGACTTCCTATGACTCTCCTGGTTCTAGCCTTAAATCTTCCATGTCAATATGGCCAAGTTCGAATCCCTTATATCTAGGTCACATTCTTCCCGGGACTCGGGCATTCGACCCTCGATACTTGTATTTCATCTCTTCCCTGTAAGCTTAGCTTTACCCTTTGACTTGGTTGGCTTTTTGCTTGATGTAGACATATATGGATCTAAGTTTAGTTGTTGATCTACAATAAGAAGGAGCGAAGTCCAACGCAGAAGAGCCATGTTAGCTGTCAGATCTTCCATTAAAGCACTACAGAATGAGGAGTTAGTAATTTTAAGGCCTCAGGGCGTAGGGCACTGAGGATACTTGTAGGCTGCTGGGGCTAATAGAATGGCGCACTGAAGAAGAGTGTTACAAGGAATGAATCAGTGCCAAAGGGTGCAGGTGCAAGGATTTTGCATATGACATATTTGTTGTTGTAAACAGGAGTGCGCCTGCGCCGTTATATGCGGTTTATACTGGGCGCAAATAATCTTGGTGTTGCATGGGGGCAGGGTGCGCCAATGGCGCATGTATTTTGCATGTAACATGGAACTTTGGTGCGCCGAAGGGTGCAAGATTAATGCGTGCAGCACCAAAATTGTGTGCGCAAAGGGGACTTTGGCGCGGCACAGGGAAAGCTTGCATGGCACTATGTGTTGTTGTAAGGATGATTGCGCCGGTGCCAAAGACTTTTAGTTTTTTGTATTGCACAAGAATGGCGCATGCTGAAGTAGAAACAGTGCGCCTTAGGCGCGACTATGTTTTGTGCAGCAGAAGTGGTGATTGCGCCAAGAGAGAAATGCAGCCGGAACCAACTTTTAGGTTTCTTGCCTCTTTAGTTCGTGATTTTTAGGTTTTCTTGATGATTTATACAATGGGAGGAACACCATAAAGAGGTTTAGATCCTTTTTGAGGCAAGAGCCCTCTTGGCTGCAGATCTGGAAAGAGGATGAAAAATGGTTTGGGAGGGGAGATTTGCAAGAACGGTAGGAGTGGGTTTAAAGCTTAAGATCCAATGCATTCTACCTCACAAACAATCAAAACAAAACACAAGGAGTAAGAACCACTTACCCGGAATATATAGAATGTGAGAGACAAAGTGGGGTCCACGAATGCGACACGAGGAGGATGGGCATCTTTGTGGTGCAGAGGAATAAAATTTATCACGTGTTTTCTGATTGTGAAAGTGATAGGGCGGATGCACCTATATATAGGCAAAGGTGTAATAAATGTGCCAACCACTTTTTAAAAGGGTGCACCAAAACGTGTGTCGACACGTAAAACTTTGCGCCCCTTTGGCATGGATATACACATGTCAACACGAGAATATGTGCACCTTTGGCGTATTTTAAGGACCGTCAACACTAGATTTCAAGCGCTAAGGCACCAAACACGGCACAACAATTTTGTTGTTGATAGGAAGGCGCATGCACCTTGGTGCATGCAAGAAAGGCACATCTCGGGAAGGCGCAACAATTGATGTGTCAACACTTCAAAGGGTGCACCAAAGGAAATGAAGGGGGCACAAATTTAGTCTTTGTTGCATAGATAAAAGGTGCGCCCAGCCAAAAAAGACCAAAATGACTAAGTTCAGAGAACTAGATTTCTGAAAAGGGATTTTATAACATTCCGAACGCTGAGGGGCCCCTAATGAGGGACCAGGACAAAATTTAGTATGGTTACCGCAAAATTGCCCTAAATCAATTTTACGGGATAACAAGAAGGAAAATAATAGATAAGAACCAAATGATGATAGGATTTTAAAGCATTACGCCTTTCTTTGACAATTTGGGAGACCATTATTAAAAATAGATAGTGTACCTCATGTAATGAATGTGTACTAAAGAATACCCAAATAAGATCATTTCAATAATGTATATACTTTATAATAGACAATGTATCCTTTATGATGGGTAATATATGATGGTGTATGAGAAATATTGGATAACCAAAAATAATTATTTTTGTTCGAAGAGTCATAATAATTATAGGTCTCATGGAAGACATTAGAGCTCTTAATATTTCATAACAATAACCCAAAGTCTTTAATTAAGATAACCTATGTTAAATTAATTAAAATCATCCCTCAAGTTTTTATAATTAAATTTTATTCACTAATTAATTCGGGGTAACATTACTATCCAAATCACAGGTCCTAATGTTTATAAAAGTTAAGTGTCATGTTATAATAGATCGTATGGGGTCTATTTATTCATAATGGTTAGCACAAGTCCCTCACGAGTGTGATGAATTTCACACTCACGTGATGTGCTCACAACCAAACCTGGATCCTATCAAGGTTATGAGATCTTGAGTAACTATGATTATGATAATTATCACAATCATGGGTCTTTTGGAACACAAGATTATAAGGAACATTCTTTGGTCATAGTCAACCTAAAAGGTGAATATGAGTCATTTTGAGGGCAACACATGGTTTTATCAAATAGAGGTTCCTAATCACATGGTTTTGACATGTGGAGAGTCCCAATCTAATGTTCCACATTGAATTTGAGACATTGAAACTTCAAAATACCACAACTTTTAATGAGGGCACAAGAGAGCTCTAGTTTGGACTCATTGGAAAGTCATCTAATAAATTACTAATGCCCCTAATCACATAGTGGTTATGGTGGTTATAGGTGGCTGCAAATTATTTATGGCTCTCAAACTATTTAAGGAGAGGCCTTTCTCGTTGTAGGAGGTTGGAAAACTTTGAGGAGAAAGAATACTCGGAGAACATCTCTTTCTCTCCATTTTATTCTCTTTTTCTTTGTTCATAATTGTATATTCCATAATATAAATTATATAGAGCTTTAATTCATTTTTATCAAATATATATTGAAACTTGTGTCATTATTTATTTGAGTCATGTTTATTTTCTACAAGATAATATGATTAGTGGATATTTATTTTCTTGTTATGTAATATGACGGTTTCTCATTTAAATGTGACCTATATGAGTAACTTTAAATTTGATTTTATGTTTATATGAAAGTTCAATATTCTTTCCTTCAAGTTTCCTTCCTTCCCATTCTTTCACATTTTATTTCTCTTTCCCCGTCATTTCATTATGAAAATGCTACCCAACATGGTCTTAAAACCCTAACCTCTAAATAGATAGTGTGAATATTTTATATATTCTATCTGCTTTCATTTTTGGATTTTAATAAGGGAACCTCCCCACATGGTAGAGGAGGGACGTTTATCCCTTGAACTATTGTGGAACTTCTATTTTTCCAAGTGTAAAATATTCTATCAATGGCCTATCTTGATCAAGGGGACAAGCTCCCAATACTTACTATTGATGCAAATTGTAATTGATCAAAAAATTGGCGTGTAGATTATGCATAAAAATAAGGTTTCTCTATGGATACAAATGGCACACTTGAATTGGATTAAGTGATTTTAATTGTTTCCTTAACTTTGACATCATTGATTTTAGAACATAGGATCATTTGACAATTATTAGTGTCATGACTAGATATATGATGGTATTCACATAAGGTCTTATTGATTGTCGAGCTAGTCATGTATTAGATTGATGATGCATAATAAAAAATATAAAAAAATTAAGATAAAGTAATATAGATAAAAATTATTCATGTGTGTCAAGATGTTCAAGAATATTAATAAAGATGACAACATGAATAAAATCAAGTGCATTGGTAACATGTTACATGATATCAAGGCTAGTAGTAATGGGTGTCATATGATCAACATCATTATCATCAAAGGGACTCAAAGGCATCAAATTATTATTATAAACAATCATAAGTGTGGTATAATTAACTAAATACATAGTAGTAATATCTTCCATAGTATATTTAAGTCAATAATACCCACGGCTACAGAGACAAAAAGGGAATGAAAAATAAATTCGTCTTCATCTAATAATAGGATTAAAATTAATTTTATGTAGACATTCATTAGTAGATTCAATAAAATCATAATCATTATCCGAGTAATCATTGACAACATTATCTTTCCTTTTCCCGAGTATCTAACACGTCGATAGGAGTGGGAATAACCTTTGGAAAGTGGGATTGTTTAATAAGAACCTCAATGATAGAAGAAGAAGATAGACTTAGGGGTTGTTCCAATAATGGTGGCATAGTATTGAAACTATTGCTTGTCTCAATTATATATATATATATATATAATATATATATATATTATCCCTAGGAATGGTCTATAAAGGAGGAGTAATAATAAGTGCATGAAAATTAGATGTATCGATTTTTAATATTTGAAATCCTCATTATCAATGTCAATAGTATATTCATAACCATTGTGTATAAATTTGACACATTGATATAAAGTAGATGGGATAGCCTCCATAGCATGGATCCAAGGGCATCCTAAGAGAATATTGTAATGAAGAGAATTATCCATGATGTGAAATGTAGTAGGGATTTTCTTAGGGCCAACTAAGAGATCCAAGGTGATAGTACCCAATGTAAAGTGTGTGATATTATCAAAGCCTCACATAATAGTATTATTTGAATAACTTGCATTCATAGAGATACTCATTTGTTGAAGCAAATAATGAGGGAAATATTCAACCTATATCCATTATCAATCAAAACTCACTTGATGAGGAATCCATAAATACATGAAGTAAAAGCAATGGTGGCATTGGTCCACACCATGCTAACAAGGGATCTTGACAAGAATAAAATTAATGTGTCCATAATATATACAAAGGAAATATGTTACATATCAATAGGTAGAGTAATAGATTACAAAACTTCATATAATATTGTTGGGCATCTGTGTTGTTATCATTGATGTCAAAGGGTTTATAGGTGGTATAAGTGTCTCCATGAGGTGTCAGTCATCAAATAAGATGAAGGTTGATTGAGAATGAAGTGATGAGGTCTCATAAGGTGTTGTTATGGTACAATGACTAGGTGTGTATGCATGGTTCTAGAGGCTTGATCAAGTAAGTAGGTGTTGTTGTATGAGCTACAAATGCTGTATAAGGTTTCTATGAGGTATTGCATGTCAAAGAAAATGTTTCAAAGGTATGATGAGGTATGCATGATGTTAACAACTTCAATTCATGAGAGTCATGTGTTAGAACAATCCATTCTATGCATCATCTTAGACCCAGTCTATGCATATGGTGTGGTAACATGTGATATGGAGCAAGGAAGTCTTATATAAGCATGATTGGAGAATTTTGAAATTGTATAACAGGTATGGAAAAGGTATAAGGTCATTATTTAGGTCCATGATGCATGTTCAAGGTCCTTTGAACCAAGTTTATTGAAGATAGGTCGAGAAAGTTTTGGTAATTCATGGTGTCTAGAGAGTTCCATGCATGTGTAGGCATGATTGAGCATTAGAGATCATGAAGGAGGTTATGCCAAATGTGTGGGCCAAGTTTCAGGTCAAGATAATGAATATAGTACATAAAAAGTTGTTTTTGGCTCTATTGAGTTCATAAAACACCCTTTTCCAAATTGAAGTTCAGCTTCAAATGCTCACTTACTTATGTGAATTATACATGGGGTTCTGAGCTCTTAGGGTATGTTTTTACATGGAACCAATAAGGTATAGCAATAATAATGAGTTCATTTACTCATCGTACTTTTATGAACCATCGTCAAGAAGTAAAACAGCTCAAAACCCTCCATAAACCCTAACAACATAGCAATAGGAAATAAATGCATGATATGTGCATTAAATGAATTATTCAAGCTAGTATGATGACTGAGGCATGTAGAGGACTCTGCAAAGCTTCTTTTGGTGGATTTTTCATGTTCCAGGTCCTTTAGTGAGATGAAGAAAAACCCTAGTTTTGTAGAGATTTGTAAGTACATAACTGAGATGAAGGTTTCATGAAGAGAAACAAATTGTTCCAGGAATCTTGGGATATGTCCTAAGTGATCATGAAAATATATGAGAAGGTTCTATGGAGATTTTTTTTTGAAATAGGTCCTCTAATGTGCCCTACCACTTTTGGCCTTAAGGGCTAAAACTAGTCATTGAGGAATGAAGGTGTTAGTGTTGTTTTGCATACTAAAGTAGTGTGTTATGGGCATGAACGGTTGGTAGGTATCTGATATGATTTGATGGATCTCTTGGTTTAATCGGGATAGATGTATTATTTCTTAAGCCCTAATGGCCTAATCAGTCCTATTTAGGATTGTCAAGAAGCTTGTTGAATCAAGTGTGCAAGTGAGATATTCTCTAAGTGACATATGCATGTTTGTGCTTTAAAATGTGTGTTAGGTCCCTGATGATGTGTTCCAAGTGATGGAAGTGCCTAGAAGTGATGATTGAGGTGTTAGAAGTTGAATTTCAAAAGACTGGTTCTTGAGTCCTAAATTCTTGTTTGAGATGTTAGAGAGATGGAGTTGTTTCAATGACTTGTTCCCTAGTTTGATGATTGAAATGAGTTTTATGAGCTATAAGACTTTAAGACCTTTCCAATGATGTTCCTTATGATTCTTGAAGGTATGTTTTTCTATGATAAGTTTCTCACTTTTTAGGACTGAATTTTAGGTGCTTGAGACCTATTTTATGATGGTTGCTTCTTAGTGTGTTCCATGATGAAGTTAGTTGGTGCATAGTTGCTTGAGCTTTTTGTGATGCTAAGAGGTTTTGGTTAACTTTTGTGGAACTGGTGAAGCCTTGGTGATGTTGTTATGTTCCCTTGAAGTCCAAGAAGCATTCGTTGGAGATGAAGACCTAGTTTTAGGCCTAATTGAGAAGGATTGTCATGTTTGAGTTTGTAAGGATTATGTCAACCTTCAAGGTCTATTTGTGTGATCTATATCAATGTGTAGATGTGTTTTTCAATTTTCATAACTAACCTTAATGGTCTTATCTGACTTAGGGTTATTTTTTTATGATTCATTAAAAAGGTGAAGGTGTATGTGCTCATTTGAACTATCCTAGAGGATGGAGATGTGATTGAGCTAGAGGAGGTGGAATAAGAGGTTAGAGGGCTTAAGAGTAGAGCTTATAAGAGGCATGAAGAGTTGATAAGAGTAGATAAGTAGGTGTTCAAGTTCATTAAACATTATCAACATGATATGATGCAAGTTTGAGTGAAGAAGAAGAGTGAGCAGTTTGAGAATATTTTGAGTGAGAAGAAATAACAAAGTGATCACAATCAGTTGTTGGAGAAACAAGTACTTATGTGATCTTTATCTTCAATTGGTTGAGTTGGTAATTGGTAATATTAGGTGGTTGTAGCTTCCTTATAAGATTGGTTTCCTACTAAACTAGGGTTTGGTGCTCCTTTTGGGGTTGGTGCCTCACTAAATAAATCTTGTGTGATGTGTAATATTCACATGAGTCCTTTGTGTTGTGTAATATATGCAGAGTTTCAGTGGGTTTTCTTCCTCTTGAGGGTTTCCCACTTAAATATGGTGTTCTTGTGTTCTCTCTTGTTTCATGCTTATGTGGATGGTTCTTATATTGCTTGATGGTTTTCTAAGATAACTAATAAGCTCACATTGGTTTATGGATGTTGTATGGATGCAAGTTATGATAGCTAAAGTAAAAAAATTTAAAGATTGATTCACCGCCCCATTCATTGTTCTTCCAACAAGTACATCTTTGTAAATAGTTTCTTTCTAAATTGATTCCAAAATAGATATATTAGCAAGGGTATTTATTAGGTATTATAATATATGATACCCTTTAGAAAGAGCATTAGGATTGATAATATGTATGATAAGTAGCATAGGTAAATGTGGATTGCCCCAGAAAAAAATTACTTATTACTCCTTGAAGCAACCACATTATCTTCAAGAGCCATAAGAAGGGTGTGAAGTGAGGGGCTGCTTTTAAAAATAGGAATGGCCTTATATTTTTCATCAATGTAACTAGGATTCATTTGATATTGGGAAATTAGGCAAGTATAGCCATCATATAGTCCCCCTCTCAAGCTGAGTATGAGCATGGACCTGGTTAAAGGGATGATATCCCATATCAAAGTGAGGGAATGAAACTTTAGGCTTGAGGAAAAGATCATAAAAGGTTTGAGGATGAGTCATGATGACACATATAAAAATAAAGATAAAAACAATGAAGAGGATCATACACCAAAGAAAGAAGGATAAACCCTAAGACATATAGGGTTAAAGCACTAGATTCAACCACGGGTCAATGTCACCAAATGTTTACACCCTAAATACACATATGATAGCAATAGGATGTAAAATATGTTACAAGTTAAATATTTTGATTAAATAATAGTAATTAATATGCAAATTAGAATAAATCTTTTTATATTAAATTATGAAATGATAATGTAAAACAAACTAAGGGATACATACTTATTTGTGCATAGAGGTATATGAGTTTTCAAGGTGTACATGTCAATCATAAATACTAATCTAAACCTAGAAGTGGTTTGTTCCTAATATTGTTCCTAAGAAATTATCTTGTACATAATTGTATAGATCTTGTTGAGCTATAGTATGGCCTAGTCCTACTTTGTATGGTTTCAAACCTATAAATAGTGGAGCTCTGTAACTACACTTACACATCATTGGTCTATAAATGGTTGTATATATCTATTATTAGGGCTCACATACCTTGAAACCACTTATAATGATAGGAAACAAATAAAAAACCTAGATACCTTTATCAATATTCATCAAATGATCATATAAAAAGGATAAATGTGTGTGTGTGAGGTTGAACTATACATGGCGTTCAACCCCTACTAAACAAATACATGTGTTGCACTACATCCCCTCAATTAGGATAAAGCCTCATGTAGTTCTCCTAGTGTTGGTACAAGTAGTGCATGTAATCTAAGAAAACCCTTATGTTTTCCCTTTTGCGTCTTGACACAAAGATAACGACCGTAACTATCTACAAAATAGAAATGTACCCAATATGGTACTAGTGTGATGTGATGTGCTTAAGATGTTAAGATAGATCCCTGTGGACCCTTAAGACCTTTGACAATTATTATAGTGACTTTCTCTTGCTAAAACATGGTTCTAAGACCTTGTAGACACTCAAATTTGGCATTTTACCCTTTAACATTATTAATTGTGATTATGCTCCTTTCTAAGAAAAACACCCACATCTTATCCCCACTCAATACATATTGTTATCTCTTTCCTAACTTGTTTATTCCCACACACTAATTTGATGACAAACTACGAGTGTAAATACATAAGATCGATACTTAAACTTCTCTTTTCATCATCTAACTTCCATATTTTGTTCACCACATCCTTGTTTAAAACCGCATGACTAGGTCAAGATCTAACATCTATTCATGTCTAGCTTGTACAATCTTGGACTGAAACATCTTCCAAACCTACTTTCAATTTAATATCATGTTTAGGTATTTTCATCTTCATGGGTTGGTCTTGTCATGATAATTTACCTTGAAGCCCTAAATAAGTAAGTTGATATCCCCTCCTTCACTCACTTAAAAAGAATGCAACAAAGTCACTTGACACTCTTATTGCAATACATACAAAAGGAACTCAAGGCTCCCTAAATATTCCTAAATTTTATGCACATACATTATTGCAGCCACTACTAAAGTTTTGAAGTACTTAACTAGGTCAAGGAATCTAGCTTCCCTCATTTCTAAGTACACCGAGATCAATACTTTAAATGCTTAGCAAGAGTATAATCATCTCAAACATGTTTAAAGTGATTCAATTTTCCAACTAGATGCATCCATATAGATATTACAAGATAGGTGGAGAACTACTTGTAGTTTGAGGTATCTCTAGAGTAGTGCCAATGTATGTGGTACATTGATTGCACTTCAACCCAAAAACTAACATTATTGCAAGGTATCCCACCCATGGTTGGGATTTGAGTACACTTTAAATGACTATGATAGTTTAAAGATTGTGTGAAGCTTAGTGTTTGAAAACAAAACACATTTATATACCATTGAAATACAAAGCAATTTATAAAACCCTAAAGAAGGTCCAAGACCATATAGTAGGTCATGGTCATACAATTGTTCTTGGTAGATCTATATGGTCCTAAGCTAGGTGATCTCTTAGTTATAGCTTCCAAGATGAATTTTGATCAATATGTGTACTTTTAGATTCCATATTTAGTGCACCTATATATATTTTGTATCATCTTGTGTAGTTAAGTACGTTTTCATTCTTTTATGTTCAAGCTTGTAGCATATTATGATCATTAATTATAAGTATGAATATGTTATTCGATATTGTATGGTTAATGTTGGAAGTTAATTAATCATAATAACTTATAGGTTTAATCCTTACATTTATTTTTAGTGTTGTGGATTCCATAATAGATTTAAAAGATGATCAAATATTTAAAATGGTGTAAACATACCTTTGAATTCTTGGTAATGGGGAAGATAAACTCTTGAACTTTGTTTGATTACTTCATACCTGTGTGGTGGCTTCTATAAAGGATGTGATACTACTTAATGAATATTTAGGAGATCCTTGAGTTTTTAGTGTTGATATTTGTAGTAAGAGTGCTTAAGAATGTTAAGTGAGTTATGAAATGAATTTGAGTTACATATATAGGCTTCTAAAGGTTAGATATTTGCATTATGGCTGACCTAGGGAAGCTAAAACGATGCACATAAGATTTTCCACTTAAGAAAATATTTTTGGGAGATATAGTAAAGACCATATAGGTCAGCCCAGACGGTAGTATGACCTAGCCTTATTTTTCATGGTCCCATATGAGGATTTAGTAATAAAAGAGCCAAAGTCGAGGAATAATGTCTGGGACTAAATTGTTACTTTGGTAATTAATATTCCATTAATGAATGATAAAGAAGTTTATAGAGATTAGAAATTCATGTGAGAGAGAGAAGGATATGCCAATTGAACTTAGAATGTGAGAATTTTTCTTAGGATGTGAAAAAATCCAAACTTATCATTAGCAAAGGATAAGTAACCAAAATTAAGTGTCTACAACATGCATCATTTAGGGCCATATAATATCCAACAATATGGATTTCCCATACTTTATTAGATTTAATTACCACTAAGATGACCCAATCTGAATTATTTATCACATATATTAGTCTCTCTTCAATAATCTTGGCTAATTCTAATTTTAGTTTTATCTTGATGTTTGAATTGAGTCGATATTGATGTATTTTTACTACTTACACACCTTCCTTCATTCGAATGTACATATCCTCCAAGGAAGGATCTACTCTTTTGATTTCACAAAAATTATAGGGAATAATGTTGGTGTAAGGGATTTACTTAGGTGAGATCATTCCCTCACACATGGTAAGTCATCTCACTTAGGTGAGATCATAGGTCTTAGGTGTCTTTAGGAACTATGATAGATTCCATCATAGAATATGTCAAACTCATTAGTGTGTGCGAATACGTCATATAGGAGTTAATTTTTATTTATGGAATGTAACTCTTATCTCCCTTCTAGAGGTATGTTGGGTCTTGCATTGGGAGTTACACGAAACTCCTATTTGTACCTTCTTTTTTTATCTATGAGAATGAGCATACATTTTCTTCTATGCATAATTTCATGGTGGTCGAATGCATTCTTAGTACATGGAACTATGTCATGCTTACATTTGAGTGTAACTTGGTTGATGTGTGTGCCATCCCACTTGATACTTGTTATCATATTCTCTCACATGGTATCAAGCACATTGTTGGGACTCGTGTCATTCATACATATCCATTGACTACTACTCGCAATTTCATGGTTTTACTAATTTCTTGTGTAAGTTTTTTAACTGTATTCCATTTTTTATTTGTGTTTTACTTACATTGAATTGGTTTTATCTCAAATTTTGTGGATTTTGTTGGTTTATGTGTCATTTTTGGTGCATTTGCAGGTTGCATTTAGAGTTTGGATTATTTTAGGAGTTTCCTCACTAAATTTGGTTGTCTATGACCATCTTTGGCCAAAATTTCTTGGTTAGGAGGTATTTATGGTTTGTTGTTTTTTTGGAAATTTTTAATTTTTGGAATTTTTTCTGGTTTTCATGCATTCATCCTCTCCTCCCTATTATTTTTACCTATTCCCTCACCTTACACTATTGTCCAGCTCCACCCACCTTCCCTTTGCTCCACTTGAGCTCTTGTTTTCGGACCATCTCACCCCAAAGATCTGACCTACCCCTCTTGATCTCACCAAGCTCTTCCACCTTTCAACTCCCATCTAACTCAACTTCTTCCTCATTGATCTCCTAGCTAAGCTATCTTTCAAGCTCAACCCCTTATTTGGTGTGTATGTGGGTTCATTTCTTAGTCATACTATGTATTGGACTCACCTCACCCAGTTAACTATCTCCTCAACCCCGAGCTTTCAAATATGTTGTCTCATATCATCCTTCTATTCGATCTCACCCTTGGTTTGTTAAATCGAACCGTGCTTGGGATCGATCTCGCTAGTCCACCCTCATCATCTACCTGTGTTGCCTTGACATGCTAGCTTGGCCATATCTCATCTCCTTTCCTCTGCTCTTCCCATGTGGTCTTCATTTATGTTTATGCCTCACTTTAAGCTCGTCATTCCCCTACATTGTGTTTGACCCTTGTCACCTCGGTCGACCTTATTGCCATTTCTCACCCATCTTCAAGCTCTTCCTTGAAACATGTGGTTTGTGGCTCCTCCATGTTTGATGTTTGAGCTCGGGCCCATTAATTCATCCCTATGTAGCCCTTACTTGATCATCGCGACCATTACCACCCACTTATTGACCTACCCTCTATCACCACTCATTCGACCTTCCCTTGGCACACTTCTTGGATCTACCCTAGACCTACCTCGAATGCATCTGCAACCATTCCCCGCCAATCCCATCCGACTCATTGGGTCTTCTTACCTAGCCACCATAAGTCCCTCCCCATCTACCACATGGTTTTTCCACATGCTTTTGATCATCCTTTTTGAATTTCCTTCCCTCCCTCGAAATAATCCAATCCTACCTTTTTATATTAAACCTTGCATATTTTTTAATGGCTTAGGTTACTTTTATTTTACCCTAGGTTGAACCTTTTTTGATTGCATATCTTATACTAATTAAAGTTAGGGAGGAGGGAATTTTTTAGGTCAATTAAATTTAATCTGGTCATTTAATTAAAGTAACCTAATTTATAATTTTAAAACCTTTAATTTTTTTCCATTATGGAAATTAATTGAATTTAGGTGAAAATTATTCCAAAACTAGGGTTAGTGGGCATTTTTGCCACTTTCGACATTTTTCATGAGTATGTAGCATGTTCTAAGGTGTGTAGATCTCGTTTGGAGGCTTGTTGGATTTTTTTCAAAGGTGGTTTGTTACATGTTTTGGAGGTCATTTTTGCGTTTTGGGAGTCCTTTTGGCATTTTGGGAGTCTTTTAACTCATTTTGAAGTCATTCTTCTTTTAGTGCTCTTATTATTGCTTAAGCTAGTGAACTTATCTACCATAACCTTGGGAAATGGAGCCCTTTAGGCAACATGAGACTCTTTTTCTCACACTAAATTTTATTTTATCCTTTTTACATGCTTTTATCTTTTTGTGCTTGTTTACGGTGTCATTGGTTTTCTAATCGAAACTTTTGTGGCCTCCACTCTTGTGCAATTTTTGCCTACATGCAAGGTGAGTGGTCAACTTTTTCACATCGCACAATGTTGTCACCCCAAAATTCCCCTCTTTTGAAGTCAAGTTTCAAAAAAATTGAGTTTGTGCCTTGGAGTATCAAATCGCGTCGAGCCTAGCATTGTTTGTAGTTTTCCTATTCATGGAGAACAATTTGAAAGTCACATGTATGGTAAATTTCCTTTCCTTCTTTTTATTTTCTTCCGTAGTCAAGAATGACAAGCATATTTTCCCCGTTAAATTTTACCCCAGAATCCATGGGTAATACGTGAATATCTTTGATTGGATGCGGTTTGGCCATATTTCAAGGTTTAACGAGAAGCCTCCACATGTCCAAACAAAGCACAACTCTAGGGGCAGGGTCCAAGGGACAGTCCTCAAATAAGCATTACCTCGCCGCATGTCCCGAGTTCAAAATGAAGATAAAACAAGCTAAAATCAGCTAAGTATTGAAGTTTCAGTGGATAGTGCCACGTGCCTCATCGGTGCAGCTTCAAGGGTCAAAGTCGGGCGGTTCTCAAGCTTGTGCTAGTCCTCCATGTGTCCCAAGTCCAAAAGGGATAGAGCTGATTGTTAAAATTGACTAAGTATGGGTGGGTCGATGGAGGCCTCCACGTGCCTCAATGACGTGATTTCAGAAGTAAAACCAAAAGGCCGGTTTCCAAATGAGTTCCAGATCGCCACGTGTCTAAGGTCAATAGAGAGACAGATTTGGTCGTTGAAAATTCTAAGCCTGGCGGAAGGACCCACGCGTCAGCTTGGCACAATTTGAAGGTGCTTCCCAAGCGAAACTCAAATGAGTGCCAGCCCTCCACGTGTCTAGGGGTCAACATAGGTCAAGAAGGAAATAGACCTAAATCGATAAAGTATGATGGAACCGGCGGAGCTCTCCACGTGTTAGCCTGGCGCAACTTCAAAGACAAAATCTAGAGGTAGGTTCCAAATGAGCGTTGCCTGCCATGCATCCAGGTCGATATATGTCCCCGCTTAAATAAAAGGTAGATAATCAATGCATCTGCAGGCCCGTTCTAATCAATTCCTTCAACGTGGGCAGCCTAGATTTAAAGTTATAAAATTGAATTAAATGACCCATGTTTTAACTGGAAAAATAATGTAACGATCGTATATTTAAAAAACTAGTTTTTCCACCATTAACGTTTCTTTGCAAATCAAGAATTTGAAAGGGCATGGATGATTGGAATAAGTTGTAACTATTTCTTGCTTGCTCAAGGAAGTTGTAACCGTCTCTTGCGAGCTATATCATGAGCTTTCAAAGCCATTGTACGGGTTAGAATTTTGATTATTCTAGAACTGTAATTTCAAATTGGAAGAAATCAATATAAAGGTTTTCCCTTTTTCTTCTACTTTCTCTTTCTTTTTGGTTCTAATCTATGAATCATCTAATCCTTGCGTGCTTGGAAACTTTGTGTTCTAGTTTGTACAATTTCAGAACTTTGAGTCTGTGAATTGTGTCTATTATAAATGTGGATGGTTCTATTTTGTATCTCATTTGCACAATACATATAAGGGTTTTCTCTGCCATCTCTTTTCCCTAAAAGTATTGTCTTCTTCTGCCTCCCTCCTCTCTTCAAATTCTTCTATCCTCATGTATTGATAACTTTCTAGGCTTAAAACACATTTTAGGATATTGAGAAACCACCATTGAATGAAATATTGTATATTTGTACATAGGTTTCTTCTGCTTTCAATAAGGGAACCTCTCCCATTAAATAGGAGGGACTTGCTTTTCCCCTGATTGTGGTTTCATTCCAAGTGCAAATCTGAAACCCAACACACAAACACAATATATTGTAACCAACACATTGTTTACAAAGTGTTGTAAATAGAGGGTTATCTTTGTTCTTAGGTGTTTTAATCACATGCCGGTGAGTCGATATATTTTAACCTTGTGTGTGTACTTTCACCCTTATTTTCTTGCATTCTAGATGCATTTTTGGTTGAGGTTGACATCTATTTGAGCATTTTTGTCCATGCGCCTCTTCTACACTCTTTGTTATTTTTACGGATGCACCACAAATAATGTTCTTCCCATACATATGCTTCATAGGACCATTATTGCATTACAAACTCCACCTCTTCTTCTTGGTAAGGCTAACTATGCATTGTGGTGTTTGAGCATGGAATGTTTTCTTATTCACGATGACCTTTATCTCTACTTATATTAAAAATTACCTACCCAGGTGATCCTGATCATCTCGAAGAATGGCTTGACACTTGTAGCATGGTCATTGGTCATTTCTTAACGTAAATTTTCATCCCTCTCCACCATCATGTGGCACACACTTTGGAGCATTATTTAGTCCTTATTTGGAGACCCTTTAGATATTTATGTTGTTGCTTCTTCTTTTGATATAGTTGTTTCCTCTTACTTCATGTGATGATATTTTTGCTGACACAAATTTTCTTGTTCACATTCTTGATGATGATTTTTTTCTTCTAGTTTTGATGACAAGAGTAATGATGAGGACATCTATCCTCCCCTCTCAAGCACCTTTTAGAGAATGTCAAACCCCTCTTTACCCATCGGACATCGGGCATTCAAATCTCGTTATTATACTTCCATTGCATCTTCCTCCATTCCAAATCCAAAGTATATGAGGCTTTTTCCACTCCTACTTCTCATGTTAATGATTCATACCTATCATACATTGCTCTTCTATTTTTGAGAAACCATTTTGGGATGAGTATCATCGGACCTTAGTTTTCTCTTTAAAATGTTTACTTGAGTTGTATTACATGGAGCTTCTATTCCTTCTACAGTGTTTCAACGGAGTCCTTCATCTCCTTTTTGGAGTCCTTCCTATGGGAATTTTTTCACTTCTACTATTTTGGAGACCATCGGTGATACACCTCTCGATTTTGGATCCTTTTTCTAGAGTTATGGCTTTTTTGTGCCTTCACTTCATATGGATATTCCTTTGGCAAATGATCCATTCCCATACTCGATAGTTTTACATCGTGGCATTATCTTTGGTTCCTTTACACATGTTTTCTAAACCTATGTCACATTTTAGTGGACTAGTTTGAGAGGACCGTTTCAAATTTCTTCATACTACTTTCTTTGGTTTCCTTCGCGGAGTGGGTAGACTTTCAGTATACTATTTTTGTTCTTCCTAAGGGCATAAACATTTTTTGATGCAAATGGACCTTCTTCAGTCTATAGGTGGAAGACCACATCATCGAAACCCTTCTACTCTTCTCTTTTTCTTATAGAAAGAATGATGTTTATACATGGTTACCTTATCGGGAATTTAGTTACCGAGACCCATTTGATGCATATTTTTAGTTTTCTTAAAGGATTATTCTATCAATTGTAAGTGGATGTTTTTCCCATTAGGTTTTCCTCCATTAATTGAGATCCTTGTTGTACATGGGTACCTCATCAGGCGTAGTTTTTGGGACCCATTTCTCATTTCTGACTTGTCATGCCTCATCCTAAGTTATGATGAAGGGGGTGTTGGTGTGAGGGATTTCATTTCCTCATCCTAGGTTGTTCCCTCACACATGGTAAGTCATCTCACTTAGGTGAGATCATATTTCTTAGGTGTCTTTAGGAGCTATGATATATTCTGTCATAGAATTTTCATACACATCGGCAAAGGCGTCATTTTGTTATATAGGAGTTACTTTCCATTTTTAGAACATAACTCCTCTCTCCCTTGTGGAGGTATGATGGGTCTTGCATTAGGATTTATACAGCACTCATATTTATACCTTCTTTTATGATCTATGAGAATGATCAGACCTTTTTATTGCATGCATAATTCATGGTGGTAGAATGTTTTCGTCTACACATGGAACTATGTCACGCTTCCGTTCGAGTGCATCCTAGTTGATGTGCATGTCATCCCACTTGATCTTCTCATATTCTCTCATAAATACATCTTCACAGTCTCACAATATTAATATAATTTTTTAGATTTCCTTTTTCTTCCAATCATCTTCAATGGTCACCATCTTTAGAGTTCCCAAAGTTCCTATGCCCTCCATAATTTTCTTAATTATTTGATCTTATATTAAATTTTACCTTTATGCATGGCCACTTGTAGTGTCATTGATCCTTCCTTTTCTTCAATGTTGAGGTTACAAAATTTATATTCCTCTATGTTCCTTGTGGGCTCCCTATTTTGAGAGGTTCTATTTTTATAGATGAAACATTCATTTTAATTCCATGTCCTCCTTACTTTGACTCTTTGCACTTTCTTCAAAATTGCCTTCAACTTGATGGTAGGGATTTATGAGGAATTGGGGAACTATGAAAGGTTTCCCTTCTTCTCTACTTGTAAGTTTGCACTTAGTACACTACATTTTTTTAGATCCCAAAATTCCATTCCACCTTGCTCACCTCTTCCAATGTAGCACAAGACAATTTTTTACTTTTGAAGATATTTATACACCATAAAGTTCTCATCTTAAAAGGTGATTTTTTGGATGAATTCATGTTATAAATGTACCCATATGAGTGTTTCCTTTTCTTCTTGATTAATGTACTATGATTTAAGTAATATGGTGATATTTTATTAGATTATGATTACCTACTTTTGGGGCTCAAAATTTCACCCGTCCTAGATCAAGATGAACTAAGCTTTTGAGGCAACATGGGACTATCTCCTATTTTTACTCTGCTAAAACTACTCCTATGAAGGGAAATGCATCTATCTATCACTACTCTAAAATTTAAAGGGACCAGGGTTAGAAGGAGATGCATGGAAAGGGAAATCTAAGCTAAGGGAGGTAATAGCACTAGAAAGAAGGGTATGAACACAGTTATCTTTAAGCAAAAATAAAATAGGATGTACAGAGAGAGAGTATAGACACACATATCACAATATGAAACACACTTACACATTCATTTTCATAGGGTACAATCAGAAAAGTAACTTACAAGGGACGTGAGAAAGCACAACAAATAGAAAATGCAAAAGAAAGGAAAGGAAAAGCAATAAAAATGAGCCAAGGTAGAGAATAACCACAAAACAAAGATTTTATTGCTTCCAAGAAATGCACAGTCAATTATAATGGCAGATGAGGTTGATATCCACATGTAAAAACCAAATCTAAAGGCCTACAACTTAAAATGTAAATAACAAGAGTCCTTAGCAAACTAAAGGGGTCCAACCTTTTACAATGAGCATTGCTCTTACATTTATAGAAGAAGAAGGAGAGAAGGAAGGAGAAATAAGAGGGAAACTTGGATTTGAAATCCAACCACCAACAAAAAGCATTAAATGCCTACAAATCCACCTTTGATACTAATAGATGTGCCTCCTCATGTCTGTTTGGCTTGTAGAAGAAGGAAGGAGGCGAGATCTAAATAAAATCTGGTGGTTGGGTCAATTAGATATCTACATTAATGGTTGGAATGTGTTTCCCTATTTCTCACCTACCAAATCCCACCAAAATATGATTTTGAATGGTCTATTGTATAGCCCACATCAGCAGCTTTCCAACAAGACCAAAAACACACAAATCGGATCCACATGTAGCAAAAGTTATAGTGATCTAAAATCTATAATGAAAATTGGACATGCAATGACACATGGCGTGGGCTGATTGGTTGGAGGATCGGCCAACTATTCATTTATTTAATCATTTTTTCCATGTGTCACGTACTAGTTTTGCATAAGGATTCAGCACCCATTTGGTGTATTTTGATAGGTTGTGTGTTGCACACTAAATTCTTATAGGTGATGACATGGCACAGGTGATAGACATGGAAGAATGCACAAAGTGCACGTGAGGGAAAGAGGCACGAGGATGTAGAAGAAAAATCGCAAGGGGAACGGGTGAGGAGGAGAAAGAGGGTACATATATGTATAAAGATACAAGCATGCAAGTGAGGTACGGGACTTCAAATGAGAAGCATTCGATAGTAAGAACAAAGGGGTGCGTGGAGCAAGCCGGGAAGGAGGTGTGCAAGGAGTATGTGCAAGGGAATAATGGAAGGAGATAGAGGATCCCACCCTTTTGAAGGTGGATGTGTAAGGAGTATGCACGCAGAGGAACTACAACCAACTAATGTGCCAAGGAAACAACCAGAGTGCGCATAACCTTTAATCATTGACCTTGAGCGAGAATGGGATGTGAGTTGTCAAAATAACTATGGGATTTATTTTTTATAACACCTACCATCTTGGTTCAATGTGTTTTTCCTTTTAAATACTTATATACATATGAATTTTAATTTCTAGGCATTGTCCTAGGTGAACTTAGGAAAATTGTAGTCATCGTGGAAATTAGTGTAAACCTTGCACATAAAATTTTAGTCACTTCCTCCCACTCTAAGTGTTAGTTACAATGAGTTTCCAACCATTTTTTTAAAATACCGTTTCAAGCATAGTTTATTACACGTATTCTCTTGTTTACTTGTGGTACATGTTCTTGAAAATTGATTAGGAATATATCCAAGTTATTGGTACCAAAGTATTATAGAATTTTCCTTTCGTAGGCATGCACCATTCTAAAATGGTGTACTTCAAGCTCCCTCTACATCCAATTATTTATATCCATATCCAATTCTC
Source organism: Taxus wallichiana var. yunnanensis (assembly GCA_018340775.1). Classification (NCBI taxonomy): domain Eukaryota; kingdom Viridiplantae; phylum Streptophyta; class Pinopsida; order Cupressales; family Taxaceae; genus Taxus; species Taxus wallichiana. The sequence continues at coordinate 256,213,751 of CM031234.1, forward strand.
TGCTAATTGTGTAATTTGATCTCCATGGAATATAGCTCTCCCCATTTGGTTATGTGTAGTTATGGTGTATCTCTCCAAAGTTATATATTCTCCTTATCTCGCACTTGGTAGGGGATCGGATGAAATATATTGAATCTTCATCCATAAGGGGATTTATACTTTGGGTATCTCATGGTATCTCGTATAACAATTGCTTCCTACTCTTCTAATTGAATGACCATTTTAGGTATTTGGTAAACTTTGGGTTAGTAATCCACCTTGAAAAAAAAAATTGGATCATGTGTAAAATGTGAAAATTATTTGTTAAGGATAGTGTAAGGCCTCTTCTTAGTATTATTCATGGGTATCATGATAATAGATTCAATCATATGTGCATACATTTGATTATTGAATGTGTTTATGGTCATCATTCCATTATATGCCCATTTTATTTCAATCAACACTAGATAATATGTTTCATCTATCTTGATATCAATTACCTCAAATTCCCTTGAAAGCTATGGGTATCCTACCTAGATTTCAACATCCTCTAAGTGACTAATAGGATCCACCCATCTATAATCTACTAGACTCAAAGTTATATGGTTGTATGCCAAGGTAATATTACACATGACTTCCCAGGTTAATGTAGACATCATGTGTACTTTGCTTCCAAAGTCAAAAACTACATCCCTTATCTCATATTCATTAAGTACTATTTTTATTCGAGTGTAAAAATCCCATGGATTCTTATTAGTTCGTAAGGGCCCTCTGGTTACACTCTTTGGTAGTGCTTTGACTAAGTTTTCTAAAAAAATTGAATTTTTTTCATTACATAACACATTTACTATTTTTATAAAACATGTTAAATAGACACTACTCATTTTTATCGCATCTAAAGTTCATGAATATTTGTTATAAATAGACTTTAGCAACACATTCACCTCTTCTAAAAGTATATTTCCTTCTAGGATTAAGGTATTTATACTCTTATTCTCTCCTTAATTATGGTTTGAATGGAATCTACAGATATCGCAAACCTTGTTCATTCCACTGCAAAGCATGTTTACTACATGGATGTTTCTTATTTCCCAGGACATCATATTCACCATCTTAACATTGCACAACTATTTTTTCTTTCTTTATTTTTCTGGTGTGAGACAATCCTTTTGGTGATGTTACACAAAAACTATACAATATGCACAATACATATCCCACCATGGATTTAATGGATAGCTACATGCAATGTGGGTGGATTCTTTACAAAGATAACAAAAACTAACTATCTTTGGGGTCGTGGTTCTTTCTTTCTTTTTGATAACCTCATTAGCATCCCCTATGTGTATTTTATGGACCTTATCTTGGTGGGACACCCCAACCCTTGGTTGATTATGACAACCTCTATATTCCCTTAAGGAGTTGGAGGAGCCAATTTTGGTTTTGTTCTAAAGTAAAGGAGGAACCCGACTCATCATGTTTTCTGAGAGAAGGTGGAGTCGTGATCTAAAATGTTGTGGGGAGGGAGGATCCCATCCTTTTGAATGTACCATTTTTATATCATGTAATGGGGATTAAAGTGGTGAGTGAGGTTTTGATTTTACTATAAATACACTCTTGGTGAATTCATCTTGTAATTCCATTGAGACCCTATAATCTTTGGATTCATGTGTGATGGATTTGCAAAAACTACATACTACACTCTATGGTTGGCATACATGATGTTGTAGAAAATGTAACTTCAACATAAGATATCCAGGATAATAAAAAAATCACATTATTCTTCTCTTCCATCTATAGTTATGGGTATTTTGTTTTAATGTGTCTTAGAATACTCCTTATGATTTCATTCTCCCCAAAATTTCCACAATAAACACCTTTGAGACAGGATTTCTTTCCTTCTTGTAACTCACTAAGCCTCCTCATGATTGTATCTAATCATTTTTAGTTCCCTAAGGAACAATATCCCTCAATCATTCCCACCCATATAGTATCTTCTTTTGTCTAGGTATTTGTTGTAAATTTAATCTACACAACAACATACCGATCTTGTTTCACATGACCCCTCCACAAACCAAGTTTCCTCACTTATACCATCAATATTAAAATAAACTTGTTCATCGCATCTAAAAATCTTATACCATATTCTAACACTAATTCACCTAGTCTATATTTAATGTCTTTAAGTTCTTAGATAGTTTTCCCAACAAATATGTTTTTACTAAATTCCTTAACCATAACATTGCAAACATTATTCAAAGCATGGATTTAGATAGGTCTATCTTATATATGAATTAAAAATCCCTCCCTTGTATAAATCCTATGAGATCATATATTTTTGGGTTATCTTTGATCACCCCTTTAACTCCCTACTTTATATCACAAGTTAGTAGATAGTGCTTAAGATAAGTGGAACCATCATATGGTTACAATGTTACATATGATACATGAGTTATCTATTAGAAGAATAGAGATTGGGGTGTGAATCAATCTTAAAAACTTTTACTTTATTTACCATATCATACATTCATCATTCAAATCAACCATTCAACATACATAACCAATTGTGAGCTTATTAAGTGTGTTACAACCATTCACAAGTGCATGAGACAAGAGATAACACATGAACACCAGATATAATGTGGGAAACCCTTGAGGGGAAGAAAACCCACTGAACCTGTGCTTATATTACCTAAAACAAAGGACTTGTATGAATATTACACATCACATAAGATTTATTTAGTGAGACACCAATCCCACAAGGAGCACCAACCCCTATTTAGTAAGGAACTAACCCTCCAAGGAGGATACAACCCCCTAGGATGAACAAGCACCAACTCAACCACCTAAAGATGAATATCACCTGAGTATATGTTGCTCTAATAATAGATTGTGATCAATAGTTCAACTCTTCTCACTCAAAACCCTCTCAAACAGTCCTCTCTCCTTCTTCACTTATATGATACACCTTCATATGTTGATTAGGTAATATAACCTTTAAACCATATTTGTATACTCTTCTAAAATATTCATGACTCTTCTCAACTCTTTCATTCACCCCTCTATACTCTTCTTTCACCTCCTCTAGCTCGCTCGCATCCACATAATCTTAACTACTCCTAATGAGCTAATATAAAGAACTTTTATACTTGACACTAGACACAAAACCTTAGGTTAGCCAAGAACATATAGGGCAGTATTATCAACTTTAAAATTCACCTTCAACATCATATAAAATCACTCCAAGATACCTTAATGGTTTGCAAGATCTAGAACACACCAATTTGCACAAGATCTAGAACATATAGGGATTTACTCAATTAGGCCTAAAGCTAGGTCTACATCTACAACAAATGAATCATGAACTCCAAGGGCATATAATAAATTTTTCAAGGCACCATAATATTTACACACATTAGTTAAATCCTCTAGAAACCATCAAAAATCATAAGAATATTTGCACCAACTATCAACACCATGAAGTACACCAAGAAACAAGCAACTCAATCTAGGTCTTAAGCACCTGAAAATAACCCTCCAAAATTGAATGAATTGGAATACCAAAACTCATCACCATGACACAAATGGAACACCAAAAAGAAGGTATTGATGTCAGCTAACTCATGCAACTCATAAGAACCTTCAAATCATGTCACAAGACACCAAAATGGCTTCTTCTCTAACACTGCTCAAACTAGCTTCAAGGTCTCAAAACTAGGTCTTCAAAACTGAGTTGGTTCACACCTCTAAAATCTTCATCAATGGCACAAGTAGAATATTTATGGAAATATAATTATGTCATATATCTAAAACAACTCACTTAAACCTCCAAAATAGGGAACAAGGCTCTCAAAACACCTCAATATCTGGACTGGTCAAACTAGTAATTAGGTCTCCAGAACCAGTCTTGAGCTCAATAAATACAAACACCCATAAGGCCACTTCTAAGCACTAAAAACACTTGGAACACTACACTAGGATATCTTCTAACATGATTATAAATTCATAAGTATATGTCACTTGGATAAAACCAACCAAGCACACATGTTCCATGAAACCTTCTTAATAGGCCTAATAGGGCTAATTAGGCCAATAGGGCTTAAGCAAGAAATCACTTCTTTAGATAAAACCAATAAATTCAACAAATCATATCATGCACCAACTAGATATTCATGACCATCAAACCCTTCTACAACATGCAAAAGATCTCTCACACTTTTGGTTCATCGTGACTACTTTTATCCCTTCTAGGCCAAAAGAGGTAGGGCAACTTTCGAGACCTTTTACACAAAATTTCTTCACATAAAATATGCATAAATTTTAATGTTAATTTAGCACACCTCCCAAGGTATTTGGAAAAATTCATTTCTCTTCGTGAAACCTTTAACTCAGAATTGAAATAGCAAATCTCCACAAATCAAGGGTTTTTCTCCAGCTTGCTAAAACACCTAGAACATGAAACCACCACCAATACAGGCCCTAAAGAATCCTATACAACCTTGATTCATCATATTTTCTTTCCCAAGTCATTTGGATCCCATATACTTCATCTTTCTCCTATCGCTCTAGGTCTAGTGTTTAGCTAGGGTTTTAGACCATCTCTGCTTCTTCATGATTGTTCATAAAGATGTGATGACCAAATAAATCCATTTTTTTTTAAAACACTCTTGGTTCCATGCCAAAACATTCCTAAAATCCTCATGTTCCCATGTAGATATCACACATGTGGGTGAGAAAAATAAGATGACCTTCGAGCTGGTTTTTTCCTTCTTAATAACTTGATATGACCAAAAATCATTTTCTTGTTTTGTCTTGATCCTCTTGACTTGAAATTTTGACCAGAGCACGATAAAAACCTCCTCTGTTCTTTCCAACTTTCATCCATTATCAACTACATCTGAAACTCTCCAATCACTATGACTTACCCATGATTTCTTGACTAGTCTTCAATGTCTTGCTTTTCAAAGACCTTAAACATGCACTATATCTCTTAAATATGATTTTATATGCCTTCTACACATGTTATGTAATGTCACAATACCTTTTACATACTCATATAAGACATCCTTACTTCATAATTCATGTCATTATACCATACCACTTGGACTAGGTCTAGGGTTAGGCCTAGAATGACTTGACTCAACACATAATTCTCATGAACTAACCTTGTTGACCTCTTATAGACTCATTGACACCTCGACACATCAAATATACCATGGTATACATCATACATGCCTTTAATAACTACTCGGAGCTCACATCATGACCATACTAGCTTGCACCATGCCCTAGACCATGTCAAAACATCATAACAACTTGACCAAATTAGGACACTACCAATCAACCTTCATCTTAACTCATGGATGACACCTCATTAATAAACCTAACCTCCCTTTTCCATTAATTTCATTCGACATCAATGACAACTATATACGATTGATAATGCCCAACATTATCATCTCTCCACCAATATTCCTTTGTCCTTTAGTTGGATTTTGATGATCTCCCACAAGTTAGTTAGCTTGCATGTCATTGTAATTACTACTTACAAAGATACTTCTAGCCTTGTGATTGTTTACACAATATAGGTCCTCTAGTTTGAAGATGAAGAACTTGAGTTAGACTACAGATTTAGGAAAACTAAATCTATATTTAGACTCACCGAATATGTATCACTAATATTCTTGATTATTGTTTCATTAGGACTAGCAAATAAAATGAGTAATTGTTATTTACCCATGTTAAGTTACAATTCCTTCATAGGGCCTTCTAGTTTAATATTTATCTATGTTGGATTCAAATCTTATTGCACATGATAGAGTCTACTCAATATTTCCCAAAGTTATCTCAAGTATTTCTTCTCTCTATTTAATTTCTATCGTAATTCAATCTGTTCTACATTAGTCAAATAATCCCATGTACTTTTACTTGAATTCTCTCGAGGGTTGTACGTCCTAGAGAAGGTAGGCCATCTATCAATTTTTTCCTATAAGGATCTTGTATAAAATCTCATATATAAGTTACTTTCTTCAAATCAGCATTAGGTCATATATGATAGGGATCCATCCCGATTTTATTCCTAGTTGTTTTTAAAACCTAGGCCTAATTAATTCTAGCACCTTATCCTCTTCCTAATCCACCTCATTTTCTCTAGTCACTCTCTTTTGTTCTCCTATCTTGCATTTAGAATCCACTCCTCCTTACATACCTTCTTATCCACTTCATTTTTGCATTTCCTTTCCTTCCTTTACCACTATTGGAGGTCTTTTTCCTCCTTTATCAATGGTTTTATCTACTTTAATCTTATTCATGTATTATTTTAAATTCCCTCCATAAATTCATGGTTTCCACATATTTTGTTTTCTTGTTTCTCTTTATAACTATTCAAATCTCCTCTTACCATCCTATAGAACCTTAAATTTGAAAATTTATCATTGAGTAATGATAATATTGGCTTGCATCTAAAACATGACTTACACACACATTTTAATCTAGGTGACATATTCCTATCTCTTTTGCACAACTCTCTTTGATGTTCACGCTATTCGACACTCACATAGCTAATTACATCACTCCAAAATAACACATTCCTCTCGGGCATCATTATCAAGACTCCTAACACATGCATACATGAGACCATCCATCCGGGACCAAACCATCCAACAATTCGGTCCAAATCCAATAGTTACATTCCCAAGCACCCATTATTTAATTTTATGTATTTAATATGTTTTATTAGTTGGTTCATATCATATAAGTTAGCCTTAATGCAAAATTAAACATACAAAATCCTATATAAGAAAATATAATTGACCTATTTACCTCACTTGACACTTTCAAGAGTGATCATTACAAATATCAAACCAAAATAACTTTAAACTCTTTAAAATCCCTTCAAAGAAACACTAATCCTATATATGTCTAAAACACACTCAACTTCCTAAATTGTAGACCTCACAAGCCAAGTCAAGTTAAGCACGCCAAAACATTATTTCTCATTTTTTAGTAATCAAGTTTCCAAAGTTGTTGCATTAATATAGATATCACATACTAGGTGGAGAACTATGTACAATTTGAGGCCTCTTAATAGTATTTTCAACGTAGGTTATGTATGGGTTATACTTCAACCCAACCACTAACCTTTGTATAGGGCATTTTACCCATGGTTAGGGTTTGAAGTTATTTTTCATCATACATAGGGTTTCAAACATGTGGTACTCCTAGGGGTTCAGATTGAAGATCATCATAGTTATTCAAAGACACACAAAAGGTTATAAATTGTCAAGTGCATTATTATACAAAAACATCCAAAAGGGATGAAATCATATAATGATCCCATACTTATTAGAAAGTTCCATAATTGCTCATTAGAAGGTTTTGAGTGAAGAAAGTACTAATCAACCCCCATCTTTTGGCCATCTTATTTTATTTTATTTCTTCATTCCCGACCTCTTGCACCTACATGCCTAGTCATTTGTCATTTCGGTTTACGTCATTTTAGATTTGACTAGGGTGCCAGGCTAGTATTGGGGCACCCATGGGCACCTTGGTCCCACTAGGGGCACCCCGATCCTTTTTAACTTTCCGCCACTTTTTGGGCACTTTCTAGTTGTTTCAACTTCTTATCTTTTTGGTGGTTGTCCATTTTGGGTTAATTACAAAATTAGATCAAGAGAACCCTATAAATATAAAGTTATGAGACCATAATGAGGGACCAAGCACTAGTCACTACTATCATCCACCTAGGGTTGCATTCCTAAAGGCATTTGGAGATCATTTGCATTCATTTAGCTCCATCATAAAGGACAAGGCTAGTTCATCTACATCACACAAGCATAGGAGGGGATTCTATTCTATTCCATCCACCATTCTACTACATTTTTACATCTAGTTATTATTTGCTACTTCACAAAGTGTGACTAGCACAAGAGCACCTAGGGAACATGATGCACACATGCACACACACACACACTAAAACTACATTTGGGTTTGAAATGTAGTGCAACACTCAATTAGTAAGCCCATTATTGTGGTAGTTGAGGTCAATCTGACCCATTCATTTGCATTCTTCTTTTTTAGGGTTTTGATACTTCTTGTGGTTTTTGCAGGTCTTTATTTCATCTTGGATTATTAGTGACACTTTGGTGCAAAGTGCAGAGAACCTGATGCGACACACAATGAGGGTTTCAGACCACTTACCAAACCTGTGAAACTCAGTTTCAGACCTTTTCACAGACCAAGGTGCCCATTTTGTAGACCAAAGCACCCACAGGCACCCTTGATCCCTCTCCAGTGCTCCAAGTCCTAGATATCTCAGATCATCCTTTTTTTAGGACCTCTCCTCACATAGTCGTTCCTTGCTTCCTTTTCTTTTGTTTATTCTTTGACATACATCCAAGCTCATTAAATCAAGCTAAGTCACTTCCATACTTCTCTTGCATATTAGGGTTTTTACTTTCATTAGATTAGTTTCTTGGGTCATTTTCCATAGTCATTTACTACATTTATTTATTGTATTTACATGTCATTCTAGATTAGATTAACTACACATATTTCCATTTTTTAGTTAATCATTTTGGTGAACCCAACTTGATCATTCACACTTCTAGGTTCTTCATTCATTACTTATTCATCCTAGGGTTTGGTCATCATGAGTATCTCAATCAATGATTATTTTCTTGCAAATCCGATTTACTACATAGAGTCCAACATTTTCTTACTACTACTCGCATTCATGTTGACATGCATCCAGACTCGGTTTATCAAGCATTTTCGATGCATTCTCTTCACACATAGTATTCAAGTCTAACCTTCCCATTGATGTTCATACTTTTGATAATGACCCACCTCTGCATATCATATGTCATATTCATAATGTAGGTGTTAAGCACACTTTGATTGATAATGGATTTGAACTTAACTTGTGTCCTATGTCATTCCTTGAAGTTTTAGGTCTTTCCACTCGTGATGTTAGTCCATCTAGTATTTCATTGTGTGCTTATGATGGTTTTTTCCATCCATGTCTTGGTCACATTACATTACCTATCACTATTGGTCCAAAGATTGTCCACACTGTCTTTTTCATTGTTGATTTCCCAGTCTCCTACAATTATCTACTTGGTAGGCCATGGCTTCATGCCATGTAATTTATCACCTCTATTGTACATAATTGTGTAAAATTATTACATGAAAGCATTGAGTACACCATTTTTGTGACCATGATCCATTCTAGTATTGTGATCGGGCTCCTAATACTAGTCTTCTTATTCCATGCACATAGATATTACAGATGAGCCCCAACCTAGGGAAGAACCACCTCACTTACCACCACTTGATGGTACCATTTGCATGATAGATGTAGTTTCTTCTATGCCACCTACTACTACTACTACTTACTATGATTCCATATCAGGGGCTTGTCAGTCCATGGATGTCACTCTATCACCTACACCTTCACATGTACACCACCTACATTAGCATATCCACCATTTACTTACATGTTCTTCATGAATGACTCATATTGGGAACATATTCCATTTGATCCTACATGTGATGAACACCATATGTACACATGAGGGTTTGGCTCACCTAGGTTTTTCTTTTGAGGATCTATATCCTACATCATCACGCTCCTAATATTTATTATGGATTTTTTCACATCACTACTACTTATGGCTTTACATCTTTCATCTTACGGTCTATCTATCACGCAGTCCTCACTCTTCTCCACTTACATTAGGGAAATCATGGCTTGATTATATTGGGGGCACTCTAGATCCTGATCATATAGACATTTCATTTCCTATGCCTTTTAGATGTATCTTCATCTACAATAATTATAGCTCTTTCTTGATATACACAAAATCTCACTCATTGGTATGCACACATGGTTTGTCCACTTCCTCCATTCATTGATGAGGAATATGTCTATGGGCATGTATAATTTACACCCTCAATGGCTCATTACATGATCAACCAGACACTATTGCTTATCAAGTCACTAATGTTTATCCATATGAATTTGATCCTGAAGCTGATGATCTACTAGATGACATTACATGATCGATCTTCTTCATTTTCTACACTTGGGGGCATAGCATCACACACCCCCTCATCATCATACATAGCATAGGCACACATCTCTCATCTTTTCATTATCATTCATTCACATCCTTACATAGTACTACATCACGCTCTTAGCATTCATGCATACCTCATCTTAGCATCATCTCATCTTGTATAGTCATACATATGTTCATCATCATTACTTGATGACACACTCTTGTGCTTTGGTTCACATTTGACTATTGAGGCTTACTACACATGAACCCCCCCACACACTACACCACACATGCATTTTACATATTACATCATACATTCTATATTTATTCATACCATTTCATCTTAACATATCTACACATACATACATCATACTAGTCTTCATCATACTCATCTAGCATTGCATCCTACATCATTAGTTACATACTATACACTACTTAGGCACACTACATCACATACATTACTATATATATACTACATACACATCACATGGTCGTTTATCATCTTCATTACATATACTACATCATCTTCTACGCGTTGCACTCACTACCCTATGACACACTTTAGTTCCTCATCATCCATACTCGAATACCGAGGGTTTACAAATCAAATGGACCTTACATTCATCACACATTTATCATTCGACCTTTCATCATGACATTTCTAGGATAGTGATCACATGTTATAGGTTAAATTTCCACTTCACTTACTACTATCTATCATCTTGTAGTGGTATATGCTTTAGGCTACATCACCACTTCCTTACTATTCATCTTGTAGTGATACACACTTTAGGGCTAAATCATCACTCTCATCATTCATTGATGTCTTTATGATATATCACTCAGCTTTGGATATAAGGCTCACATACATCTCTTCTATATGTCACATATCATCATCACTACACATACACATACTCATCACAACATGTTAGACACAACACACACTATTCGACCATTTCCCGATGACACACTCTTGTTTACGGTTCATTCTTGATTGCTAAGGGGGAAAACCAAATGAACCTCACTACATACATTTCCATTCACTTGAGGGGCACACACTCCTACCATCCATCTTGCATTCCATTCCATCCATCCACAACATATTGCATATTATGGTTGCTTTTACTCTTGCTTACTTTTTTTGTTCATGGTCACTTTATTACACATGCTAGTTAGATTACTTGTATGTCATTTATCTATATCATCCACACATGTGTGTTCATGTATTTTCTAGTTGTGATCAGATATAAGGTCTCTCTTACACGGGACATGACATATGCTCACCTTCTACCCTTCCTACACTTGGTCATTGGGGGCATCCACATTCATCTCTCATAGGTGTTATTGTTTCATTTTGTACTTATCACTTTACATTACTTGGTTATACATGCTTTTGACATACTAGTTATCTTTCTAACATGCTAATGGGTGCTTCATGTGCATCATTTGTTATGCATGGGATTTGCTTCCATACTTGTTTGTTACATTGTTTATGTATATTGTTTTTTTTGTATGAGGCCTTGCCCTATGTTTGGTGTGCACACTTTTTTTTTTTGTATGGCCATGATGGCCTTGCGTGTTTTGTGACATCATGAGTGATGTCCCATGTTTGTAGCCCACTTTGTGTGGCTTACTTTGTCTTCTTATGTGTTTACATTAATTTTTCTTATATTTTACATTATTTGTATAGATTACACATTGTCTTATACATACATGCTTGTTTATACTAACACTTGTTTTTGCTAGCCCTTTTTTTGTGCACCTTGGTTTCTACTAAGCACATTCCCTTCCCCCCTGAGGGTTAGAGTTTCAAAGTTCATGTGGTTGGTCCTCTTTTGGGGCTGCATTCTCTATCAATGATGTCACATGCCCCTAAAGAGGGGGCATCATTTGGGGTTTTACATACTACACAATGCATTTACACTAGTTCTAGTTCAGTGCACTTTCCACCCTTGGCATTATGGGTTACATATAATGAGTGGGTTCAGACCAGTCTATGAACCTCATACACAATGGATTTTACAGGACATGGTAGTCCTTAGCATTAGGGGAATAGTTAAAGGTTGGAGGATATGGAATTCCTCCCTATACTTCTTCTTCCAGTGGCATCGGATCACCCAAAAACCTAGACATACAGAGATCTCTTCACACACATTCAAGGAAGTAGTTACATGTTGGAGGATATAGTGGAATTCCTCCCTCACTTCTTGGCCTATGGTAGGATCACCCAAAAAAACCCCAGTAGTACAGGATATCCTTCTACACTCTCTTTCTCGACATGGATCAAGTGCACATTTTCCATTTACATTTTTTCATTTGTGTATTTTACATTCACATACATGCATCTTTTACATTACATTTTTATACATACATACATACATATTTGACTACTTGATCATTTTCTCCTTGCAGGTCCATGGTTGTATGAGAAATAAGTAGTCAAATGGGGGAAACAAAACAAACAACAAATAAACAACGTCAACAAAAAAACACTTGTTTGTTGTGCACACCATACTAACCATGTAGGTACATCACACACATCAGTAGCTACACATGCATTTCTACCCTAGGTTCACTCTCATCACTTTTTTTCACTTTTTCATCTTTAGTTTCCACGCTCCATCATCTTTTTGTCATTCCACACTTTTCTAGTCCTTTCGGCATTTTCTACTACAATATTCATGGACATCAGTACGCATATCTATCTACTTTATGTTACCGAGATTTCCACTCACCAACATAAAGTGGGGGAAAATGTAGACACAAAATCATGCACTTTAGACATTATTTAGTCTCGGTCTCATACTACTATTTAGAAGGTTTTTGAGTGAAGAAAGTACTAATTAACCCCATCTTTTGGCCATCTTAATTTATTTTCTTTTTCATTCCCGACCTCTTTGCACCCACATGCCCCAGTCATTTTTGTTTTTTCATGTCATTTTAGCTTTAGTTGGGGCACTTTAGGCTAGTACATTGGGGCACCCATGGGGTGCCCTGGGTTCCCACATGAGAACCCCGATCCTTTTTAACTTTCCTACCACTTTTTGGGCACTTTCTATCCATTTCATCTTCTTATCTTTTTGGTGGTCGGCCATTTGGGTTAATTATGAAATTAGATCAAGAGAACCCTATAAATATAAAGTTATGAGACCATAATGAGGGACCAAGCACTAGTCACTACTATCATCCACCTAGGGTTGCATTCATCTAAGGCATTTGGAGATCATTTGCATTCATTTAGCTCCATCACAAAGGACAAGGCTGGTTCATCTACATCACACAAGAATAGGGGAGGGATTTCTATTCTATTCCATGCACCATTTTACTACATTTTACATCTAGTTATTGCTTTTACTTCACAAAGTGTTTTGGAACAATAACACCTAGGGCACATGATGCACACACACACATAGAACTACATTTGGGTTTGAAATTTTGCAGAGCTTGGTTAGTAAGCCCACTATTGTGGTAGTAGTGTGGTGGGGACCCATTCATTTGCATTCTTTTTTAGGGTTTTGATACTTCTTGTGGTCTCTTGTAGGTCTTTCTTTCATCTTAGATTATTAGTGACACACTAGTGCATAATCCGCAAACCTAGGTTCACTCTCAACACACAACGAGGGTTTCACCACCTTCCAAACTTATGAAATTTAGTTATCACGATTTTTCTAGTCCTTTGGGGCATCCATTTCTACATCACTGCAGTGCCCACATGCATATCTATCTACTTTATGTTGAGCTTTCTACTCACCAACATAAAGTGGGGAAAATGTAGACACAAAATCATGCACTTTAGGCATTATTTAGAATCTAGTCTCATACTACTATTTAGAAATTTTTTGAGTGAAGAAAGTACTAATTAACCCCATCTTTTGGCCATCTTAATTTATTTTATTTTAATCATTCCGGCCTCTTACACCACATGCACAGTCATCTTTTGTTGTTTTACGTCATTTTAGCTTTGACTGGGGCACCTAGGCTAATCTTGAGGTTCCCATGGGTGCCCTAGTTCTAACAAGGGCCCCGATCCTTTTTGAACTTTCCTACCACTTTTTGGGCACTTTCTATCCATTTCATCTTCTTATCTTTTTGGTGGTTGGCCATTTTGGGGTTAATTATGAAATTAGATCAAGATAACCCTATAAATATAAAGTTATGAGACCATAATGAGGGACCAAGCACTAGTCACTACTATCATCCACCTAGGGTTGCATTCATCTAAGGCATTTGGAGATCATTTGCATTCATTTAGCTCCATCACAAAGGACAAGGTTGGTTCATCTACATCACACAAGCATAGGAGGGGATTTCTATTCTATTCCATTCACCATTTTACTACATTTTTACATCTAGTTATTACTCGTTAATTCACAAAGTTTGACTAGAACAATAACACATAGGGCACATGATGCACACACACACCAGAACTACATTTGGGTTTGAAATGTAATGCAGAGCTTGGTTAGTAAGCCCACTATTGTGGTGGTGAGGTTTGTCAAACCCATTCATTTACATTCTTTTTTAGGGTTTTGATACTTCTTGTGGTCTTTAGCAGGTCTTTCTTTCATCTTAGGTTATTAGTGACACCTAGTGCAATGTCGCGAACTTTGATCTGATACAACACACAACGAGGGTTTCTGACCACCTTCCAAACTTATGAAACTTAGTTATCACCTTTTACACAGACTGGGGCATCCATTTTATAGACCAGAGTGCCCACATGCACCCTGAGTCCCTTTCCGGGTGCTCCAATCTAGATAATCGGTCTAGATTTGTCCTTTTAAGACCTCTACACAATCTTTCTTGCTTCCTGCTTATTTTGTTTATTCTGCAACACATAGTCAAGAAGTTCATAATCAGCTAAGTCACTTCCATACTTCTCTTGCATATTAGGGTTTCTACTTTCATTGGATTAGTTGCTTAGGTCATTTTCCATAGTCATTTAATGTATTTATATGTCGTTCTAGATTAGATTAACTACACATATTCCTCCATTTTTAGTTAATCACATTCAATCCAAATTTTCAACACGCCACATTTATGATCAACTAATTATATCCACTTCCTTATGTTTTAGCAATTATTTCCATGTTTAATCTTTCGAATTGTTAATGAGAGAATATTCTAATTTATTAATTAATATGAATATACCATTTTATTTCTAATCATTTAGCCCCTTGGATGAATAAAAACACATTACCCTACCCCTATGTTATTCATCCTAAAATTAGGGTTAAATCATTTGGTGAACTTTGTTGTGTTGATCAAACGTTGAAGGATTTGGAATTTTTGTTATTTTTGTCTTGGGATGAGCTTTCTCAAATTCCCTTATGATATAATATTTCCTTTTGGTTTGTTCAAATTCCTCTCTTATGGAAGTAGGATATAATTACCTTACTATGTATTGAAGGTGAGGTTCAAGAGCTCGTAAGAAAAGTTATAAGAGGCTATCATTGGGAATATTATGTTCTTCTCGTGTAGATAGGGTCTTCCAGTGTTTGATGAAATCTTGCATTGATTCATTTTCATATTTTTGGAAATTGATGAAAGCATTGATATTTTTCTTGGGTAGATCATGATATTGGAATTCATTTACTAGGGTTATCACTAGGGACTCTAGCTCAACTATAGAATTAGGAGGTAAATTATAGTACCATTCTAGAGCATCTTTAGTGAGAGTCTTAGCTAGGATTTTAGTGTTAGTGTATGAATTGGTTCTGATCCACTCCTTGTAAATATTACCAAAGGCCTTGATATGAAGGGTGGGATCAGTAGACCTGTCATAAGAGATAGAAGGAGCAATGCCACCAATATCCATGCTAGCAATATAAGGTGTTAAAGGATCTTGTTGGACTGCTCTCAAGACTTTGTTGGATAGGGGGTTGGGTGATGGGCACCTCATTAGGCCTATTTGGTAAAAGAGGGGGTGTGGTTCCCTAAGATCCTATTGTAGGGTGATTGACTAATTGAGCCATGTTAGCTTGCATTTGGAGAAATTGAGTCATAGTAGAAAATTATTGTTGGCTCATTCTATCAATAAGTTGGAGAATGATATTGGTAGGGTCAGAATTAGAGGTATTTTCAAATGAAACTACTTTGGTAGCTATCCCTTTTTCTTCCCTATTTTCAAGTTGTTCGGGAATGAAATTAAGAAGATGTTTGCTAAGCATTTATTTTGATTCAATTTTGTATTGAGGAAACTAAGATATAAACTTCTAGATCTTAGGATGCTAATTAAAAGTATCATCATTTCAGTTTTCTTCTTATTCACCCTCGGGTGGTCCATTGCATGAGCAAGTAAATTCTTCTTTCTAGGTGCTCTTACAACACAACAGACCATGCAAAAGGGAAACTTAGCTTCAGGATGATATGATTCAGGAAATTTCTACACAACAGAGTCGAGGACCCCAACCCAAATACTTCATGATGGAGTGATGATCTCGGCTAGAACATGTCCAAAAATAAAGGCTATAGACACAATCAATCATGAAAAAAGTATACATAGGGTATGATGGCATCTGAAAGCATATTTTGGAAGATAGACAGGATCGACCATGTAAATAGGTCTGCATAGGGGCCGATAGCATTTAGAGGTGAGAAAAGCTGGAATAGACAAGATCACCCTTGGGTAATGGTGTCAGTGTGGGAAGGTTTTTGAGGTTTTGTGGGTTTTGGATGCTTAGATGAGGTCAATATTGAAGGTGGGTTCTTTTCACGAGTTGTGCTTGATCATAAGGTCTATAGGATTCACGTCAAGTTCACCAGAAATGTATGGTGGGATAAGAATGTGTCCCAATAACTTACACTCCTAAATCATCATTCTACAAGGGTATTGAGGCAATGAGTAAGAAACACACATGAACCGACATGCGGTGGATAGATTTAAAGGGGCTACAATGAGTGCTAGGGTCACATATATAGAGGGTAGTAATCCCTACACTAGGTCAACCTAGGGTTTCTAAGGCATGCAATCAAGATAGAGGAGAGAACCCTACTAAGATATTAGTGATTGGGTGAGGAGAGGTATGGATCAATGATAGATAAGGAAAACATGCACAATATAACTGAAATATAGATAAAGAGAAGCTAAGGAGCTGATCATGAATAAGATTACTATGCTAACTAGTATAAAAACACATGTAACACTAAGCTAACATAACACAATGAGGGAAGGAGATGAACTAATCTATGAAAAATGACAAAGATAGTTAGAGCACTCACCTTATACCTGTAGGGTGGTCACTGATGCATCTATCTCTTCAAAGAAGAAACACGCCAAGAGAGAATCATTAATAGGTGGAGAATGAGAACATCGTTCTTATCCTAGACTCCTTATAGATGAAACAATAGTGCAAGCAATCTAACCAAAAAGAAGAGTGTCAAATCGAATCCAAGCCAAGTGCAAGATGAACTAAGAGCTAGGTGAGAAGATGTAAATATGGCGTAAAAGAGTAAAGTATATAGCACTTCCTAAGGTTCAAGATTCCTTCCTTTTGAATTTCAATTTGAGGTATGTATATATAGTACGCTATCACCCGCAGGTGATGGTGTTGGCCAAGAGAAATATAACACCGAAACTATCGCCCACTAGCAATGGCATTAAATAAGGGTGGTAAAATGAGGTAATGTGTCATGAAAAGAAAAAAAGGAGTGTTGTAAATCATGAATATGGATGAACAAGGTGCCAAATGGTATGATATAAGAAAGAATTCAGGAGTGCAATGTGTGTGAGACCTAAGGGGACAAGGATAACTAGTGCAAGGACAACTAAGGCCAAGACAAAATAGCAACACTCTCTCGTGTATTGTCTCTAACCCATAATGGTTACATGAATAACCATTCCCCATTCTCGGTAGGCCCCTTAAGACACCCACTCAAGAAATAGATGCATCAGTGACCCTTATCTACATAAAGGAAATTGTTAGTAATAGGTATGAAAGATGAAAAGTGAAAAATTAGGTGTATACACAACCCTCTCAAATCTAGTCGGGATCACCTCTCATGCATGCGGCATCTTCATGACTCAGAGCTCACAATCACAATACTCCAATTTACAAATGAGGATCCTATTGAATTTTATACCCTTACTATTTATATTAAAAACTTTTTTCATGCTCCAAATACTATAATTATTATGTTATCATTTATGGTAACTAATTCAGCATTGTTGTTTCTTCCATATCTTTAGCTTCATTTATCCTTTTTCAACATCGTCAATGGCATTAGAATTGCATAAGTAACACCTATATCATTTCCTATTCATCATCATACCTATTTAGGCTCTATTGCATGATATTACCATGATTCACTACTTATTATATTATTCTACACTCCTTCAATTTATCTCTAAACCATTTATCTATTTTCTTTCAGCTCATGGTTCGATGACTTGCCTCTCACCCCTTCGCCAAAAGGGGGAAAAATTTGGGGTCATTCTATTAATCCTCCTAGAAAAATCCAATCCAAATCTCAATATGGTACACAATCACACCATGCACTATCATGCCATCTCCAAGCAATATTCAAATCCTACAAAAGTTATTATTCCAAAATATAGTTTCAATCTATCTCAAGTGCCAAACTATCTAAAATTTTCACATCTTTTCTTAGATTCTCAAAATATCTTTCCCTCAAATTACCTAATATAGGGGCAATTCAATCTTCCAAAGTAGTTTCAAATCAATCAATTTTAGTCAAATACTATGTTTCAACCAATATAAGTTGTTTCAATTCCATTCCAACAAGCATCAATGTTCCTCCTAGATGACCTAACTTGGGAGCCAATCAAACCAAGAAATATTCCATTTTACCAATTTTACACCCTTACAATCATAAAGTGGGGGAAATGAGATGTCATTTCCTTTCTTGAACCACTTTATGGGGATTTTGTTATGCCTAGTAGACAAGTTTCAATTGGTTCATTTTTGTCTATAGCGGTGGAACCTATTTTGAGGAAGTGTCATGGCAAAGATAAAATTTGACCACTCTCCCAACACTCTTTCTCTAGTGACAAGACACGCAAATCCATATAATTTAGTGATAGGACACTCAAATCTGTAGAATTTAGTGATAGGATACTTAAATCCCTAGATTTTTACATTGGTTCAGGAATTGATCACTCCCGACCATTCCTTCAATCTCCAAGTTTCAAAGTCTCTTATATCTCCTTAACATGTTTTCTATCCAATGAATCCTCTTATGACAATACAATCACCCCACATGGATCAAAACGATGATCCATGGTTCACCACACTATGATTCTTACTATCGACACAATCAGCTACAACTCTTTTGCCCCTTTTTAGGTATGTTCTTCTTATATCCTTTATACTATTAAATTTCATCCAAATAACATAAAGTGGGGGAAAATGTAGACACAAAAATATGCACTTATTACTATTACATCACACCTCTAGTATGTTGTTATATGTATGATTTCCAAGTGTAAATATTAGACATTAGTGACACCTTTTCTTATTCCTTTTACTAGTTTCAACTGTTGATTTTGATTGTGACTTTGCCTCTTACTTCTTACTTTTATATTTTGGTCATGTCATAGGGATCCTTGTCCCCATTCTTAGTTTTGTTTCTATTTCTTGGATTTGGGACAATACCGCCCATTTAGGACACTATTTTCCAGTGCTAGTGTCCCTTCTAGGCGTTTTGTATAATCTACTTTATTTTCTAACTTGTTGATCTCTTCTTCACTTTGGGTCTTTTTTAATATTTATTTCATGACTGTGTTAGATTGGTGTCACTAAGCGTTGATTTTCAAATAAGGAAATCATATATATACGTGACTTACTTACTATCATTAAGGGTTAGATGAATTTGGGTTACCACTTACTATCTACTATTTGGGAAAAGAGAAACATTCAAGGATTACATTTAGGATGCATTATTCACTACATAGGAGGGTCTATTTCTGAATTCCATCTCACATATTCATCTTGGGGAAATTAGTTATATCCCACTATCTTGGTGCAAATGGCACAAGCCCAACCTAGCTTCGGTGGACACAAATTTAATCTCTCTCACACACACACACACACGTGTGCACACATACACACTAGAACTACATAGATTCCGATATATAGTGCAATGCTCAGTAACAATCACATTGGGGTGACTATAGAGGTTAGTTTGACTCAAGCATATGAATTATTTATTTCATCTAATGTTTTGTTTGAGCCTTTTGTAGGTAGTTAGGGTTTGTTTTGCAATTTTAGGTGTGAAATAGGAACCCTATAATAGAGTTGATATGAAAAATAATGAAAGGAAGAAGACATTGACAAACCCTGAAAAGATCGAGAAGCAGAGTATCTACCATGACACTAAGCATCCGGATCAAACACTAGTGCTAGCGGTAGTCATGTCCCCCTTTGGGAAGTTTCACCCAAAGAAGTTCCAAAGTCTGGTTTCTCAAAAATTTCCTACATAGTATAGATCTAGTTTTCTCCACCTATTTCCCAGCCCAAAATCAATCTAGATATCTTAATACAAGCTAAGTCATTCTTATCTCATATCTTGCACACTTACTTATACTTTACATGCTAGATCTTACTTGTTACTATTATATTCATTTGATCTCATTCCACCGATAAAGATTTAAATTTCTTTAAATCATATACTATGGACAAATCCACCACAAATCAATTTGAGCATGTCAAGCCATTGTTTCTCATTGTCAAGTGATCAAGTTTCCAAAGTAGTTACATCCATATAGATATCATGTGTTAGGTGGAGAACTATGTGTAGTTTAAGGCCTCTTTGGAGTATTTCCAATATAGGTGTTGTACATATTTGATGCAGAGCACCCTGCATTCACACTTCTCTACACCAAAAAATTCATTAGAAACTTAAAATTCAACTAAATTAATCACTTTTATTCAAAGAACCATCACCATGCTTAAGAAGTCAATCTTGCTCAAACACTAAAAATGCATCAAAACCTATACCCAAGGATATCATCACTTTACACATGCTTAAATACCTCATACAAACATGTTCATACTATCCAAGAAGTTACAAATCTTCACCATTTATCAATCTCCAATTCTAGGCCTTATACTTGCTTGTAGCCTTCATCATAGCTCTTACACAAGACAATCATAGATTCATCAAGTTAAATGCTTGAAATGGACTCACCACACCTTTTCAAGGCTCATATGGCCACTACCTATCACAATAAACCTTACATGAATATATTTCCATTATAACCTTATTTCTTAAGGCTTGTTTTACTTGAGTAGTTAAGACACAAAACCCATATTTGCACATATAAATCAAAAAAATTGTCATGAATAACTATTTGTAAAATTTTCAAATCATTAAATACTTTAAAACCCACTTGCAAAATGTCCCAATTATTCTACCCTCAAATTTTTAGAGTTTGTATCCTTAAAAACATAAGTTATGCTCATTTCTTGGGTCTGAGCATGATTTTTGTATTCTCATAACAGGGTCAGGACTGAGTTTTCATCACAACTCTGGATAAACATATAATATAGAAAAATGGTTAAAACCCCATTTGCAAAAATTTATCATTATTTTACATCCAAATTTTATATCATTTGGAGGTGGAAATAAAAATTTATCATGATTTGTCTTAAATCCCTCATTTGAGGGTTGAAAACCGAAAACACGATTTATGCACAATTTGGATATAGTATTCTTATCTTTAAGTTTAATTCATTCATTCATACAACTTGTCACATTTATTTCAATGCCTATTCCCTGAAATATACTCATTTCTTCATGATACAATCCTTAAACTCACTAAGTCAGTCCTTACCTTATGCACACAATCCCATACACTTGTTTATGATTGTCCTTTCTTCAACATCTCTTCTTCTTGCTTCAATCCAAGCCCTCATAATGGTTATTCAATAATTTTTACCTATATACAACCTTCCAAAACCCTAGACATCATAAATAATTCAAATATTCACAAACAAGAATGTGATCCACACACACAAGTACTCAAATATGCATTCAAACACAATTTTACACAAAAATGAAGCTTTTATTAGATACAATCATGAAATTTGTAGAGCTTCAAGAGCCATTTGGCTCAATTACAAATTTCTTCTCCCTCTCTACTTCCTCCAACTTCAACAACCCCTCATTTGAATTCATTAGCATGATTATGAAGAAAGGAGAGGTGGTTAGGTTTCCACCACCTAACTCACCCTAGTACAAGCTAACCACAATGATTTTTCACCTTGGTGAGGTTAGGTAAGTGATTTCACCACATGACCCACCTTATTACATTAACACTAAGCCTATTATAACCCATAACTTACTAGCATACTAACACTTTGAGCTAGGATACATTACTAGGCTAATTTGAATATTTAAATGTGGATTTTGGAGGGAAATCTCAAAAATGCCACTTATTACACCATGAAGGGTCCATATGGATTAAATAGGACCCAAAAGCATCATAAAACATCCTACACACCTAATCAATCCAAAATTGTGTTATGTACATGATGTTCGTGCATCAGGATTATACCTCAACCAAACTACTAACTATTTTGTAGGGTATCCTATCGGTGGTTATAGTTTGAAGCTATTTCACATCATTATGAGGGTTTTCAACACGTGCGACACATAGATTTTTATATCATAGGTCATCATAGTGAGTCACAAACACAACAAAAGTTTCAAATCTTGAACACATCACTATATGAAACCATATGGTAGCGATAAAACCATCTAGTGCTTCTATACCTATTGGATGGTATCATATCTAGCCTACATCATTCCACATTACTAGTTAAACACTTTACCTTTGTAAACAACTAAGTGCATCCATTTTCTTGTGTTTAGCAATCACTTCCATGTTTGATCTTGTGAATTGTTTATGAGAGGGTGTTCTAATTTATGCATTATTGTTTATGAACATATTTGAATATGCCAAATTATTTCAAACCATATAACCCTTAGGTAAATATGAATGCATTACTTTCGCTGTAATATCCCCATTTTAAGACATTAGAACAAGGGGAAAAAAAATTATAAACGTTCTCTGTTCTAATTTATATAATTTAGAACACATGACCAAGTTTTAATAATTGTTCTGTCATTCCCATTAGAACACACAATACTTTTAAAACCAATGTTCTTTGTTCACATATTTACAATATGGAACACACATTCAATGTCATTCAATCATATAACATATACCATATGCTGCTGTAATGACTCGAAGAACTACCGATCTCCCATTTTATGGCTCGGAGTTTCAACGATCTCTCATTTCATGACTCGGCTACTTACCGATCCTTCATGTTAATCCATGCATTGTATACTAAGTATACTTGGTTCTCTACCAATTTCGGTTATCGAAGTGTTCCATTTAAGAGGCCTATCTGAATATCTGTTACCGATACTCATCTGAAATCCTACTTCTTAAACTAGGTGATTAGGACAACGCAACTTGCGATACTTTGGCCAAAGATTTTCACATGCTTTGCATGATCATATTCCTAGACGTTATACACATCAATGGAATACGTCATTCACCTCACTTCGTCTGTTATCTAGAATGGTCTTTTCTGACCTCTGTCAATCCTCTCGTCCAAGGTTAAACTTTAACCCAAACTAGCAATATGAAAGAGTATAGGAAGACACTCGCGGTGACTAAAGGTATGTAGACATACTTTGTCGACCCAAGACGACTACATGTGTCTAGTTACCTTTAGTCTTCTGAGTCACTCCGTATACAAGGTCACATTCCTATCATCGTCCAAGTAACTTGGTCCCAGCTTATGTAAACTTGATGATTCGATTCGGGAGGGCGTTGTAACATGTCAGCTGCAACATTGTGTCGTCATGAAGGCCCCGCCTTCATGAAGACACCAGATTGCAGCTGGCGTGTGCCAAGGTCCTATGGAATCCTCTCATCAAGGGATACACATCCAGCTAGAAGTGTGATTAGATTATAATCTTAAGTATTTTAAGAATAAGCTTCAAAGAACCGTCTTTGATCTTCTAACCTCCTTTGTTTGTTACTGGTTGCATAGCTAAGAGAGACTTAAATTGTCTTAAAGCTTAATATGCCTTTACTCCTCCTTACTGAAGGATTGCTTAATTCTATCTTAGTTCCTTAATTTAAGCTTTGGACTAACAGTCCACTACAACTTAACGTAGTAAGATCAACTTACTAAACTTAACCAAGTTTTATTCACAACTGAATTTAAATTCAAAATTCTATCTTATTAGACATCATTTAAATGAGGCCTAATTCTAAATGAATGTATTCATTTATTCACTATAACCTTACTTCAGTTAAGGTTTGTTACGAGGAGATATGATTCCTCATACCGAATATCCTTTGGATCAAACATCTCAAGGATATTAACAAAATCAGAATACAAGATTCAATTGTCTCTTTTATTTATATTCATTAGCTTATATACCAGTTCCGAATATCATTCATTTAAGAATTCATATTCACTTAACTCTTTTCAAATGTCAATTTAAAATCCATATTGACCTAAGTATGAATTAATTGTACATTCCAACTTAAAATTTGTATTCAAGTAAAGAATAGATATTATTTCCCCTTTAAAATCTATCAACCATCATTTGAATATATCCAAATTCAATGAATAAAATTTATATTCTCAATCTTATTCAAACAGTTCCAAGGTGGTACAGCCATTAAAATAACACACCTTTCCTTTGTACTCAATCCTCAAGATTAAAATTTATACAATTTACAAGCCCATACAACAGACTTCATTCATGCCAAAAAACATTAACTCATAAAGAAGAAGAATACTGACTTTCTCTTTTTCCATTTCCTCGTAGAAGAATAATAAATTCTCAGATATGATCCATCCTTAGCTAATCAGAAGAAGCATCAGAAAACAACATGTCTTCATTTTTACTCATGGAAACCATCTGCAAAATTTACTGCGGGTCGGTTCATTGGAGCATATTCACTTATCATTAAAATGAGGTGCTCTTAATTAAGCTGTCTCAATAAAAGAACTCTACTTTTATGAAACGTTTATAAATTGAGATGGACATCATCTACGAATTAAGTGTTGATAAGGATGAACAACTTAACAACCCAATCCCTAATTACCATCACAATCAGACAAAAATATTTACTAACTTTCTCCCAAATAATTACTACAACCCGCAACACTTTATTCATATTTCCTTACTGTTTTTATTCCAATAACGCAAGGGGTTCATTCCGTATTTAAAACAATTACTACCAGAAGTAATTTCCTCTAAATAGTTCTAGATTAAAAACATCTATAAGAGCTAAAACACTTATGTATATAATGTTGTTCTAATGCAATTACTATCAATTCCATTCCCTTATAATAGTTGAAATTTCAAGAGATGAATTTAATTAAGAATTCAAACAGAACTACTTCCCTTTTGTACTACTCATTTAATTTCAAACAAATCAAATGCAGAAGATAAAAGTAGTCATTCACCGTGACAACACTGGTGTCATTTCTCATAATTCAACAAGCAACATAATACTTCTTTCAAATCAGAAAAGAAGAAAAACAGCAGTTAAATGCAGTTGCTTACGCCTAAGGCAGTAAGAAATTCATTCAATATCAAATATAGAATTTCAACTGGATAAGAGAAGAAAATAATTATTACTTCCGATTACCCATCCAATATTCCCTTTCTTTTCATCACAACTGAACTGGATGATTTAAACAAGAAGTGATAACAATCAATGATAATAATCAAAGAGAGAGAACAATTAAAGTCAATAATCGAATGAAAGGAAGAAGAATCATATTATCTCTTCTCAATGCCTGGCCGAATATCAACTAGTTAGTACAGACCTGTTCCCATAAGATGATTTCTTCTAACAAGTCTATTTCAGTATATAAAACTTACTAACTACTATTCATGGAAGCATGCCAGAGTTCATTTGCATCTGATTCCGTAAGTGTCAAAAACAATGAATCTTTCAATTAAATTTGTTTTCAATAATTATTCACCAAAATGAACATTTCATTTGGGTCTAAAACAAGCAAGAATGTACATACTAGCTATATACCCATAATTATTTACCAAAAATGAACATTTCCAGCTAGGTGCAAACAAGCAAGAATGTACTGACTAATCAACAAAATCATGACTTTTATCGTGATAATAAAGGGGATTGTTTTTCAACATCGAGTAAGAAATCAACTTCAGTTCAGTTTTAATGAAACAACGAAGAAGTTTAGACTGCAGTTCGTTTATATATAAATATATAAATTCATCATTGAATTCAAAGGAGAATAAAATGATAAGCTCTATTCCATCCAACAGATAACCAGATACTCTGCTCCAGATTTAAGAAAATCATTCCTAAAAATCATTCACGGATTTCAAACCAAATAAGGAGACATTGAATCATTTTTAAATCACGCAAGGGTAAGACGATGGAATGAATTCATTGTCCCGGTGAAATCATATTCTATGCAATGTAAAGCAACTAGGATAATAACTCACATAACCAGTTTCATCAAGCATTCTCACGATTTTTCCCAAATCATTTACACGCATAGAACTCAGAAAACAATATTCACATCACTGGTACATTCATCAACTCAAACCCATAATGGGTAATAAAACCGAATACCCAATACTGTCAAAAACTCATACAGCAAGGATAGATTTCATTTCATTTACTCTTTTTGCAAAGAAAATACCCAAATCGTATTCATCTCCAAAGAGAACTCAACCCAGAAGTCACATTAATTGTATCAACATTTTCATTTTACAAAAACACCCAACATAAGAGCAGAGTTCTTTTAATGAAGATGCTTAACAAAGAGAAAAATGGTTTAAAGAGAAGAGCTCAACATGCCTGTAAAATTTCTTGTGGCTTGAAGAAAACCGCGTCCAAGCCCTCAAGAATTATTCTTTTCCACGGTGAAAAACAACAAGTTTTCTCCAACGATCTCCTTACTCCCACAGGCTCCAAGATAGCCGTGGTTAATCAAAACAATAGCTACAATGACCAGAATGGTTGCAGGTTTGAAAGAACCTCAAAAGAAATGCAGAGTGAATACGAGAAACCCAAATGAACACAATAACCACAAAATTTCCTCTTTCCCCTTTCCAAGGTGAGCTGGTCACCAAGACCGAGATCAATAAATGCATTGAATGCATTGCTTTTTCCTCTATCTCCACGCCACCACCGACTCAGGTTTGGCAAGTTCCACCTTTAAATTTTTGCATGTAATTTCCTTCTTAGCTACATTGCTAGTTGGATATCTCCAACTTTCCATGTTCCGCCAAACTTGGTGTTTAAAACTTCAAGGACATCATTTAATGTCCTTTATTAAATTTCTAACCTTCCCTTCTTATCCACTCATCAAGCATGTGTCCATAGGTCCCCTCCTTAGGTTAGCAATAGTTTAGGTTGTATTGTCCATAGTTAGGTTTTCCACCTAGGTCGCAAGTCATTAGGATTTGCAATAATTTTACATCCCATTTAATTTAAAATCCACATAGGGTAGTAGTTAGGTTATAGGCTAAAACATAGTTATAGGTTTAAACGTAGCCATAGTATTTTAATTAATGGGTTCTTTTAGTAAGTTTACCAACTTACGTTTATATCCAGCATAATGCAGGACGTTTCGTCCTATGCTCGACATATACCTGGCTCACTTGCATCAAGACTCTTACTGCCTCACGCTTTCCGGTGTTACAATTTGTATGTAGTTTGGAAATCAAACCTTTTCCATTGGCATCAAGGTACCGAATAATTATACCTGTAACCAAGTTCTGTAACATTTATAATGACCTTCAGTCTAGTTTCAGACTTCATTCCATATAGAAAGTAAATCGACAAAGCGATCACAAAGAAGGCCGCAACATACCTTGGATCAATGGAATTGATTCAAGGTGTGTTGTCAACAACAATATGAGTTCATCAAACATAAAAGCAAGTCTATTGTTTCACACTTTGCAAAACACAAGTTATAATGACCTTCATCCCAAGTAAACAAGTTATAGTAAACAAGGGTTTAGATCAGTAACACATTCTTTTTAAGATTAAAAGATATATCTTAACATAATTATCCTCATTTCCATAGTTACAACATCATGAAAAGAGGTTATCATAGTAGCTTCTAAAAATCAAGATGTTACATTCCTCCCTTCTTAAAGAATCATCGTCTCGATGATCAAATTAGCCAATTCATAGAGTTTTTAGGACAAAATTCAATTATCATCCTTCCATTCATAAGTTCATACCAAAAACAGATTTAATCATTAAAACAGTGTTTTAAGATAACCGTAAAATAGACCAGTAATTGTCCATATTTGGTAGAATTATCAATTTTTTGAATTCAATTTCGATCAAACAAGTATGGAAAAGTAGATCTCATTTCTTCGAGATTTTCCCAAGTTACACTTTCTTCACTAAACTGGTCCCACTGGACCTTACATTGATTCACTTTGCGATTTCTTAAGTACAACTGGTGAGTTCCCACAACTTGAATGGGCTTAACCACGATTATTCCTAGGTCTTGGACCTATAAGGAATTCCAATTCAGCACATGTGATAAATCTGATATGTATTTCTTAAGCAAAGAAATATGAAAAACATCATGCATTTGTGATAAAGCAGGAGGTAATGCTAGACGATAAGCTACAGGGTTGATTATTTCAACAATTTCAAAAGGTCCCACATAATGAGGTAATAACTTGGTAGCCTTGCCAAAAGTTATAGAACTCTTTTTCGGCTTGACCCGAAGAAAGACCTTCTCACCAAGTTTATAATTCCTATCAACCCGCTTTAAGTCTACATAACTCTTTTGCATATTGGCAACCTCCTTTAAATGTTCCCGAATCATTTTAATTTGTTGTTCCATTTTTGTAAGGATTTTACGGCCCAATTACCTCTCTGTCCTCTAAGTTATCCCTAAATGGAGGGTTACGCATTTTCTTCCATACAATGCTTCAAAAGGTGCCATCTTTAAAGAGGCGTGGTATGTATTATTATAGGCAAATTCAACCAGTGGAAGGTATTCCTCCCATTTATACTGCTGGTCCATGCAATACATTCTTAACATATCCTCTAAAACTTGATTGACTCTTTCAGTCTGTCCATCCATTTCCGGATGATATGCAGAACTGAAGTTTAATTTAGTTCCCAAGGCCGCATTAAGCGTTTACCAAAATCTTAATGTCATTCTCGGATCTCTGTCCGATATGATCAATTCGGGTAGTCCATGCAATCTAAAAATTTCATGTACAAATCTTCTTGCTAACACTGGTGCATCATCTTTTAAATTTCCAGCAATGAAATGTTCCACTTTGGTTAATTTGTCGATGATAACCAGGATGACATCATGTTTATTCCTTGACATAGGTAATCCTTGAACAAAATCCATAGTTATCACTTGCCATTTTATCTTTGAGAATGTTGTGGGGATACAATAATCTGGTGGGATGCATATGTTCCACCTTAACACATTGACATTCCAAGCAGTGTGTCACAAACTCCACCACATCCTTTTTCATTCCCTTCCAGAAATATTGCTGCTTGAGATCAGTAAGCATTTTCGTAATGCCAGGGTGTCCAGAAAAAGGTGAATTATGAAATTCAGTTAATAATGTCTTTCTTAAATCATTAGCCAAGGGTATATATACCCTATTTTCAAACCTCATAATCCCTTCATTATCAAAATAGAATCATTTATACTTCACATCCTTTGGATCTACAGTAAGTGTTGTTTTAACTTGCTAAAAATAAGAGTCAGATTCCATGACATCTTTCACCTCATCTTTAAACCGATTTCTTAATGTTATAAGAGTAGAGATGTGATTCCTATGACTCAGAGCATCTGCTACCCTATTTTCCTTTCCTTTGATGTAGCTTATATCAAAATCATACTAAGATAGAAATTATAACCATCTTCATTGTCTTGCACGTAGGTTTGGTTGAGTAAAAATATACTTCAACCCCAGATGGTCAATTTTTAGCTCAAAGGGCTTACTAAGAAGGTAATGCCTCAACATTTGAAGTGCATGAACAATGGCAGTGAGCTCTAGGTCATGTGGAGCATAATTCTGTTCATGTAACTTAAGCTTTCTGCTTTCATAAGCTATGACATGGTCATTTTGTAACAGAATGCCTCCGAGACCCTCTCCAGATGCATCCGTTACTGACCGTAAAATCTCCATTTGGGTCAGGTACAGTTAGAATAGGTGTTGTAGTTAACTGTTCCTTTAAAATTTTAAAGGCAGATTCACATTTGTCATTCAGACAAATTTCTTATCTTTCTTTTGTAGTGAAGTGATTGGGGCAGCAATTTTTGAAAAGTCCTTAATGAACTTTCTATAGTATCTGCCAGGCGCATGAAGCTTCTTACTTCATGCACGTTCTTAGGCACAGGCCACTCAGTTATAGCTGCGATCTTTGAAGGGTCCACAGACTATCCCGTTCTTGCTTATAACATGCCCCAAATAATGCACCTCTGCATCATAAAAGGAACATTTAGACAATTTACCATACAACCTTCTCTTCCTCAAAACTTCTAGCACTATCCTTAAATGCTCTTGATGCTCTTCAACATTTTTGGAATATATAAGAATGTCATCCAAGAAGACAAGCACGAATTTATCCAAATACTCTTGAAAAATATTTTCATCGATTCATGAAGGCGACAGGTGCATTCGTCAACCCAAACGGTAACACCGTGAATTCATAATGCCCGTACCTTGTTCTAAAAGTTTTTTTATGAATATCTTCTTCCTTTATTCTCAACTGGTGATATCTAGATCGAAGATCTATTTATGAATACACTGATGCTCCATGCATCTGGTCGAACAGATCATCAATCCTAGGAAGTGGATATCGATTCTTAATGGTTGCCTTATTCAACATTCTGTAATCAATGCACAATCTAAGTGTGTCATCCTTCTTCTTTACAAAAATTACCGGCACTCCCCATGGTGAGATGCTCGGTCTTATCAACCCTTTGTCAAAATTTCTTGTAACTAAGCCTTAAGTTCCACCAACTCAAGGGTGGTCATTCGATATGGTGCCTTAGATATGGGTTCGGTTCCTGGCTTGATCTCTATTGCAAAGTCAAACTCTCGTTTGGGTGGAAGACCTGGTAACTCCTCCAGAAATACATCACTGAAATCTCTTAATAATGGATACTTTTCCATGAAATCATTATCTTCCTCAGCATTTTCTGTCATTCTTATGGCATACAAAGTGCAGCCTCTATTTTTAGCCCTTTTTAGTTGCATAGTTGTTAGTTTCCTAACTGCAACCTCACGCTTTACACCTTGAATGACTGTTGCTTTCTACAGGTCATCAAAATAGCAAATCTATTTTTCATAATAGTCGACCTTTGCCTTATGTTCCACCAACCAATTAACTCCTATAATTATATCATATGACCCTAAAGGAGTGACATACAGGTCAACTTTTGTGGAGAAACTAGGCAAGTCAAGAATTGCCCCAAAAAGGCACATATCGACTGTATGGACAGCATTATTCCCATAATGCACTGTCCATGTCTTATCCATTCATTCATCTTTCCTTTTTAATTTCATTGCTATTTTAGTAGAGATAAAACATTCAGTAGCTCCAGTATCAAAAAGTATGACTACAGGTGTACCGAATAACTTACCGGAACTTCTATGGGTGTGACTTACTTTTCAGCTTGTTTGTTAGCCACCGCAACATGTATCATATGCTGCTGATCGCAATCATCCTTCTTTAGAGGATAGTGACTCACGTAATGGTCCTTTCCACAGTTGAAGTAGCCTCCGACGGGCCCCTTCCTAGGCTCGAATTTACTGCCAGCCTTGAAGTTATCACTCTGGCTTCCATAGGACTTTTGTCCATTACCACTAATTTTTGCAAAGCCACTCCACACACTATTAACAGGTTTGTTCATTACTGATTTCTTATTGTTATCCACAACAATTTTGTTTTTCATACCAAACCTTTTCCAGGGTCCCTTTTTGGGTGCGAGAGATGAAGAAGAGTTGGGAATCTTCTTCCTAATCTCCTCCCTATGAGCAGAGATTGCTCTCAATTTCTATTCTTGTCTTATTGCCTTTTCGACAACTCCTTCCATAGTGGTTAGACCGTGGACATCTACTTCGCCACCAATGATGGGATTCAGTCCCATTATGAACTTTCATATTCTAAACTTCTCGTCAGCTTGGTATTGCGGTACATACTTAAGGAGTTTAGTAAACCCTTCCCAATATTCTGTCACCATCAGCCTACCTTGTGACCAATTCTGAAATTCAATCATTTTCCTATCAAAAAGAATTGAGCAGCCACCATTTCCTAAAGTAACCTTTAAATTGATCCCAAGTTATGTTTGTTTTGACAATGTTCAACTCAACCTTATGGTTGTCCCACCATGATGACACTTCCTGAGAAAGCTGATATGCTCCCCATATCGCTTTGGTCTCCTCGAAGAATTTTCTTATTGCAAAGTACTTCTCCATTTCACTGAGCCAATTTTCAGCCCCATCCCCAAGTGTTGTTCCATCAAACTTTGGAGGACTTATTCTCTTTATATCATTTGTAAGTTCAGCCGCTAATCTTGCCCTTTTATTTTCAGGATGATTAGGAGCGTTCACATTACTATTATCAACACCCAGATTCCCTCCATTGGTGTTGTCCACAGGAGGTGGCTGATCATTTATATCAGCTTCTTCTTCCTCCTCCTCATTTCCCATTGCTTGTTGTTCCAAAATAGTCAAACGATCTCTCGTATCTAGTAGGGCAGCAAGGATTTCATCTAGCTTTTGAGTAGTAGCTGCTTCTCCACCCGGTAGCGGGTTGTTCGCAGCATTTCCTCTTGTTCTAACCATTTTCTATTCAATAAGAAAATGTAAACCTTATTAAATTGTGGACTCATTAGGTCCAAGAGCTGCAACCTTTAGCTCTGATACCAAGATGTAACATCCCCATTTTAAGACATTAGAACAAGGGGAAAAAAATTTATAAAACGTTCTCTTTTCTAATTTATATAATTTAGAACACACGACCAAGTTTTAATAATTGTTCTCTGTCCCATTAGAACACACAATACTTTTAAAACCAATGTTCTTTGTTGGCATATTCACAATATGGAACACACATCCAAGCCATTCAATCATATAACAGATACCATATGTTGTTATAATGACTCAAAGAACTACCGATCTCCCATTTTATGGCTCGGAGTTTCAATGATCTCTCATTTCATGACTCGGCTACTTACCGATCCTTCATGTTAATCCATGCATTGTATACTAAGTATACCTAGTTCTCTACCAATTTCGAGTTATTGAAGTGTTCCATTTAAGAGGCCTATCTGAATATCTATTACCGATACTCATCTGAAATCCTGCTTCTTAAACTAGGTGATTAGGACAACACAACCAGCAACTTGCGATACTTTGGCCAAAGATTTTCACATGCTTTGCATGATCATATTCCTAGACGTTATACACATCAATGGAATACGTCCTTCACCTCACTTCATCTGTTATCTAGAATGGTCTTTTCTGACCTCTGTCAGTCCTCTCGTCCAAGGTTAAACTTTAACCCAAACTAGCAATATGAAAGAGTATAGGAAGACACTCGTGGTGACTAAAGGTACGCAGACATACTTTGTCGACCCTAGACGACTGCATGTGTCTAGTTACCTTTAGTCTTCCTGAGTCACTCCGTATACATGGTCACATTCCTATCATCGTCCAAGTAACTTGGTCCCAGCTTATGTAAACTTGATGATTCGATTCGGGAGGGCGTTGTAACATGTCAGCTGCAACATTGTGTCGTCATGAAGGCCCCGCCTTCATGAAGACACCAGATTACAGCTGGCATGTGCCAAGGTCCTATGGAATCCTCTCATCAAGGGATACACATCTAGCTAGAAGTGTGATTAGATTATAATCTTAAGTATTTTAAGAATAAGCTTCAGCAACCGTGTTGATCTTCTAACCTCACTGTTTGTTACAGTTGCATAGCTAAGAGAAACTTAAATTGTCTTAAAGCTTAATATGCCTTTACTCCTCCTTACTGAAGGATTGCTTAATTCCATCTTAGTTCCTTAATTTAAGCTTCGGACTAACAGTCCACTACTGACTTAACGTAGTAAGATCAACTTACTAAACTTAACCAAGTTTTATTCGCAACTGAATTTAAATTCAGAATTCCATCTTATTAGACGTCATTTAAATGAGGCCTAATTCCAAATGAACGTATTCATTTATTCACTATAACCTTACTTTAGTTAAGTTTTGTTATAAGGAGATATGATTCCTCATACCAAATATCCTCTGGATCAAACATCTCAAGGATATTAACAAAATCAGAATACAAGATTCAATTGTCTCTTTTATTTATATTCATTAGCTTATATACGATTCGAATATCGTTCATTTAAGAATTCATATTCACTTAACTCTTTTCAAATGTCAATTTAAAATCCATATTAACCTAAGTATGAATTAATTGTACATTCCAACTTAAAAGTTGTATTCAAGTAAAGAATAGATGTTATTTCCCCTTTAAAATCTATCAACCATCATTTGAATATATCCAAATTAAATGAATAAAATTTATATTCTCAATCTTATTTAAATAGTTCCAAGGTGATACAGACCATTAAAATAACACACCTTTCCTTTATACTCAATCCTCAAGATTAAAATTTATACAATTTACAAGCCCATACAACCAGACTTCATTCATGCCAAACAGCATTAACAACTCATAAAGAAGAAGAATACAACTTTCTCTTTTTCCATTTCCTCATAGAAGAATAATAAATTCTTAGATACGATCCATCCTTAGCTAATCAGAAGAAGCATCAGAAAACAACATGTCTTCATTTTTACTCATGGAAACCATCTGCAAAATTTACTTGCACGGGTCAATTCATTGAACTGAGCATATTAAGCACTTATCATTAAAATGAGGTGCTCTTAATTAACTGTCTCAATAAAAGAACTCTACTTTTATGAAATGTTTATAAATTGAGATGGACATCATCTACGAATTAAGTGCTGATAAGGATGAACAACTTAACAACCCAATCCTCTAATTACCATCACAATCAAACAAAAAGATTTACTAACTTTCTCCCAAATAATTACTACAACCCACAACACTTTATTCATATTTCCTTACTATTTTTATTCCAATAACGCAAGGGGTTCATTCCGTATTTAAAACAATTACTACCAAAAGTAATTTCCTCTAAATAGTTCCAGATTAAAAACATTTGTAAGAGCTAATACACTTATGTATATAATGTTGTTCTAATGCAATTACTATCAATTCCATTCCCTTATAATAGTTGAAATTTCAAGAGATGAATTTTAATTAAGAATTCAAACAGAACTACTTCCCTTTCGTACTACTCATTTAATTTCAAACAATCAAATGCAGAAGAGAAAAGTAGTCATTCACCGTGACAACACTGGTGTCATTT
This sequence comes from Taxus wallichiana var. yunnanensis, assembly GCA_018340775.1. NCBI lineage: Eukaryota > Viridiplantae > Streptophyta > Pinopsida > Cupressales > Taxaceae > Taxus > Taxus wallichiana. Next base: position 256,249,239 of record CM031234.1, read on the forward strand.
CTCAGAATTCAACAAGCAGCATAATACTTCTTTCAAATCAGAAAAGAAGGAAAACAACAATTAAATGCAATTGCTTACGCCTAAAAGTGATAAGAAATTCATTCAATATCAAATATAGAATTTCAACTGGATAAGAGAAGAAAATAATTATTACTTCCGATTACCCATCCAATATTCCCTTTCTTTTCATCACAACTGAACTGGATGATTTAAACAAGAAGTGATAACAATCAATGATAACAGTCAAAGAGAGAGAACAATTAAAGTCAATAATCGAATGAAAGGAAAAAGAATCATATTATCTCTTCTCAATGCCTGGCGAATATCAACTAGTTAGCATGACACTGTTCCCATAAGATGATTTCTTCTAACAAGTCTATTTCAGTATATAAAACTTACTAACTACTATTCATGGAAGCATGCCAGAGTTCATTTGCATTTGATTCCGCAAGTGTCAAAAACAAGCTGAATCTTTCAATTAAATTTGTTTTCAATAATTATTCACCAAAATGAACATTTTCAAATTTGGAGTGCAAGAAACAAGCAAGAATGTCTGACTAGCTATATACCCATAACTATTTACCAAAACGAACATTTCCAGCTAGGTGCAAAACAAGCAAGAATGTACACTAATCAACAAAATCATGACTTTTATCGTAATAATAAAGGGGATCGTTTTTCAACATCGAGTAAGAAATCAACTTGATTCGTTTTAATGAAACAATGAAAGAAGTTTAGACTGCAGTTCATTTATATATAAATATATAAATTCATCATCGAATTCAAAGGAGAATAAAATGATAAGCTCTATTCCATCCAACAGATAACAGATATACTCTGCTCCATATTTAAGAAAATCATTCACGGATTTCAAACCAAATAAGGAGACATTGAATCGTTTTTAAATCACACAAGGGTAAGACGATGGAATGAATTCGGTGTCCCAGTGAAATCGTATTCTATGTAATGTAAATCAACTAAGATAATAACTCACACAACCAATTTCATCAAGCATTCTCATGATTTTTCCTAAACCATTTACACGCATAGAACTCAGAAAACAATATTCACATCGCTGGTACATTCATCAACTCAAACCCATAATGGGTAATAAAACCGAATACCCAATCGTCAAAAACTCATACAAAGCAGGATAGATTTCATTTCATTTACTCTTTTTCCAAAGAAAATACCCAAATCGTATTCATCTCAATGAGACAACTCAACCCGAAGTCACATTAATTTTATCAACATTTTCATTTTACAAAAACACCCAACATAAGAGCAGAGTTCTTTTAATGAAGATGCTTAACAAAGAGCAAAACAGTTTAAAGAGAAGAGCTCAACATGCCTGTAAAATTTCTTGTGGCTTGAAGAAAACCGCGTCCGTGCCCTCAAGAATTCTTCTTTTCCACGGCGAAAAACAACAAGTTTTCTCCAATGATCTCCTTACTCCCACAGGCTCCAAGATAGTCGTGGTTAATCAAAACAACAGCTACAATGGCCAGAATGGTTGCAAGTTCGAAAGAACCTCAAAAGAAATGCAGAGCGAATACGAGAAACCCAAATGAACACAATAACCACAAAATATCCTCTTTCCCCTTTCCAAGGTGAGCTAGTCACCAAGACCGAGATCAATAAATGCATTAAATGCATTGCTTTTTCCTCTATCTCCACGCCACCACCGACTTAGGTTTGGCAAGTTCCACCTTTAAATTTTTGCATGTAATTTCCTTCTTAGCTACATTGCTAGTTGGATATCTCCAACTTTCCATGTTCCCACCAAACTTGGCGTTTAAAACTTCAAGGACATCATTTAATGTCCTTTATTAAATTTCTAACCTTCCCTTCTTATCCGCTCATCAGCATGTGTCCATAGGTCCCCTCCTTAGGTTAGCAATAGTTTAGGTTGTATTGTCCATAGTTAGGTTTTCCACCTAGGTCGCAAGTCATTAGGATTTGCAATAATTTACATCCCATTTAATTTAAAATCCACATAGGGTAGTAGTTAGGTTATAGGCTAAAACATAGTTATAGGTTAAAACGTAGCCGTAGTATTTTAATTAATGGGTTCTTTTAGTAAGTTTACCAACTTACATTTATATCTATCATAATGCGGGACATTTCATCCTATGCTCGACATATACCTGGCTCACTTGCATCAAGACTCTTCGCCTCACACTTCCGGTGTTACAATTTGTATGTAGTTCATAAATCGAACCTTTTCCATTGGCATCAAGGTACCGAATAATTATACTTGTAACCAGGTTCTGTAACATTTATAATGACCTTCAGTCTGGTTTCAGACTTCATTCCATATAGAAAGTAAATCAACAAAGCAATCACAAAGAAGGCCACAACATACCTTGGATCAATGGAATTGATTCAAGGTGTGTTGTCAACAACAATATGAGTTCATCAAACACATAAAAGCAATTCTGTTGTTTCACACTTTGCAAAACACAAGTTATAATGACCTCCATCCCAAGTAAACAAGTTACAGTAAACAAGGGTTCAGATCAGTAACACATTCTTTTTAAGATTAAAAGATATATCTTAACATAATTATCCTCATTTCCACAATTACAACATCATGAAAAGAGGTTATCATAGTAGCTTCTAAAAATCAAGACGTTACACTTTGCCATTATCTTATTAATTGTAAAATTAGTGTTAAATCACTTCCTTCTAATCCCTTTTTAGACCTTTTTGTAACATCCCACTAATTAATCTTTTATTTTGACATTTAATTATTCAAATAATTATGAATAATGGGAAAATGAATGTTTATTCAAATAATTAAGTGTTAAATGTTGATGATAGTAATTAGTCATCTAAGTACTTAATTAAATATTAAGTACTTAGATAACTAAATACATCTTAATTATGAGGTGGTACTATGTATTATCATGTATATATTTTTGTTGAGCGTCAAGTTGATTAGGACAACATAGTCCTTAATCAATATGGTCGTTGCACAACGATGAGGTTGTGTTGACGCCCATATGGACTAAGGGCAATGTCACTCCTAAGGAAACTTGCGCTATGTATTTTAACAAGGCTTGGAATGTACCTTGACATGCCATACTATTGGGTTTATTGTTATCGAGTCATTTCAAGGTGGGGTTTGATGGTAAAGGCAAAAAGGCTTAAAAGCCTTGGGAAAATTGCTATTGCAACATTAAATTTAATGTTTTTTTAAATAATATAAGTGATGGGGCCATATGGCCACACCCATTGAATTTATGAGCACAAGGCTTTATTGGGTATAGATTCTATTTAAAAATGGTAATGAATACCATATATTTGCATGGGTAAGATTTTTAATAATTATTATGTCCACTTAAGTGGACAGTCCATGCAGGAAAGGAGGGTGGTAATTATTTAATTGAATATTCAATTTTTGAATTGGGAGATCCCCTCCCACAAAGGCTTGGGCCTCCATTTTTGTCCACTTGGCAGGCAGTAGGAGGAGGAGTAAATGTGTGGCACGGTTTTGGAGTTTGTGGTGGAAAGGGGGGAAATTAGAGTCTGGTAGTTTCTTTGCATTCGACTTGTAGTTTTGAGCTCTAGTTATAGGGGATCACTCTGCCAAATTTCTCTCTGCATGTGTGGAATAAATTTTTAATGGGAAACCCTCTATTTATAAAGAGGAATGCAATGTTGAGATGGGTTTTTTTTGGAGAGTTGGGATCTTTTGCATTTGGGACAGTTGATAGGGTTTTAGAGAGCAACTGGAAGTAAAAATGAAGGCACAAATCGTTTGCAGGAAAGGGGTTACTCTTCTTGCCTCACTGGTTTTTGATTTATAAAGTGATTGTCTTCTTTTTGTGTGGTTTCGTTTATGAATGGTATATGGAAAATATAATGAGAAACTACATTCAAACTTTGAGCTCTTCCAATAAAATCATATGGTTATTTTCCTTCTTTTCCTATTGTTTCATTCTGGTAAAATGAATTAGATGGGTATTCTTGTTTCACCAGACCTTCCTTGTTATTGTCCTTACAATTAAATCAAATGTTTTCTGATTGTTTATAGTTTATTGGGAAATTTTATGGCTATAGGGTTTATGGAAAATAACCTGTGAAATTTTGTGGGACTTTGAACTTGTGTTCTTTCAATAAAAATGCATGGCTATGTTTCTTTTTGTGTGATCTGTAGTGAATGATTTATTTGAGATGTGAGTTTTGATTAGGGTTTAGGGTAAATTTGTGAGTGGGTTCTATGAACTGTTTACCATGTGTTATTTGGAAATGGCATGAATAGATCTCTCCCTTCTATTTTTATGCTAATAGCTAGATAAGAATTAATGAGTTTTCTTTGCTCCTCTGCAAGATGGAATCCAAGTTCTGTTATTATTCCCATAAGTTATTCTTGTGTGTGAATGAGTAATTGAATGACTTGCTACTGTGAGGGATTTTTGTGGGTGTTGTTATATGTTTACCTATCTTTAATCTGGGCTCCTATGTGAAATTTCATTGAGTACTCCTAGTCGAATACGTGTTTATTTGATTGTCTAAGGAAAATGATAATGACCTTGACATTCAATTTTATGGTAGGTGTTTAGATCTTGAATAAGGAAAAAAATATTATCCTATTTTTATCGATTTGGGTATTCCCCACTACTCCGAGTGCACAACTTTATAATGGAAAAATATTGCTGTTAAGTCTTTCCTTTTGTTGTAGACACTTATAACCTTATGGGTCTGAACATTGAATTCTATTAATTGGTGTAAATTTGAGAAGGGCTTTGATTATGGTACTACTTGTTCTGATTTTGAAACAAAGGGTTTAAAGCAATAGGAGGGCTGGTATAATTTTGTCTTATTTCGTTGAATGTGAGTGCAAGTGGTTTAATGTTGATTTATTGTTATAACTAGTAATAAGATTATTAGTACACATTACTTGGAAAGAAAATTATTTGAATGCTTGTTTTCATTTTGTGTTATGAAATAAAAATGGATACTATCTATTGGCATGAAAAGAAGAAATTGAATCTGCAGTTCTTGTTTATTTTATAGAGGTATTAACCTTCTGCAGGGACATTTGGAAAATGATAATAAAATAAAGGTAAATGAAAGTTGATGGTTCAGTTGGGTAAGTTTATTTCTTGTTAGTTTTATTTTGACCCAAGATCCTCGTGACTCGGAGGGTTGGATCATTTGATCCATACCTTTTCATTTAATGCATTTACTTCATTATTTGATTTAGATTAATTAATTTTTGTTTTGGAAAATTTTAAAAGTGGAAAATACAAGGGGAAACTCGGAAAAAAATTAGAATTCTATACTTAGTCATTTTTATGGAATAAAATTATTTGGATGACTTTGATGGCATGAGAATTATTCTGCGATAATTTTGTTGCAAAACAGATGTATTTTTCCTTGAATGTTAGTTTACCTAAATTTGTTGTTTCGTTTAATTCATGTGATGTGCAAAGATATTGGTTCCGACAAATATTGGGAACTGAAACCTCCGCCAATCACATGGTTTGCGATTGAAGAAGCGGGAGGTTTGTATGTGAAGTGTTCCTTCGAGAATGCTTCACACATATACCGCACACCTCTTTATCGCCATCTATGAGACTGCTGGAGGATTCTAGCTCCCTACCTTTGGAGGAAGCATTACCGTTGCATGATAGTTTAGTTATGTGTGATAAATAATATATTTATTTGTCAAAAGCATAGTTAAGTGAATAGATTAACTTCTTTCTAGTTCTTTAAACTGACACCCCCAAACAAAATAGTGTCGCAAGTTTTATGATGATGTACATGAGCATTCTATTACTAACTTGTGAGGAACAACATTAGACTTGAATATTTTTATCATGGATCATTGATCCTATTGTACTTGTAATTTAAGGATTTAGAAACTTGTCTTGGACAAGATGTCCTTTGTACTAGTCCATTTATGGACAAGACTCATAATTTATAAATATGTTGGCTAATTTCTATATGTTCAAATACATTGACATGTTATGGGTTTGGGTAACTGAACGGTATATTTGATAAAGTTAAGGTTTCACATATTTAACTATCTTATGCTTATAATAGGTATGGTTTATGATAATAAAGATATACCTCATATCTATTTGTCTCTCCATTACAGTAAAGATATTATTACGGGTAAAGAAAAAGAATATTAAGTGAGTTATAAAATTTTATTTGGAAGGGTAAGGATGCATGATGATAGTATTAACTTTAAAAGGATAAAAATTTGTCCATGGCAACATATTGGATTAATCTAAAAGTGTTTATGCAATAAATCAGTGATTGATATTTAGTTGGTCAAAGAAATTTGAGACTAGTCAACATTATATATGAAGGAATCTAACAAGAAGTATGATCTAATCTCATCTTGTGAATCCAATTATTACCTATTAGGATGTAAAGGATATTTAAAAGAACTTATCTTCCTTCATTAAGAAAAGAAATGAATCCTAAGTTGAGATTATCTCTAGCTTTAAACAAGATGTGAGATATAGTCATAATAAAGTATAGATATGACTTTGTTTAATGGATAATGAATCAAGATATACTAAATCATGACATTGTAAGGTTAATAAGACCTAGTGGAATCTTGACTAGGGATCTAACATACCTTTTCTATAGAAAGGATAGAACATATGGATAGGGCAACAAAGTGATAATCACTTCATGATCTTATCCGTCTATCCAAAGTAATTAGATGCGTAAACTATATTTCACTAAGTAATTGGATAATCCATGAAGGTCATGAACCCTTGTAGGAACTACTTAATTAATGCACATTGCAGGCTACCTACGAGTGGCCCATAGGTTGCTTAATGTGGTAACATATTAAGCAGCGGATTGGCCTCCCATAGGTAACCAATAGTAGACATTGGGGTTCCTTGTACTTATGAAGTTGAACCCATTAGGAATTTAGAAAAGTCTTAATAGGTTCACCTACATAAGTTTAATAAATCTAGATAACTGTGATGAGACATTTTTGAGGTGATGGGAAGACAAGTTTAGATGCTATGTGCACTCATCTATACTAAGTGTACATAGTACAACTAAGAAACTTTGGCCAAAGTAATGTGTTTGCTGGGTACATTGTCTAATCATTGTGATTCCTCAAATCCCAAAGTGTAGGATACAAGATGGAGTTTTATTAAATGAAACTCTAGGTAGACACTAGAGGATCAATCACATGTTCTCACTACCGTAGTGTGGTAAAACTAAGTGAGGCTAAGTATGAACATTAAAATGAATGTTAAGGGTGATTGTGGAGATCAAGGATAACTAACCCTTATAGTTGCACAAGGTTTATCACTATGTTATAGGATGGATTAATTTATTAATACATGCTGCATAAACTAGCTTTAACTAGTTACCTGATTTAAATATGTAGAGGAATGTCTACTTGTTGTTAGTTTAATATGACTTATTGCATTGACTAGCTTTAGCTAGTTATCTAATTTATATATGCATAGGAATGTCTATTTGTTGTTAGAAAAAAATTCCTACTAATTTGGGTTACAAATTCCTACATTCAAAAGCCATATTTTCATAGTCAAGAGTCTGGATGTGAGTCACATCTCCCATCTTGAGAGTCATAATATCCAACGAGACCTTAACGAAGATCCACTTCTAAAAAAACCTAACAAAAGTAATCAGACCACTTTGTGTAACCTCTTTTCATCCTATTTGATGAACCTCCCTAGACTATTGTTGATATCTTCCATAGCTCAGGAAAAAGTGGAGAGGAAGGTTTGGAAATCTCACCCAAACAAGAACACGTGAGATGGAGTAGGATTTCGGATCAAATTGTGGAAACCATGGGGTAGTGAATAACCCCACTGTACCCCAGAACCAAGGACCTTCATCAATAGTCCTTTGATAATCCTCTAGCTCATAGAAGTAGACTATAAAGAAGCCTCTTGCATAAAAGAAGTATTCACAATTTTCTGTCCACAAGGAATGAATCCACTAGATTAGAGCATTTGTTGATGGCCAAAGACCATTAAATCTGCAAATGAGGGCCTTATTTTCTAGATTTCTCTTGAAGACCAGAGCTTCATCACTATTGATCTCCAAAGTAGGGGATTTGGATGCTTGTTCCACAATGTAGGCAGGGGGAGGAGGAGTTATTACAGCTGAAGTGGAAGTGGCATTTTTAAACAATGCCTCTCTAAAAGGTGCATGATTTTGCATTTTGGCTCCACCCAATAAATGACTAGTCATGGAAATCATTGAATCTCTTCCAATCCCGTAAGAGATGAGTAGGGATTCATCATTCAGAGCTTTGTCGGAAAAAAAATAGGTCTATTAGATCAACCTTGCAGCTCAATTTATGGGAAAGAATAGATTTAAGATCCCTACCAAGAGCAAGGTGTGGGATCTAGATGCAGAGGGTGGAGCCTTTCAAAGTGTGAACAAGGACCTGTGAAGAGCTCATGAAATAACATATGCCATGAGTCGAGAGGACACTTGAGCCCATCATTCACGTTGTCCCAAACCCTAACTGATTATGGGACACTATTTTCAAATCCTGTAATTAGTGGAGAGGGGGCATTTTGGCATCCAGAGACCAAGAGAAAGAGCCCGCAAGCACTAAAACCCCATCTTTTTTGTCCATCACCGGGCTCGAAATCCCCTGCCATAACTCATATACTCCTATTGTCATCACCCATAAAATCAAACCCACTACTAAGAGCCACATCGGGTTGGCTATGATTAAGGAAATCAATTAGATTGTAGCTTGCCATTCATGTTTTCTTTAATTTCTTATATTCAATACTTTATGTTGTAAGATTGATTGTTGATGGATTTGTGTAACCATGTGGAAAACTTCTCTAGAAGCTCAAACAAAATTATTTCATATGTCGCCACATATATGTTCCAAAGTATTATCTTTCTTGTAGGAATTCTCATCTCAACCACTTTATCTTCCATAAAATGGTTCATCTTCTCCTCTTGTTATCTTTCCACATCTCTTTGTCCTAGTATTCATTTCAACATCTTCATATCCTAACAATAGAACCTTTGTTAGCAAACATCTCGACATGCAATAGTTGTATTCTATGGGTTTTAAAATTTGTATTCAATTATCATCATTTTAATTTTATGCAATGTACTTCAACTCTTAGTTAATATCACATAGAATCACTTATGTAATAAGCTTCAAAATGAGATTACTCGTATATTTTCTTACATTCTTTATACGATTTCAGTAAAACTATTAGCCTTCCAATCCTTTCATCTTCCCATTTTTATGCTCTAAGAGCTTTACCCATTTCTTGATTACCTTTTTTTCTTCATGCGTATACTTTCAAGTATTGCACAAAACATTACAATTGAACAAATATATAAAATTTGGATTTTAGGCCTTAATATCCCTTCAAAAATTCCCATATCATACTTTCACATCCTTTCTTTCATAATCAAATTCCAAGTTGTCTTGAAGAGATTGATTCATTTGGTTGTATCATAATACAAACCTGTAAAACAAACTTGTTACAAGGCGCGATAAAAACATATGGACCTCATTTTCATATACCCTCAATTGATACCAAAAGAACACTATTTGAAGTTTTAAGTCCTTTAGTTTTTCCTTCAAGCCACTAAAATAGATTTGATGCTTTGAAACCAAAATCAATATCTTTAGTGTATTCATTCATTAATGTAGGAACAAATCTATTGCCACCAAGCCACATAATGTACATTTATGGGACAAATAATTTTGGACTTGTACCATACAATTTTCCTAATAAAAAAACATATGAAACTTTTATAACTATACAAAGTATCCAAAATTAGTTAGATCGCATGCTTAAAATTACAAAGTGCCAAAAATACAATTGTATAACTAGTATGCATGACTAGTCGAAGCCAATCGGGAGATACCAACATGGTTTACTCAAGTAAGATAACATGAAATAGATTACATTGAGTGAGGCTTGTATCAATTTTCACCTTACACTTGCATATATATTGATTTGAATTCAATTTTCACCTAACACTTACATATATAACAAGAGATACAATCATGGTTTACTTAGGTAAGATAACATGAAATAGATTACATTGAGTGAGGATTGTATCCAATTTTCACCTAAAACTTACATATATACTAATTTTTCTTTTCAAGCCACTAATAAAAGTCTCTAGCTAGGACATTCATTGATAACTTTTGACTTTTACTTTTATATTTAGATTCCAATTATTGTAACATGACTACATTCTATAATGTACATACCTTCGCATCGACTTCTCTCCCCCTCTCCACTACTTCCATTTATGGCCTTGAGTCTGCCATAAGTTTGCATTTCTATCTACTAACCATATATGTAGGCCCTCATACCAATCCTCTTAATTTGTTTTCTTAACCTCCATACATTTACTATCTCACGATCTTTCATCCTCTACTTAATTGCACTTCACTTTACATACCTTTAATATCAATTCACATATTTATTGTCTTTACCTTATTGCCTCTATCATTGTTTTTGTTACACCCTTGAGGTAAATTTCTTAGTACACAAAGTGAAAAACCCACACTCATGGATTTTATTTAGTGATCTTCCCTTAATGACAAATGCTTAAAGTGTTTGGGTGTTAATGGCCCCCTTATTTTGTCACTATTTCTAATAAAAAACACAACCCTATTTAAATAAAATTTGTGATACGATGCACTTAGGTAGTGGTCACATGGGAGGGACTCTTAATTTTTATTAGATGTAGTTATAGAGTAATTTTAGGAATATTTTTAGCAAAATTGGTCCCATGGTATAATTTTATTGATAAACCGAAAAAAAAGGTGACTACGACTAACTAAAATAAGGGATTTTAGAAGGTAATCTAAATGGTACAACAATGAAATAACTTATATAAACTGAAATATAAATGTTAACTAATTTTATTTGATATTTTAAATAAAATGAAATAATTGAAATAGGAGGGAAAAGGTACTAACCTAAAATGAACTTACCTTGCAGTGATATGTAATTAGACTAGATAATGCACAAGTAGAATAGAGTACGATAACACACCTCGGGAAGCTGTGAAGCAGATGAAGATTTGGCCAAACTAGGGCATTTAGGGGAGGATTAGGGCACCTATGGATGCCTTGGTTTGTAGTATGGGTGCTTTGGGCTGTAGTATGGGTGCCCAGTGCCTGCAGTAACAACTCGAACTTGAATTTGAGTTCATTGCTAGGTTTTCACAATAACTCACCTCTTGTCACATGGATGTCACACTAGCTTCATTGATGTCACTATAGATCTTCAATGAATAATATCCTATAAAAACCCACACAAAAGCATCAAACCCTAAAAAAGAAAGATGCAAATGAATGGGTCGAACTGTCCTCAGCTACCAAATGGATGGACTTACGACTGAGTGTTGCACTACATCTCATACCCGATGTAGTTCTATGTACATGTGTGTGCAATCATGTGCCTAGGGTTCCCTAGCACCAATGATGCCAAAGTAATGGGAAATAACTAGATGTAAGAAGTAAATGGTGGATGGAATAGAATGAATACAACCATGCCTATGCATTATGTGATGCAGAATAATGCCCAAATGTAGTCCCTTGCCTTAGTAGATAGCTAGGCCTTAGTAGAAATAGTTCACACTTAAGATAGTGTGTATGTTGTGTTTATATAGGGATCTCTTGCTGAAATTTCGACACTAATTATTGAACATGCCAACTAGTACCTAAGGGAATGTGAGAGAAAACTACAAAGACCGACCTCGAGACTCTAAAAGAGAACCAAGTGCAACCGGAACCAGGGTGTCTAAAAATGAGGATCGGGGTGCCCCAATCCCTTCCTAGGTGTCATAGTCAAAGACTAGAGATGACCAAAGTGAGTAAATAATGACAACTAAGACCCCATGAGATATGACTAGAAGCTGTGTGAGTAACTAACGATTGTGTAAAAACTCAATGACAAAAATTGACTAAATTGATGATAGGACTAGGGGATGAGCCATTAGTGAATATTTTTCTTACGTGAGATCCATATATAAAACAACATACTTGATGGTATAATAGTAGTAGTTTAATTACGTGATTTTTTTACTACATTTGCCCCCACTTATCTTTGGTGAGTGGAAATCTTAGTAACATAAAGTAGATAGAGATGTGTACCTGCGAGAAATCCAGAGAATCCCATGTTGTAGTAGAGCATGCAGATGTGGTATAAAAGTGTGTCAAATGAACCATGTAGCATGTTGAACCATGGATCAACATGTTGACCCATGCAATGTAGCGAGAAACGTAATGTTGGTATGAAGTACACTAAAATGAGAGTGATGATTGTAATGTTGGATGTTTGATGATTTCAAATGTGTATGATGACGATAAGATGGGGTAGGGAGTGATCAATTCCCAACCCGATTGTGTGTATATGAATAATCAACTGGAGGATTTGGGCATCCTGCCATTAGAAGAAGAATTATTCTCCAACCTCTAACTACATCCTCAAGATTTAGTTGATGCAAACGAACTCGAGATCAAAATTTTTATGGCTTTTGGATCCAAATGATTTCGATAAAACAGTTAACCCATATAGGATTGATATAGGAAAGAAACTCTTTCCCCCACTCCATGGGTGTTACCTCAATGTGATGGCTTCAAGTTAGGTCATCTAGAAGCAAACATCAAATATTTCATAACTTCCCAAGTTAGGTCATCTAGGAAAGTAATGAATGTAACTCCCATGTTAAGTCATCTGTGAGGCTAATTATGTTATATTGTATTGATTGAGTGATATGATTTCGATTGTTAGATATTTGAATGCATTGATTAATTGATTGGATTATTGTCTTGATTGGTTACTCGTAGAGTGTAGATCAATTCTATTTTCGTGAGGCGTATGTGGAACACACAAAGCGATGCCGAGACTTACGTGCCATGCTTTGTCTATATTTCGAGGATCATATCAAAGCACTCTTGCATGGAAGTAATCCAAGAATAGATTCATCACTCTAGTTAACTGTAAGTGATCTATAGATAGCATACTTGCATGTATGGCTATAATTGTAAACACACGTGTGGCTATTATTAGCGTGTGACCTATTTTTGGCATAGTTAGCGGTGAAGGGAAAGTTCCCCACCCTATATATATTAGATGAATCACCTAGTTGATATACCATGTTGAAGGGTTAGAGATTCATGAGTGCATGAGACTGGATAATTGTAATAGATCCATGCATGCATGACTATTATTGTATCAAGCCTCTGTATTGTTGTCATGTTTAATATATGAAGAATATTGGCTGAACCAAAGTGTCTTATATGTGTTATCATTGCATGCTATTGATTTCTTGATGATTTATACTTAAATGCATGCCTTTATAGATCTAGTTTGGTATAACTGTGTAATGATGGATTAGTTTCTAACTATATGTCCTTATCACTTCACCATGCTACCATCCTACTACAACAACCCTAAAGAGGGACTTGGTACCTTGGCATGCTTCAGGTGAGTGCTCAGCCTATGTTGAGTGATGTGCCACAACGTGACTAGGTGTTATCTGAGAATTCTAGGCTACATCATTGGTTTCATTGCCAAGACCTCTTTTTCAGTTATTTTCAGGATGGTTCATGATGAAGACATACTGGATAACTTTGGTGAGTGTTGAAGAGTGGATTCATGATCTGGAGGAAGAATACGCACATGAAGGTTTAGCACTGGATCCAAGATTTAACACACGCACTTGGGTAGAGCAGAATTTGTATGACAATTTGTATGAAAGCTTCTTTGTTATCTTTCCCGTAGAATTATATGAGTGGTTGATTGCATATGCATCTAAGTGGAATTGGAGGTATCGCACACTTGTTTGGACACAGGAGGAATTTCAAACACTATATGATGCTGACTTGATCTGGACTCACATGGTAGATACCTGGTTTCGTGGTGTTCTAAACAACTATATTCTGGAGTATTCAATTTTGACTTATTCATGCCTCGGAGGTAGCTGAGTTCCAGTTCCTATGGTATCCTAGAGGGATGTATTTGCAAGGTATTCCACTGGCGATCAAGATATTGATGGTAACGTTGAACTTGGAAGATAAGCCCATGGCAAGTTAAAAATCTCCACGCGGGGGTAGGAATAGGATTGGTGAAAGATGGCAGACTAAGGCAAAGCATGGTACAGAGGGAAGAGAGGTGGATGAAGTATGATGAGGCACGTGAGAGGGAATTATGGAAGAAGCAAGAAGTTGCAGAATGGATGGCATCGTGGAGAGAGATGGCTCGTGAAGGATTTGAGGCTCATGAGGATGAAGAAGAGCTAGAGCATCAGGAACTCCCCCATCTAGGAAAGCATGATCAGAGAACCCTCTTGGCCTCACATGGAAGCGTGCCAACAGATATGACCTGGGCCGTGGGCGCATCTAAGCCAACCTGCTGACCTAGCCCTTGTGCTTGGTTTTCCAGTATCTAGTACAATAAGTAAACAAAGTTTTCATTTAGGAAGTGAAAGAGCAGAAACAAGTCAAACAACAAGTACATCAATGGCAAAGCACAGACATAACTTTGTTATTCTTTGGGGGTACATTTTTAGGCTCATCATCTGCATAGAATATGAGCGCGCCGAATGTGGGATTCACCTCTGGAACTGGGACTACTTCACAGAATTGTAGGGGTCCAGTATAGTACCATTGTTGGGACATAGGGAGTGCATCTATGGGCCCTATTCCAACTTCAGGAGGAGGATCGGGAGGTATGGGTAGTTCTAGTTCAGTGGTTTGGGTGGTTTTGGAGGTAGAGGAAACCAAGGAGGTTCTGGGTCGGGTGGTCAAGGCCCCAAAGCAACCCCAGAACATTTATATGGAGATGTCTCTTCATCTCCAGAGTACAGAGGTATCGAGGATGTTGCTGAACATATTCATATGTGTGAAATATTGTGGCGCGTGAAAGGTATCATGGCTTTTGAGCGCAAGGAAAGTCAATTTTACTACTACGTTATAGGCACGCGCATGCGCATAGCTGGTATAGGAAGTTTGATCCCAATCAAACTTGTATTGATTATGCAACATTGAAAGATGCTTTCTTAAAAGAGTTCCATATCCTAGAGTTTGAGCAGAAGAGTATAAGCACACTTAAGGATATAAAGCAAGGCACTACTAAAAGTGTACGTGAGTATGATGCCCATTTTAAAACACTTCTATCCAAACTCTCCTATGATATACATGCAAGTCAACATGCACAATGGTTTTTCAGGGGATTGATTACTCCATTTTGAAGAGCACTATCACATAAGACTTATACCAACCCACGTGAAGCATTGGAAGCAGCTCTACACTGAGGTAGTTGGGAGTATTGACACTGGAGTTAGTCCATTCTTGGAGGCTCAAATAGTAGCTATGGCAAAATAGTTAGAGAAATTATCAGCAAACTCAGCTCATGAGATGTGCTCAGGAATCTAGTGTATAGATTGTGAAGTGGAAGGCCACACCAAGGATAGTTTCCCTCACAGATCTATACATTCACTACGTTGTTAGACTGTGAGATTTTCCATTTGAATCATGATGCTAGTCACTGCCCCCTACTACAACGCGTGATCAAGAAGAATGTATCCTCTTTTTGTAAAATTTGTAGGTCCATGACCCATGATACTAAAGATTGTAGATTGATTGGCTAGATCCATGATGCCATTGATATTGGGGTGTGACAACGAGTGTGGCTGATAGTTCTAAAGGAAAGAATGAGCATCAGGATAGGGATTATAATCAAGCGCGCTATGACAAGAATGACGGAAGATTTGAAGGAGGTCGTGGAAGAGGATGAGGATATCGAGGTGGATATGGAGGATGAGGCCGAGGTGGGGGAAGAGGTGAATTCCCTCGAGGAACTTGCTATACATGTGGCTCACCTGACCATTATAGGCATGAATGCCCACAGAATATTTCCTGTTCATTTTGTGGAAAGGGGCATAGTTATGAAGAGTGTCCGGACTTGTATGAGCATCTCAGTAAGTAAAGCACAAGCAAGAAAACAAAGGTGCAGGGATGGTTAGAATCTAGCGTGTGGTAGAGAATCAAGTGGATGCCCAAGTTAACACCAGAACCCGAGGTAGTAATAGTCAAGATAACCACATGAGTTGAGGTGGCACGCGTGAAAGAGGTATTGCAATGAAGCCTAACAATCACTAGGGAGGAGGTTTTGCATGCTAGGTATCCAGATCCAACTCATCAAAAAGAAGTCTATCAGGAAACTATGGAGGTCCTTAGAAACCTTCAAGGTGAAATATAATGTTTGAAAGAGCAGTCTCGGAAGTTGGAGCATAAGGATACAGTAAAAGGCCCCATCTGATATTGATGACATCAGAGAGGTATGTAGAATGTTGCGCCAGGAGAATATTATTCCTTTATTGGGAAATTGGTTGAAGGGGAATACTCCACATGCATGGGAACTGAGATTGGAAGACAAATACTCCATGTGAATCTCCCCCGATAGCATTGACTATGACAAGGAGATCACTTTGAATGTTGTTGTGGATGGTTGGTTGTTGAGCAATATTTTGATTGACACAGGTGTGGAAGTGAATGTACTTACATTGGATGCATGGGTACAAATGGGGAGACCTCCATTACAGCCATCATCTAATGTATTGTTCATGGAAAATAGAACAAAAGCTACTCCCATAGGAGTTTTGAAGGATGCATCTATCACTATACAAGGGGCCAAGTTCACAGGAGACTTCAAAGTGTTAGCACTTATGGAAGCAAGATAGCTTCCCAGCTTTGCTTGGGCCCTTGGTGTTATGCAAACAATGCTGATTTGAGGTTTAACAAGGGGTATATCAGCTTTGAGAACAAGGAGGAAAGGGTCATAATACCATTGATAGATGGGAAATCCATACCATA
Source organism: Taxus wallichiana var. yunnanensis (assembly GCA_018340775.1). Classification (NCBI taxonomy): domain Eukaryota; kingdom Viridiplantae; phylum Streptophyta; class Pinopsida; order Cupressales; family Taxaceae; genus Taxus; species Taxus wallichiana. The sequence goes on from CM031234.1 coordinate 256,266,082, forward strand.
TGTGGAACCTTTGAGTGAAGAGGACTTGAACAAGAATTTATATACGCGTTATTTGGGACCCAGAGGTCAATGAGCCATCTAAGGAAGGAATCCTTCATTGGGAAGATTCTCAGTCAATCAGTGATACTACTACCAATATTGCTTGTGATAATTGGGCTCATGGTACTTATGAACTGGTGGGGCATGAAGTTAAGCACGTAGTTGCTTGCAAAAAGGGTTTTCACTCTGTCTGATGTATAGGTTGCTCAGTACCCCGATATACTGGATCTGAAGATTTGGCTGGATTCTTACAGGCCATGGAGGCAAACTGGGATGACCAGATTAAAAGATGAGATATGCTATCATATACTTTGCATGGGACAGACAATGCACGGTGGGTGGTTCACAGGGATAATCTCTTGGAATGGGGAGAGATTGGGACCGCCTTATCAACTAGGTTTTCAAGAAGTAATGCACCTACAAAGATTTTCCCTTATCATGGTGATCAACCTATTCAACATCATATCCAGCAAGAATGAGAGACTCTAGATAGCAGGACAAGAAGCATTACCACCCTCACTTTGGGTGCATCGGTTTTATTCTACTCTACAAGGTTGTGCGTGCTTGGTATGTATATGCTGAATTACATCGCGACACTGGAAATTGGTAGAATTTGACTGTAGGGATGATCCAAACTTTTGAATTCTTCTCATCTACACCACCAGTGAACAAGGCTTTAAGCTTTATCAAGCACTTAACCATGGGAGACAAGTGGGAAAGTGGAAGAACTTATTCAGAATTATTTGGTGAGACAGAGACAGGGGTGCATTTTGAGGAAGAAGTAGATGATACCATACTACTTGAGCGCACTTCTCTGGAAAAAGACAAGGGGAAGTTGGTTTACATAATTGATGATGAGGAAGTTGAGCACTTGGAAGTTGATCATTCACATGGAGCACGTGAGGTGTTAGACAGTGTGAGATGTAGATACACGTGCATATCATGAACCTATGAAGACAACAAAGGTAAATATTGGCACAAAAGCTGAACCTAAGGAAGTGATAATTGGGGATTACTGGTCAGAGTCAGAAGTGGCAAAGATCATAGAGTTACTTTGAGACTATGAGGACTTATTCCCAAGAGGATACCATGAACTTAAAGGTGTGCATAAATCACTTGGAGAAATGAAGATAAAGCTTAAGGAAGGTGTGCCCTGTTAGGAAGAGACCTTATCGAATGAATCCCAATTTGTGTGAGAAAGTAAAGGAGGAAATTGACAAGATGTTGAAATCTGGGATCATTCGACCATTGGATGAGTCAGAATGGGTCAGTCCTATGGTGATAAGTATCAAAAAGGATGGTAGGATTCAAATTTGTGTTGATTATAGAGAGTTGAATGCAACATGTGTTACAGATCCTTTCCCTACGCCATTCACAGAGGAAATATTAGGAGTGGCTGGGCGTGAGATATATTCATTTACAGATGGGTTCTCAGGGTATCATCAAGTTAGGATTGCCCCTAAGATCAAGAAAAGACCACCTTCACTACTGAATGGGGAAGCTTTGCCTATACTGTGATGCCCTTTGGATTGAAGAATGCACCTATTGTATTCTCAAGGATAGTGGTGCAAGCATTCAAGGATTTTATTCACAACTTCTTGCAGGTCTATCTTGATGATTGGACCATTTATGGGCTAATTAAGGATCATTGTGACAATCTGCTTAATGTTTGAAAGATGTAGATAGTTGAGTATCTCGTTGAATATCAAGAAGTGCATCTTTACTACTCCCTTTGGCATACTTTTAGGACACATAATCTATAAGGAAGGGTTGTTGGTCGATCCAACTAAAGTTGTGGTCATTTTAGGCTTGAAAGCACCCACCAGTCAGAGTGAGGTGCATGGATTTTTGGGTCATACAGGGTATTACAGGAAGTTTATAAAAGGGTATGCCAAAGTTTTCACACCCTTGGAAGAATTACTCAAGGGGAAAGGTACATTCTATTGGGGGAGTCACAAACAGCGTGTTTGAGATACTGAAGAAGAAACTTACTACCGCGCCTATCTTGCGCTTTCCTTCATGGGATAAACCTTTTCATGTTCACGTGGATGCCTCTGGCACATGGCCATTGGTGTTGTCTTAGCTCAACCTAGAGAAGGTATAGTTGATCATCCCATTTGTTTTGCTAGTAGGAAGTTGACCCCTGCAGAACAAAATTATACCACTACAGAGCGCGAGGCTTTGTCCATGATATATGCCTTGCACAAATTTTTGACAGTATCTATTGGCCACACCTTTTGTGTTTTATACAGATCATATGGCATTGAAGTATTTGGTGAACAAGCCCATCTTACAAGGGCACATATGTAGATGGATACTCTTATTTCAAGAGTTTGACTTTACAGTTGTGGTAAAACCAGGGAAAAGTAATTCTGGACCGGATCACTTGTCTAGAGTTCAATCAGGTGAAGAAGCACAAACAATAGAAGAGACCATGCCTGATGCATAGTTGTATAGGTTACAATGCATGCCAATGGAATTAGAGGACATTGTTGTCTTCCTAAGGATGGGGATGGCACTGAAGGCATGAGGTCCTTGGAGAAAAAGCAACTTGCTATATACGCGTGGCACCATTCATGTTAATCAGTGGTGACTTATACAAGTTAGGCAGAGATGAGGTGTTATGTTGTTGTGTATTAGAGCATGAACGAAAGGATATAATGGAGGAAGCCCATGGTGGTATTGCAGGTGGCCACTATGCAGGTGATGCTACAACACGAAAGATCCTACTTGCTGGTTTGTGGTGGGAAACATTGTATAAGGATTGTAAGGAGTATTGTAAGGCATGTGACCATTGTCAACATCTAGGTCGACCAAGATAGAGGGATGAGATGCCTTTACGACCAATTACAAGTGTAGTAACCCTTTGAGAAATGGGTGATAGACTTTGTAGGGCCTATTTCACCACCACGCGCATGTAGGACTGGATCGCGCTATATCATTACTTGTATAGATTATCTTACGAGATGGGTAGAAGTAGCACCTACGAAGGACTGTACAATGGCTACAACAGCAAGGTTCTTATGGGAAAATGTTCTTACCAGGTATGGTTGTCCTTTAAGTTTAACCAGTGATAGGGGCACCCATTTTTTAAATGAGACAATCAATTTGTTAGATGAGTTTATGGTTGCCCACCACAAGACTACACCCTATCACCCTCAGGAAAATGGAACTATTGAGGCTTTCAACAAGATTTTGAGCCACACATTGACCAAGATTTGTGATGTGGGATGAAAATATTGGGATGAAAAGTATCTGTTGTTCTTTGGGCCTACCGAACAACATATAAGAGATTGAACAAAGCCACACCTTTTCAGTTGGTGTTTGGTGTGGAAGTTATTCTTCCTATAGAATTTATGTTACCTTCTTTTGCACATTGTACGCACTGGAGGTCTAGCTGATGAGAAAGCTTTGGAAGAATGGATTGAGAACATGGTTCAACTGGATGAGCATCGGGCCATAGCACGATGGAGTCAGAAACAGGAGAAAGCGCACTAGAAAGCATGGCATGATAGGCATATCAAGGATAAGAAACTTATGGTCAGACAAATGGTACTTTTGTATGACTCTAAGTTTTTGTGCCATCCAGGGAAGCTCAAGGTGCATTGGTTGGGGCCATATGTTATAACTCACATACTTGAGTCAAGTGCTTGCTAGTTAGAAGTAATTGATGGAACACATGGCCCCGGGTTATTTTTAATGGAGAGTAGGTCAAGCCCTACTATAAATAAGTCTTCTTGGTGTTTGTAATAAGGCAGTGTTGCTAGATAGATTAGGTTTCCCTTTCTACATTTCCTTAATGTGTTTCTTTCATCATCGCTATGCTTTGTCAATTTAGTTCTTGTTTTTGTGTAATAATAAGCGCTTACATGCGCATGAAGCTAACTACAATATGAAGCATGTTGATGCATGCAGAGGACTGCACATACTTTTAGTATGGGGTGGATTGTTGGTGACTCCAGGTATAATGTTGTGAAGATTGGAAGGTATAATGTTGTGGATGTTGAGGAAGTAAGATGCTAAAGGTGATTTACAAAGGATTGCTTCTCAAAAGTAACCAAGGATGGAGATGAATGAAGGAAAAGTATAATGCGAGGTAAGCGGTAGCCATGATAACTACCAGAGAAGGTGCAGTGATGAGGTACTCGGGTGCTAGAGCACGCACTAAAGAGAAGTCTATGACCAGAAGGTAGGAAGGGCACGCTAGAAGGTTATAGTTGTGGCGCGAAGATGTACCATGTGGAAATGAAAAATTGAGCAATAAATGAGAAATATTTGGTAGGTGGAGGAGTAATTAATGCATCAAAAATTGAAAATCTATATAAGGACGGGATGTGAATTCATTTCTACCCTTGCAACTATGAGAATTCGATGAAGAGCTAAGTGTGAAGAGTTGAGTAAGTGATTCAAGGTGCGAAGAGGGTGAAACCAAGTGTGAAAGGTAGATCTGTGTATTGGAGAAGCTTGTATCCCCGTAGGAGAAGGGTTTGAATGAAGTAGATTGACAGAGCAGAGCTAGGGCACGTGATTTCATGATTACAATTTAGGGCATGATTGAATCGGGTTAGGGTTTGAAGTAAACCATTAAAGAGTTACAAAAGAAGGTGTAGAAACACAACACAAAGGGAAGAATGGCTCCAAAGAAGGAAGAAGCAACAACAAAAAAGGAAAGAAGAAGGTAGTAGTGGAAGAGGAGGAAGAGATGACTCCTGAGAGAAATTTTTCAGAGATGCAGTACCCTGAAGAAGTAATTATGGGCCAGAATGGGATTCCCACATACAAAAGAGAAAAATAAGTGAGTACAACCACCGAACCAAGGACAATCAGAAGAAGTTGGATGATTTACTTAACTCCCAAATGGACAGGTGAACTGGTGATGGGATGCCGATATATGATGATGCATAGGGAGAAGTTACTAAAAAGGATTGGTGTTTACCAATTATATGAGCTCCCATACTTCGGGAAATATGCACCATTATACAAGGTGGCTGATGAGCCGAGTCCATGAGGACTTCTTCTATTTTGCAGGGCGAAGGGTAAGACTAACACCCATTTTAATTGCCATGGTAACAGGTTTAAAGGTGATGGGTGAGGACATCAAAAATGACCTAACTGACAAGGTTGCCATATTGGAAACACACAAAGCACTGGGATACCAGAAAGGACCGTGTGGAATGGACATAGACAAATTACATGATTGTTCGTAGTAGTAAAAAAGCAAGCAATGCACTTGGTTATGAAATTGAATGACCAAGATCATTGGTCACAAGTAAACTCAATGTGGCTGCATGTGGCAAAGCGCATGTCAGAAGGGGTTATTTACAACATTTCGGCTTTATTACAGAACAAATAGTAGAGGAAGTGTGCACAGGAAGTAAGATAAGTTTTGGTTTTGTCTTACTTTCTTTAGTATTCATGGAGATTGGAGTACCGGATGGCCCGAAAGAAAATATATGGGAATACCCCATGAATAACAAGTCTCCAGCTGAAAGATTCAAGCAAGTATCTATGCAAGGGGTCTATGACAGATGGAGGTAAAGGAGAGAGCAGAGATGTGGTATGACAGGCTCCACGTGGCTTTTGAAGAGGAGTGGCGCATACCAAAGGAGTTGCCCTCGGTATTGGGGAAGCAAGCTCAGTTTTTTGTTTACCAACACTTTTGTATTGCACATTTTCCGATGGTGGATGGATCATGGAGCCCCTGGTGCAAACTACCATACACATTCACAAAGCATGGTATTTTCAAGCTTCCGTTCATCGGTTCACTGATACAAGGAGGTTAGTATTTAATGTAGACAAGGTGGATTGTGAATACCACACCTTGTGAAAGAAGTATGGATATCCTGGGGAAGAATGCTTACAACGAGAGTATTATCTCGAGATTTTGAGTATCAAACCAGAAACACTTGTTGTTGGGGATATCGGGCCGCTCATATATCTCCAACTTAAACCAAAGATGGAAAATAATAAGTATGTAGAGAATGAGTTCACGCTCCCAGGACCACCAAAGGGGAAGCATACTATGGAAAACATCCCAAGCACCTAGGCCTTCTAAACCCATGCAGGATGATGAGGAAGAGGATGAAGAGCATGAGGATAGTGGTGGTTTGGTGTGTGCAGGAGGAAGCAACCATCTAGCATGGATAGGAGGAGGAGCGCATGATGGCTTCACAAGGAGAAGAAAATACTGAGGTAGCGCAGGGTGACCAAAGGTTCAGAAAGGTGTTCAAGCACACAAGGTCGCAAGGAGAAGCCCAAGCAGACAACAAGGAAGTCACCGCGACTCTCACCGGTAAAGGAACCTGAGGAGAAGAAGAGAAGAAGAAAGCTCAAGCTAGATGAAGAAGTGGAAGAGTCTGAGGAGAAAGCGCTTCCATCTCCAATCCATCATAGGGTAGAAGAGGAGCCTCAAAATGAGGAGGAGGAAAAACTGAATGGAGAGGAAGAAAGGGAGCAATCAGAAGCTACACAAGGCAAGGATGAGGATACAACCAATATTCCTAACCTTGATGCCACCATTCCAAAAGGGCCAAGGTCCCATCGGACAAGTGAGGATGTAAGGGTACAAACAATGGGGTATGCAGAGACCAAGAGATGATTGTTCGTGCTCGGTTCCAGAGCACCATCGTGCAAAAATATTTATTTGGATGGGTGCTTATGGATGAGAACAAGGTGACATTATGAACATGAAAGCAACTTTCATGGTCGATGCATACGCATATGGATGAACCGGATTTTGATGTCTGTGAAGAATCATGTGCATCTAGATGGTTGAAGAAGGCACCAGAAGTCCGACACATGACAATTAAACCAACTGTTATGATGGATGAGCAGGTAAGCAATGCCTTGGTGAAAGTATCTGCTGAGGTAGCTAGAAGAAACATTGACAAATCTGCTACAATTAAAGCACTGACAGAGGAGCTAAAAGCAAAGGATGTGGAAATAGCATATTTAGTGTAGGAGAGGGATCTGAGCAAAAGGAAATATGAGACTTTTGTTAGTATGGCGGAGGAAATTGGAGATGATATACTAAAGGTATGCCCGCATTTGGAATCACAAGTACCAAAATAATTTCCTTTTGCGATGCACTACGTAAAGAACAATGATAAAATTAGTATTGGAGGATGAAAAGGTGCGTATACCAGAGCAGCCCAAGGACCCAAAACAAGAGGCAGAAAAAGCACAAGCTGCAGTAGTAAGGAAGATTGCTACATATGAGGGCCTACTACAAGCACTCCGAGAGGAGCTGAAGAAAGTTGATCATGCCTTAATGATATGCACAACTCCAGATGCGCTAATAAGGGTAAAAACATTGGCAGAAGACAATGAGGTGCAAAAGGCCATGAAGGATGACACACTAGGCCACGTTGAATGACTAACTATGGTAAAGCAGAAGCACGAGGCATTGGCCATGCGCACAGGCACCGCATAAAGAGAGGTTAGATGAACTTGGAAAACTCATTGCTCAGAAGATGGATGTGCTGGAAGGGATGCATACATCTATGTCAAGCATAATGCTTGTAATACAAAATGAGCAAGGAAAACTAACTCAGGATGAGCTAGAATCTATCATTGTGGATGTTCCGAGAAAGCAGAAAAGGCATTAACAGAGTGGGAGAACTTAGAAGTAGACATAAAGGAGGAGTATCCAGAGATGATACTTCAGAAAGAAATGGAGGAGCTTGAAGCCTGAATAATTCTTTGATTCTTTAATTCTTTTCTATTCTTTGTGTAAGATTCATTCAACATTTTGTATTTCAACTATTCTTTACTCAGTTGTGGACATCACCATTGTTGGGGTGACAATGAGATTAGTGTGGGGTAATGTTGATAAGATAAAACACTTAGTAGAACTCACACATAGAGTCCACATGGAAAAATAGGATGGGATCGAAGGCGCGAAGGAATAGGAAGGTGTCGCACGCGGAGGTGTAGAGTCAGACTTTGGGACTTAGCTGATTTTGTAGATCAAGTCTATTTTCAAGAGGCTGGCATGTGGAACACACAAAGTGATGCCGAGACTTGCACCATGCTTTGTCTATATTTTGAGGATCATATCAAAGCACTCTTGCATGGAAGTAATCCAAGAATAGATTCATCACTCTAGTTAACTGTAAGTGATCTATAGATAGCATACTTGCATGTATGGCTATAATTGTAAACGGCGTGTGGCTATTATTAGCGTGCGACCTATTTTTGGCATAGTTAGTGGTGAAGGGAAAGTTCCCCACCCTATATATATTAGATGAATCACCTAGTTGATATACTGTGTTGAAGGGTTAGAGATTCATGAGTGCATGAGACTGGATAATTGTAACAGATCCATGCGCACATGACTATTATTGTATCAAGCCTCTGTATTGTTGTCATGTTTAATATATGAAGAATATTGGCCGAACCAAAGTGTCTTATATGTGTTATCATTACATGCTATTGATTTCTTGATGATTTATACTTAAATGCATGCCTTTATACATTTGGTTCGATATAACTAAGTAATGATGGATTAGTTTCTAACTATACGTCCTTATCACTTCACCATGCTACCATCCTCTACAACAACCCTAAAGAGGGACCTGGTACCTTAGCGTGCTTAGAGTGAGTGCTCAGCCTATGCTGAGTGATGTGCCAGTGCGACTAGGTGTTATTTGAGAATTCTAGGCTCACAGGTGCCCTAGATCTACATATCGGCACCCTAGTCCAAAATGTGCCTATTTTATCTATAACGGTGCAATTGAGATTTCTAGTGTAGAGTAATGTGATAAGTAAACATATTTGGACCTGCATAGTGTTCTAACATTGTGTTTGTTATCGTTTTATGGTGTGCGAAAGGGATATTCACTCGAGAGAGTTTCACAGTGGGCATAATTTGAGTACTTTTCTTGGGTTGGGCTTGTCAGATGATGAGTGGGATGTTATGGACCATGTTGCCTAAAGACATAGCACGAATGGGGATGTACCCCACAATATGCCTATGTTGATGACCTTACGTGAGAGGTGGTGTGTGGATACTTGTACATTTTGGTTGCCTATGGGCGAGATGATAGCTACTTTGGAGGATGTATATCACATACTACGATTGTTAGTTATTAGGTTATGTCGTTGGAGAATATGGAGAGAGAGATGCGAGTTCTTTGGATGGTATTTTATGGGGAATCAAGTACCTGTTGAAGCCCATATCAATTTGGATGTTATCTTGAGGTCATGAGTTATGCGCTTGTGAAAGTTCATCACCGTTGCGATTACTTCATCTATAACATGTAAAGGGAGGGAGTGTAGGCATTTTTATAATATGCACGATATATGTCAAGCAAACAAAGGAGGAGAGCAATAGATACATGTGGGCACGGTGTGTATTGTCCCACCTATATAGGGATCTCGTACACGTTTACTCACGATAATCATGGTGGTGGGATAGGAGCCACCACACTATTGCATGTATGGGCATATGAGCATATAGTCGTGTTGGAGGTCCACGAGGAGAGTGGACTTGGAAAGATATAAAAGAGATATATAATAGGAGGTGGATTAATGTATGTGGGCGTAATATGGACACCAATACTTACAGGGCATTGATAGATAGGATGGGGCCCGAGGCATTTATATGGAGGCCATACCATGATTATAGCGGATAGACGAGAGGATGTTGTAGAGTTGCGGTGTATACGTAGGACTATGTGGTTGGAGGATTGATTTCAAGGGTGGCCGAGTTATTCCAGGTGGAGAGAGTATCGTGACAGTTTGGCATGGCTCGGGATGTGCCCCCAGAGCCATATATGGTTGCGAACAATTAGAGCACCGAGGAGGGTCGAAGCTAGACTAGGGCCCACATGAGAGTAGCTAGTACCTCACAGGCGTGGATGGGAGACGTGATAATAGAGCAATAGACTCATATGATGCAAGGTGTACAAAGGAGTATCATGCATCTTGTGCCAACACATTAATGGGTACTCTTGTTTCCATTCTTCATAAATGTAACAAGGTTACCGAGGAGAGGAAGAGGAGAGGGGGAATCCCATTCCCCGATAATGTAGTAATAGTTGTAGCTGAGTGTAAGTATTTGTATAGGTTTTTTTGTACTTTATTGTTTTCCTATGTTATAGCGATGGTTATCTAAGTCGTTGTGTTATTTTTTTATAGGTGACACGTATTGGTCCTTGATAGTAGACACATCAATCCATACATTAACACAGAATGTGTTGATGATGTACTTGGGGGAGGGATACTTGAGTGTGTGGATGATATCATGCGCGATCATGCCCATTTATTTGATTCGAGTGGCTATATAGCAAGTGATGACATGTACCGTGTTGTTAGGCGAGAGGACGAGGCATGTGAGGAGACTCGACAATCCAAAGAGATGGCGGTGGTGATCCCTTAGCGCAAGATGTATTTGCATGATACATAGATTTGTAGCATCATTTTTTCATAGTACTCTACGGAGGTTACTTTATTACGGAGGTAGGTTGAGAGGTATCGAGGCCGCGAAAAGTGGAAAGAGTTAGTGGTGAGGCATTTAGTTTTAGGGCTCTTGCAGATACCCAAGAGTGATAGAAATGATGATACTTGATGTGTAATATTGTATATTACGTAGGGAGTTACCCCCAATGATGAAATATATTTGTAATGATGATTGTACTTGATATATATAAATGGACTTATTGGTATATGATGATTGTATTTCGATGTGTATTAATCGCATGATGTGATTAATGATGCATGATCCGGTGATTGTTGTCGTAATGTCCGTAATGTGTTGGATATCATTCATATTTATTGATGTAGACTAAACTTATGATGTAGATGATGATTGAAAAATGTGTAATGTGAATGATGATAGATAACATATGTAATTTGATTGATGAGTTATATGAAATTGTTATTGAATGGAATTTGTAATGTGTGGTTATTGTAATGGATAATGTATGATAATAAAACTAACATGTCGTGATGAATAATAATGTGATAATAATATGTTAATATGATAAAACTAGGAGGGGATTAGTGATGCCCCCTAACGTGTGAATGAATATGATCATTTAGTTAAGACCCCTTAGTAGTCAAGAATGAGTGCGTAAGCAAGAGTGCGTCATCGGAAATGATTTAGTATGCTAGATTAATCGATGAAGCACGTGATGAAAGGTTCTTAAATAAAAACCTCAACAATCATGTAAGAACCGTAAGAACACAAGTGTGTCATCGGTGGTAAGGTGATAATAATCACCTACCAGAGACCAAGGTGGCATGAAGTGGTGGAAGCATGTGGTATGGAAGCGCAGTGTTAGCATATGAATTGGGCTGAATATCATACTGGCGGTGATGGGATGTGAAAATATCGAGGGTTGTAGAATCTAATGTGGATGAAGTGGATGTGATGGATGTGATGATGTAGCAATGTATGGACGTGGGGAGAGCACACATGAGTGAAAAACTATGATGGTAGACACACCATGACACTGAGCATCAAATGGAGGAGATGACTCGGTCGGAGTAGAAAATCGTTGACAAGGTCACGGGGAGATATGGACCACTCATGTGAGCGAGACCCAAAGGAAATTATGCCCTTATCCTCTAATTGTTGTAATATATCATAAAGGGAAAAACAATCATTGTCCCTATGGCCATTGATACGATGATAATTAATATAAGGTTGATTATGGTGATGTTGTAATCGATGTTGGTTGGATGGTAAGCAAATTAATCAATTAGTAAGTAAAACACGCAGCACATTATGTGGTGAAGCATGATGAGAAAAGTGCAATGGTTCACTTGAAACATATAGAGAAGTATCTTATCCTGGAGGAGGAGGAGAAGTATGCTTTGGTGATGCAGTAGGTTGAGCTTTCTTGCTAGGTAGAGGTGGAGACTATGTAGGATGCTCAACTAATGTCAATGGAGGATCACTAGATGATATAATATAAGTGGAGGTATGTGGAGAAGTAATGACATGTATCAAAATAAGATCTTGTTCTAGGTCTATGACTTTGTAACATAGAAGAGTGAATGACTCACATGTATCATATTGCAATCTTTGCTTAAGCGCGGAAATGAGACCACTGACAGAAAATGAATTTTTCTCTAAATTAATAGGTTGGAATACAATTTGATGCATACAAGCATTGAACCATAAGATATAATCTTTGATAGATTCATATGAGCCACGATGTAATGTACGTAGGTATTCATAAGTAACTCTAGGGCCATAAAATGATGTACTTATATCATATAAAAGCGACATAATATATCGTGTAAGAACCATAATGTATTACATTCGACTAGTAAAACAATGTAATATATTATTGGTGATAAAACAACGTAGGAAAGTGTCCTCCATGTCATAATAAGTACTAATGGACCCAGATGGAAGATGAGTGTACCATTATAAAGTCTCATCAATAAGACCGTGTCAAAAGGCCTTAAGCAATAACTTATCATTAGAATTGGGGTCCATATCCATGTGGTAATGTTGGAGATGTGAATTAGGGTCACCGGTACCATCAAAACATATGAATTTGGGCATGATAAAGTCCTTACGAAATACAAAGTTATGAATCTTCTTGGGAATAGGGTTACCATGTAATGATTTGTTTTTAATAGAATCATAGTAATCCCTACTTTCTAAAGTGAGAGATTTAACTGAGGCGTAATTGACCTACAACATGCATGAGAGATAGTATATCCTATGAAGGAATAGTAGGAGATGGCAATAATGTATTGAGTGGTTGTAACTTGCCATTGTGAGTGATCATGGGAATGTTAAGAGAAGATAAAGGAGATTTTGATGCTAAAGGCACACTAGGAGTGGGTGCCAAAGAAGCTATAGTAGATGATATAGATGGAATACCCATAGTAGTGGTAGGAGTAGCATCGAAACATCCCTAGGAGGTGAAGCCACCAATGGAGATACAGTGAGAGAAGGAGATGGAGCAATAGATGTAGATGAAGTGATAGGGAAGATGAAATGGTAGGAGAATAAGAAGTAATAGATGGAGGTGACTCATGCACAGTGCTAGATGTAATCTCAAGAGAAGGTAGTGATGGAATAGAAGATTCACACTTAACAGTGTACAAAGAAGGCAAACCACGGCTATCAATTGCCTCGTCACCATCAAATAGAGACTCAGAAATGAGAGTATTGTTAAGGATGTTATCAATAAGATCATCAACATAATATGAAGGAGTATGCAAGTTAATATGAGATGTTTCATGAGAATAAAGGTCAGAAGTAGGAGAATCATGAGATGGAACCATAGTAGTGATTTGGCTAGAAGAAGAATCGGTATGTACATGTGAGCGGTTGTTAATACCAAACATGTAATCAATAAGAGAATCATCTAGAATTTCCTTAGAAAGATCAAAAGGAGGATCACTAGTAGCCGTATAGCATGGTGTACAACGAGTAAAGGCTACTGGGTCCTCAACAATACTAATGCCAATAGGAGAATGTTCAAAACTAGTAGGCACATATTGTTGACCATCTAAGAGTTATTATTGAATATCATCTGGCATAGTAGGATTATTATAGAGAGCCGTGAGCTCAGTGATGATGACCTCATCATAGATAGGGTTGACACTAAAATGAGACATGATGGGCTGAGAAGAAGATGAACTATTCTTAGCCATTAGGGTTTGAAGCGGATCCTAGGGAAAAAAATTCTAAAGTACGGGTTCACCAAAATGATTAACTAAAATAATGAATTTTAGAAGTTAATCTAAATAGTACAACAATGAAATAATTGATATAAACTGAAATATAAATGTTAACTAATTTTATTTGATATTTTAAATAAAATAAAATAATTAAAATAGGAGGGAAAAGGTATTAATCTGAAATGAACTTACCTCGTAATGATTTGTGACTAGAATGGATGATGCATAGGTGGAAAAGAGTATGCAAGTACACCTCGGGAAGTTACAACAAAAGAATATTTGGCTAGACTGGGGCACTGGGGGAGGATTAGGGTGCCGGTGGATGCCTTGGTCTATGGTATGGGTGCTCAGTGCTCGAGAACAACTCGAACTTGAGTCCGAGTTGGCCATTAGGTCTTCACAATAACTCGCCTCTTGTCACGGGATGTCACTATAGATCTTCAATGAATAAACTCCTACAAAACCCCACATAAAAACATCAAACCCTAAAAAATAAATATGTAAATGAATGGGTTAGATTGTCCTCGTCTACCAAATGGATGGACTTACGATTGAGCATTGCACTACATCTCGAGACCTAATGTATTTCTTTGTGCATGTGTGTATAATTATGTACCTAGGGTGCCCTAGTGCAATGATGCCAAAATAATGGGCAATAGTTATATGTAAGAAAATGGTGGATGGAATAGAATAAATACAACCCTTCCTATATATTTTTTGATGTAGAATAATGCCCAAATGCATTCCCTTTCCTTAGTATATAGCTAACCCTTAGTAGAAATAGTTTGCACTTAAGATAGTGTATATGTTGTGTTTATATAGGGATCTCTTGCTCAAATTTTGATACTAATGACCCGACATGTCGACTAGTACCTAGGGGAATGAGAGGAAAAACTACAAATATCAACCTCAAGACTCTAAATGAGAACCAAGTGCAACCGGGACTAGGGCACCTAAAAATGAGGACCGGGGCATCAACGGGCACCCCAATCCCTTCCTAGGTGCCCTAGTCAAAGACTTGAGACGACCATTGAGTAACTAATGACAGCTGAGACCCCATGAGAGATGACTAGAATTGTGCGAGTAGCTCCAGCGTGTGTAAAACACTCAATGACAATGACTAACTAAACTGACGATAGGACTAGGGGATAAGCCATTAGTGAATATTTTTCTTACATGAGATCCATATATAAAACAACATATTTGGTGGTATAATAGTATTAGTAAGTGCATGATTTTATGACTACGCTACGCAACTACTATATCATAATATATCCAAAAAACACACCATAACCGAGTGTGTGGCGAGTTTGAGATATAAGAAAGTAACAAAAATAACACAGAACAAAAATGTAATAAAAAGTCCTAGCTAATCTTCATATCTTGATATGTCCATTTTTCCTTGATTTTGACAGTGGTAAGAGTGGTGTTAAGGTCAAAGCACCATCATTCTTAATGTTTTCAATCCCCAAATTTCTGGCAATCTTGGTGAGTAGATCCCCTTGGATAAGTCAATCCTTCACCATGACCTTTAGAAGGACCAAACATGCTCCAACTTAATTCTCGAGAGAAACCCAATTGCTCCATATCTTCATGTGCCACAAATGAGTTACCGTGCATGAATACGACCATTATTTCAGAGATCACATTACGGATTGATGACATCATTATAGGAGTTGGGGGACGTATCTTCTAAATTAATCATTCTTATTAAATCATGATCAATAAGATGGGGAGGAAACAGACTTAGCGGCAGTTTGGAGGAGTTGAGAGCTCCTAAATTAGCAAAGTAGTCAACACACTTATTGACCTCTCTGGGAATATGCCTAACTTTATAGTTGTTTAGGCTATTTTTAAAAACGAGACAACCCTCCAGAACATTGGCAAGATTCCAGTTTGAAATCTCCCCCTTTTGAAGCGCATTAATAGAAATTTTCGAGTCTCCCTCTATTTTGAGCAAGGTCCAAATTTCTTGTTTAGCAATGCTAAGACCACGCCAAAGAGCCCTGATCTCAACAAAGTTGTTAGTGCAAGAACCAAGGAATTCAGCATACCCGAGAAGAGGGTTCCCCAAATCATTCGAAAAAGGCCACCAGCCCTAGCCAAACCGGGATTCCCTTTAGCTGCGCCATCAAAATTTAATTTCACAAAGCCATTAGCAAGAGCACTCCAACATTGTTCGTGGTTCAAATCGACTCTACTACCCGTCCCCTTATCGGGAGGTCCCATGGTATAATTATTTTTGAGACTATGCTACATTTTTAAGAGATGTATTTAAAACTATAATATTTTAATTTACAATACAAATTTGAATCAAAAAAATTCATTTATAAATTGACATTTCGAAAAATATATGCATACAAAGTATGGCAGTATGGGAAACATCCACCCCTCCTTTTTACCACCCCTCAAACTTGCCTCCTAAAAACTTACTTGCTCCTTATTAGTCAATGTTGAGGCATGCCACTATAACAATCAATTTAGCTTAAGTGGATCTAACTAATTATTATTACTTTCAATGTTACTTTTAAATATTTGTTATTTACCTATTAATACTACCAAAATACACCCCAACATGGACTAATAATTATGATTGACATATAACATAAAATTTCTAAACAAGTTATTTCCGCATAAGATATTAACCTATATTTTTAAAAATAAAAAATTCTATCAAATGACACTTTAATCTTTATTGATAATTATCTCTCGAAATACAATATTGAATTACTACATATCAATCTTGAGACACCTATCTAACATATGTAAACATTCCAATATAGGAGTCTTCATATTGATATCTCTCGGTGTATTTTAGATACTTGCATTTAAAATATATCTATGCTTTAGTGTAGTATATGTATAACCAAAACATAAAAATTAAAACAAATATAATATAATAAATGTATTTATATAAAATATATTAATAAATGTTAGAGATTTTTTGGGAAAAAACTATGTGAAATCTTTTTTCTCTATGTTTTGGACCCAAAACGTAGAGCAAAAAGGATTTCACACAAATTTTTCCCAAAAAAATCTTTGACATTGATCTACGGACTATGAAAGCATATTTTTTTACATTAATAGATATCAATTTTAAGGTTCTCAACTTAGATTTTTACACACCACATTAATTTATAACTTCCTTGTATTTTTTCAATTTCCTATTGATTTTGTGACAAAATGAATCAATTTAGCTACACCATACTATGGTCTTGAAAAAATATATTTAAGAAATAAAGGGTCCAAATATTACCATATGACCAAGATATTACTAATTTTTTATTGAATTCTCCAAGAAAAAGAAGAAGAAAACATTTAAGTGTCATTCAAATGAAAGTAAAATTTATGGATGAATTGTCATGTGATGGTCAAATGGACATCAAATTTAATATCGAGAATAAAAGTGAACTCTCTACATTAGTATCATTGGCTCCCATTGTAGGAGTGTATCTCGCGTAATGACACATGAATATATATTTTAAATACAAAATACTATTAAATGACATCTCAACCTCTATTGATATTTATGATCAAACATGCAACATTTAATTATTAAACAATATAAAACAAAATGACATATGAGCCAAGTATTTAAAAAAACACTAAATGGCACCTCAACCTATATTACTAGTTGTGATGTTACTAAACAATTTGATGTTACCATCGGGCATGCTCTCACTTTTTACTTTTTTAAACCAATTGACTCATTTTGCATGAAACTCCCTCTAATAATATTGATTTTATGTTCATTGTTTTTAAGGAACATCTTCTCATAAGCTACAATTATAGTTCATTATAGAAAATTATAAATTGTATTAGTTATGGAATTAAATTTTCCCATGTTTCAATAATTGGGTGGACCCTTGATACTCTTGATATTCATTGTTTGACTTTTCTCAAGCTATAGTAGAGTCTAGTCACATTGTAACTCTTGTTTTTAGAAAAAAAAATCTAAAATTTCCTCTCTAAAAAAAAATTCTTTTCATAGAACCACCAGTTGAAAAAAGCCATCAACTCCCTCCATAGGACCTCCACCCGATCTACCTCCCATCCATCCAATAGATTTATATTTTATTGTCATGTTAAAGTTATAGTTCATATCTATTTGTGATAAAAAGCGCACCTTTAATGAAGGAAATATGAGATCAAATCCATAGATTGTTTGGTCTCATGGATGTTATTAAAATAATTCACTCATTCAATCAATTGGAAATTGATAAGGGAGAATGAATTAATTCATGAAAAAATAAACACCTTGCAAGCCAACATGGATAAAGGACAA
Source organism: Taxus wallichiana var. yunnanensis (assembly GCA_018340775.1). Classification (NCBI taxonomy): domain Eukaryota; kingdom Viridiplantae; phylum Streptophyta; class Pinopsida; order Cupressales; family Taxaceae; genus Taxus; species Taxus wallichiana. The sequence goes on from CM031234.1 coordinate 256,284,056, forward strand.
CAAGAGTTGACCTCGATTAAGGGCACCTTAGATCAATTGAATGCAATATAAGGAAATAAGACAAGAATGGCCAAAAAGGAGGACATCTCGCATACAAGGGAGACCAAATTTGTAATAACAAACAAATGGGTAAAAGACACTTACTTGATGAGTCAAGTTAATGAATCCAAGTCTTTGGGAAAATATTAGGAGGAACACCGATTGACAAACAAAAAGAACTTGTAAAGAAACACATCAAATTTCAAATAAGGGAAGGATCCATAGGGATCGAGAAAAACACACCACTTCATCGGTTCCATCAACATCAAGAATAAGAAACAAGAAAAGTGGAAGAAAATGAGGTAAACAGAGGTTACGGATAGAACCGCCGCTCTCATAGAGCGGTGGTTTCAGAACCACCGACCTGCAGGTGGCGATCCTAAAACCACCACCCAGCCTAGGGTGATGGTTCCGAGACCCCGGTTTGCATAGGGCGGTCGTCTTGAAACTTTCGAACATAAAAGAAGTATGGAAAATGAGTGGACGCGTTCTTGAAGTGCCCAGTCGTGTCTCTTCCCTTCATGCCCTTTCACATCCTCCAAGTGCACGGGAGGACATGGGAAGACCTATAAATACATGAAAGGAGCAAGAGAATAGACATTCAAAGATCCAAAGAGATCGAGAATCGAGTTTAATGAGAGAAGTGAGCAAGATCTTCAGTGCTGGAATGGAATTGTAGGAGCAAGGTGTAGAAAAAGAAAGCAAGTAATTGGAGAGAAGGTTTACATTGTTGCTTCTTTTCATACTTATTGTAATATATAATTGTCTATGTTAGACCAATAAAAGTGGGAAGAAAGAGCAGTTTCCCTTCCGACTGGTTTTCCTCCTTGGAGGTTTCCAGGATAAAATTGTTGGTGTTGAAGTTTGAATTATTTCCTTCTCTGCAATTTCCTTTCTATAGCACTAGATAATCAGTCACATGAAGCTCTAATTTTCAAGCAAATCTGTCATTTTCCAAAGTTGAAAGTAGAACAACATAGTTGTGTGATTCGTAGAGTTCCAAAGTAGAAGTTTACGGATCATTTTGGTATCAGAGCTGATTATATATCCAAGACTATGGTATTCGAATCTTTCTTGTGATTTTGTATGACAAAGTGACAAGGTCCAAAGGTGAAGAAGTTTTACCTTGTGAGCCATATATTTCTATGAAGAAGTGGAAACAGAGAATTCAAGCTCAAATGGAGGAAGAGAACTTGGTCCGTAGAGTCGAGATGCTAGAGACCATGATGGATAGATTGTATAGAAAATAAGAAGAGCTTTCAGATCTACAAAAGATGGCTTCGGTTAAGCAAGATTCCATGGACTCGGTGGTTCGAGCACTAGCCAAAAAATTTGGTATCGGAAAGATCCATGAAGAGGAAGAATGGGAAGAGTGTGAAGAGATGCCAATTGTAAGCGAGAAGGTAAAATCTGCACATACACCTTTTAAAGTTGAAACAAAAGTGGAAATAAAGAATTTTGAAGGACAAGTAGATGTAGAATTACTAGATAAATGGATAAAATAGTTGGAAGTCTACTTTAGTGTGCATAATGTCACTGAGGCACAAAGGGTCACCTTTACACGTCTCAAAATGGAAGGTCATGCTCTGGTTTGGTGGGAAACCCATCTAGCCACTTGTGAGAAGAAGAAACATCCTATTGTTAGTACTTGGAAGGGTTTTAAAGAATTGATTAGAGCTAACTTCTATCCTATTGGCCATAAGACTGACATGATGATTAAGTGGTAGTACTTTAGATAGGGCAAGCGGTCAAAGCGTGCAAGACTACACTACGGAATTTCAGAGACAAGCCATGTTGCTTAATATGGACTTGGAGGATGAGGACATTCTGACCAAATATTTGGGAGGACTTCACACTCACCTTCAGAGGAAGGTAATCTCCACGAAGCCCAAGGATCTCAATGAAGCTTGTGTACAAGCATACTACATTGATGACGAGAAGAAGCAAGGAGAAATAGAGCCAAAGGGAGACGATCAAACAAAGCAGGACAAAGAACAAGGGAAGACAAGTAGCAGAGGTAAATGGAAAGGTAAACATGTCACTACTACTTTGCATACTTGTAAAGATCCTAAGAATTTCTATAAGAATTGTGATGTAAATGGACATACTGATGCCACATGTTGGAAGTTGCATCCGAATTGCACCCAAAGCACCGAACCAAGGATTCCAAGAAATCCATGGCCACTTTGTGAAGATAGAGAGAGGTGGAGATTGAGGATGATTCGGATGTAGATGAGAGGCTAGGATGCATGGCCACTAACATGTATGGGGCAGAAGAAGAAGAAGAGATGAGTAAGCTATTTCAAATCAGAATCCAAATCAAGAAGACTAAGGTAAATACTTTAGTAGATTCTGGTTCTCAGTCAAATTTGATTTCTGATGCGGTTGTAGAAACAACTTGGTCTAGAGACTTATGTGCATCCACATCCATACCCACTAGGATGGGTGAAGAAGGGTGTAGAAATACAAGTTACAAGGAAGTGTAAGTTTCAGTTTGGGATAAATACCCAATACATAGATGTATTAGAGGTTGATATTATTCCACTTGATGCATTTGACATTGTCTTGGAAGTCCTTACTTGTATATTAGGGATGTTGTGTTCACAAGGAGGGAGAACCGGTTTATATGGGTCAAGGATGGAGTCATTTTTAACATCTAGGCACACTAGAGAAAATCAAAGAAGGCTATGGTAAGTGCCAACCAAGCACCAAGACTTTTCAGGAAAATCATCAGTTTTGTTTTCTTTCATTGGAAGAAAAGCAAAATGGATGTGAGAGCATGGATATTTCTAACCAAAGGATGGAGAATTTGGATAGCACTTGTCAGTTTTTATAGAAGAAGCCACCACATGAACCACTCATTCAAGGAGCAAAACAAACTTCCGCTATGCAAATCACCATATTTATCTACCTATAGATTCACTGGACTTGACCGTGGGGCAGAAGAAGAAGAGGAGATACAAGGAACGGTGGTGACTATATAAGAGCAACATACTTGGAGAGGATTTGGCCAATCCATCTCAAGAGACAAAGATAAGAAAGGACTAAACCACTACAAGTATGGGACCTTCGCCATACTTGAGCAGGTTGGAGAAGAAACCTTTAGGCCATACTTCATGCAGATGCACATGCGATAGTAAGTTGTAAGAGCTCGCATCCACTAACGCCATCTATGCATGACAAAGAAGGAAAGATACAAAAGTTACCTTCCAAAGAGGATTGTACTCGAGGCATCTCGGAGGAGGATGTAGCACTGGAACAACAAACCAGAGATCCACAAGAGTCTTGGCAGGTTGGACGAGAGAAGACACCAAGGCAGACCCAGTGGTACTCGAATGAGCACGAGAGGGAGTTGATTCCTCTACCACTCCCCCACTAAGATTTTGTGGGACCAAAATCCTCCTAAGTAGGGGAGGTATGATCCATAGGGATCCAGAAAAACACACCACTTCATCAGTTCCATCAGCACCAAGAAGGAGAAACAAGAAAAGTGGAAGAAAATGAGGTAAACGGAGGTTTTGGATAGAACCGCCGCTCTGTGTAGAGTGGTGGTTTCAGAATCACCGCCCTGTGCGGAGCAGCGGTTTCAAAACTGCCACTCTGCAGGTGGTGGTCCTAAGACCGCCGGTCTACACAGGTGGTGGTCCTGAAACTTTCGAACAGAAAAGAAGAATGGAACACGAATGGATTTGAAGCGCCCAATCTTGTGTCTCTTCCCTTCCATGCCCTTTCACATCCTCCAGTGCATGAGAGGACATGGGAAGGCCTATAAATACATGAAAGGAGCAAGAGAATAGACATTCAAAGATCCAGAGAGATCAAGAAGCAGAGTTTAATGAGAGCAGTGAGCAAGATCTTCAGTGTTGGAATGGAATTGTAGGAGCAAGGTGTAGAAACAGAGCAAACAAGTAATTGGAGAGAAGGTTTACATTGTTGCTTCTTTTCATACTTATTGTAATTTGTAATTGTCTATGTTAGACCAATAAAAGTGGGAAGAAAGAGCAGTTTCCCTTCCCAACTGGTTTTCCTCCTTGGAGGTTTCTAGGATAAAATTGTTGGTGTTGAAGTTTGAATTATTTCCTTCTCTGCAATTTCCTTTCTATAGCACTAGATAATCAATCAGAAGTGAGTTGAAAGTGTCAAAGTTGTGTGATTCGTAGAGTCCCAAAGTAGAAGTTTACGGATCAAGAGACATGCAAAACACCAACAAATTGGTAATATACTTTCTTGAACAGATTTACGATTGTCAAGCATATTCACAAAGCTAACAAGATTGGAAGAGCCATACAAGAAGGAAGGAAAAGACATATTAGAGTTACCTTGCACAACATAGAAGATAAGAATAGGATACTAAGGAACAAAAAGTTTCTTAAGGGGACACAATTCTATCTAGATGAAGACCTAACACACGAACAACAAGAAGAGAGAAGGAAAGAATGGGAGAAAGTGAAGGAAACAAGGGAAGCAAGAAAATGGGCATGATTATACAATGGAAAATCCCAAATCGAGGTCACTTTGAGTGACACATAAGAAATAGGGAATCAGGGCCCTCTAGGAGCACTTAGCCTTGGTAAGTTGGAATTGTAGAGGCTACCCTTGGAGAAGAGGTCCTAGGTTGGGGCCCATAGTAGAAGGAAATGATATTATCATTCTTAGTGAAACCCATGAGCATGATGGTTGTAAAGTCCCAAATTTTGAAGGATATAGGAAATTTCAGTTTGGAATGAAAGAACTAAAATTGGAAAAGGGCATGGAGGGATAACAATGTTGATTAGAGAAACGTGGTGTAAAATTATAAAAGTGGAGAAAGAGGACCCAAACAAATAGTATATATGGCTGAAAATAAAGGAAAATGAGCTAACCATGTGGCTTGTTGCATGCTATTTTGCACCAAGAGGATCAAAAACATATAAAAAACACTTGGATTATGATGACCATTATGTGTCATTCAAAAATGACATTTCAAAGTATAGTGTGTCCGAGGAAGTTCTACTAATGGGAGATTTCAATGTGAGAACAACAAAAAACTAGGCCCTTGACTTGAGAAATGAGGAAGGAATAAATGACTGTTATGACTAGAGGAAGAATAAGACAAATTTGGGAGAGGCCCTCATAAGACCAAATTGTGGGTTTTGATTTAATGAAATTTAAATCTTTATCAGAGGATTGAGATTAAATGAATACAATAGTAATAAACAAGATCTATCATGCAAGAAGTAAGAAAGTCTTTATAATAGGGACACATAAGAGTGACTTAGCTTGTATCGACAGATTTGGATTGATTAAGTCCGAGAAACAGGTTGAGAAGGATGGATATGAACTGTGTATGCTCTATCTAGAAAACTAGGATCTGGAATCACTTTGGACATGACCGGTAGGCGGTGTCTAAACAGAGCACTATTGTCCTAAAGAATAACTCTGCTCCGAGGTCTTTTCAGGGTTTGAACTTGTATCCTTCCTCTCTCTCTTTGTTGCATCTACTTTGTTATAGGGTTCTTGTGTCACACATGAACCTGTAAAATAAACCCTATCCCTGCACACAAAGGCTCATCCAAACATTAGATGGAATAAATAATGCATATGCTTGAGTCAAAGTGACCTCGACAGTCACCCCATGTGATTTTTACCAAGTGTTGCACTACATTTAAGACTTTATGTAGTTCTAGTGTGTGTGTGGTTGAATTATGTCCCTTGAAGATAGGTTGACTTTGTGTTAGTCGCACTAAGAAAACAGCTACTACTTTTCCCCAAGATACATGTGTGAGATGGAATTCGGAAATAATCCCTCATATGCGATTAATAATGCAACCCAGATGCGATCCTTGATTGTTTCTCTTTGGCCAAGTAGTAGATATTAAGTAATAGCCTAAGTTGTCCAGCCCCTAGTACATTTGGTTAGTCATGTGTGTGTGTGTGTGTATGATTCCTTTGTTTGAATTTTGTCATTAATAACCAAAAAGGCCAACCCAAAGTGATAAAAGAGGTTTTAGAAAAGATAACAAGTAATGTAGAAATTTAAATTTGAGAAAAGGAGGGAAAAGGACAAAAGCACCCAAAGGGGATAGTAGCACATGGGCACTCCTATCACTAATAGGTGTTAGTGTCAAGGATACTCGATGGATAAAATATAAATTATAGAGTTGGGTTACACATCTAATATTCACAAGTAAAGTGGTCATTCTTGAAAAGTAAATGATAAGCATATCAAAAGGATAAAGCAATGTAAAAGCAAAACAAGTGTTGTTAATTTCTAGTTTTCTTACTTGGGAATCATGCATATAATAAATACTTAGATGCGTGATGTAAGTATTAAGTGCATGATTTCGTGTCTATATGTGTCACATGTATTCACTAAATCACGCACTTGTTATGTACATATATCCTCTAAATACTTCATTTATATGCATGATTCCTAAGCAATAGAACTAGTCATTAACAACACTTGTTTTGTTTTGACATTGCTTTTATCTTTCTTATCTTTATTACATGTTCTTTATGGACTTATACCTTAAAATTTTGCCTCGATTTTTCTATTTTATCTTTTGAGCACCCTGTATAGAAACACCCATTGGGATGGGGGAGTGTCGAGGCGTTTTTGTCCCCTCTTGGTGTTTTTGTCCACTTTCTCTCTCTTTTTTTTTTTTTCGAATGTTATTTCTTTCTTTTCTTTGTTTATCACCCTATATTGGCGTTTCACTTGTTAATGGAAAAACTTGAGTGAAGGAATCGTATACACACACACACACACACACACACACACACACACACACACACACACACACACACACACACACACACACACACATGACTTATTTAACTCCATTAAGGGGAAAACATTCAAGAGGCATATACATCTACAAGGAGCTAATATTTTCTATCTACTACATCAAGGACTACATTTTGGGATTGCATACTTCACTGCATAGGAGGGTCTATTATGAATTCCATACCACACATTTACAACAGGATAAAGTAGTTGTAACCCGTTATTCTTTGTGTGACTGACACTAGGGCATCCTAGCTCAAGGGACAATATTCCAATCACACACACACACACACACACACACTAGAAATACATTAAGTCTAAAATATAGTGCAACGCTCGGTGACAATCACATTGGGGTGACCATCGAGGTCAGTCCAACTCAAGCATATGCATTATTTATTCATCTAATGTGCACTTGAGTATTGTGCAGGTAGCTAGGGTTTCTTTTACAGGTACATGTGTGAAAAATTACAATTATAGTGCAAGAACCTAACATGACCTACAACGAAAAAAGTGACAAGCAACAACACAAAGAAACAAGACCGAAGCTATTTCACATACACCAATGCCCAAAATATACACTAGCACCCATGCGGTTGTGTCCTCTTTATAGTGCTTCTATCCCTGAGATCATCAACTCCCAGTTTCATAAACAAAGCTTACATAGTGCAATATTTTCCTTTCCTTCCTATTCGTCAATCTAGACCTATAAATACAAGATGATTCGTCTTTATCTCCTATCTTTCACTCTTGCTTATACATCTTTAGCTAGATCTTATTTGAATATTATTATATTTATCTTATCAACAATGTGCTTACTTTAGATTTAAATTTTACTAAATCATTTGGTGAACCCACTTCTTACATGCCCATTATTAGATCTCTCCTTTGTGGCCCATACCATGGCTTGTTTCATTTGCTCCAACGACACCCATCATGTCGAGATACTCTTACACAATTGTTGAAGCAAGTCCAACTCCTTGATCATACAACACCCTCCCAAGTGAATGTCATTTTGGGTTGTATTTTAACTCCTTCTATTAGTAATGATGACACCTCCCATAAGGTTATCTTAGACTCTATCCAAGTTTTACAATATGGCTTTTAAAATCAAATTTAAGTCATGAATGATACAATTACATCTCTCAAGGTGAAGTCCAACACTTTAAAGATACTTCCAATACACATATTCATTTTCTTTCTATACATCATGATAAATTCCCAATACCAAGCTTATGTAATATGATCTAGGCTTGGGTATAAAAGACATTAGCAAAATGAATATGGCCTTAATTACAAAAATGGGGTGGAGATTGATCTCGGAAGATCAACCTTGGGTTGATCTCATTAAGAATAAATATTTGGGTCAGCAAACTGCTTCCTCCTTTCTACTCTCGAACTTCTTCCTCATGGCTCTATATTCTGGAACAATTTGATTCTTACTAGGAATTTTATCAAGCAAGGAAGTAGATGGAAAGTTGGAAATGGCAGGGATATCAGTTTCTAGAATGAAAATTGGTCTAATGGAAGCCTCAATGAAAGATTTGGTGCAGCTAAGGAGAAACTGGAGCAAAAATATGGTACTAAGGTCATAGACTATATGGAAATTGATGGTAATCTTAAGAGATGGAAACAACTCTCTGTGGATGGTATGGATGAGAACTCTGTGCTATCATCTCTTCAGGAACATCTGGATCTCATTCCTTTGAATCAATTGGATGTCAAAGATGAAATTGTTTGGTACAATTCTAAAGATGGGGTCTATTCAGTGAAAGCTGGATACAATTCCTACTTTGTGAATACCCAAAATGAATTTTATTGGAGCAAAATATGGATGACTGAGCTTACCCCTAAAATAAACTTTTTCTTTTGGCTTGTTCTTAGAGGTAGAATTCTTACCAATGATAACCTGATTAAGAAAGGATTCATCATGCCCAATAGATGTCATCTTTGCAAAAAAGATTCGAAGATATTAAACACCTTCTTATCCACTATGATTATGCTACCATGATTTGGAGCCATGCCCTTTCCAAGTTTAATATCCTCTGGATGGTCCCTAAGGACTTCATTCAATTTTGGACCCAATGGAACCCCCCCTTTAAACACTGCATTGTGAGAAGACTTTGGAAACTAATCATGCCCCATATTATCTGGAGAATATGGAAAGATAGGAATGATATCATCTTCAGAAATAACAAATAGAATTACAAGACCAGCTTCACTAAGATTGGGCATGTTGTTAAAGCTGATATCGGGAGATTTAAACCCCCAAAAACAAAAATATCCTACAGATGAAGAGTACATTTTATCCAATTGGAAGATTGGAGATGTTGGAAGGTTGATCAGGAATACCTCAAATATTGATAGGTCTTTGGTCCACTGGATCCCTCCTGAGAGAAACTAGTATAAACTCAATTTTGATGGTGCTTCTAAGGGTAATCTGGCATGGCAACTGGGGGAGGAATTATAAGGGATCACAAAGGTTGCTTAGTGCTTGCTTATGCTGAAAAAATGGGGATTTAGATGAACAACTATGTTGAAGCCCTGGTTGCTCTTTGGGGGCTTAGGATTGCAAAAGATCTTGATATCCAAAATTTAATCTTGGAAGGAGACTCTCTTAATATTATTGTTATCCAAAATTCACCCCTCGTGGTAAATTTTGATAACATGCATCGATCTGGGGCGGAAAATCATGAAAATCGGCTAAGTCCTAAGTCCAGCGGTTGGGACAATTGGGACGTTGGGGCGCGAACCGGCCGAAAAACCCCAGGTAGTCCACGCAGCAATTGGGACGTCGGGACACGTGGGACGCGAAAGGGCGAACCGGCCGAAAGTGGAAAAAATCGCCAAGTTTTGTTTGGGACATTTGGGACAAAAGTACACTAAGGACGTGAACCGGCCGATTGGCCGAAACAAGAGACTTTCGTCCGGGGACGGTTGGGCCAAAGGGACGCGTGGGCGTGAAAAGCCGAGAGCCAATGGAATCTTGCCACATGTCTTCGCCGCAAAGAGGGACAAGGAAGCCCGAATCGGGTGGTTCGGAGAAATTTGTCCCAGACGGTTTGGGACATCTAGGCCAAAAATATGCGAGGGACGCGAAGACCCGGAAAAGCCGCCAACGAATCAGAATGTGACGCATGTCACAAAGGGAGGCGCAATAAAAATTTCGACTAAGTGTTTTTGGCTGAGTTTTAAAGGGAGCGAGTTGGAGCGTTGGCCCGAGCCAATAAGAAGAGGACGCGTGTCCTAAAGGAGAAGGGGAGTGCGGAGCTCGGGGAGGACTTGGAGAATTTGGCAAAAGTTTTGGCCAAAAAACTAAAAGGTAAAAGATGCCCCCGCACCCCTGTCAACCAACCAAAGCGTGCCACGTGTCCCAAGTGGCGGGGCACGGGGAAAAAATGGAAAATTTTCCAAAGAGTTAAAAAGGTCAAAATTTCAAAGGAAAGCCCGCGGAAAGGTGGAGGAGAGAGAATTGCTCAGCGAACCAGCACCTGACACGTGGCATCTGACCGGTGGAGCGTGGAATTTTTTTAAAAAATTTCCAAAATGCAAAAAGGTCAAAATTTTAAAGTTTTGCCCGCCGATCCGTTTTTTGGGCCGTTTTGCCCTAAAACTTCAAACCTTCATATCTTTTGATCCAGAGCTCGGATTTGCACGTTCTTTATATCATTGGAAAGCTTATGAAATTCTCTACAGGATTCCATGGTCAATCTCGAATTTTGGTTCAGTTTCAAGAGAGAAAATTCAAAAGCGGCTCTGCCACGCGTCCATGGCCAGAAATGACATTTCAGCGACCAAATTTAATACAGAATGGGTCGCATTCTCCTCCAATTTGGTCAAAAATGATAGGGTATGGGTTTGTAAGGTCCTCCATGCTGATTTAATGCATTTGCAGTCAATGAGGAATGGGCTCCCACGTTTTGTATGTTTTCTCTCTCCTGGGCTCGACCCATGCAATGTAAAAGCCAGATTTGGCTCATTTCTTCAAGGTGGAACACTTTTTGGCATAGCAAACTTCTTCTTTCACCTCCAGCAAGTGATTGTTGCAAGAATCAGACCTCTTCAAAGATTGTAACAGTTTTCTACCTCTCTGAGGTTGTAATGCAATGGTTTTGACATTGGAAATGATAATGCAAGCTTTGTGAATGGGTTTTAATCCTTTGTTTGTATTATTTGCTTCATTTCAGATCCTAAATTATATCTTATCAGTCTGTGTATGTTTTATGTTGCAATCTTTGGTTTGTGTCTATTTGCATGACAAAAATATTCACCACTCCTTTTGGTGCATCACCATCTTTAGTTAGTTTCAATTTTTGCATTTCTATCCCTGTCTCCTTGCAATTTAGAGTAGGATTAGGATCTGAACCTCTATAGTTGTGCAAATATAGATCTAAATCAAAGGAGTTTGAGGAACCAGCCTCTAATCTAGAGATTCCTCTCTCAGTTTCACAAGTCCCACACTTGGAGAGAGGTTTCCATGTTGTGCAATCACACTGGATGCCTAAGTGATCAACCTAGAAATCGATCAACATCTAGGGGTCTGTGTGATTTTGCACTACGAGTTTTGGCACGCACGCGGGTGGGACACTAGAGGTCTCATTTTTATCAGTAGCAAAGTTGATGTGCATCTGCTGCAATTTTCTTGCTTGAAAAGAGCTATTATGCATATCCGGTGACTCCAAGGGAAGAATCAACTGGTTTCAGCAATGCAGGCACGAAAACTCATGAGAAGAGTCACCACAAGGTCAAGAGTTGGAGAAGAAGAAGTCTTGTTTGAATACCTGTAATTATCTCCAAGAAGAAGGCAAAGAGGAAGAAGGACTCAAAGGTCTCCATCTCCACTAAAAGAACTCTCTCAACTCCTCCACTGGTAGACCTTTCATTCAATACAAGGGTTTTAAGACCAATTAGAATGGCACAAAACAACCCCTATGTCAACTTCATAGGGCAACAGCCCACTTGCCCTCAATGCACAACATCCAATTCCTATAGTAGCCTTGAAGAACATTCCCTACTTCACTGGAGAAAATCAGACTACTCCAGGTGATCATGTTAAAGATATTGCTAACCTTTGTGCAATTCATGAAATCAATGAGATGCAAGTGGCTGTCAAGTTACTGGCATCTTCATTCAAGGGTAAAGCATTGCAATGGTTTAGAAGCCTTGGAGCTGGTTCTATCACAAATTGGAATCAGCTGTGTATAGCACTTCATGAGCAATTTGGAGAGAAGGGAGACAACTTGTCTCTTTTGGAGCAGCTGACAACCATTAAAAGAGCTCCCAATGAGCGGTGACCGATTTCAACTTCGATTTCAAAAGACTTGGGAGAGAATTCCGGTGGCGGTCAAGGCCAACATCGAAGGTGCTTTTCTCTACTATCTCAAAGCTCTAAATTCTGATATTTTTATGTTGATTCAGTCCATGGGAGGCATAACTATCCCTATGGCTTATAGCATTGCCATTAGGGCTGAAAATTGTTTGATCCAAGCTGGCAAACTTGCCCCTAGACCTCCCATGCCATTGTTTCCAAGTTTAGAGAGTCCAAACACCAATCAAGCACCTAATTTGGCTCCTTCTCCCACTCCTAGAAATCAGAGTTCAAATGAAGCTTCCACTTCATCTCCAAGTGCCCCAAATGAGCTTCAAGAAGTCATGAAGCAATTGCAAAACCTAGGCAATGAGCTGGTTACTCTCAAGAGGCAACAAGCCCAAGGTTTTAGACCTTCTTATCAACCCCAAGCTCAGCCTAACAGGTAGCCATACCAACCACAAAGACCACCTAATCCAGTTGCAAATATGAATCAAATAAGGCCTCCTACCAATAGACCATTTCAGCCCTATAATCCAAATGCCATATCTGCCTCTAAGGCATTGGTGCCAACACAAAACAACATTGCCAGGAGTATGATTGGTTTTTTCCATGCAATGAGCCTCATAATCAATCCATGTGCTTCAATGGTGCTCTGAATCAAGCACTAATGGTGACAACTACTAGTGTGGAGGGTGAGGGTAGTCAAGGAAACAACCAACAACAAGAAACATTCCAACAACAATCAGCCCCAAATGACACCACATTGGTAAATTGGCAAGCAAGCAAAGGATTTTGTGGCATGAATCGGGCAGTTTCTCAAGGTGTTGCAGCCAACACAAGGTCAAAAAGGAGGAATTTGGGTGAAGAACGACCATTAGCCCCAACCAATCCATGACCCTCTATAGTTCCACAAATGATTGGCAAGCAAAATCTAATTTCAAATGCACAAGGGCAGCCAAGAAAGAACACTCCTAGACCAACTCAAATACCGTTATTGCTGCCCACGTGTAAGGAGTGAATGTACAAAAGCAAGGGGACAAAAAGATACTTCATCCCCATTCAACACCATTGATCGGATGAAGAAGACAAATGTTAATATATCAATGTGGGAATCCCTATCTATCTCAGGCCAAAGAGATCTACTACAAGCTACCATGAAGGATTGGCCAACTTCGAATCAAAGCAAGTTCGGATACAAGAGAAGGTACTTACAAATGCTGCCTTTGCCCTTGACTGAGGGAAATCATGGAGGACAGCAAGGTAAAATGTTGAAACCCCTCCTTCTATGTTTCATTGATCATTGGAAGCCAACTAGTGCACAATTGCATGATAGACTCGGGGCAAGTAGCTCAAGTAATGCCTAAACAAATAGCCGATCGCCTAGGGCTCCAGATGAAACCATATCCAAAGGGGTAGTGTAAATGGATGGGACAACAAAGAACAACATGATTGGGGTGATTAGAAACTTGAGTCTTACCTTGCATGCATGTCCAAATGTTGTTGTTTTACAAGATGTATCAGTCATAGACCTTCCACCACTCTTTGCCCTATGTTTGTCAAGGGACTTCACAGCCAAGATTGGGGGATATTTGTCTGGCGATTGATCACACACTTTGTTGAGAATGAGGTATGGAACTAAGGCTACAATCAAGTCTGAACCTATTGCAAACTTCCACATTGAGCCTTACACTCCAAGTCAGATCAACGCCAATTGTTCAGCATTTGATCAAGAAGACCACCCAAGCACTGATGAGGCTGACACCAAGGTTGGAAGCATCCGGATCTAACTCTTGATGAATGGGAAAACAAGATACATGCATTTGATCCTTATCAAGAAGTGGAAGAATTTGAGCTAGGGGTCTATTGCATACACGAAGAAAATCAGCCTATTCCTAGCATCACCAAGCCAAACCACAAGGATGACAATGAGGTATGGCAGCTGTTTTTTGATGGATCAAGGAGTAGACAAGGTGCAGGAGGTGGAGCTATGCTTGTTTCACCTCAAGGAATAAAGTACTATTCAGCTTTTAGATTTCAGTTTACATGCTCCAATAGCACTGCTTTGAATATGAAGCCTTGAGTGTGCAAGGGATGCATTGGGCAATCAAGAAGAAAATAAAGAACTTGCAAGTCTTTGGTGACGGTGAATTGATTGTAAATCGGGTTAAGGGGACAAAGACGCGCCAAGAATGATCTTCTCAGTGCTACAAGAACAGGGTGTGGGACCTCATGGAAGATTTTGAGGGTTTTGGCATCAAATCCATTCCTAGGAAAGAGAATCAAGCTGTTGACAGTTGCGGCAGCAAAGTAGGGCAACTTTGACATTGTGGAAAGTATTCAACAAGACAAGGTACAACCAAACATCCACGTGATTGTGAGGCCTTGATGTGCCGGGCGATAACAATGTCGGTTGGCAAGTGTTTGAAAATGACCAACAAATCATCCATTTCTTGTAAGAAGAAGCCGAGTTCTCACCAGAATCAAGAAAGATTAGAACAGCGAGATGGTGACCAAGTGGTACAGCTGAGAACTAACAAGCTGCCCAAAGGACTTATCACTTTGGAGTCCATTTTTAACCCTAATGATCAGTTTAGAAAGGAGAAAGCAAACATTCAGGTCAAGAGAGAGGATTCAGTATCCATCTTGGTAGAAGAGAACAAACCATTGCAAATTGGAAGGATGACAACTGAACAAGAAAGGTATGAGTTCATACAGCTGTGTCAAGAGTTCCCTGACGTGTTTGCTTGGAGCTATGAAGACTTGAAAGGTTTCAATCCCAACTTAGCTCAGCATACCATCGAATTGGATCCAAATACTAAGCCTGTCAGGTAGAAACAAAGACCAATCAATCCACACATGGAGCCTCTCATGAGGAAAGAATTGGACAAGCTGATTGAGTCAAGGATCATATTCCCAATCAAGCATTCTAGTTGGGTTGCCAACTTAGTTCCAGTAAAGAAGAGTGGAGAGATCAGATTGTGTGTTGACTTCAGAGACTTGAATAGAGCCTCTCTCAAGGACCATTACCCACTCCCTTCCATGGAGCAAATCTTGCAAGTTGTGGCTAGCTCGAGAGGTTTTCACTACTTGATGGCTACTCAGGCTACAATCAGATTATGGTGAAGGAAGAGGACCAGTTCAAGACACCTTCACAACCAAATGGGGAACTTTTGCATACAGGAAAATGCCATTTGGGCTGTCCAACACTGGTGCTACCTTCCAAAGGGCAATGGACATGGCATTCAAAGGTTTGATTAACAACGTGGTGCTGATTTACCTTGATGATATCACTATTTTTCCAAAAATGCAGCAGACCACCTCTCTCATTTGAGGCAAGTCTTCACGAGGTGCAGGAGATTTGGAGTGTCTTTGAATCCTAAGAAGTGCATCTTTCTTGCACATGAAGGAAAGCTCCTTGGCCATATTGTCTCCAAGGAAGGATTAGCAATTGATCCAGAGAGGGTTGAAGCCATAAGAGCACTACCATTGCCAAGCCACAAGAAAGCCCTTCAGAGTTTCTTGGGAAGGATAAACTTTGTTCGGAGGTTTGTCCCAGATTTTGCAGCCCTTATCAAGCCCATCACCAAAATATTAAAGAAGAGCATGGCTTTCAAGTGGACAGTAGAAGGCAAGGGGAGTTTTGAAGCAATCAAAGAAGCTATCTCTCAAGCACCAACTCTCATCAACCCGGACTTCTCCAAGGATTTCATCCTCTATGCATTTGGAGGTAATGACACTATTTCTACCATTTTGGTACAACAGAACAAGGATAATGATGAGCAGCCAATTACCTTCTTCAGCCGGAGCCTAGATGACTATGAGGTGAGGTACTCTTTTATTGAGAAGCATGTCTTTGGCGTGTCGAAGCTTGAAGAAATTCAAGCATTTAATCTCAAACAACAAGATCCGATTCTTTTTGGTCTCACACGCTGGGGTTAAGGACTTCCTCCTCAACAAGGATTTGAATGAGAAAAGGGCAGGTTGGATCACCCGTGTCATGGAGTATGACATTGAGATCAAGATCACCAAGCTGGTAAGAGGGAAAGGATTGTGTGAGCAGCTGGTTTTGGGGAAGCAAAGAGAAGTATGCAATGAAGAAGAGGCTGCTTTGTGATACCCAGACAGCCATGAGCCAAGTGGCAATCAAGAAGAAGACAATCTGCCCCCACTCCTTGCTGGACCCAAGGCATTATACACTTCCTAGGCACGAGCCTATGCCCTCCGGAGATGAGCAAGACCCAAAGAAGACACTTGATTGCAGGGCTGTCCCGTATGCCATTGTTGATGGAGTTTTGTACAAGAAAGATGTGAATGGAGTGTTCTTTGAGATGTATTAGCACAAATCAGATTCAAAGGGTGTTGGAAGAGTTCCATGGTGGACCAATTTGGTGGTCATTTTGCACCAAGAGTGACTCTAAAAATCATGAAGGCTGGATATTATTGGCCTAAAATCTTGATGATTGCTATGCATGGATCAAGAGGTGTAAGAATTGTGAATTCTTCACGGGAAAAGAGAGACTTGCTTTGCCCTTCCATTACATCCAATCTCGGTTGACCAGCCATTCATGCAATGGGGTTTGGACTTCATTGGAGTCATTAATCCCAATTCAAGCCAAGGGCACAAATGGATTTTGTGACCATGGACTACTTCACCGGATGGACGAAGAGTACCACTCAAAGAGGCAAATGAGTCTAGCATCTTAGACTTTTATGAGGGGATAACAACTAGATTTGGTGTACTGCTACAATAATCTACGATAATGCATTGGCGTTCATTAGATCTAAGGTGTGGTGAGTGGGCATCAAGAACGGTATCTACCTAAGCACTTCATCAAACTATTACCCTCAAGGTAATGGCTGAGCCAAGTCTACAAACAAGAACTTGTTGAGGATCATTAGGAGGACTCTTGACGAGAATCATAGGTCTTGGCATACCAAGCGAAATTAGCCTTATGGGGCGATAGGATAACTCCCAAAAGATCCACGGGTAACTCTCCATTCAAACTTGTCTATGGAAGAGAGGCAATCTTGCCCATGTCACTTGAGTTGCCAACATTGGAACTCATGAAGCAGCTGGAATTGCTAGAGTTTGAGCCCATGGAGGTGAGGTATGCAGAGTTGATGGAGCCGCAAGAGATCGAAATCGAGGCATCCCAAGCAATGGAAAAGGATCAAGCTTTGATCAAAAAGACCTTTGATAGGAAGGCAAGGATAGATCTTTTCTAGGTTGGAGATCTAGTGTTGAAATGGGATGTGGATAGAGCAAAACCGGGAAGGCATTCAAAATTTGATGCCATTTGGAGTGGCCCATACATGGTCACAAAGTGCAAGAACAACAATGCTTTCCAATTGGCCTCATTGGATGGTGAAGAACTGTAGATTCCAATCAATGGAATCTATCTCAAGCGTTGCTTCTAGAGGGAAATTTACCACCTTGTAAATATTAGATTAGATTTTCATTCCTCCAAGTGCTTGTGCACATTGTTTTGCTGTAGGTTAGTTTCATTTTCCCTAAGTGCTTTGGCACAGCTTGCTATCCATGGAGATGTTTTGCAGTCCTCGCTCCCATCAGGTGATATTCCATCTTCCTCCTTGCAATGTTCTAGTCAGTTGGGGTATTAAACAGAGAATCAAGTGACTCCATGCCCAATGGATCACTTCAGGCTACTGGTCTTTCATCTAGCAGGCAGATGACCCCGCTGGGTCGCCAAATTGTTATCCAAAATTCACCCCCTCAGGGTAAATTTTGATAACATGCATCAGATCTTGGGGGCTAGGGAAAATCATGAAAATCAGCTAAGTCCTAAGTCCAGGCAGTTGGGACAATTGGGACGTTGGGGCGCGAACCGACCGAAAAGCCCCCAGGCAGTCCACGTAGCGGTGGGACGTCGGGACATGCGGGGACGCGAAAGGGCGAACCGTAGAAAGTGGAAAAAACCGCCAAGTTTTGTTTGGGACATTTGGGACAAAAGTACATGGAGGACGAAACCGCCGGTCGGCGAAGCAAGAGACTTTCATCCGGGACGAGTTGGGCAAAGGGACGCGTGGGCGCAAAAAGCCGAGAGCCAATGGAATCTTGCCACGTGTCTTCGCCGCAAAGAGGGACAAGGAAGCCTGAATCGAGCGGTTCGGATAAGTTTGTCCCAGACAGTTTGGGACATCCGGGCCAAAAATACGTGAGGGACGTGAAGACCGAAAAGCCGCCAACGAATCAGAATGTGACGCGTGTCACAAAGGGAGGCGATAAAAATTTTGACTAAGTGTTTTGTTTGAGTTTTAAAGGGAGCGAGTTGGAGCGTTGGCCCGAGCCAATAAGAAGAGGATGCGTGTCCTAAAGGAGAAGGGGAGTGCGGAGCTCGGGGAGGACTTGGAGAATTTGGCAAAAGTTTTGGCCAAAAAACTAAAAGGTAAAAGATGCCCCCGCACCCCTGTCAACCAACCAAAGCGTGCCACGTGTCCCAAGTGGCGGGGCACGGGGAAAAAATGGAAAATTTTCCAAAGAGTTAAAAAGGTCGAAATTTCAAAGGAAAGCCCGCAGAAAGGTGGAGCAGAGAGAATTGCTCGGGAACCAAAGACACGACACGTGGCATCTAACGGTGGAGAGTGGAATTTTTTAAAAATTTTTTCCAAAATGCAAAAAGGTCAAAATTTTAAAGTTTTGCCCGTCGATCCGTTTTTTGGGCCGTTTTGCCCTAAAACTTCAGACCTTCATATCTTTTGACCCAGAGCTCGAATTTGCACGTTCTTTATATCATTGGAAAGCTTATGAAATTCTCTACAAGATTTCATGGTCAATATCAAATTTTGGTTTAGTTTCAAGAGAGAAAATTCAAAAGCGGCTCTGCCACGCGTCCATGGCCAGAAATGACATTTCAGTGACCAAATTTAATACAGAATGGGTCGCATTCTCCTCCAATTTGGTCAAAAATGATAGGGTATGGGTTTGTAAGGTCCTCCATGCTGATTTAATGCATTTTGCAATCAATGAGGAATGGGCTCCCACGTTTTGTACGTTTTCTCTCTCCTGGGCTCGACCCATGCAATGTAAAAGCCAGATTTGGCTCATTTCTTCAAGGTGGAACACTTTTGGCATAGCAAACTTCTTCTTTCACCTCCAGCAAGTGATTGTTACAAGAATCAGACCTCTTCAAAGATTGTAACAGTTTTCTACCTCTCTGAGGTTGTAATGCAGTGGTTTTGACATTGGAGATGATAATGCAAGCTTTGTGAATGGGTTTCAGTCCTTTGTTTGTATTATTTGCTTCATTTCAGATCCTAAATTATATCTTATCAGCCTGTGTATGTTTTATGTTGCAATCTTTGGTTTGTGTCTATTTGCATGACAAAAATATTCACCACTCCTTTTGGTGCATCACCATCTTTAGTTAGTTTCAATTTTTTCATTTCTATCCCTGTCTCCTTGCAATTTAGAGTAGGATTAGGATCTGAACCTCTGTAGTTATGCAAATATAGATCTAAATCAGAGGAGTTTGAGGAACCAGCCTCTAATCTAGAGATTCCTCTCTCAGTTTCACAAGTCCCACACTTGGAGAGAGGTTTCCATGTTGTGCAATCACCTTTGGATGCCTAAGTGATCAACCTAGAAATCGATCGGCATCCCGAGTGCTTTGTGATTTTGCACTAACAGATTATCAATCATTTGAACCAATCTTCTCCTCCTAGTTGGACCACCAAGGATTTTATTATGGAAGGAAAAAATATTTGTAATAATATTGAGCATATTATTATTAGACACACCTATAGAGAGGGGAATAAGGCAGTGGATACTTTGGCTAATGTGGGCATTAACATTAATTTCACCATGTGGAATAATGCAAAAACATCCCCAAGGAGGTTCAAATCAAGTATTAATGAGGATAATAATGGAAATACATACGTGGCGTAATCACAATTACAACAGGGTGCGGATCTTAATGGAAGTGAAAGATCTCACTTGTGTGATTTATCCCCCTCTCTATGGAAACTATAAAGAAATCAAGCCTCGCACAGATGGGAGGTATTTCAAAATACAGGACAGATACAGGAAAATTGTAGTCCCTTATGAGGGTTTCAAGTAGGATTTTTGCCAAATCTGTAAGAAGAAGGAAAATATGGGAGGGGCTCCATGTCAGTTAGAGCCGAGTTGTGACCCAGACTAGAAAAATAATGTGATACTGGAATATCCTGCACAAAGGAGGCATTTCTAATTTCATTGAACAAATTCAGGGGCAAGACCTAAATATCTCGGTCCAATTTTCTACTGAGTGGAAGGATAGGAGGGTTAAGTATGGTGGGCATAGCATTATTATCAATGAAGAGCTAATAGCCGAGGCAACGGGCCTAGAATTAGAGGGCTTTCGGTTCTTTAGTAAGAGGGTGGACAGGACAGCAGAGGCCAAGAAGTTTACAGATGAGGGAGAAGAGCTAGATTTTGTTGTTGCGGGTTTAAAGGTAAGTTCCATCCCTACGTCGTTTGATGAAGTGACTAACATGATGGTTAGATACATTTCACTAGAGGGGTGGTATAAAACGGTCCCCATAAAGCATCTTATTTTTAAATCATTTCAGAAGAGATCTCACTGTCTATTTCCCACACTACCTCCTTAACTCTCTTCAGTGCTCTGTGTTTGACTTCTAAAAGCATGCCCGAGTTATTCCCTTACATCAGGGCCTTATCCTTTTACTTCACAAGCTCTGCATTGCCAAGTACCTTGGTTTTTCGTTCACTCCTAGTGAGCCACTCATTTCCACCTCCTCTGTTCCCTTTACCACGCCTGCCGCCCCTTCCAAGTCTAAATCTAAGAACCCCGTGAAAGCTAACATTCCTACTACTGGCTGGATCCTCAGAAGCTCCAAGGATTTGGAGGTTTCCCAAAACCTGCTTCACATCAGCAATGTAGGTCTTGAATGTGCCCCGCATCAGGAAACTATTAGATCTGGATGACCTGGAGGTTGAGGTTAAATAGATGCGAAGGACTTTCAGTTGTTGAGCAAACTAAAAGGGAAGATAAAATTTAGGGAAGAGATTGACACTGATAAGGAGCAGTTCTCTGAGATTTACAAGAAGTTGAGCTCTCTTGATACTAGGTTGGGAAGAGCAAAGGATAGACACAAACATAATTTGGCTATTTTTAAAGCCATAAGTGATTTCTTGGAACAACAGGTCCAGAGCATTGCGAGGTTAAGTGGGATCCCTGATACTCTATGGGGAAATGAAAAGAGAGGAATATGACCATTTCACAGCTGGATGCTTGGACTCAATGCACACAACTACTTTGGCACTTTTCACCTCGTTGTAGACAATTCATTCCAAAATTGAAAGGGCATCCAAAAAATAATCTGTCTTGGGCTAGTGGAATTTGGTTTTGTGGTTGTTTCTGTGCTTTCCTTTTGCTATATAGTTACTTACTTTTTTGCAGGTCTAGCTGCGGGCTACGTCCTTCTTTTGTTCCTTGTTGTTCCCCAATTTTGGTTACCTTGGGTAACAATGTTACTTCTAGTTTTTGCTCTTTTGTTGTTGTATTCTCATTGTTATATCTGGCTGGTGAGCCTTCCTTGTAATTGGGTATAGTCCCACCAAAACTATTTACCAATAATAAAAAAATATGATCTAGGTCCTACATGTGCTCATATAAGTGAGGGTAAAGTCCTCCAACATAAAACAACTCTTTCATTCGATGAACATGCTAAATAACATGATATCCTATTTGCAGCTCCTCAATCATCGGCTAATTACTTTGTTGCCCAATCATTACTATCCTCATTATCGGCTTACAAAATCCAAAGGCCAACCTTTTTGCAATTATCATGGCATTAATGGACATCATGACAATGATTGTTATGCTTTACAACAAAAAATACTATAGTTTGAGTATAAGGGCTTTATTTCATTCTCTAAGAAACATTCTGCTACACATTCATCTCAAGTTTCCACATCCTAATGGGTTCCTAAATCTAATTCATCTATGACTCATGAGCATAATTCCATATCGAATGCCTCAAGTTCTACAATACTAAATGAATCATCACTTACCCCTAAGCCATTACATACCGCAACACCGCCAATATCAGTTGAGCCACCAAAAGCCCCATCTAAGGCCAACACAACAAAGGAATATACACAACATATTGAGATAGATTATAAAAACACAAGTATCAATGACTTACTGAATGATTTATGGATATCCATGGGCATGGACACCTATAATCTAAATCCTAAGTATACTTTTAAACAATCTTCCGAGAGTAACATGGACACCTATAAGCTAAATCCTAAGTATACTTTTAAACAATCTTTGAGAGTAACATGGATAACACTAATTCAGCCCTACTACTCAAATATGATGATAACAATGATTTTGATCCTTCTTACTATTGTGATGAATATAAGCACCTTGTTGAGAACTTGCCACATCTTGATCCTATTGATGAAAAATATGACACTATTTCACCAAAAGCATTGTAAATTTCTCACCATCTAGCTATAGAGTATAAAGCAACACAAAAGGCTAAATATAACATCCCAGTGCCATCACTTGTGTCTTCTTTAGCACCATCCAAGCCTCATGTTCACATATGTTCATCTTCTTTAGCAAATCATGGGACCTTGCCTAGTACTCTTATTGCATAGATATTTTGGAATTCACACTTGGGGGCATCCTAATTCCCCCACACTACCCAATGATGCACTCTTATTTCTAGTTCATACTTGCTATTAAGGGCATCCTTACCTACATGGACCTCACTTTGCACACATACACTAAGGGACATCCTTATTCCTCCCTTCTAGTTATTCTCTTTCACATATTTGTAATTAAAAATCCAAAAACATGTTTTCTTAGATCTTGATTGGATGTACTCTTGCTTCCTTATACTACTATATGTTGCACCTTTTTTTATCATGTTACTACAGTTCATAGTATGTTTTATCATTTTTCATACACACATGTGTGTTCACATGGTATCTTGAGGTGAATGCAAGTCACTTACAGGTTGTTACATAATGTATGATGCTTGGTCATGTCCATTACTAGTCCCACTGAGGCTCGGGGGCATCTACCTTTTCCCACTTACTATCATGTTCTATCATTGTAATATTTCACATTTTCATTCCTATATTTAGATCTTACATTATGGCATACTATTTATCTTTCCTAACATGCTAACGAGTGCTTCATGTGTAGCATTTTCCTTGTAGGACTCCTTCTAATCATGGTTGTATGCTTTTCTTATATCTTGTTTGCTATTTTTTGTAGGCTATTCCCTATATTTTTTTATTTCCTTGCTTACACAATCATTGATGGATTCACTTGTCTTGTGACATCTTGAGTGGTGTCCCATGTATGCAACTAGCTCCTCACTATGTCCTTGTTTATTATTTTCCTATATGCTTTTACTAGTTATTTCCACATGCATTACTTGTTTATCACTAACACTTGTATGTTAGCATGATCTACTTATTTTTCTTGTGCAATGGTAACTACCATGCATAATCCCTATCCCCCTTGTGGTAATCCCTATATCATATATGCATCTTAGTTTCATCCTTCCCTATATCATATATGCATATTAGTTTCATCCTTCCTCATTTGGGCTCCGTTCACTTTTGTTCATCTCACACACCCCAAATGAGTGGGGAAAACATTAGATGAACATTTTCCCCCTCCCAATAGTTACAAAATCATAGTCAACATCATCGAGTAGTAATTAGTTACAGAATAGGGACAGAAACAAACTTGGATAAAATTCATAGTCTATACAGAACTACCCAAGTATAGACAGGAACGGTGGGTGCTAATGTCCCACATGGGTGCTCCTATCTTGGGGAAAAATAATTCTGATTAGTTTTTAGTAGTTGCACGCTTATAGTCTTATCCAGTTTCAATAGTTACACAATCAGTTTTGGATTGCAATTAGTTACTAATAGGAACTAAAGTCAATGGCATGTCAAGAAACATTAACTCAAGAAGTAAATAAGGAACAAATAAGGAAGTGATACATAGGGCATATGCAGGACAAAAATATGCTTGGAAAAATGTGTCACCCAAGGCAAGTTACAAATCAGTTTGTGATCATCTCGCAAGGGAACTTATACGTGGGGAAGTGTTAATGATTGGATGGAAAAACCTATGAGCTCTCCCAATACACTTTCCCTTAATGACGATAGGACACCTAAATCCAAAGTTTAGTGTCGGGATGCTCAAATACCTAGTTTGGTGACATGACACCCAAATCCTTCATATTATTCCAACCAACTCCTAAGAAAAAAGTCTACAAGCAAGGAACAAATTTCTATTCCTCTGTCTTTCAACATTTCAAGCGTACTTTAACCACTTGGTTTAGATTTTTCCAATACGCATTTCCAATTTTATATATTGTTCAAGTTAAAGTTCAATTGCATTTACCTAAAACATTGACTACACTTGTTTTCTTTTGCAGGTCCTATCCTATCCCAATGAAGGCAAAGCACACAAGCAACCATGAAGAAAATCTCAAGCACTCTCTAACAAAGAAAATATTCCAAGGAACTCTACGCATACAAAGGTCACCCCTAGCATCCTTATCTTTTCCTTCCCTTAGAATTCCACGGTACACATTTTACACTATTCCATTCAACACACTACAACACTCATATGACACACCTGTTTGGGCATAGTCTTATTTTGACTCTCTAAGGTATGCCTTTTGTTATCATCCTCATGTGTGGATTTCATTAATGCCTCAAGGTTTTGGTGTAATGGTTTGTTACATTTGGTATTAGAGCAACCAACCATGTTTGAGTCCCGACAAGGGTGGCTATGCCAACATTATAATGTTCACTTGGGGCTCATATAGGG
This sequence comes from Taxus wallichiana var. yunnanensis, assembly GCA_018340775.1. NCBI lineage: Eukaryota > Viridiplantae > Streptophyta > Pinopsida > Cupressales > Taxaceae > Taxus > Taxus wallichiana. The sequence goes on from CM031234.1 coordinate 256,309,008, forward strand.
CGATGTGTGGTCTCACTATATGGGCGTAAATATAGCTCGGGGACTAGATTACGTAAGAATGGTGGGATGTTATGATCCTCATGTGAAGATTTCACTAATGCATCGAGGTTTCAGTGTAACTTGATTTGTTACACTTTTTTTTCTACTTTATGCTACTAAATCCTTATTCACCAACATAAAGTGGGGAAAATGTAGTCACTAAATCACACACTTACTATGTACATCTAGCCTCTAAATACTTCATTTATATGCATGATTCCTAAGTAAGAGAACTAGTCATTAACAACACTTGTTTTTCTTTGACATTGTTTTTATCTTTCTTGTTTGTTATTTTTAGACTTACACCTTACAATTTTGCATACTAGCTGACATCTTTCTTAGCTTTGATTTCACTATTTTACCTTTTGAGTGCCCTGTACAAAACCACCCATTAGGGACAGGGAGCACGGGAACTCTTTTCCCCTACAGGTGCTTTTGTCCACTTTCTCTCTTTTACTGAATTTTCAGATGTTACTTCTTTCTTGTCTTTATTTATCACCTAGGTCAGCCTTTCACTCATTAATGACACAAGTTAAATGAAGGAATCATATATATACACATGATTTATTTAACTCCATTAAGGGGTAATAATTCAAGAGGCATATACATCTATAATGAGCTAATATTTTTATTTACTACATCAAGGATTTGTATTTTGGCACTACATAGTTGTCTCTTGCGGAAAGTGTATTATCTTGAACCGGCAGGGTGTAGCTACACTGTGTTAGTATGTAAACCCCCAAATGACTCCCCCATATTTGGGAGTGCATGCGACGTCGCTAATAGGAGAATGTGACCCCAAAGAGGACCAACCACACTCGAACTATGTACCACTGGAAAGTGCTTGGTAGAAACCAAGACACGCATAAACAAGAAGGCTATCTAAATACAATTGTAAAGCAAACAATGCATGCATATAGAAAACATGTGTAAGCTACGTTGACAATGTAGTAAATATAAACATGCAAGAAAACAAATAAGCCACACAAAGCGGGTTGCAAACATGGTACATCACTCATGATTTCACAAGACATGCAAGGCCATTATGGCGCAAACAACAATCATGCATGCACACAATAAAGGGAAAAGCCCGCATATCAATGGCAAACAATAACAACTAGGTGTAGATAAAAAAACAAGTAGTCATGGAAACATATAATCCTGCAAGACAAGTGTTGCGCATGGAACACTCCTTAGCATGTTAGAGCAATAACCAATATGTCAAAGCCTATATGATCAAGGAATGTAAGATGCTAAGTACAAAATGAAACAATAACACCTGGATGAGATGAATGTGGATGCCCCCATCGACCAGTATAGGAAGGGTAGAAGGCAAGAATCCATGCTTTGCGTGTAGGAGTCTTGTATCTGTGATCACACTAAACAAAGGCATGAATGTGCATGTGTGGATGAAATAGATAATGGCATATAAGAAATCAATCTAACATGTGTAGTAAAGTGATCATGCAAAACACTAACAAACAAGAGTAAATGCTCCTAAGACAATGTAGTATGATCTTGTTTGCTAGTGTTTTGCATGATCACATTACTACACATGTTAGATTGATTTATTATATGTCATTATCTATTTCATCCACACATGCACCTTCACACCTTTATTTAGTGTGATTGTAGATACATGACTCCTACATGTGACATGGATGTTTGCCTTCTACCCTTCCTATGTTGGGCACTGGGGGCATCCACATTTGTCTCATCCAAGTGTTATTGTTTCATTTTGTACTTAACATCTTACATTCCTTGATCATACACACTTTGACATATTGGTTATTGCTCTAACATGTTAACGGGTGTTCCATGTGCAACACTTGTTTTGCAGATTATATGTTTCCATGAATACTTGTTTGTTTCTCTGTACTTTTCGGCTATTGTTTGCCATTGTATGTGGGCTTTTCCCTTTGTTATGTGCACACATACTTGTTGTTTGTGGCCATGACGAACTTGCGTGTCTTGTGACATCGTGAGTGATGTCCCATGTTTGCAACCCAATTTGTGTAGCTTACTTGTTTTCTTGCATGTTTACATTTACTACATTGTCTACGTAGCTTACACATGTTTTCTATATGCATGCATTATTTACTTTACACTTGTCTTTGGCTAGCTTTCTTTGTTTGTGCGTACCTTGGTTTCTACCAAGCACTTTCCAGGGTACACAATTTAGAGTGTGGTTAGTCCTCTTTTGGGGCCGCATTCTCCTATCAGTGATGTCGCATGCACCCCCAAAGAGGGGGGCATCATTTGGGGGTTTACATACTAACACAACACAACTACACCGGTTCAGTACAATACACTTTCCGCCCTTGGCATTGTGGGTTTACATACAGCGAGTGGGTTCAAACTAGTCTACGAAACTTATACATAACAACTTTTATAGGACATGGTGTCCTTAACATTTCTAGGAAGTAGATTACGAGGCTTGGAGGTTACGGTGGGTGTGCCTCCTACACACTACTTCGGTGGCGTCGATCGCCTAAAACACTAGGATAGTATAGAGATCTCTTCACACATTTTAGTAGAAGCGGTTAAAGTTTGGAGGACATAGAGCATTTCCTCCCTACACTTCTTTAGCCAAGGTGACGTGAGATCGCCCAAAAAACTCACAATAGTATAGGATATCCTTCTACACCCTTTCTCTCAACATGGATCAGTGCACATGTTCCATTTACACTTTTCATTTCATGTATTTTACATTTACGTATTTTACACATTTCTATACACATGCGTATTTTACATAGCATTTTTACATACATACATATTTGACTACTTGATCATTTTCTCCTTACAGGTCCAACCGTATGAGAAACAAGTAGTCAAATTGGGGGCAACAACAATAATGGCGACGATGACGATGACAACATTCCATGACAAGCACACGCTTTACTAACCATGCAGGTACACTACGGCATCGCAACAACTACACATGTGTTCCACCCTAGGTTCACTCTCATCATTTTTTCTATGCGCATGTTTCATCTATAGTTTCCATGCTCCTCCTTCTTTTTATCATTCCACGCTTTTGTCTAGTCCTTCGGTACATTTTCTACTACACTCTACATGGACATCAAGTACACATCTTTATCTAATTTATGTTATCGAGCTTTCTACTCACCAACATAAAGTGGGGGCAAAATGTAGTCACCAAATTATGCACTTTAGGCATTATTTAGCCCGGTCTCATACTACTATTTAGAGGGTTATTGAGTGAAGAAATTACTAATTAATGCCACCTTTTTGGCCATCTTGTTTTACTTTTATTTTGTCATTCCCGCACATTTTTAGATACATGCCCAGTCTATTTCTGCACTTTTCCATCATTTTAGCCTAAATTGTAGCACCCAGGCCTGTACTAGGGTGCCCCAGGGCGCCTTGGTCCCACATGGGGTGCCTCGATCATTTTTCTACTTTCTCGCCTCTTTTTGGGCCTCTTCTAATCGTTTTTCATCCTTATCTTTTCCTAGTTGGCCATTTCGGGGTTAATTACAAAATTAGAGCAAGAGAACCCTATAAATATAAAGTTATGAGACCATAATGAGGGTCCTAATGTCACTTACTACTATCACTCCATCTAGAGTTACATCCATTACATCACTTGCATCCACATAGTTTCATGCATTAAGGCTAGGAGATCTGGCATCAACGCACACTTCATAGGGGGAGGGATTCATTCTATTCCATGCACACATACTATTACATTTTCTACATTTAGTTATTGCTCGCTATTTCACAAAGTGCGACTGACACAAGAGAACCTAGGGCATGACATGCACACACACACCAAAACTACATTTGGGTCTGAAATGTAGTGCAATGCTTAGTTTAGTAAGCCCACTGTTGTGGCAGTTGAGGTCATCGACCCATTCATTTGCATCTTTTATTTTTAGGGTTTTGATACTTCTTTTGTCTCTTGCAGGTCTTCAATATCATCTTGCTATATTCGGTACATCGATGCGCAGTCCAACGAATCTAGTGTGACAGACAACGAAGGTTACAACGTATCTTCCGACCCAAAAAGAATCAACTTCCGAGCTTTTCGAGACCAGGCACCTATTACGCCATACCAGGGGCACCCCAGTACCCTCATGGGTGCTTCAGTCTATTCAAATTCTCTAGATCCAAGCTTTTCGAGACCCATGCAACCATTCCCTTTCAGAATCTCTGTCACACCCGTGACAACCACTGGAATCAGCTAAGTTCTTTCCTCACTTTACTCTTGTACATTAGGGTTTCATTTCTATTAATTAAATCAATTAATTACCTTAGACTACTTTAGTTAATTCATTTACAACGTTTATGTCCTCTAGATTAGATTAACTATCACTATATTTTCCCCTACTTTACTTATTTTTTATTAATCATAGAGCAACATTTGGTGACAATCACATTGAGGTGAGTGCCGATGTCAATCCAAATCAAGCATATGCATTATTTATGCATCTAATGTGTGCTTGAGTATTATGTAAGTAGATAGGGTTTCTTTTATAGGTACAAGTGCGACAAAGTAGAATTGTAGTGAACCTAATGTGACCCTACAACGAACAATAAGTGACACAAAGAATTAGGATCAAAACTATTATGCAAACACCAACACCCAAAATAGATGCTAGCACCTAGGTGGCCATGTCCTCTCCCAGTGCTTTTGTCTATAATATTTTCAACTCCCGAGTTTCAAAATAGAGCTTAAAGAGTCCAGGATTTACCTTTTCAACCTATTCATCGAGTCTAGACCTACGATTCTGAAGCTTAGTCATCTTTATCTCCTATCTTCCACTCATACTTTTACTTCTTTAGCTCGATCTTGCTTGAATATTGTTATATTTATCTGATCATTAGTGTCCTAACTTTAGATTTAAATTTTATTAAATTATCACGTAAAAAGAGGAAAAATTGTTAGGGATGTGTAGTCTCTATAGTATGGTTATATGCAATGGTATGAGCACATGGCCAAATTCAAGTAAAATTACTTGTAAAGCATACAATGGAGAAAGCATGATAGATTACATTATTTGTTCACAGGGGTGCATTTTGAGATTGAAGGATTTAGAGATAGGGGACTACCCTATAGAGATGAAATTAGACCATAACCCTATTTATGTGAAGGTTAACATACTTATAAATACTCAACCGAGAGAACACACCCACCTCAATCACAGAAAAGCGCCTCTTCAGGGTAAAATTCTTATGACTCATGAGAATAGAGAATGTTTTAAGGTATCCCTTGAAAAACACCTTCAAGAAGCAAAGGATAGAGATTCAACAACCAAATATCTTGTGTAAAGCAATATGATGATTCTTGTCATCCACAATGCACTAAACATTCGCAAAAGGTTTAGGCCAAGAAGAGAAACATAAACAAATTTTTGACAAATCCATGGTATGATGAAGAATGCAAAGCAATAAAAAAATTGAGAGAGCTTGGAAAAAGTAAAGAAAATAATAAGGCTTATGAACAATTGATTCTCTACAAAAAGGAGGATTACATTAATGGTAAAAGGAAATAGTTGATTTTCTTAGGAAAGCATAATCTCAAATACTACGGAGAGAACTTCAACAATTGCGAAAACAAATAAAGAATAATATTTTAGACACCAAATGGCTAGTTTATGTAAAATTACTCTACAAACGGGAACCATATAAAGATACCCCCACTATCAACATAAGAACCAGGCTTTTCTCCACATGAGGTATCACTTAAGGCATAAAGAAACTAGAAAATGAAAATGCTCAAGCTATAGATGGGTTCGTAAGCAAAATATCTCAAATGGGGTGTGAAAATCCTCACGCCGCACACCAAACACTTATTCAATAGTATTATTGAGGAAGGATCCTGATGAATTGGACAAATAGTGTTGTTATCCCTATAAAAAGTGGGGATGTAAATAATCCGTCAAATTATTACACTATCATTGTAAACTCTCTTTTGGAAAACTATTTGGGAGCACGATAGAGCGCAAAATTAGCAATTGGGCTAAAAAGAGGGCAAAAAATTAAAAGAGGCAAGCAAATTTTAGGTTGAAACACTCCACAATCAATCATTGCATCACTCTTAGAAACTTGATGGAAAAATTATAAGACAACCAAGGTGAGGAGGTTTTGATGCTTTGTTGATTTCAAAAAAAACATTTGACACAATTCCTAGAAATAAAACTCGGAGTAGAATGGAGGAACCCGGAGTTCTAGATGAATATAAAGTTTGTTCATAACCTCTATGAGCAATTCGAGACCAAAATCAAAACAGGGGAGGGAATGTCTAAAAGTTTTGGGAGCAACATTAATGTTAAATAAGGATGCCCACTTTTGCGTATTATATTTGGACTTTACATCGACAAACTTGAGGAGTGGATAAACAAAATGGATGGAGGAGGCATTCACTTAGCCAACTTTGTAAAAAAATTGCTCCTATATACATATGACCTTATCTTGATTGCAAAAACACCACATAGTTTGAGAGGGCACATAAGGGCCCTTAACCTCTTCTATAAAGAAGTCATAATGCAAGTAAAAATCAGCAAACCAAAGTAATGATCTTTTCCCTACAAAGAAAAAATAAGCAATTTAGAATTCTCTTTTAGGAAAACCGTTGGAAGTACTATAAGAATACAACTATCTTGGGTTGGACTTTCACAATAAGCTTAGTTGGGAAATGTGCAAAACAAAACGAATTCAAAGAGGGTAGAAAACTTTATATTCACTGCAAAATGGGTGCAGAAATGCAAAATTATGGGATTGGAAAACCAAAAAAACCTTGTTTGGCTTGCTTGTCACACCGGTGGTACTTTATGGTTGTGAAGTTTGGGGCAACAATGTGTCTGATATTAAGTGAAGACAAATAGAGATTATCCAAAAACACTTAATCACAAGAAACTTCAAAATTAAAATGTTGGTTCCATATGATATTTTGTCAGCTGAATCGGGAACCTTTCCTCTGGAAGCACCAATGTTAGCTTGACTATTAACTTATTTGAAAAAAGTACAAAATATGGAAGTTCATAGGTGGCTTAGAATGGTTGTAAAAGAATATACAAATGAAACAAAACATTAAATGTATGAACAAATGGAACATCACCATGCAAGAGCACCCAAACACTAACGAGGAGATAGAAAAGTATGTAAGAAAAATTCGGGATAGACATGTGGACGTGACAACATGGATGAAAGCAAGAATATTAGATCAAAAATTTAATCCCACTCATGACCATATGAAAAAAGCCTATATAGGGGGCACAAATCAAATGGAAAACAAAAATGTTGATGGCACAATTAAAGACTAGTTCACACCATCCTAGGTGTGAACCTCGAGATGAACATCTCCTACAAAAGAGTGAGAGGAAAGAACAAACTTATTTTGCAACAAAGAGGTAGTGGAAACAGAGTGACACTCTATCATAGAATGCATAGGCTATAATGACATCCATATCGGATATAAGGATGGTTTGATGGTAGACATTTTACCATCCTTGTTTGAAGAAGGCAGACTTACTCAAACTGCAAATCTCTTGGTCAAAATCCACAGTAGAAGAGATAACATAAAAAAAACAATAGATTTTATACAAAATTGTTAGGAGTGTTCTTAAAAGGCTCTACACTACAATTACAATTTTAGTACCTAGTATAGACTACTTGATCCCGTGAACATTAAGAAAATCATTCATTCATTCATCCATCCATCCATCTCCTCGCAATAAACAACTACTTTCCTTGAAAAGGGGCGTTTCATGTTCCACAAAAATAATAATTCAAACCTGTGAATCATGAATCATGAAGCACGAAGAATCACGAAACATAGCAGAGTTGAGCAACAAATAAATAAGGTGTTCTAACACAAGGAAGAGACATTATTGATTTTGCAATGGCAGGTCTTGGTATGAGAGAGCTGGGCAACACTGGTTTAAAGCTGAGTTCACTGGGATTCGGAGCATCTCCTCTGGAAATGTATTTGGAACCGTGAAAGAAGAAGATGCCATTGCATCGGTTAATGAAGCTGTTCGCTTGGGAGTAAACTATTTTGATACTTCACCGTTAGTTACTCGATCTCTTCAGCAAATATCATGAATACCCACTTATTTTTTCCTGATTTCGATTCGAAATGTATATTACCCAAAAGATTATCGTGAATACCCACTTCATTCTTTTATTTCAGACTTTGATGGTAATTGGATGAACCAAAAGACTTTTGGTCCAACCGAGTTGTAATTGAATCAACCATACAGTCATTTTGTTTGAGTAATGTTTTGGTTTTGCTGTACATGAGATGAAGCACTGTTTTCTAGCTCTCTTCCTTAAGCATTTGATTTTAGGTGAGCAATGAAGCAACTTTTTCGGGAAGCTTTTGACTATTTAGATTGTGCGAATTCTACAGACGGTAATTTTCTGCTTGATCGATTTCTTGGGAGCTCAATGTAAAATTCGTTCAGTCAATTGCAGGTCATTGAATTCAAGTAAGGAATGGATTTATTTTTTTCCCCTTTTACCCCAATTCAACCTGAATAAAATGTGGGTTAGGCCCCTGTTTTGTGGTAAGTTACTCTCCAGTTGGCATTTATTGTACCTTGAAGCAGTGACTGGGGTCTTGAGTGGTACAGTATTGGAATAGTTATTGCCCTTTAGAGGCCGCCCAACTAAATACATTGCCTTTAGGCTTAGATACCAAAGACTGAGGGCTAGTTATTCCACCTAATCAGCCCAGGACTTACACTCAGCCTTGTCCTTTTATGGGAGAGCATTATGCTGAACCCTGACAGAACTTAGAATTAGAAGTAGATATTTTAACGTCCGCCAGACTACCAAAGACAGCCTATGGGACAACAGATCTTGCTAAACCTTAGTAGAGTCAACTTCACCTGCGAACCACAGCCTGATTGATGAACCTTATTATTTTTTCATTTCAACTGGATTGTTGTGGAAAATCGACCAATCCAGCTGTTTTTAGAAAACAAATGGGGATTTGGTTTTGTTTATTATTACCTGAATATCAATTTCTTAATTTTAGGGTAAGAACTAGATGAATTTGCCAATTTAAAAAAATTATAAGCAGTGGAATGCTCAAGCTTTTTGTAGTTTCTTAAACATAAGTTTTATCGGATAAAAGAGTTGCTTTAGTTTTTGGTTTGTTTGTGACCGTGATGCAGATACTATGGGGGCACCTTATCTGAACAAGTTCTGGGAAAAGCCTTGAAGACTCTTACGATACCCAGAGACCAGTATGTAGTTTCGACAAAATGTGGCCGTTATAAAGAAGGCTTTGATTTCAGTGCTGAACGAGTAACTCGAAGCATTGACGAGAGCTTGGCAAGGTTGAACCTTGACTATGTGGACATCTTCCAATGCCATGACATTGAGTTTGGATCACTTGACCAGGTATTTATGTCTAGCAATAGTTCCTTTTATAGTATTCATCCTTTAATGCTCGGATAGTACAAGATAAGTCCATTTTAATTGTTTCTAAGTGCAGAAAACATTGAAGTAGTATTACCTCTGCTAATGCCCAATCTGTGTGCTGAAACCCCAAGCTGGCAACAATAATTTTTACATATGGAGCTTTGTCATAGCAGGTTGTGAATGAGACCATTCCTGCTCTTCAAAAGATAAAGGAAACCGGAAAGATTCGATACATTGGCATCACAGGACTTCCATTGAATGTTTTTTCCTATGTGCTGGACAGAGTCCCACCTGGTTCAGTGGATGTGATTCTATCATACTGTCACTATAGCATCAACGACTCTTCTCTGGAGAATTTATTACCTTACTTGAAGCGCAAGGGTGTTGGAGTTATTAGTGCTTCTCCTCTCTCAATGGGCCTCCTTACGGAGAGTGGACCTCCAGAATGGCATCCTGCACCATCTGAGCTAAAGGTAGCAATCTTTTCTACAATTTTCTTCATTATCAAGTAGATTAGATCTACAATATAAATTATTGTCTTTTGTCTTTTTCTTTTTAATATCAAAGTTCTATTGTTCAGTGTACTGTGTATTTGCCCAAATTAAAATGAATGCAATGAAATGGCTTTCTCCTTAATTTTGCCTTCTCTTTCTTTTCAGTTGAATTCTCTTACCCCCAACTACATTGAAAAAATAGCTTCCACGAGGAAGAATGTTCGCTTTTGTTTCAACTAGCACATAAAGTCAAACCAATATTCTATTGATACAAGACTTTGTCATACACAGCCAATTTGAAATATGTAGTTATCATTTTATCCATGTACACTGTCGTGAACAAAATTGTACGAGAAGTTTCAGAACAAGTTATTATCTGCATGCACCTAATTTATGCAGGATTAGAAGATATGATATTATCTAGCTTTAATGCTAATCTTATTGGGTTCCATCAATGTCCACACTATTTTTCTTGTGCAACAAAGGAGGATGTCTTCTTTGTTGAAATTTACTGGAAAAGATAACATTGTAAATGTGACTTAGCATGAAATGGCAGACCGGATTACATCTCTCAACTGATCGAAAAGAATCATTTCAAAATTTGAATGTTCATCTCTTAAGAAGTATCAGTGTTGATGCAGCAAACAACTGTACAGGCAAAATTCATGTACAAAAGTTGATTTCTGAACATATTCCCTGCTTTAATTTTTGATGAGATGATCTACGTGTTGCCTCGCAGCTGCTTGTAGCCACACATGCCTCGTCACTTCTCTTTCAAAACTTGAGCTCTCCACCTTGTGGGATCTCATGGTAAGCATACAGCCTCGCAACATCGCACAATATTGGTGCAAACCCTTGTTGTCTACCGCTTTGCTCCCACTCGTCTCGCAGCTTGGCCAATACTTGGTGCCATTTGCTGAATGTCGCGGCACCATGGTGCATTGCTCTGCACAGTCTCAAGCATACCGCACAACTGCTTCACAACCCTCACAGCTTTTGCAGCCCTGTCCTAGCCTAATGCAACACTTGCTGCTTCCACAGTCTTGCATCTTTCACTGCCAATCACTCACAACTTCTATATTGTTATGCTAACTTCCTGTGCAACATGCACAACTTTTGCAATGCCGCACACCTTCGTGCAATACTTGCAACATTGTGCAGTGCCTTGTAGCATTGGGGACTCAAATACACCTTCGCCTTCTCTGCATGACAGTTGTTTATGTGCACTTGCGCAGGACTTACACCCTCAACATTTGCTTGTTAGCACTTTGTTGCAGTCGGCACGCTAGGTGGCACACCCCGTGCCAACGCTATGTCAAAGCATCTCACCAACATGCTGCGTGTTGGATCACAACTGTTACTTGGCTAGGGAAGATGAAGCATATAGTAACCGTTTCTCCTACAATCGTTGTCAATTGTAACTGCCTCTGTGGTGACCGTATATTGTATAAATATGTTTATGCTCAACCCTCAAGGCAATGAACATTCAGGTGTTCACTCTCAAGCCATTGAGTAGGAATACTCACATGCTCAGTGTATCTTGTAATTCATTCACTACTCTGTATTGATTCCAGTCTAGGCAAGTCAGCCAGGAAGCATTCCCTGCTGGCCACGAGCTTGCGGTCTTCGCCTTACTGTAGCATTGTACACATCTGTACTATCCCTATTCTTCCATTGAATAGAAGTTGCATTTCTTCATATAAGTTTTTTTCATTCAAATGTGTTGATAGATCAGTTGTTTAATTTCCTTTGTGCATTCTACAGTACATTACTTGTCTTCAAGTGTGTAATTGTCCACCGCACAACGGGTCCCAACACTCCCGTGTGGATCATTGTTATCAGAGCATAGCACTTTCTTATGTTGGTAAACATGTGAGCACCGTTGGAGCTCAAATCTGCACCTCCTTGTAAATGAGTGAAGGAATGTGGATAAGTCATTGTAGTGAATGTTCCTTCACGAATTAGGCTTAAGTTTGAGGCAACAATTGAGGAGGTGATTGGCTCCTTACTCTTTGTGCTCTTTGAAACCCAGGGAGAGACCCCCAACAACCTTGAGATAAGAAAATGGGGAAATATTAACAGGAGAAATACAACAGGGCCAACAAACAAACTTAATTACTATGATTTCCCACGCAATTTGCTGTCACAACCAGAAGAATCACAAGCTGTTTACAATTAGGAAAATGTTGCATGCATACATATGTTTTCAGTCAAAGATATCTAGAGTTGGTGAGCACATTGTTCTAAAGACACATAATTGGCATGTGAGAGCTTACAAACCCGAATCCACAGTTATACTAGCAAATATCTCTAAAGAATTTGTAGGACTAAAAGGAGATCTCATTATGACACAGAGACTGAAAGAAAATATTGTAAAGAGTTTGGTCAAATAAACCAAGATCAGTGCCTTGAATCCATTTAGTAAGTAATTTCCAAAACTCCAACAGATTAAATCATTGACAACCAAAGATAGACAACAATTTACACAATTATTGCACTCCACCACAATTCAAAACAAACAAATCTTACACAGACCTTTCATTAGGTGTCACAAAGCATTAAACACAGTATTGAAACAATATGCAGAAAATACAAAGGATTGAGATTATGCAAGGATTTTATAACTCTATGCTACAAAATGCCTACACCTCACAAATAATAGTTTCATTACCAAATAGATGATCTCAAATCTGGCAACCTCAAGCTGCAACACTTGCTCAAGATTCTATGACACACTACATCTTGAATCAAATTGGCTGCCATTGACAAGAGCTTAAAACTGCAGAGAACAAACTGCCTTTAGGAAATACAGTAGTTCATGAGCCAAAAGATTGGAATGAAGGATTTCTACCTCAATTTATAGTGTTCCCTCTTTGCGGAAAGTTCCAAAAGATAAAAAGTAAAGGTACTCAAAATATTCTCCTAGAGAAGTGATCAAAGGTTGAAGACATTCCAAATGTCAACTTCATAGGAGATCACACATTCCACCAATTAGTGAAGAGAGTGGATTCTGCTTGGATCACTGAAGAAAAGGGCAAGGAGCTCATAGCATCAAATCAAAATGGAGGAAGCAAAAACTTTGCTCGGAAACAAGAAAATTACAATACAAATCAAAGCCCTGAGAAAGCACAAATGAACCCCAGAAGAAAGGAAGCATGTGCATCACCGTGAAATCAGAAGAATGGTGCTGCCACTTGTCATGAGATCTTGATTTCACACGTGGAACCAATGGGTGAGCTTTATTTTCACCAAACGGATTACTCAACTTCCCATTTGAGTGTTGGCAACAAATTAAAGGGAAAATCATTTTGGGAGTACCTCCACAAGAAGGAAAATACCCTAAGAGAAAATGCAACTGATTTGGGGCTCCACATAATCTTACTTCTTGTAAGAGACCAAGAAAGTACAAAGTTTCTGTCACAAATTGCTTACAAAACACTCAACAATTCCTTCCAAAATTGTAACCCTTGTGAAGCCCTATGAATAAGCTTTCAAATACCTCAAACAGTTCCTCAATTTGAGCTCCGAGTCAAATGTTATGATCAAAAAACCAAATCTCTCTAACATTGCTCGTTTAATTGAACTTGTGCAAAAAATTAACTTCACAATGTAGTTGATTTGCAATTTTTACATTACATCACTTGGCGCACTCGATTAGTATTGCTTAGAATGCCACATGATAGGCTATAGCATCTTAAAGTCTCGGGGGCCTTTGTGTTTTGGAGCATACTTTACACCTAAACCTCAAGAGCCTTCTAGATTGCAACATGTGTCACAATCTAGGAGTCCCAAATAACTCCTAATCTTTTCCTATTCTCCTTATGTCTCCGGGGCTTGCGGGTGCACTAGATCTTACCATTGGTGTGATCCATGAACTCTTCTTCTTTGTGCTCCATCTTTGTTTTCTCTCGGTGTCTTTGAACACCGAGCTACCTAGATAACGTCACGTGGCATCATCCATGAGCTTTGGACCATCCTTATGCTCTTTCCACCTCTTTATGTCTCTTGAGTTGCGAGACCATCATATGCTACTGAAACTCACGTGACTACACCATGTGGCGCAATCTCAAAGCATTATCCATTGGACTCCATAACCTTACCACTCCTCTTTTCTCTTCACTATGGAGTCCTAAGTGCCTTTGGATTGCTACATGTGTTGTAATCTAGGGGTCTTAGGTCACGAAGCAAGTTGATGTTTGAGCTCAACTTGACGGGCACACCCACTTTCTTGCAACCATCTCACCAATAATTTCGGTATCGGACCCCTTTCAAGGTCTAAGTGAATCTTGCTCTCCTAGTGTTCGAAGTAATGATTGATGCCACAACATTGGATAAGTGGATTCACTAGCTTGAGGCCTACTTCTCCATTGACCTTTTCAATGACGAATAGATCACCTTTGCAACATTGAAAATTTCCATTTCAGTGTCACATTGGTGGGAAACGTTCAACATATAATGCGAGAAAGCCTTCAAGACCATCCAAACTTGGGAGGATTTTGTTAGTGCTCTGTAGAAATAATTATTAACCCTCAATACTTTGAAGATGAGTAAATGAAGTTCCAACAATTGCTATAACATAAGGAGCGAGTCAATCGAAAACTACACCGAGTACCATGACTATGTTGCATGCTTGTGTGAGGACCTCATAGAGCAACATAAGGTGTTGAAGTACATCAACAAACTTTCACCTTACATTCGTGTATAGATGGAGTTCTTGGTTTCGACTCTTTGGGGCAATAATCTTGTAACGTTGTAAAGATAGAAGCCAAGGGAAAGATGAAACAATTTTGCCCCTCTTTATCCGGTGTTGTGTGCAAGAGGCAGCTTGCACACAATGCACTATCTCAACCCCCTTTGGAGAAGTAGAACACATATTACAAGGGCGAGCAACCTAAGAAGGCCGTATAACCCCCTTTGCAAAAGGAGAATGCACATTGCAAGGGAGAGTAACCTTAGAAGGCCACATAACAACAAAAGGCTTTTGTGTCTTCTAACTCAATCAAAGACGAGAAGAAATCGGTGTGACAAGCGGTGCCACCGACATTGCTCGCACAGACCCACAACTATTTTGAATGTCACGCACAACAATAAGTGCTTGTGTAATCTACATGAGGTCCCTCAACCAAGAATGACACCGATCCAAATATTTCTTGTTTGAGCACCAACCCCATTGACATCGAAGCCACCACCGCACATTGATGACCTCTTGGCCTAGTTCCAAGGTGCTCAATACTTCACCAAGATCGACTTGAAGTTAGGTTACCACTAGGTTCCAATCCATTGTGAAGATGTTTGGAAGACAACTTTCAAGACACGGGAGGGATTATACAAATGGTTGGTTATGCCTTTTGGCTTGACAAACACACTTGCAACATGCATGCGCTTGATGGATGACATCCTTCGGTTGTTCCTCAATTCCTTCATCGTTGTCTACTTGGATGGCATCGTTATCTACAACAAGACTTGGGAGGAGCATTATCCTAGACACTTTGCACAAGCACAATTTGTAGTAAATTAACTAAGTGTTCATTCAACAAAGTCTGCAAGCATCGAGTACTTAGGTTACATCATTGACCGCAATCGTATACATGACCCCGAGAAGAGGAAGGTGATCCAAGTTTGGCCTACTATTCACAATCTCACAAAATTGAAGAGTTATCGTGGACTTGCCAACTTTTACTGCAGGTTTGTCCGTGGGTTCTCTCATATTGCATGGCCACTTAGTGATCCGAAAGTGGATCTCAAATGTACCCAATTAATGTAGTTCATGCTTGTAAGCACTTGTGCTAGACCTTGTAAAAACACATTAGACCTATATGTAAGAGTGACATAATTTGTAATGGGAGTGATCTGGACCTCCCCAATGAAGTTGGCCAAGTGGTTCAAGTGCTTAAAACTAAGGGGTTTTGCCTCCGGGCGAAATTGTTGCTTTGTAAAAGGCGGAGGTTGCATAATGGGCCCGACGGGTTAAGCAACTATTGGTGTATGGGGGTGGTTGTGTAACTACTGTGGTTGCGTTATTACCACAGTGGTTATGCAACCGCCACTGTTGACACTTAGTAGTTCCATAACGCTTCAAAAAGATGTGTGGAATGAAACAGTTGTAAGCGTTTAACTTTCTTCTTGCATCGGTTGAAGGAGTTGGTAGATTCGCAAGGGCAGTAGGCATGAGTGCGTGTGCGGAGAATGTTAGCAATCATTTGGAATGTGCGAGTTATGAATATGGGATTCTCCATTGGAATTAAGCGAGGGTTTGCAAACTCGGGGAATTTTGAAATATCCCTTGTGGGATACCACCCAAAAATGCACAAAATATATAGAAATTGCAGCAAATAAAAATTCTGATTTTTGCAGGAAATAATCAGTTACTGGCAGCGAACTGGTTTTAATTGATATCTCACAAAATACTTTGCCAAAATGCATGAAATTTTAAAGAGAGCTTGCAACAATGATAACAAACACTAGAAAAATATTTTTAGAATTTTTTGAATAATATAAAACTGCCAGAAAATTTCAGAAAGCCCTAGATAGTTGAAAATCTTCAAAAATTCATATCTTTTCAAATACAAGTGATAAAATTTTGAAAATCTGGAAATAACATCTACAAATAATGTAAATGAAAGCCCAACCTCCAGATCTGGAAATAGAAATCTGAAAACCCTCCAAAAATTGTTGCAAAATCCCAAAGTGAGATGTCCCCCTTAGGAAGAGGCCAAAACCCCTAAAAAATGTCTCCAAAAATGGTGCCAAACCCTGTTCTAATTGCTACACTAAATATGATATGGAAATCCGCGATTCTTCTCCACAAAAAGCCTCAAAACCACGATATCACCGAATCACCGCACCCCGAATGGCACGAAGGTGAACACGGCATTCGGTGTGATTAGGTAACATGGGATCACCTCTCAAGCTGTGGGACTTGCGGGCTTGAGGTGAACTCCACGATAGAGCTAGCCAAACTGAGCTCCCGCATGGCTCCCGAACCTTCCCCGTGATACTGTAATCCCTCCCTAAACGCAAAATTTATCTAGAATGACCCCAGGACTCTCCATGAAAGCACTTTCGGTCTCGGGACACAATTTTACCCCCATTGTCCATTTTTGCCCAACGGCGAAAATGGATAACATTTTTGGCAACCTCTCGGGGATGCTTGCTGCTAAGCATGATTCCAGTAGCCTTCAACATCCATTGGGCATGGAGTCACTGTAGATATTTCAAAACTGATCCTAAACCTCTGTGATGGATCACGGGCCGCCTGTGTTCTTGAACCCATGACTACTTGGAATGCACGACACAATGCAGAAATTCGAGTAAAACATTTCCTGGTTTTGGACATCATGGAACTCTATTAAATACAAATTTCCTTTCTTCTTCTGAAAACTTTACTTCGAAGTGATGTGCATCAACAACGACAAAACAGAACACACGCAAAATTGAAAACCATACATGCTTCAAATGAAACATGCAGAGTGTGCAATGCACTTATTTTGCTGAAATCAAACCTATTCCTATCCTACAGTAACCAAAAGCACAGTGAACTAAACAAACCCTGCAACTGGTTGTGCAAAATAACTTCCCTTTCTCACAATGGGCAGCCATGCAGATGATTTGACAATGGACATGGCTGAGACTGAGAGTGAAAAACTGAAACAAGCCCAATTCTCCACTTGGTTCACCAAGGCATCAACTGGAAAGAGAAATAATGCCTCTTTTAGTTGCTTTGTATTTGTTTTGCAGAGGCATAACAACTGATCCTTGGGGCTATGAAATTCATCCTCACATTCGAAGTGAATGTGACTGGCTGACTTCTCTTTTGGCTCCAAAGAAGCCAAATACCTTATGGGACATGGTCTGACCCTTTGAATATGACCGCTACTTTGAGATTCAACTTTAACAAGTGTCCTTGAAGGCATCCCTGTATGAAAGGTGTTGCAGTGACGTCCTTTCCCTCTTGTTGCCCATTTACAAACAATTGTTCTTTGTCATGGATGAATGGCGCCGAAGTGATGTTCCCGTCATTTCCTTTTCCTTCTTTAAAAACAAGGAGTTCCTCTACAAAATGCAGCTCTTTATCATTGCATGTAGTCTCTAATGAATTCACTGGAAAATCACTGCAAGTGTTTGAAGCGTACTGCTCATATAGGAGTTCCACTTCCATTTGAAGACAAAGTTGTTCTGCATTTTTAACCTTCTCATCCCACATGAAACTTGCAAAGTCAGATTCATCCACTGTTGCTTTTGAGGATTATTAGAGACAACAAGATCTTCAAAAACATTCTCCTCCAAAACTGGTTCATTAACCAAAACAGGTTCCACAATTGAGAGCAAGAAACTCCCAATGATGTCATCTTCACTTAAGGCTCCTGAATCTGGCTCAATTTCTCCCGTATGCTCATTTGCTTCTTTGTTCTCCGTCGTGTAAAGGATTCAACCTCCCCTATGATGTTCTCCGAATTAGCAGCTGATCCACCATAACCTTCCTCATCTTCAAACATAAAATTTACAAGATCAAACTCATCTAAGAAATCCGAGTTTTGAAAAAACGAAGAAGAGGAAGGACTTGAACCCTCTTGCATTGCTTTATCTCGCATCTAAGACCTTTGAATTTGCCTCAGCCTGACTAACTATAACATCTGATGATACTCTTGGCAAGCTGCTGCAATCTTCCAGAAATGCAGCCAGTTCTTGACATGCATGGCAGTTAGGATCATTGCACTCATCTGAGACATTCTACACATTCGGGAGCTTTTCTTCTTTTGCTTGCACAGGCTCCTTTTCTAGTGAACTTGGAGCTTACTCGCGCTCTTCTAAAACTGATTTTGCCACTTGTGGTGATCCAACCTCCTCTAATGATATGGAACCAATATGGATGTTGCATTCAACGAGGTAGACTCACTTGGTTATCATTTACTTGTGCTTGCTCTTGTGTACATTCAGTCTTTGCACACTGCTTTTGAGCTTCAACCTTGGATAGAGGCTGAGTTAGGAGGGGAACTTGCTTGACGTTCAAACTTGCAACCCACTTCTTCAGATTCTTCGCAAGTTCATCCTTACTAAGTTCCTTAACACTCTCCTCTTCTTCTTCACTATAATCATATTCTTGGTCTTCCCAAAATGGGTTCGGGACTATAAGAGGAGAGGTGGGTTGGAGTTCAACCATTTCCTTCATTGTTTGAAGTGATGGAAGAGGTGCAATTCCTTGTAATGATGGCCTTTGTAGAAAAGAAGGAATTTTAGAAGAAAGAGGAGCAGAAGACTCATGATGGGATGGAAGAATAGGAGAAGAAGTGAGATTCACAATATGGGCAACAGGTGAAAGATTAGGACTATGGGGCTCAAATTGGAATCGTATGGGTGGAGACATGGGAAGAGGGTTGTAAGGTGATAATGTAGGGACCTCCCATTGATAGGATTGACTAACATTACATTCATAAGCCTCTCGCCTCTTAGTCCATTTTCTAATCTCAAGTAGTGTTGTAACCATCCAATCGAGTTTTTGCTTAGGGTTAAACTCACCTAGTATAGGGCAGTCTAGGGGTATGGAATCCTGAAACCAATCTGGGCTGCCTTTCTCACTTCTTTAATCCTTATTTGCACCATGTTATGCTCTAACTCTCGAACCTTTCTCTACAAGTGGTCTTCTTCAGATGTAGGATAGCCTCCAGAATCTGCATATCCTTGCTCTTTAACAGCTCCAAAGTTTGGTGGATGACCAAATTGATCTGCATCTTGCTCGTGTGGACATGCATGCTCAAACTGATATTCATCATAGAACTGGTCTTGGAGGTGGGTTAAAATAGCCTGAAGACAGAAAATCTTGTTGTTCTTTGCAAGTGAGAATTCCACAGTGGGAATGAAGCCATGATTTCACAACTTCATGAATGAGAGATAAAAAATGGAAAGATGTGGAAGAAAAAAAGGATGGAAATGGGTGGAAAAGACTCCAAAATGACAAACAAAGGGTGGATCTTTCACCACCGAAGAGTGCCCTACTAGTTAAGAATGGATCTCTCACCACCGAAGCTAGGGTTCTGTGGATCTTACTCCACAAGCTAGAAGATTGCAAACAACAGTTGCTCAATGAGAAAAATATGTGAGTGTGCAAGAATGAGCTCCCTTTCTCCCCAAAATCCTCTTATGATTTTCCCCAAGCAACAAGAGGCCCAAAAGATCCCAATCGACCCCCTCTAGGAATAACCACAAAATCATAAAGTAACTTAAGTTACTTTTCCCCCTCCAAGTCACCATAGGGACATAAGTAACCCCAACGAAAGATTATAACATTAAAGTGTTATGAGGTCCCCCCTTAACGACAAAACATAACATCTAGTCCCACCAAGCCACTTAATACTCATGTCAACGCAAAATTATAACAAATGAGCAAGGTGGTAACTAACATCCATACCCAATAGCCTCCAATGTCCTTAGCCCCTTGGGTATGACCAAGGCTAGGACTAAAACTTGGCCCTTAGGCCATCGGTGAAGGAAAGGGGACATTACAGTCCTCCCTTCCCGAAATTTGCTTGTCCCCAAGCAAATGCAAACTAGGATGTTGTAAGATCTGCTCTCCCTCCCAAGTAGCATCCTCAAGTGGCAAGCCTCTCCACCGCACCAAGTACTCTGTGATCACTCTGCTCCTGAGCCTCCTCTATCTCACCTCAATAATAGATTCTAGCTCTAAGACCAGCTTCCCCTCCTCGTCCAATGGTGGAAACTCCGTAGAAGGTACAATATGTTGCCCAAGTGCCCTCTTAAGGCACGAAACATGAAAGACATTGTGTATCTTGTTATGCTCTGGAAGCTCCAACTCATATGCAACTGCCCCAACTCGTCGTGCTACCCTGTATGGACCATAGAATCGTGGTTTCAGCTTCTCTGCACCCTTCTGCTTAAGTGAGGACTGCATGTATGGTTGTAAGCGTAGGAAGACTAAATCTCCTACCTCAAAAGATCTCTCTCTACCCCATGTGCCTATCTGCATACATCTTTTGCTGATTTTGTGCCTTCTGAAGGTTCTCTTTGAGAGCTTTCAAAATATCCTGGTTCTCCTATAACCAATCACGAGCTTTGGGAGCTCGCTATCTGATAATACCAAATCTGCAAATGACATAGCATCATACCCGTACAAAGCTCGGAAAGGAGTCATGTCGATGCTCATCTGATAGGTGGTATTGTAGCAATACTCACCCATGTGTAACCATCTAATCCATGCATGCATGTTGATGACCTGTCACATAACTCCGCAAGTAGCCCTCTATCCACTTATTAACTATCTCTCGTATGTCCGTTAGTCTGTGGATGGTAGCTCATGTTAGGGGTCAACTCAGTACTCTGCAAGCCTGAAGATCTCCTACCAAAATGTGCTATGAAGATCTTATCCCTGTCATTGACAATATTTTTAGGCAAACCATGAAGCCTAAAAACACCTGTATAGAATACCTGAGCCACATCTGGTGCATCATGCCCCTTGGGTAGAGAAAAGAAATGAGCATACTTAGTCAACCGATCAACTACAACATAGATGCAAGTCATGCCCATGTACTAAGGGAAGTCTGTGATAAAATCCATGGATATACTCTCCACTTCTACTCGGGAATGGGAAGAGGCTGAAGTAATCCTGCTGGAAAAGAATGCTCGGCTTTGGTTTTGCAGCAAACCACACACTCTCTGATATGATTAAGGACATCGTCCTTCATCCCCTTCCATGCAAATCTCTCTCTGATAAACCTGTATGTCTTAAAATATCTAGGATGTCTAGCTAATGGTGTATCATGCACTGCCCGAAGGATCTTCTCCTTCATCTTGGACCCTGGTACAAGGAAAATCCTATCCTTGTAGTATATGAGATCATCCAAAGACTCTGTACCTATCATCTGTATAATGCCATCCATGATCTCACATGCAAACTGATTCTTGGAATACTCAACAAGTATGTGAGCCTTCCAATCTGCTGAAATCTCAGACATAGAACTAAGCATAGAGGTAAGGTAAGGTCTCCTAGATAGTGCATTAATAACAACATTATTCTTACCTTTGGTGTACTCTATGTCAAAGTCGTAGGTTTGTACCTTGTTCACCCATCTCTGTTGGCGATCGTTGAGATCCTTCTGCCCCAGGAAGAACCTCAAATTGTTGTGATTTGTACGAACCACGAATTTGTTGCCCACAAGGTACTGCCTGAATTTGGCCAAAGCATGCATAATGGCCAACATCTCCTTGTCGTAAATTGAGTACCCTTTCTCCACAGGGCTCAATTTCCGACTCTCATAAGCAATGGGGTGCCTATCTGAATAAGAATTGATCCAATGCCCTCTCCTGATGCATCACACTCCAAGTACAAATGGGCGAGAGAAATCTGGCAATGCAAGAACGAGACATGAGCTCATCACCCCCTTGAGGTGATCAAAAACCTGTTGTGTTGCTTCGGACCAAGCAAAAGCCCCTTCTTGGTCAAATTTGTCAATGGAGCAGTCAACCGAGAGAAGTTCTTCACAAATCTCCTGTAGTATGTGCATAGTCCCAAGAACCCTCTCAACTGTGTCAAAGTCCTGGGTGGTGGCCAATCCAAAGATCGTCCTGTATCTTCTCCCTATCAACCTTGACTACCCCTCCACCAATCACATATCCCAAATATAATAACTTTGTCATGTCAAACTCACACTTAGAAGCTTTCGCATATAGCGAGTTAGCTCCTAATATACCCAACCCTCATCAAGGTGCCTAATGTGATCCTCCCAA
This sequence comes from Taxus wallichiana var. yunnanensis, assembly GCA_018340775.1. Lineage (NCBI taxonomy): Eukaryota > Viridiplantae > Streptophyta > Pinopsida > Cupressales > Taxaceae > Taxus > Taxus wallichiana. Next base: position 256,331,675 of record CM031234.1, read on the forward strand.
GTCCTGTTGTAGACCAAGATGTGTCGAAGAAAACCAATACAAACTTCCGCAAATGGCGGTTGAACACATGGTTCATGCAAGATTGGAAAGTGGTTGGTGCATTCGACAAACCAAATGGCATCACTAGAAACTCAAAATGACCATAATGGCATCTAAAAGTTGTCTTATGCACATCCTCCTCTCTAACCTTGATTTGGTGATATCCAGATCGCAAATCTATTTTAGAAAAATAGATTGCCCATGTATAGCTCATCTAGTGAACTCATCGTGTAGCACTGGATACTTATTTTTATTGTCTTCTTGTTCATCCTTAAACCGTTTGGGGTGACGGGGAGTAGTAACCACAGGTGTCCTGGCAAGCTCGATCACAGTCCGATGTCTGAAACTTCCCGTCCTTTTTCGAGGTGAAACCTAGCAGGCACGGTAATCTATGCACATCCGCATGGTTCCATCCTTCTTCTTCACCAACACTACTGAAGAAGCAAAAGGACTGGAACTAGGTCTAATATGCCCCATCTCAATGAGCTCATGGATAGTCCTCTCAATCTCATCCTTAAACCGTTTGGGGTGATGGTAAGGAGTAGTAACCACATGTATGATGTCCTCAAGCTCAATCACATGCTCAAATCCCCTATCCGGAGGTACACCTGGAGGTATGTCGCCAAAACTGCACTATGCCTATCCAATAGGCCCTGGATATCCACATGATACTCTGGCTGCCCATCCTCTGACTTCTTGGTCGAAACCAAGCACTTTGTACTGCCCAATCAACCCCATTGTGCCTATGAATCCTCTCAATCCTCTTGGCTCTGACAACCTTGGGTGCCTGTAGATAAACCTCTCAAAGTCACATTCCTCCCTTCGGACTTAAACTTCAACTCCATCATCTGAAAGTTAGTCCGAAACTCACCAAGGGAATGGAGCCACTGTACTCCAAGCACAAGGTTGGTCTCTCCAATACCAACAATATAAAAATCATCAGTAACTATATAGTTACCCATCGTGATGCTCAACTGTGGAACTCGTGTGCATCTCATAGACTCTCCATTGGCTACAACCACGTTGAAGCCCTCAAAATCCTCTGCCTGTAATCCTCGCCTCTCAACCAATGATGCATCAATAAAGTTGTGGGTTGCCCCACTATCAATGAGTACCACTACTCGTTGGCCTGTAAAACTCCCCTAACTCTGAATGCCTTGTACCTAGAGGGTACTAGACAAAGTGGCAATAGTCTCATGAGGGAAAGTCTCATCCTCCTGCTCAACATCTGCATTGTCCAATGCCTCTCCATCTCCATCCTCCAATCCTTGAGTATCCAACTCCTCATCACCATCACTCTCCTCGAAGACCTCTATGAATTGGGCCTTCCCTCTACCTCTGCAATCATGTCTTGGAACCCAAGGTGTGTGCAATTAAAACATAGTTTAAGGCACGGGTTCCGCCAGAGCTTCGCTCTTTCTTACAGCACATGGTCGCTTGATTTTCACCTCAACTCATCTCTGTCCTCTCTAGATATGAATGGTTTCTTGCTGCATCTTGCCTAGGTGGAGGCACCTTCGGCTGTGAACCATCGGGTCTAGATGGAGGTACCTTAGGCTGAACTCGAGGTGGGAACCTCGACTTTGGAGTGGATAACTCCAAATCACGTGCTCTCCTAATAGCCTCATGCAAAGAAGAAGGCTCAAATGCCTTCACAAATCCAACTAGAGCATCCATCAAACTGCTATGAAAAGTGAGGTCAACCTCATCTCCGAAACATTAGGAACCATGACTGATAATCTCTGAAAATCTGCAATGTACTGATCTAAAGAACTTGTCTGTCTCAAGTGAGTCAACTCCCTAAAATGCCTGTCAGGGTCCCTGTCAAATCTGCTCATCAGCCTCTGTGTGAACTCTGCATAAGTATCAATATGTATGTGCCCTGTGTAATCAATCCATGATGCCACCAGTCATGTGCATCTCCCTCAAGATGTAGGATTGCAAACTTAATTGCATCCTCCTCACGCATGGGATTCAAGTCGAAGTATGTCTTCAACTTTGAATCCAGGACTGTGCATACACTTCTTAGAACCATCGAAGTGTGGAATGGAGATTTGTCCCAATCTCCTTTGTAACTCAAGTACCTGTGGCGATGATCTCTCTTAGGTTTGCTATCAATCTTCATTCTTTAGTACTTTGTGAAAGGCATATTATCTCTGAAGCCCTCGCTCAATGATTGGTACCTTTCCCAACAAGACTCTTCATCTAACACATCTGGTTGCCTTACTGTGAAACTTTGGATCCTTCAAGAACGAGGGTTCGTGAAGCCCCAAATGCCTAGTAGAAGAATGGGGAGACCGCTGCCTGTGTTTCCATTTCACCTCTTTGAACCATGTGTCCCCTATTGCTAGTTTCCCCCTATCTGCTGTATGAGTCTCAATTCTGCCCTGTGCTAATCTCTCAGTGAGCTGGCTCAAATAGAGATTAGTAGTTTCTTGTTGCTTCACCATGTTGGTGAATAATTGTTTCATCAAATCAACACCCATATCTTCATTGTCACCCATCTTTTCAACCCAACAAGCTAGAGAAACAACTGCTCTGATACCACTGAAATATCCTTGTGGGATACCACTCAAAAATGCACAAAATATATAGAAATTGCAGCAAATAAAAATTCTGATTTTTGCAGGAAATAACCAGCTAGGGCAACAAACTGGTTTTAATTGATATCTCACAAAATACTTGCCCAAAATGCATGAAATTTTAAAGAGAGCTTGCAACAATGATAACAAACACTAGAAAAATATTTTTGGAATTTTTTGAATAATATAAAATTGCTAGAAAATTTCAGAAAGTCCTAGACAACTAGAAATCTTCAAAATTCATATATTTTCAAATACAAGTGATAAAATTCTGAAAATTTGGAAATAACATCTACAAATAATGTAAATGAAAGCCCAACCTCCAGATCTGGAAATAGACAATCTGAAAACCCTCCAAAAAATGCTTGCAAAATCCCAAAGTGAGACGCCCCCTTAGGAAAAGGCCAAAAACCCTCAAAAATGTCTCCAGAAATGGCGCCAAACCCTACTCTAATTGCTGCACTAAATCTGATCTGGAAACCCTCGATTTTTCTCCACAAAAAGCTTAAAAATCCTCAAAACCCTTCTCTGGAAACTATGAAAAATTTCTCTACGAAAAAAAACAACCCTAAATCAGCTCCAAAATGACAAACTAGGGTGGATCTTTCACCACCGAAGAATACCCTACTAGCTAGGAATGGATCTCTCACCACCGAAGCTAGGGTTCCTGTGGGATCTTACTCCACAAGCTAGAAGATTGCAAACAACACGATTGGTTGCTGAATAATAAAAATATGTGAATGTGCAAGAATGAACTCCCTTTCTACCCCAAATTCCTCTTATGATTTCCCAAGCAAACGGGAGGCCCAAAAGATCCCAATCGACCCCCTCTAGGAATAACCACAAAATCATAAAGTAACTTAAGTTACTTTTCCCCCTCCAGTCGCCATAGGGACATAAGTAACCCCAATGAAAGATTATAACATTAAAGTGTTATGAGGTCCCCCTTAACGATAAAATATAACATCTAGTCCCACCAAGCCACTTTATGCTCATGTCAACGAAAAATTAAAACAAATGAGCAAGGTGGTAACTAACATCTATACCCAATAGCCTCCAGTGTCCTCGGTCCCTTGGGTATGACCAAGGCTAGGACTGAAACTTGGCCCTTAGGCCATCGGTGAAGGAAAGTGTGCTTACAACCATTTTTATTCCTTTGTTGTGTGTTATGCGAGTTGCACATTCATTTCTAGCACATTATAGCTTTGTTTGTATGCAAATTCGAGTTTATTTTTATCACTAGTTGAGTTGGAATTACAAGTATCCGTGTTGGTGAAACCTAGTGTGGAATATCCACCTAGTTTACGGATCACTCAGTCAGCTCATATAGGCCAAAGTGACCTTCAACTAGACTCCTTCACAACAACACACTTTTGAGTTCCTCAAGCAATACCTCTGTGCTATGCTCTTGTAATGCCGGACATTGCACACTCCTTCGAACTTTAGACCAATGCATCTGACCATCTACTTGGCGTAGTACTCATGCAACATGGACATTCGGCTGCATACCACACAAAGATGTTTAGTGACATGGTTCAAAGGTACATCCCTTGTGAAAAAAGTTGTATGCCATTATGCAAACAGTTAAGTAATGACACCACTACATATTTGATAAGGGGACGGTCATTCATTTTGATCATAAGCCATTTCAATTCCTGCAGATGCAAAGTGAGCTGGATAACACACACCACATGAAGTGAATGATTTACCTGTAGTAGTTCCATCTCGTGGTAAAGAACAAGAAGAAAGGGCAATAAGGCCATAGATTGCCTTAGCTGACCATTGGTAGATGCGCTTATCACAGTGTTGGATAGGCGTGGCCATGACTTCTCAGATTGGGTATCCCTATACTCATCTGACAAGGACTTTGTAGATGCCTATACTGCTGTTTCGTTGGGTGAATTTGTTTATGAGTCGTACTTGGATGACAAGCTTCTCTACAGGCTTGGTCATTCTTGTGTACCTGAGTGCACACTTCGACAAAGACTCATTTGGGAGCTGCACTATGCCAAAACATCAGGGCACTTTGGTGTTACAAAAACTTTGGCCACATTGCAGTCACATTTCTAATGGCCACACATATGCACAGATGTGGAGTGCAACATCAAGTCTTGTATTTCTTGTTGCATTGCAAAGCCGACGAATAGAAAGCTAGGACTTTACACACCTCCGTCGGCTCCATCTAGACCATGGGAATCCATCAACATGGATTACTTGATTGGGCTGCCTATGATAAAATGCTAGCACACTGTCCTGTTTGTTGTAGTGGATACGTTTTCAAAGATGGCCACCATGGGTTCTCGCAAGAAATGCATCAAAGCAGTTGGCTTTGCTCAAGTCTTCTTCACCCATGTTGGGTTCACTTTGGACTCGCAACATCCATTGTATGCGACCGTGATCCTCATTTTGTGGGTCATTTTTGGCAAACATTGTGGGTCTTGATGGGTACGCAGTTGGATTGGTCGACAATGTTTCATCCTCAAATAGATGGACAAACAAAAGTTGTTAACTGCACTCTAGTTTATCTTTTGTGTATGTGCAAGTGGGTGTGTGCTTGCACTTGGAATGATAACTTGGTTTACATCTAACATACTTATAACATTGCTATTCATAGTTCTACAGGGCAATGGGATTGACGAACGATATTTCATACTTAGATGGATGGACAAATCGATGTTGTCAATTGTACTCTAGTTCATCTTTGTATATGTACAATAGTGCGCATGCTCGCGTTTGGGATAATAACTTGCTTTACACCCAACATGCCTACAAGAGCTATTCATAGTTCTATGGGGCATAGTCCATTCCAGACATGTTTTATGCCCCAACCAACAACACCTCTAGACATTTCTTACCATGCACCAGTTGGCACTGAGTTGCACAGATAGGAAAAGAAAGTGGACAAAGTGCAGAAGTTTTTGCATCAAATACACTATGCTCATCAGTAGGTGTAGCAGATTTTACGAAGTTCTCTGCACAGCTGGCGAGAATGTTTTTTTCTTGATTTGCCTCCATACTTAGGCATGCCCCCAACTTTCAATGTGGAGCTTCTTAAGCATTACTTCCCTCCACTGCTTGAACCAGCAGTGACACAATATCGTTTTGATTTTGATTCCAAACAGTTGCATCTTGCAGATAAGGATCATATCATCAAAGTGACAGACACATCCACTCGCCATGGTACACATTAGTTGTCCTAAGTGGTCAAAGCCGGGCAATATGCTGATCAAGCCAAGTGGTATAATTTTCAACAACTTTAGGTTCAGTTTCCCAATCTAACAAAAGATCTAACGGGGATCATTGTTTCACAAGAAAGGGTGAATGATCAGTGTGTAGCCTCACAGTAAACCTCGCAAGCCTCCTCACCTCTCTTGCAAAACTTGAGCTCTCCACCCTTCTAGCTTCTTGCTACAAGCATACAGCCTTGTGGTATCGCGCAACATTGGCGCAAACCCTTGTTGCTTATTGTGCAGGTCCCACTTGTCTCATAGCTTGCTCAACACTTAGCACCATTTGCTAAATGTCACAGTACCTTGGTGCATTGCTTCGTGCATTCTCAATGACAAGCATACTGTACAACTGCTTCCTAGCCCTCGCAGCTTCTGCAGCCCTGCTCTAGCCCAATGTGACACTCGTTGCTTCCGCAGTCTTGCATTCACCTTCAAGCACTCACAACTTTTGTAGTCTTGCAACAACTTCCAACACATTATACATAGCTTCTGCAGTGCTGCACACCTCCCCTCAGTACTCGCAGATCTTAGCAGCATTGGGCCATGCCACGCAGCTTTGCAGTCCCACAACGCACTTGTGCCTTGCTTCTCCATATGCCAACTGTTACCTTGCTTCTCCATATGCCAACTGTTACTGCATATGCCAACTTGTGCCTTGCTTCTCCATATGCCAACTTGTGCCTTGCTTCTCCATATGCCAACTTGTGCCTTGCTTCTCCATACGCACTTGTGCCTTGCTTCTCCATATGCCAACTGTTACCTTGCTTCTCCATATGCCAACTGTTACTGCATATGCCAACTTGTGCCTTGCTTCTCCATATGCCAACTTGTGCCTTGCTTCTCCATATGCCAACTGTTACTGCATATGCCAACTTGTGCCTTGCTTCTCCATATGCCAACTTGTGCCTTGCTTCTCCATACGCACTTGTGCCTTGCTTCTCCATATGCCAACTGTTACCTTGCTTCTCCATATGCCAACTGTTACTGCATATGCCAACTTGTGCCTTGCTTCTCCATATGCCAACTTGTGCCTTGCTTCTCCATATGCCAACTTGTGCCTTGCTTCTCCATACGCACTTGTGCCTTGCTTCTCCATACGCACTTGTGCCTTGCTTCTCCATATGCCAACTGTTACCTTGCTTCTCCATATGCCAACTGTTACTGCATATGCCAACTTGTGCCTTGCTTCTCCATATGCCAACTTGTGCCTTGCTTCTCCATATGCCAACTGTTACTGCAGACTTGTGCAGGACTTACACACTCAGCGTTTGCTTATTAGCACTTAGTTGCCACGCCACATGCTAGGTGACACACCCCACGCCAGCGCTATGTTAGAGCATCTCACCAACAAGTTGTGCGTCGGATCACAACTGTGACTCAGCCAGGGATGAATAAGCCCTTTTGCAATTGTTTCTCCTGCAATTGCTGTCAGTTGCAGCTGCCTCTGTTGTAATTGTACATCGTATGAATATGTTATATGTTCAATCCTCAGGGAAATGAACATTTGGGTACTCACTCCCAAGGCAGGTGGTAGGAATACTTACATGCTCAGCGTATCTTGTAATTCCTGCACTACTCTGTATTATTCCAGTCTAGGTAAATCAGCCAAGAAGCATTCCCTTGCTTCTCATAAGAGTTTGCACTCTTCACCTTACTGTAGCATTGTATACATTTTTACTATCTAGTATCCTATTCTTCCATTGAATAGAAGTTCCGTTTCTGCATATAAGTCTTCCGCATTTGAATGTGTTGGTAGATTAGCTATTTAGTCTCCTCTGTGCATCTTAAATACTTGTCTCCAAGTGTGTCATTGTCCACCGCAGAGCATCCCCCACGCGGATTCTATGACCTCAATATGTCAGAGGTAGGTTGTGATAATTTGACATTGTCCTCAAAAAAGGGGACAGTCACAAAAGGAACAGGGTGGTTCGGCCTGAAGAAAACCCTTGACAAAAGCAATCTAATCAGTTGTAGTAAAAAGATGAAATGTGCACGCTGGTTATTTATGTGGTAAATAGAGTGAAAAGAGGGAAAAAGCCTTTGCCTGAACAGGATATTTTATGTTGGAGAAGTTGCTATAAGCTTAACAGTGTTGGAAGCTTGGTGTTTCGCTGACATTTGACCTACATTACTAAATGTACTTCCATCAGAATGCCGTGCAATTTATTTTTATCCTTAATGAGTTCAGTTTCTCTTGCAAGCGATGCAAGGCTTCCTGGGTTTGTTTATTGTTCCTTGTGTCTTTTCTCTAGGTAAATGTTTTCAAGGATCTGGGAGAAGATCTGTGCCCTTTTCTATCCATAATAGTTACTTTGTTAGCATCCTATTTAATATTTTGCATTGGCCTTAGATTTTTTTTTGGTTGGAATATACATTGTTAGATATAATTGATTGCCTTGTTATACCCAGGATATGTTGTTTGGGCTCTCTTGTGTTGCACCCAAACTTGATGGGATGTAACACCCTCCAAACAGTCCCTCCAATTTGTAGTAAAAGCCTCCAGTGAATACTCTCTGCAGAGGGTTAAATTTGGCAGCATACTAAATACATATAATCTGGCATGATTAATGCACTTGGGATCTCACAACCTAGGCCTTTAAAATAAGTCCGAGGGAATGTGAAGTGATGAATGCCACACTCTATAAGCGAAAAGGAGGAGGACTGGGTTTGAAGTCCGAGGATACCTAAAAGGAAGGATGAACAGCCTAGACCAGCTAAAGCGTAGGCTTGAAAAGAGGTTTAAGGGTTTGGATAGGTTCTTGTTTTGTTTCTTTATATAACATTTGGGAGCCCCCTAGTCACCAGGAGTGCCGATTGGGAATACTAGGAGACCTCTTCCAAGAGAGATGCCACCTTCTGGATGGTATCGTGTGCCATATGTGGTTAGAGCAGAAAGTTATGTCCTATCTAACCCAGTTCTTTCATATTTATTTGTTTGGTGGCTAACCACAGAAGAAAACCGAAAATTTTGACTTTCAGATTTCAAACTTTTGAGAGGAAGGAGCAAATAACTAAATGAATACAAATCAACCACTTTCCTGTATTCGAATGTGATGCAACCATTGATCTAGGAATAAGGGTGTTTGAAGAGAGTGCAAACGTGTTTGCTGTCCAGTCTAAGTGCAGTCCTAAATGATAAAACATTTATAAAATGCAATAAAATCCCAAACCTAACTCCAGCACTGACAAAATAGTAGCAGCATAACTGAATTGGGCTTTTTAAAGTGGAAGATCCAAATCAACTGCTGTTCTATGGAAATAGTTGATGTTGCTTTGAGCAGATCACCATGGGTGGTCTGAGATGACCTACTTAAGTTTGCGTGAAACACATCCAGTACCAAGTTGCAACAGTGAAGAAACTTTCATGTCTGATGCAGATCAGACTCTAACAGCTCTCTTTACTCTGTAAGTACACAGGCCCATCTGCGAATTGCCTTCTTCAGCAGCTAAGGAATTGGCTATTGATATCCATCAAGAAGAGTGAAAAAGAGATCTGTTTTTGAAATGAAAAGAGAAAATGGATCTTGAAGCTCTTGAACTTGCTATTGACAATCCAATGGACCTGCCCATACTTTGGACCTAGGACAGTCTAGACGTGCTAAGTACTTAACGAACAGATAGCCACTGTGAAAGTCTCACACAAGAGACCTTTTAGAACTTTTATGGCGTGAACCTGCCAGCTGAAAGTTTGGGCTGCCAAGAGAGATAGGGCAGAAATGTAGAAGAGAGTCCTTTGCATCACTGCTACAATAGAAGAGATTAGGCAGTACAAGTCCTTATTAGTCAGTAAAGAGTCAGAGTGCTTCGGCAACGGTCCCATTGAAACTTCCTCAATATTCTCAGCAAGTGTTACTGAGAAAGTTATAGATTGATTTGCAAAATAACAGTCCTGTGCAAGATGGCATTCCAGCTCTTCTCTCATTTTTTTCAGGAATCAGTACCCAAAACGATTAGTAGAAAACATCTCACAAGAATATTCCTTCACAGAAGATGCCATTTGACAAAAAAATTCTATAAAAAATTTGAGTAGGTGCTACAAACCGTCAGCACCTCTCTTTCACAACCACTCTAAAGTGTTTTAATGAGTTACTATGCTTATTCCTAGTAATGTGTTTCAGACACTTAACGGGACCACATGGGCAGAAAAATAGCAGGAGCTCCCTCCATGAGACCACCTCATTTGAGTGTCAGAAGGCCTGAGATAAGAGCGAATTTTCCATTTTAATGTTGAAATTAGGTTAAAAGGGTTTTTGGGACAACTCTACACTTTTTGCAGGTAGGTAAGTACTCTTGCAAACCTATGGAATAATATAATTGCGCCCCACTCAGCAGATCCTCTCAAGCACATGGAGTACTCTGGATCTCACTGATCTAATAGAGGAGTGCTTGGAACACGAGCTAGCAGATAGTGGGGCCTGCCTACCATCAGGTCTGACCAATTAACACCTCATAACATCCGAGAGTAACACATCCCAAGGAAAATATCCTTGTCTAAGGCCAAATTAGTCAACTTGAAGTCAAATTAGTTGGTGATTCTATCCAATGATGGCAAACTGTCACATGAGAATGCAAGAAGATAATGCCAAATGGAAGTCAGATGAGTTTACATTACTGTGAGAGGAAGACTTAGGAGTCTTAGGACCTTAGTCGACAACAAATATCTACCTAGGACCTCAGGTTACCCCAAATCAGTCAAGGCACAAAAAGGGGACTAAGACACTAAAATGCCAATTAGTCCCTCTAGGTCACAAATAAGTGCAAGGCATCCCTAAGGTTCCATATCAGCACGTAAGTGACCTAGTGGTTATGAAAGTGAACTAAAGTTGCCTAACAACAGCGAGACCCTCTAGAGTACAATATGATGTAAATGCATCCAAAAGATCAAAAATTAACATTGAAGCAGCATCAAGGCTTCAGGAAGAAAAATGGTGGTTGCATAGAGATGAAAAAATTAAGAGATTCACCTTGGATCTGGAATAAAAATGTTCAGTGACATACAAATGCTACATAATGCATCCCATAAACTGAAGCCCTCCCTGGGTGAAAGGGGACCATGCAATGTTGCACTTCAATTCTGTGTGCTTGATTATATCATATAATAACTGCCTGAAACGTCTTATAGTCCTTTTGCAGTTCTGATTCAATTGCCTATAGTACAGAATCATTCTTTAGTGCAATGGATATGGCACTCATTTGAAAGCATTCAGATTCCAAGAGCATACAATCATCATATTAGAAAAGGGTTACTTAAAGGCACTTGCATCATAACCTCATTGCATTATATTTGCTCAAGAAATTTATAGTGCTTATGCTATAGCATTTAGGTTTTACATACTTGAATTGCAAAAGAGAGCATATGTTTCACATAACAGGTTCCGGATGGTACTGTTCTCGGAGATCCAATATCCACCCTAGAATAGGCCAAGACCTTGCCTTAGTCACTCTCATGCTACTGTGAGTTGACTCTTAACCCATAACTCATTCCATATGAATGCAACCCTGGTTCTTGTAAGTGCACTAATCTGCATCATGCTACAGACTGGTAGCAGAAGGCACCCTCCTCAGTGTTGCTCAGATCTAATTTTTCGCCAATAGCATCACATACTTGGCTACTTCTATGCCCTACCTCCAGTAGCTACACAATTCAAAAGTCTCCACCAATTTATGTGTAGATTAGAGGCTTTGTGTACTGTTTACTCTTTCGGTGGGTAACCGTCTACTTGCAAAAGATGCCTGAGTGATAGAAATTCCTAAACTCTTGCTCCTCTGATCCTAGGTAACGGTCCTTAACATTCCTCATTAGAATATTCTGCTAGGAAACAGCTCCCTTTATCTCTCCAAATTTCCGCATCTGCACTCTCTGCTACAAAGTTAGATTATCCATGCAAGAGTTGATAGAAGACTTCAATAGTCTCTCACTGATCTATTGTGTTTACAGCCTCCTCTTTTATGCAGTTAGCATTCCTTAGCAGTGCCTGAGCATGCTTTGTGGATTGCTTTGCCTGATGGTTCATATCATTATGATGCTTTCTTGACAAGCTATTGGCTCACATCTGGCATATCCCTGATGCTTTCTCAATTGACAATTACAAGTTATTGGATGACATGTGGCATATACCTACCATATGATTAATTTTATTTGATATTCGTACCTCTCTTTACTGCAATATGGGCTAACCAATAGTTGATAGATGAGACAATGCTTCGGGCAGTTGTGCATATGCTAGAAGTGCACCTCTTAGGACAGGAATGACTCAGATCCATCTGCAATATTGCAACTTTTCTCATAGCATAGCATAAGTTCTCCAGTTAAATTCCAGTAGTTTGAAGGCTTCATAAGGTGACATACAGAAGACTATTATCTCCAATTCAGTAGCACAAATTCCTTCCCTTTTAACTTGGGATATATCATATGTGGAGTATGATTATTCATACAAATTACATCCTTCTGTTTGCCTTTCTATTTTTAAGTTTTCTCTAAATGAAATGTATCTTATATTACTCTAAAGAGCAAATTATTTACAGCAGCTGAGCATTAGGATTACATCAGCTGATTAGGATTGCAAGGAAAGAAAGCACCTGAGTTTGTGCTCCAATGGGCAAAGATTTCACCTTCTTTCAAACCCCTCTTGAGCTTAGCTTGCATAATCAAAGTCACATCTTGTATAAAATGTTGCAATCTCCTGAACTGAGTGGCGTGGTATCTTCCCGAAAATTAGCTTTGCATCTTGTTCTCCAAAGGAAAGTTATCACTGGCAACCGAATTGTATGCCGTAGACTCTTGCAACTATCCCGACCATGCAAAACTCCCTTCGAAGAAGTCCTCGCCACTAGAGAGGGGCAGTAAAAAGGAAATTAATTTCAGCTTGTAACCAACCCCAAAACTCTCTATTGAACACTTCTAGAAGAATCGGTCAATTGTTTCCTCTCTCCCACATGCATTGCAAAAGCATGTGCAATACTCAACTTACTCAACTCTGCTTTGACAGCTAAACCTTGAGGCATTGCTAGCCATCCCAACATCTTTTGTTGGAAAGAGGTTCTTGCTTTCCAAATGGCTTGTTAAGGTCATTGCCATCTCACTTCAATGTCCTTGAATTGCAGTGGCTTGTTCAATTGAGGGGCGCCAAGATTAGACTGTCTCACTTGATTTTACATTTCTTTTGTCTTATAGTCGAAGAAGGATTTTCCATTGCTCCACGTCCAATCCTCCAATATGGGCCTGCACCCTGTAATTGCAATTTGAAAAGACATTTTTCAGGCACAATCTTACAGAGCTCTTTAAAAGCTGGTTTCTCTGATGGTATCAACACTTAAGTGTTGTTTATGGCCCACCAAGATTTCCACTGCTGACTTTCTTTGTTCCAAAGATCTCCTCAACAAAGCAAGTCCTTCCTTGCCAACCTTTAGCCCCCTAAAAGGGCAAAATCCCAACTCGTCCATGCAATGAGTTGAAAGTCCAAATAGGCCATGTGGCAAGATTCCAAATATCCTGTAGGCCCTTAAACTTCCAATAGTGTGAATCTGTCAATCCAATTATTGATCACTTTAAATTCCATTTTTGGGGAATATTTGAGAAATCTGCCCCATTAGCTTACCTTTCTTGACAAAATCAACATCTTTTTGTTGAGTATATCGGTCTGGCACTACTATCCAAAATTCTTGTAGCACGTGATCTTGTTATATTTCTTGCATTGATGCCTGTAAAGCATCTTTAGCTTGTCTTTAGAGCCTGCGATCGTGGCTGTAACAGCACCTTTACTCCTTCAAGCTATTTGATAGCAGTCAGCTGCCTCACTTGTGCACCTCCAACACTCGTAGTCCGTTCGGTCGTCTGACCCAGTCCACGTGTTGATGTGCAACTGCTTAATCCTTGAAGTTCTGGTTTAGTACTTGCTTCACAATTTTAATCAACTTCCTTGTATGTTTCATTAAATCCTATTGTATTTTTGTTATTAGCATTTAAGTGCTTTAGTAGCTTCTTTATGCTTGATGATTACTATTCACAATTTCTCTTTATAATTGGATTGTGGACTCACAGGTGTGTTCTTCTCGACTTCTAATATGATAACTCCCAAGAGGTTCAGTCACATTTGAAAATTTACATTGCCTTGTCAATGCTTTAGTTCTGGACTGCAACAAACTGGCTCTTCATAATCAACTCTTCCAAGTTCTACTTTCAAGTCTTCCATCTCTGAACATGCTAACATCTGAATAGGTTGATTCAACCAAGTCTCTAAATCCTTTTGGATTATGTCTGTTCTTCATCCTTGGGTATCTAGTGTCTTGATTTCTATGCTTGGCACTTTGGCAACCCATGTTCGTGTTCTTCTTGCATCGTAGCCACACTTGGACTTTTCCCCTTCTGGTCTTGCAAAGCACTAACTCTGATTGTGACACAAACAACCCCAGTGCCAGTTTGCAACTTTCTGCAGAGTCTCCTTTTAGATATTGCTTAGAAGTCCAGCCAAGCACTCAAATGTTTGTTTTCTGGTTTTATGGTCTATTACAACCATGACATCCTATCCTCTCTTGTAAGGTGATCTAACTCTATTATATGTATGTGTCTAGAGACAATTACTTTAGGCACCAATTCAGGTGTCTCCTTTTGAAAGGCACACAACCTATACAAATGGGGTATTGCATTCATTGGCTAATTACACATCACTGGAAAGCCCTTGCTATGCTCATTGCAGTGGTGTACGGTTCATCTAATGTTATCAATGTTCTTTGAATTCAAGGACCCAAGGATAGAGAACACTTGATGGATGTTGAGTTATGACAATCTGCTGCTGAAAAATACACACACTTAACTTGCAGTTTTAATACAGATTTTCCTTTTTTTTTCTGGTTTAACAAGATTAGTGTTTATCTGAAGACAAGGAGAATCCTTGCAATAATTTTGCTCATATTGTCAAACTTGGAGTGCAGTTCATATTGTATTTTGGAATATTCTCCTTTGTATCCAAGGTAGTTTGTTCTTTGTGAATTTAATTCTTTATCAATTTAGTCATTTGTGAGGTTCTCTTTTTTAGTTGGATTGTTCAATATGAACCGGGTTGCAGGGAACGCCCAAGGGTACCCAAAATGGGTATAAGGATGGAAATGGCCCCGAAACTCTGCTACATCCCAGGTTCGTACTGGAAATTGGTATGAACCCGGGATGTTTCTGTCCTATTTCTGGTGGAAATGTCACTTAATAATGCACTAAAAGTACTTTTAAGTTATATTTTATGTATATGCTTCCATGATGTTTGAGAGTGGTTTCAGACATCTAGAAGCTATAATGCAGATTCTAAATTTTGGAGGGTCCTAACTCCTATAAAATGTCAGACTTAGTCAAATTTTAGGGTATTGGACTTAGCCATAGTACAAGGTTTTAGGATTTTAGGGAGACATCATAGGAGATATGAAGATAGTATGAAGGAATAGATATAACAAAAACTCATATGGACATCTTTCCTAAAATGCCACGAGCTGATCCCAACCCTTTCCTGGTACACTCCTTAGGACATGCACTCAAGGAGATTGATGCGTTGATGAGTCCTGCAAGAGAGATTGTCAGTAACTGAAAAATATAGGTGTAAACCTATATAAGTACAGTGCATCCAATGGCAAAACACAATCTCATTTATGTCACACATGATTCATGAACATGTTGAATATTTTGAACTTTTATGAATACAAATTATTTTAAGTGGTTTATTTTTTATGAACTAAAAATGAGTATTCTGCATTATATCTAGACTGCACGGAAACGCCCTAGACCCCCCTGTACCAGGCTGGGTTTGTACAGGGTACGGGTACATCCTGGGTATGTTGTGGGTACGTAGCCACATGCCCTGGGTACTTCCCGGTACAGAAATCCATACCTGGCAAATACCTAGGCCTGTGGGTACGTACCCACAGAGTACCCAGTTTTTTTTTTTTTTTAAGTGCAAAAAAATAAATAAAAAGAGTACCCAGAGAGTACCCACAGTTTTTTCTTTTTTTTTAAGTGCAAAAAAATAAATAAAACATGAGGGCTTTGATTGGAATTGAACTTTGGAAAGTTCGTGTGAGATTCAATATTGCCAATAGGCTCTGAAGGGTCGAGAGAGATGAAAAGGACTTCATTTGGTTGACTTACTATTTGGGGGCTTTCTTGTTGCTCCTCATGGGTCCTTTATTCTTCAGTCAATTTGGAAGGCATGGGAACAAGTGAAGCACTTGGTGGTTGGGCAGCCTATCTTCTCTTCATTTGACATTAGGCGCTAAGCCTACAAATCGATTTCATCGAATCAGAAATATAATGACAAGATCCTTGCCTTGACAAGAGGCTGTTCTGCCCTCCTTTGGTTTGAGAAAGGAATTAAAATATTTCATGACTTCAAATGTTTTTTAATGTCCAATGAGACGTCTAACTCAAGCTTAAGGCATTAATAATGAATTATCAAATCTATAATATAGTCTATGTTATTAACTATTATGTTTTGAACATTATGAATCAATACAAACTCAAGTCTCAATTCTCAAAGTATTGGAAATTTGTTTTCATGTTCTATGAATGATTTTAAGTTGTATGAGTATTAAATTTCAATAAGTATGCAAATGCTTCTTTAAATTTATAATTTTATATATATATATATATATATATATATATATATATATATATATATATAATATATATATATAAATATATACATATAAAACGTACCCAAAAGTGTACTTGTACCGAAGTTTTTAAAACATTGCCGTTTGTACCGAACCCGCGTGCGAAACAGTCTTGCATTATATATATAAAATTTTAAGTGGTTTATTTTTATGAACTAAAAATGTTTATTTTTATAAACTAAAAATGAGTATTCTGCATTATATATATATATGTTGTATGGATGTTTTGGTGCCATTTGTACCCAACGGTTTTTGAAAATCAACATTTTGCATTTTGGACCCATACTGCACTACCCGTTTTTATTTCCTGGCAACATAGAATATGAACCATCTGCGACATTTACATAGTTACCTATGTCTCGGGGATGGAGGGATGGGGTTTTCCGAGATGGCAATAAATTTCCCAGATTTTGGGGACGTAGGGGAGGGGCTATTAAATAAAACATAAAAATTAATATTTAAATATTTTAACTTTTTGTTCAATGAAATTCAGGGGTTTAAACTTTATTTAATGTTTTGGATACTTTTAGGATTAGGGTTCCTTGTTTTTGGTAAAAATAACAGCTTTTTAAAAATAAAATCTTCGGATTTTTATTAATGTAAGAACCCACCAGACATCAATTGGAAAATGTGTAATAATTTTTTTGGCACCTAATTGGGTCTAGTACGCCAATCACATGACATTCATGGGTCCTATAAACTTAAGCGACTAAAGAAGCATAACTAAAATAGAATAAAAGAAAACAAACCAACTGTAACATTCATTCATATTTCATTTGCAAACAACATTTACATAAATATTATACTTCATATGATCAAAGTATAAATTCATTAAGTTGTAATTCTTTTCAACATAAATCAAAGTATGTACATAACCCAAAAGGAGTTATGTCAACAATTATTATTTGTGCATGTCAACATACTATAGCTAGAGTCTAGTAAGGGGTGACTGTCCAAGAAAACTCCAAATCAAGTATCATCTACTTAAATTTAGGCCAAGTCCCAAAGCAAGATGATTATTAAAGAGTCTCGAGATTCTATCTATAACAAGTTATAGTTACAAGGAAGGAGACAATATCAGAATCACGAGTCCAAACACCCTTGTCATAAGTTATGGTTAGTAAATGTCTTTAGTCTTTACCCACATGAGTTTACTATAGATGCCACTCTTACAAAAATATGAATCAAACGTATCCTTGCACTAGGCTACAGTGATGAAGAGTGACTGTCACATAGTTTGCTAAGAGGTATAGTCAATAAGGTGCATCACTGTCAACAAGAGTTCTGAGCGAGGTCTTAAGAAGTGTCACCAAGGCTCCCAACCATGGTCAAGCCTACATATTAAAAATCTCTTCACAGGCATGACTAGACTGCCAAGTACAATCAATTACATTTTACAAATTTGCTGAGGAAAAGAAGACTAGGATAGTATATATATATATATATATATATTTGCATTCATCTTCACACAAAGATATTACAAAGCATACCATAAAGGAATTTCTGATAAACTTAGTTCCTATGGGATCCATTTAGAGCGTACTCTTCTTTTGTTACAAACCTAGACCTTCAACTTTTGTTACAAACCCAGAAATTCAATTTTAATAAAACCTCAAGACTCTTCTATTTTTCCCTTCCTACATGAGACAAAACCTCTTAGTTATAGCTAAAAAGTGGATCTCAAATATGGAATTCAAACACTAACAAAGTGGTGGATTACTTTTGGTATGGATTAGATTCCAAAAGCATTGTCGGCCATACAAACTAAAGTTGAATGCTTTTGAGTGGGTGATTGGGCCAACTGTACTTCTGCTTGTAGTGGGCTAAGATTTGTCGTAGAGTGACAGGTGTAAAGTTAGATGTTACTTTATACCCCTATTCTTCAATGTGTTCAAAGAATAATTGCCGTCTGTCAAGTCAACACAACAATGATGGAGCAAGATGAGCTGGCCACTTTCTTTAGCATCCTATGCCAGTGTTAGATGTACAGACTTATTGGAACTCTACTACGCTTATTTCAAATGAATCAAGAACTATAGCTAAGGGAATCTGAGGTCTTTTCAGCTTCAACACTAGCGACACACACTAGTGGTCTTCGTCACTACTGCCCTCATTGTCCATTATTGATGGGAACTTTGAATAAGGAGCACAATGCCTGTCTTCTTTATTGGATTCCTCTGGTTGATATCTGTGGTGTAGATACATAAATCTTCCTCAATCTACCATGTCTCATTCGAGTCTTCAGACTTCTGCATTTAGATTGATGACCTTCATACCAACAATCTCCATCTTGCATTCTCCTTTTCCTTGTTTTCTATAGATTTATGTTATGGGAAGTTCATACATTTGTGGCTGTTCCACACATTCATTGATATTAGCAACAATGGCAGTGCCAAATCCTTTCATTATCCTTTCGAAGAAGTTGAACATTGCTGGTTCTAGATTCCTTTCCTCATTGGCATGGACTTGAAAGCCATTCTGGCAAAGTAAAAACTATTATCAAAACCTAATGAACACAATTTTAGGATTCTTCT
This sequence comes from Taxus wallichiana var. yunnanensis, assembly GCA_018340775.1. NCBI lineage: Eukaryota > Viridiplantae > Streptophyta > Pinopsida > Cupressales > Taxaceae > Taxus > Taxus wallichiana. The sequence continues at coordinate 256,350,713 of CM031234.1, forward strand.
TTTGTCATTTTCAAGCCACTGGTAGTCTGTGAATCCTTGTACTATGACGTCAACCTTTACTGGAGGAAATGGCTGAAGTCTCACAGAAGAATATATTTGTTATGCATCTGCAACAAAGTTTTCTTTAATTCCTTCCAGCTTCCATTTATATGCATTACTCAGGATTCTTCTTATCATTTTTAGCCATCCACAACCTATCCAGTATTGGATCAGAACAATGATTATGCGTTCAGGGAGGTTCTTCCATTCCTCTGAATTTTGGTTGTCTTGGGGATTAGGATTGGCACTGCTACTACCTTCAAAAACTGCATTAACAAATTCACTGTTTAGACAATCAGCTGAAGAGTTATTTTCACTTTTACCCACTGCATATCAAACTCATAACTAGATAGTAGCAAGTGCCACGTAGCAATCCTTCCTTGTGCTAATCCCTTATCAGGCTTGTTTATCATAATGCTTAACATAGGCTTACTACCTGTTCTTACTGTAAATGCTATTGGCTTCAGAAATATTTTACATTTCTCTCTTCCCTTTGTCATGCTAGTATTTCTTTCTCGTAGATAGTATATCTCTTCTGAACATCAGAGAATGTGCCAGATCTATATCCTTATATTTCTTTGTGTTTATTGGGATAAACCTGGACTAGGTCTGCTGCCCATGTTTCATTTGATGCATCAGTCTGTAGGACCAAAGGATAATCCTCTTTGGGGTAATTGCACAGTGGGAAAATGCAAACATTTTTCTTTAATTTTCTTGATTGTTTTTGTAACTTGTTCATTCCATGTAAAGCTATTTTTCTTCAAGCACATTTGCAGACTTGTCTTCCATGCCACCAAATCTTTAAAGAATGGACTGACATGATTTAAGCAACCTAAGAATCTTCGAAGTTGCCAGCTAGTATTTCTTTCTTGTAAACAGTATATCTCTTCTGAACATCAGAGAATGTGCCAGATCTATATTCTTAGATTTCTTCGTGTTTATTGGGATAAACCTGGAGTAGGTCCCATGTTTCGTTTGATGAATCAGTCTGTAGGACCAAAGGATAATCCTCTAAGGGGTAATTGCAGAGTGGGCAAATGAAAACATTTTTCTTTAATTTTCTTGATTGTTTTTGTAACTTGTTCATTCCATGTAAAGCTATTTTTCTTCAAGCACATTTGCAGACTTGTCTTCCACGCAGCCAAATCTTCAAAGAATGGACTGACATGATTTAAGCAACCTAAGAATCTTGAAGTTGCCTAATTTCTTTCATTCGGTCTGGAAATATTGAGTCTTTTCTATGACATGACCTTAAAGTTTTACCTTTCCAGTTTCTAGATGTAGACCGTGAAATTCTACGTGTTCTTCCTATATGCATCTTTATTTCTGACAAACAAATTCCATTCGTAACAATTGCTTCAAAAGCTGTTTAAGATGCAGGATATGTTCATCTGCAGAATTAGAGAAAATCAGAATGTCATCAATACATACAACTTAAAATTGATGTAAATGTTTAAGACCATTGTCTATTTTTTGTTGAAAATATGCTGGTTTCGTTGCCAACCCAAAAGGCACAACATTACATTCGATTTTCAAACAGACCTTGTGGTACAGTGAAAGTTGCTTTGTGCCTATCCTATGCCTAGACCTTTACTTGCCAAAACCCTGACTTGCAATCAAACTTGGAGTATATCTTGCTTTGGCCAGCTGTTTTTATCAATTTAAAATTTACGACTATATGGCATATGATAATTGAAGGGCTCAATTATATCATTCAAAGGTTTATAATTGATAGAACACCTCTTTTTGCCTCTCGACTGTTTTGAATGTTTATTGACAAAAAGTCCCGCACATGCATATGGACTTTTACTGGGACTGATAAATCCTCCTTCAAGGCGTTCCTGAAATTGAACATCCTATTCTTCCCTCTCAGTTGGAGTGAATTAATAAGGATCTTCTTTGGGAGTTTTATATGCAAACTCATGCCTTATCTTTATAAACTATTTCACATTCTTCAAGCTCTGGTTTCTAGAACTGTAATGGATTTAAACAGCAACAATTTTCCACAAACCTTTGTTTCATCTCTAGCAGTATGTTATCTTCAACGATAGCTTTGCGAGGTAAAAGATTAGATTTTGTCTCTTACCTTTCTGTGTTTTTCCAAGCTTCTTTCTTGATAGACTTGTTCTATCTCATGTTTCCAATCTTCTTTAGATGTCCCCATTATCTTGCTGTATAGCTTGCTTTATGCATTCTGCAATATAGGAATTTCAACAGAACCTGTTCCATGGTTGATGATTACCTTACCCTTTCTTTAGATGAAAGGTTCATGCTTTATTAAAAATATGTTGCCTATAAACAAATCTGAACCTTCATTATTGTATTCAATGTTGTATATACATAGGAAAATTGGTGCGTACCTTCCAAATTCCAATACTTCTTCAGTAATTGCAGTACCTGTTATATCCAATGGATAGTCTTGCCAATATTCATGGGGAACTGCATCTGTCTTAGCAAAATCTTCTAGGAGATCCAGTGTCCAAGAAGGCATGTAAACATTATGGCTTGTAGCCTGGGAGCTCAAAACATACATCTGTATGTGCATTTACTAGTGGTCGCAGATATCATCTCCAGCTCTGTTGATCTGCCTCTACTAGAAGGTTCTCAAGAAAATAAACCTCATCTCTAATATGGTTCGGCATTTTGCTTTGATTTATCAGTGAAGTGCAGAGATTCTTTATCTGGATTATAGTTGATCTTGTTTCTGCCAGGATTGCTTCATAATCTGTTAATTGCCGATTTTGGCCTTTCTTCTGCTTTCTTTGCTTGGAAAATCTTTTCTGTTTGGGATTTCTCCTAGTTGTTGGTTCAAAAGATTGTTCTGAATTTTCATCCTCTTCCGAACTCTGTTCTTCTTCATCATCAGACTCTTCCTCATCTAATGAGTGTCTTCTCATCCCATTTTGATATCCTGGGATTTTGTATTCACAGTTAAACTGTTTATGAAATGACCGATTTGAAGATCTAGGTTTTTGTGAGGACCTATATTTCTTCAAATTCCCTTTTAACTCTTTCTTTTTATCTTCATGGGCTGACACTTCTTGTTCATGTTTCACCAAGGCTTCATCCATTTCATTCTTTGACTTTGCTGCTTTGAATGTTTCTTTATTTTACCTAGTGAATAGTTGTGTTTCTACCATCATTAATTGGGATGTGATCATCTGGATGATTGGATATTCTTCAACATCAGTTTCAGAAGATTCTTCTCTCCTTCGGGATTTCAGAGCTCTTTCTCTATATAGCTTGTGTCCGTTTTCCTTAGCGTGCAATATAAATCAGATGGTATTTCAACCAATTCAAACTACTGGTCGTCAGGTGCTTTGAGTGCTTCTTCAAGTGAGACTAAATCCCATCTTGCTTGCACTTGTGCAGACTCAAAGAAAGCTTTTGTTGGCAAGTTTGCATTTTTGCCAAGACAATCAGTTGCATGATTATTTTTTTGACATAATGTAGCATTTGATATGTGGGGAATATTCCGTTTCTGGGTGCATTTGCGCAGAATTGTCCTTGGTTTTCTTTTCGCAGCGGGAAATTTATGCTTAGGAATGGGAACAGCTGTGAACCTTTTCTTACTCCATCTTGGTTTTCTTTCTGCATACTCATTCCCATATTAATTCCCTTCCATATATCGTTTCTGGTGCTTATATCTTTTGTATGGAACCAAATTTTTTTATGGCCACATCCACATTGTTGCCTTTAGAACAACCCCATTTTTTTGCAAATGAAGTTGTTTTACAGAATTTTTGGAGTATACATGTAGCATTGTAATCATTCAGATTATCAGCAGATAATTTTTCCATACATTGTTTATCAAGCTTGTGAATAATATGATTCTTAGCTCACTGAGAGTGGTATTCTATCTTATTCACATCCTTGTTTTTGATGGCTTGTATTTGGTACCTTCCGTAGAATAATGCTGCTGCAAAAACTGTAATTTCTACTGTAATGATATATTAAATTTAAAGTAGCAAAAATAAAAATAAAAATAACTGTTTCAGGCCTGGAAACACCCTGGAAATGGCCAGGGTATGGCTGAGCTGGTCCGCGTATGGCCAGGTATGTCTACAGACATACCCAGCTGTACCCAGATGGTCAGATCTGCTTGGCCATACTCTGGCCATTTCCGGGTGGGTATCCAGACTGTACCCGAACCAGGTGCCCTAGGGATGGCATTTCAGTAACTTAGGATCAATCCAGCAAAAACGAGAATCTCACAAATTACTTAACCGATAAATAATTAAATTCACAAAGAACAAACTCCCTTCGATACGAAGAATAATATTCCAAATACAATATGAATTGTACTTTGAGTTTGAAAATACAAGCAAAATTATTGCAAGGCCTCACCTTGTTTTCTAATTTACATTTAAATCTAGAATGTGGGTTTTGATTTGCAAGCCCGTGATGGAAGTAGGAACTCTACAATCCCATTTGTTTAAGAGATCTTTACAAAGAAAAGCCCTATTAGGGGCTCGTGCATGGAGACTTTTGGCATTCTTATTTCCATTTGTAAAGCTTTGGGATTTCGTCTTTTTACTACCATTCAGGGAAGCAGATCACTAGTTAGCAACTGTGTAGTTCATGTTGGGACTCCATTGAAACTGCTCTCACTATTGCTTAGACTTCTTCCCTCTAAACTTATAGTTCCTTCATCTAAACTACGTTGTTTTATTGATGACTGTAATGTTATGGCTTTGTAAATATGAAATGGGGTATTTTTATGGTTATTTGCTGTCCTGATTTGAAGGGTCAGTTTTTCGCTTGATCATAAGAACCCTGGCCATCCTTTGTCTAAACTATTGTAAAGGCCTTAAACAAGAGGCAAGGCCCTAGACCTTAGGAGTTGATCATCATCTCATTTGAATCCCCTCAAAACTCTGGCTTTGTGAACACTATGAAGCTGCTAATGACAGTAGCAAACTTGTAAGATGTGATCGATTTTCTTGGCATTCTTGTGAAGACTGTGAAGAGGGTTTTATTGTGTAGGCTTGACTATGGTTAGCATCCTGGGTAACCCACATCCTAAGCCGTCATAAAGAACTCTTGGTGACAGTCATGCACCTTATTGACTGTACCTCTTAAAATACTGTGGCATTCTCTCTTCATGACTGTAGCCCTGTGCAAAGATACATTTGATTCATATTTTTGTAAGAGTCACATCTATATGACTGTAACCTAGCGTGGACAATAGCTTTTACTAAGACTGGGGAGAATAACCTTAACTTGTGACGGGTGTTTGTCTAATGGTTCTGAGACTTTCTCCTTTCTTGTAACTATACCTTGCTATAGATAGAATCTTGAGTCTCTTTGATAATCATCTTGTTTTGGGACTTAGCATGGTAGTGATTTGTAATTCTCTTGGACAATCACTCCTTACTAGACTGTAACTGGTTGGACGTGTTCTCATCCCTTATGAGCCACAGTTGATTTTGTTATGATAGAGGTATTCTGGAAATCCTCCTTTGGGACTGATATTTGTGTTGTCCAAACTGAAACTATCACCCACTAACGTGTGGGTAATTAGGATGCTTTGGTCAAAGTAATGATATTGTTGTAGTCATTTGTCTGTACATTATACTTCCTTGAGTCACATGCTTGTCAGATTAGATGGTAGGGGTACCTTGTTCTACTTGACTGACTAGATGTGATAGTGGTTGTACAGATGTTACGTATGGCTCTCCAATTGGTTTTGTTTAAAAGTGTATTCCTTTGTCTACCACCCTCGTTGAAGGGTAGGGACACCCGAGTTAGGGAGGTGAAAGTAGTCTATGGTCTGGGATTGGAATAAAATGCCTAAATGATGCTCTCCCTCACAGCTGCACAGTCGTTGTGCAGGAACTACCTACTTGGACATTAATATAGATGTATTTTAATCTATTGTAGCACATTTATCATGCTTAGTTGAATTGTATTTTTTCAGAGACACCTGCTGGTGTATGCATTAGCCAATCGGGCAGGGTTTTGTTCCCCACAACTGAAACATTGGAATATGGAATTTATTTATGTGATTGTACATTCAGCTACTCTTCTGATATATATTTATTATGGATGTGTTTAGTTTCAATTGTAGTATGTTGACATGCACAACTAATACTTGTCGATGTACCTCCTTTCAGGTTATGTTTATACTTTGACTTATGTTGAATGGAAATACTGAATTTATACTTTGTTTATAATATTATATGATGCATAATATCTGTTTAAATGTTGTTTGCAAATGAAATCTGAATGCATGTTATAGTTGGTTTGTTTTCTTTTATTCTATTTTAATTATGTTTCTTTAGTCGCTTAAGTTCATAGGACCCACAAAGCTCATGCAAGGAATGACCAATTATTTTTGGGTCAGATTCAAATGTAGAAACAATAAAATATAACACACTAATAAAACACCGAATATAAAAATGTTGCAATTTAAATCATTGGGATGGTTTTCATTATGAAGAGATTACATATAAATAGGTATATGACATCCTTAGAATAAAGAGTCAAACCATATTAATTACCCAATCCCCACTTATCTCTCCAACATGATTCTCTCCACCTTTATTTTCTCATAGCTATCTAATAGTGAGTTGTTCTCACAACTCATGTACACCCAAAATATAATAATAATATCTCACACTCACCTAACTATTACAATATTATATTATCATCTGGATAATATAATTCCACAAACATTATTAATGTTCACACTAACACATTAATTTCCTAACATTCACCCCCTTAGTGTGAACATGGGTGAGTTCTGTCTAGTACCTGCTCATGTTCTACAATCCAATGGTTTTCAAATAGTACCATCAACTCCAATAGGTTTTCTAGTGGAACCATTAACCACTCGTATGTGATTTTCTAAGAGATTCACAAACTCTCAAATTGGTTTTCTAGTGGACCACCAACCACTTTCATAGCAGCGTACATGTTTCCCCACCCCCATCTTTACATTCAAGGGAAAATATAAGAAATATTGCTCACGCAGAGCTCACTTATTACAAGAGCGAACATGAATAAATCATCTGTTCTTATTACATCACACAATGAAAATTAAACACAACAAAAATAAATGCCACAAATTCATTGTGTGGCCCCTTCACTTGCGGCTAGCGAGAGGTCACTGATTAACCTCCTTCCTCCGTTTCCTCCTTCCTCCATCTGAAACTGCTTAGTTACTCAAATTTTTTTGAAAATGAAGCTCAATATGAAATTCCCCCCTCAATTTGAACTTGGTCGTCACGTACAAGCGAAAATGCGACTAAGAGAAATACGAGTAACTCTTTTTTTTTCTTTTACAATTTTCCTAATAATCACCTAAATGACACAAAAATGACTTTAAATTTTTTTGACTCGACTTTATGATGTTTGTAATGATACAAATAAAATTAACAAAAATTTTAAAAATAAATTACAACTTAGACTTACGTAACTAAACAATAAATAAGACTTGTTCCCTAATGAATTAACTAAGAGAGAAGAAATACCACGTTTCTTTTTCTTCTTAAAAATAAACAAAAACCAAAACAACACGTGGACGGTAAAATAAATCAGAGACTAAAAAATAATGACCAAATGACTGGAAGGAAGGTACATGCGATCCATGTGGCATGGCAGGTCTGCAATCTCCCATGAACTACATACCGTGTGGCAAAAGAAACATTTACAGAAACTCCAAACTTGTATAATGCAAGCTCGGTGAAATGCGTTTTTCTCCAAAAATATTATCTGGGTTCAGCTGAAATTTTGTCTGTAGTTGTATTACCCATATTTTGTGAAACCTAATAAGTTTAAGAGAAACCCAGATCCTAGAACGAAAACAATCTATTCTTCAGATAGATTTTCTTAAAAAATGCTCTTGCTCAATCACAAAAAATCCATTGTCAGGTTTGCATACCTGCTCTGATACCAAATATTATTTTTGGGTCAGATTCAAATGTAGAAACAATAAAATATAACACACTAATAAAACACCGAATATAAAAATATTGCAATTTAATTCATTCGGGATGATTTTCATTATGAAGAGATTACATATAAATAGGTAAATGACATCCTTAGAATAAGGAGTCAAACCATATCAATTACCCAATCCCCACTTATCTCTCCAACATGATTCTCTCCACCTTTATTTTCTCATAGTTATCTAATAGTGAGTTGTTCTCACAACTCACGTACACCCAAAATATAATAATAATATCTCACACTATTACAATATTATATTATCATATGGATAATATAATTCCACAAACATTATTAATGTTCACACTAACTCATTAATTTCCTAACACGACCTTTGTATCCTCCGGCATCCTAGGCCCAAATGCTTGTCAAAAAAATGTTTTACACATTTTTTGGTGGATTCCTAGTAGGTTCTTACATTTAATAAAAAATTGAAGCTTTTACTTTAATAAGCCCGTTATTTTTAACAAAGACATGGAACCTTGATCCTGAAAGTACCTAACATTGGATTTATGATCCAAAGTATGTTTTGTGCTTTATATGTTAGTGATTTAATATTTATAAGTGTGTGCATGTCGAGGCATGCCATCTCTTAATGAGACACCTTCATAGTTATTATTGTGTTAGTAATTATGCTAAGTGGGTAGTTAGTGGTTTGTTTCTCCGAGGGGTTTATTCCGTATAATAACAAGCCTCCTTTATAACTTGCCTTTCGCAAGTTTATAAATATTGCGTAAACCCAATATTTCAAAATTAATAAAAGATATTGGTTTTTTTTCTCTCATTATGGATGTATTCTTGCTCTAACAATGGTGTCGAGCCTCTCGTGAAGCCAGCCATGTGAGTAAGTTGTTGGTGCTTGATTTGATTCTATTGCAAATCATGGCATGTTTTGTTTTCCTCCCGTGTTTGTTGTCGTGTTTCTTGATTAGTGGGATGATTTGCGGCAGCTTGAGGGGTGTAGGTGATGTTTTGGAGATCTTAAATGTGTCGTTAGCCCTTCAAAATAAGGCCTTGTGCCTTTGGAAATATGCTCCCTGCATTTTGCAGGTTTGCAGTGCAAATTGCAATTTTATTCCCGAGCCACGACCAAAGGAATATTCGAAGAATCTTGGGGTACATGGGCCTTAGACGCTATTTTGCATTTTATGCGAAGTTGCAAAATGCATGAGCAGCCTCGAGCCCGAAGCGTAGCAAATGACGACACATGGCACCTTACGAAGGGAGGATGGTCAACGGGTGGAACTATCTCGCACCGGAGTAGTTTGGTAGTCTTGCAGTTTTGCGAAGATGCAAATTGCATTCCGGCCCCAAACCTCGACAAAGAGAACATGTGGCAACAACCCCGAGATTTAAGGCACAAATGCACTCAACAATTTGCATTCTTGCACTCATGCAAGATACAAGTTTGACCCCGAGGTCCGATAAAGAAATCTTGTCAAAGGGAACACGTGGCAAGGAAAGGGGGAACATAGGAAGAATTTGCAAATTGCACCATGTAGGAATACATCTTTGCATTCATGCATAATTCATTCGTATTGCCAACACCCGCTAGAGCGGACACGCGTTGCACCTTGACAAATAAACAAAGTACCAACGGTAAAAATGTGAATCTCAAGAAAGAGAGGAAGTGACACAAAGCCCTTCGCGCCATTAATGTAGCGATATGGTGGCGATATATAACCAAAGATCAATTGAGGATTAATACTTTGCATTCAAATTGTATGTTGTGGAAGTATTCAAGCGAACCCTAAGCAATTTCTAGAGCCGAATGCGATTTTACGAATGCTAGGGTAGGGTGCAAGCTATTTCCTCTCTCTTGGACTGATTTGTGAAGTTTGTCTCATCAAGTAAGTGCCCTAGCCTCGTTAGTCTCTCTATATTCTTGCGTAATTCTTGAATCCTCGAAGAACGTGGTTATACGAGGGTTTGATTCCAGAGAAGTTGCAACAAGCCTTACTCCTTTCCGGTCATCAACTCAGGGTGATTCCAAAACGAAAACATTACCAAATTAACCCCAAACCACTTTGAACCTCACTTCCCCCTTTGACAAAATAACTGATACAAATCTGCTTGGAGCCGATTTGGCTGACTTCAACTAGAGACTTAAGGCCCCGAGAGAAATAAAATGATGGAAATGATTGATACCGTGGGATAGCATTGGCTACTTCTTTTCCCCCTTGTGCTCAAGTGCCTCGAACTAGTATGGACATGTGCACAAAATTACAACCCAGTGACCAGGGAGGTCAGGGATGGAACCGGTGCCCTTTTGTTGTCCCTAACTACAGAGTCATTCGACAAAATGTTCGGTTTCTCGGATGTGAGCCGAATTTTAGACACAAGTGTTGAAAAGGGAAGAGATTATTGGAACGCTAATTCTTCAAGATCAACAAGTTGCTAAACGATCAATGGCTCATAAAGACAAGGGCCTTTGCTTCTAGGGTTCCGAAGAAATTAACTAGGACAGATTTCATCGAAGAAGTGGAAGATTGTATAACATTGCTAAACCGGATTGTGGGAAATGATTATGCTTACTTGTTTCACGAATGGATGTGTTTCTTTATTCTACTCATTTTTTCAAATAAGCCTCCCATCCATTGGGGAGATTTGATAAGTAATTCTATTCATGAGCAGTTGGTGAAGGTGGCTATCATTGCAAGAAAGGGATGCTAGTACATCCAAAGTGTATGATGTATACCCTCAGTTAAATTTGGTCAATTATGAGGCCCAGTTTAGAAGAGTATTTGACACTTTCTTCGCCCTGTCATATGTTTGTTTTCCCCAAATTGGCACTATACAAGGATGTCTCCAAAAGCTAGGAGTATCACCTGGACGGGGTTGTTATTTCATACAATTCCCTACCTTCTCCTATATAAGAGTAAGTGGGTTTACAGTGCCCCCTTTTTCTGTATAGACATATGGATGATAGGTGGGTCCTTTTGGAGTTGTTAGAAGCACGGGAATACTGAGAGGGGGTGAATCAGTATTCGACAATAAAAACTTTTTCTCCAACTTATTAATTTTCTACTTAACAAGATATTCAAATCTGAAAGTAAAATGAGAGCACACACAAAAATCAAATGCACATAACACCAGATATACCGTGGTTCACCCAGTGTGGGCTACATCCACCAAAAGAGACTGCTTGGATCTACTGTCCAAATCCAACCGAAAAAATAGTGTTTACAAAGTGTGAGCACCCACTCACAGAAGACACCAATCTCCAAGCCGAACACCAATTCAACCCTTGAATGCAAACACCACTGACTATGCAATCTCTGATTCGAAGCACCAACTTCTGGAGACACCAATCCCCAATCCGAAGCACCCACTCCAGAAAATCTGCAATACAAATCAATGATAATTTCTCCTTCTATATTCTCTCTCTCACATACTCATACTTAAGAGATTTATAATATCAGCTCACATACATATCACACTCATGCAAAATGCTCTCTTTCTCGCTCTCCTCAAAATGTGCACACAACACTTGCTTATATAGAAAGAAGGAGAGGAAAAACCACTTGTGGTTTCCCTAAAACCATGTGCCCATACCATGGGCCAATTTGCTCCAAATATTAAATATTTGCTCCAAATAGCAATATTCTCTTACACATGTAAGAGTAACTCCTCTTACGCATCATAGAATCTCTTACGCGTCATAAGTTGTCATAGAATCTCTTACGCGTCATAAGTTGTCATAGAATCTCTTACGCGTCATAAGCTGCCATAGAATCTCTTACGCGTCATAAAATCTCTTACACATCCCGCCATGTGTCGTAAGATTCCTTGGTGATGTTGAATATTAAAATATTCAAATTTTGACATCACACTAATTTTGACATGGATAAATATTTTACGAACACTAATGTTGTAATGTTGAATATTAAACAAATATTCAAACCTCAATATTTCCATCAACACTAATGTTGTACCTTTGACATCAATGACAAAATACTCAACAGAGTAAGTAAGGCAGCTTGTCTATGTGCATAAGATCTTGGCAATAAAGCATAAAGCCAACATCAAATTCCCCATCACTGTTGGCAGATACACCTGCCCCACTTTGGTCAAAGCAAAGCTTGTGGAAGCAAAGATGAACAAATTCTTAATGGACCAAATTTCCCGAGTGCCAACTATGATATAAAGTGGTTTATGCACTAGGCCAGGGGCATCTATTCAGAGCGTGAGCCTCACTACGAGGACTATTGGATGGATTGTAGGGATGAGGAGGAGGTTAGGTTGAGAGGTCACTCTTGGATGACCTTAACACAAATTATTGATTACAAAGTTGTAATGGTGCCTCAGGGAGTAGTGGATGATGGCAATGTGGTAAGCCAATATTACATTCAGAACAATATAGCAAGTCAACCCCTCCCAAGTGTGAATTGGGCTGCTCAAGAGATGAAATATTTGCATCACAGGACAACAAAGGTGATGAGAAGAACTCTAATGTGGTTACTTGATCAGAAGGTTGACATAAGTCAAAAAAACACCATTGTCCTAAATGAATACAAAATTAGTGGTGTAATAAATGATGTGTTACCCGAGTTTAGAAAAGATACATGTGTAACACAGGAAACCCCTCAAATCTCCTTCAAAACACCTCTGACTACTCAGGCCAGGGATGAGCTAAGTGCTTATACAAGCAAGATTGGGACTTCTGTATCCTAGCTGGCCCAGAAGATCGAATATATCTTGAAGAGGGCCAAGCCCATTGCTGTTACCCCTCTACAGTCAATCCCAACATCTGGCTCAACACTCGAATTCTATGCTTCAAGAGGACATAGCAGAGGAAATGTTGTTGATCAGTCTTCTAGGAGGAAACTTGGAAAAGGAAAAGTTAAGGAACAAGTTCCTTCCCGGTTTTTCCATCAAGTGGACCTATCTTAGGGGCCACCAATGAAGAAGAGGTGGATGTGGCCCCTCTCATTAGACATAAAAGGTAGAAGGTAACAACTTTTGTTACAGATAGGGCCACCATGCAATTAGAAGCTGATGTAACCATCAGCAAAGAAGTGCCACTTCAGACATTTAAGGTACCTATTCCGGTTCCCATGCCTCAAGTCCCTGAACCTCCTATGCACATACAAATGCTTGGTAGGAATGTGGCTGTGACTCCTGTTGTTGGGCCTGAAATTCAAGTGCAAAAGGACCAGATGGCCCCACCCCTTGAAGATCCAATTGCCCAAAAGGCAGAAGTTGATGAAGGGGCAAAACTTCAAGATAAAAATCCTGACCATGTGCAAATGGTTACCGATTTATTGAAGGACTTAGAGGTGGATCAGGGAGCTGATGCTTTTCAAGGGACTGAAAAGGAAATAGCAAATGTTGAAGATAAAGTAGATTTAACTCCCAATAAGGAGCCTGAACTCCAAGAAACAAAAAAGTACAAGTGGAGATGTGAAACAACTAGAAGTTGGACACCCTGGAGAAACTCCACTCATAATTGCACTATAGCCCCAGATGACTCAGGGATCTGCTGATGTTGTTTTGAAGAATCTGGAGTGTATTGCCATAACAACTGAGGCAGATGTTGAAGATTCAAGTAGGCCCACCCCTGAAACAGCAAAGGAACTGTCACCCTCTAGTGAACATATGCTTGAGGTCCCAAAATCTGTTGGTACAAGTGATCAACCGTCCCCAACTCTTATAGGGGAGGAAAATAAAGACACTATGGCCGATAAGACAAGTATCGAGCAGATACAAAAGGTTGTCATGAAGTTCCATGATGCAATCAAAGAATTGACAATAGAGCAGGAAGCTACTGAGGAACAATTAGCTCAAATTGAAGCATCTATTAGAGATTATTCCTCCTTCCTCTCATGAGATAGTTTTAACACCAGTAAGGCCTTTACAAGAAAGGCAAGGAAATGAGGAAGTACCAATTGGAGGCTGGTTGGATTCAGCACTCCCAAGAAAGAGAAAAGTAAAGGTGCAAGTGGAAGCTGATGACTTAATGAACATCACTTCTTTGAACCCCTCAAGGCCACCAAAGAAAGCTAGGATTATGTCTAGAACATTGGTGGGGGTCAGGGCCAAAGGTTTATGGAGATTGCTACTCCACAAACAGATGTTCTTAAAAAGAGGCAACCACTACAGACTTCCAAGTCACCCAAATCCCACTGGGCAAGCAGTCTACTGAAGGGCTCAAACATGAGCTTAATGTGGTGTTTCAAGATGTGGTCCAAAATATTGATAGGGACAAGGAAACCAAAGAGCAATTGAAGGAGAAGGTTGATGCCTTATCAACCATTGTCAAAAAGTTAATCCAAGTCCCTCAAACTAGTCAAGCACTCATCTCTAATGTTACTGATACAGTCATGAAGAGTGCAGAAGATATAGGTGCAAGAAGTGAGACCACTAAGCAATGGGAGAAAGACCTGTTGGCCAAAGGAGAAAGGGTGATCAGGAGTAGTGTGGAGTGCCACACTAGAATTATGGAAAAAATGGAGGTGGATAGGGATTTAATTGGTAAATGTCAAGCTGAAATTGACATGTGGGATGGCATGTTGCCTAAACTTGAAACCCTGATTCTCTTAGGGGGAGATTTATTGGTCAATGAAGGAATAATCTCCGTTGAGATTGAAGGAAGGCAACATGAGTTTTGTACTGCCATGAAAGTGAGAATGGAAATCCTGTAAGAAAGCATCAGCAAGATCAAAAGTCTCAAAGATAAGGTAGAGGAATATGTAGATAACATCCAGTTTGAAAGATAAATTGTTGCAACTACATAGTGCTTCTATCATAGAAGGTACAGATATGGAAGGATTGATTCAAACTTGTAGGACTAATGTGACGAGGGGACTTGGTCCATCAAATATTTTCACTCAGTCTACCATCCAGGGTTTTTTCACTTTGAACGAATCCTAGACAAGTTGAGCAAGAAAGGCAAAAAGAAAGAGTTATTTCCAATATGGTGGAGAATACTGTCTCAAGAGAGGAAGTGGTCTTTCTTTATCATGTTGGGCCCGAGGAAGAATTTTTCATAGAAATGTTCAAAAAATTTGATGAATATAGGGAGAGAGAGATTTAGAGGAGACCTTGACCCTCAAGTTTAAGGGGATAAAATGAAGGCAACATCCGAACATAGAAAAGGCATATAGGTTGCTCATAATGAGGAGATATCTTCATATGAAGGGTAGGATTTATGTTTTAAGGAATATTCTTTATTCTTTAGTGTCTTGCTATCAAAGATTTAAAAGTCCAAGCATATCTACAAAAGGTGAAACAATCAAGTAGGGGAAAAAGGTTGCAATCCAAGAGAGCATGTTGTATACATTGAAAGCCGAAATGGGGATTCTATACGGGCTCCAACACATGGAATTATATATGAAACTATAAAAAAGGGTGCTTGGACTATTGCATTATTTGCTAACTGTTACAAACTCCCCCGTGAAGATTGGAAGGGGAGCCAGGAGTTTGTCTTTACGGAGCTCAAATTCCTTGCTGTCTACTGCACCATAAACATGCTTGGGGTAGACACTTTTGCAGACATGCTCGAGAATAGTCCAACGTTTCCTCCGAGGAGGAGAGGGATGCTTTATGGTGGTTTCTTCCACCAAAGGAGAGGAATGCTTTCAATAGTTTCCTCGAGGAGAGGGGCTTTGCTTCCGTAATAGCCTTCCTAAGGGAAGTAACTCTTCTCTCTAGCTCATCCAGCCATTGAATAATTGGAACTTTATTACTTTGAGGCTCACTTGCTGGCTTGTAATGAGGAAGCTCATGTTCCAACAATGCAGTATTGAAGTAAGTCCTTGATACAAACAATCTTTCATCCCAGATGATAGGGATGGTTATGAAACCAAAAATCCTTCAATGTACGTGTGTGAATGTGATCCCGTGGGTGAAGGAAATGGTGAAACATGATTTGGAAGGATGCAAAAAGGGGGTTATCTTGGCAATTTTGCACATCAAGGCCAACCTCACAACATTATGAGATAGGATCTTAGGGGGAGGATCTTGTTGATCAGGGATTTGAAACAACAACCTAACAAAATCTTCATCAGGGCCGGATAGGCGAAAAATGTTTCTCAAAGTTTCAAAGGACAACCCAGACAGATTGGTTCCCACTCCTGATGATGATGTCATTGCTTAAAGTAGAGTTTGGTGGAAAATTCACAAGGATCATGTGTGC
This sequence comes from Taxus wallichiana var. yunnanensis, assembly GCA_018340775.1. Lineage (NCBI taxonomy): Eukaryota > Viridiplantae > Streptophyta > Pinopsida > Cupressales > Taxaceae > Taxus > Taxus wallichiana. The sequence continues at coordinate 256,366,839 of CM031234.1, forward strand.
AAAGCAAAAGAAAGGCTTTCCGTTTATGAAGAAGGAAAATAAATTTATAAGGGGAATGGCTCTTGGAATGGCATGTAGAAGCCATTAATTTCACATGAAAATACAAATCCCTCCCCATCTTTTGCACTTAAAATCTGGAAGGATGGGGATTAGGCCATTCACGCAAGAAGCTATCTCCCGGGCTTGATTGCAGGTTGATATTCATGCGAAGTCACATAAGAAAGGACTGCTAATGCATCCACTTTTATCCTTTACCATGTCGCTGAACATGTTTTCAAAAAGGGAAAGAATCAAATCCAATGATTACAAACAGACTTTTTGGGAATGTGCACATGGAATGATTGTGTAGGTACAACATACCTTTTCACATAAGCATGAATGGGATAATGACAGGATGGAAAAGACACAAGGAATTTTGTTAGCAAACAATATAATATTCTTCATTCCTCCACGGGCACTACTATGAAACAAAATTATTCCAGCCTGGTGTATCAAAATGGAATATTTTCAGTTGGGATAGCCTCCCCATCCATTTTGGCAGACTTAGAGCCTTCTACCTCTCATTTTTGCTTGCTTCTTATGCTTTTCTAGGGAATTTGGGTATATTCCCTAAAGGGGAAAAGTTTGTATAAGAACGAAGGCTTGTCTTCATTTTAGGGGGTTCTAAATTTTGGGTTTAGGATAAGGTGATTGCATTTGTACAGTCATTGGCATGCATTGAGAGCATTTTATGTACGTCTCCCTTGTCCAATTTAAGTATATTGAGTTGTATGCCATTTTTATTTAGCTATTTATAAGTTGTATGGAAGCATGATTGAGAAGTATAATTTTGATATAATCTTGTGTCTATTGAGTCGATTAAATGCAAAGGAATTGTTCTTGGTATATGCAATTGATTGGTCACTGAGTAAGTGTTGTTTTGTAGTGTTACTTTGCTGCATTTATCCAATTTTAAAATCCTTTCTACATTATTACTTGGGGATGATTTTTCCAGACTCATGAGTGTATCTTGAGTGTCATTTGATTTAAGCAGTAGATATTCTTGTTGAGGTTTCATGCACAAGTGTTTGTGGTTGAAATTCCAAAGGTTATGTGGTAGCATTTATAAGAATTTGGTATCAATGAATGCAAATGCTCCATTAAGAGTTACATTGTTTTGATCTTTGTCTTCCCTGCATTTTCTGGGTGTAACAAGCTGAAGTGGGAAACGCCATGATTTCTCCCCATTTAGATCCACCTTCCCCCTTCTTAACTAAGTATTTTACCATTCTACCCTTGCAAATACGTCAACCTTGTTCATCATGCATGTGTTTGCTTGCAAATTGCATTTACCTTGAAGATTATAAATGCATTTGCCATGATTTGTGAAGATTAGCATTCTAGTATCATCAAGTTCCATCTTATTGATTGTCTTGTGAATCACATTTTATCTGTCTTTAGTAGCTTGTGTCTGATGCATTAAGTATGTGCAATGTTTGTGACAACTCTTTGAGTGAACATTGCATTTGTGGCTATACTTGGCTCAGATTGACCCGCCAACAATCTATAGGAGATTGAATCATAGTATCCCTCCTTCATTCAAGCTACCCTTGGGTTCTCTCACCCTAGTTTAGGTAGAGCCAAAAGTAGCAGGAGCTAGCCATTCCCTTTATACGTGCCTCCTAGTCATTTCCAAGACTTGGTGATGAAAGAATGTTAGATCTGTCCTCGGCTACAAATGACCTATCTCCCATCTATCATTCTTTAAGCCATTTGTTTCTAAAATTGCTACCAAGTCTCTAGGGTGTAAAATTGGGAATCAATGAAGCCATGAAAATGGATTGGTGAGGAAGAAAAAATGAAGATCTTTGAAGCATGAGAAGAGTAAGATTTTTTAAAATTGTAATTCATGTTGAAAAGCTTTTTTTGTCTTTGTCTAGCATGAGGATCTTAATAGTGAAGTAAATAAAAATAACAATATATAGAGTGTTGCCTAGAGAAACTTGAATGCCATCCAAGGAATATGGAAAAGATCTAAGAAACAAATGTGTCTAGAAGGGGTGCTGGAACCTGGAAGATCAAAAATTTAAGAAAAAGGGAGAAACTTCAGTTTTGTTGATTTGCGAGGCGCTGACAATAGCTGTACAAAATTTAAAAAGTGAAAACTTCCCTTGGGCGCTATAACTGTCTGGAGTATTTTGTTGCTTAAAAGAAACATTGGGTGCTATTCATCATTTGGAGAATTAAATTCAGCAATTAGAGTTTTCTATTATGAAGTTTGTTTGACAAAAAGTTGAAAATGTTGTTGGAAGGGGAGATAATAGGATTGAAATCTGAAACTTTGCATTTATGGCGTTTAAACTTTAAACTAGAAGTGTGGTACCTGGAAAATAAATAAAAAAGGTTAAACCGAGACATTTGAAAGGTGAAAATTGTTTTATTTGGGCTGCAAAGGGCATGTGAGTCCCTCATGATAGTTAGGCGCCATATTTTACAGCGATCCACTACTAGGTAATTTGCTGGAAAAGTTCCGTTTTATTTATTTATTTATTCGGGTAGAATTTGATCTGTCTTGCTTTTTTATCGCAAACAAAAGCATATGCAAGGTGGTTAAAGAGGATTGTCTTAGAAGAAATGCGTCTTAATTCAAATGTTATTTCATTTTTGCATGTGGAGTGATCTTCAAGTTATCAAGCAACTATGAACTATATTTTAGTTGTATAAAGTCTATTCTAAATGTATGTGTGGATAAACTGGTCAAGAAAGTGCGTAACAATCCACATGTCTTAGGATCGGAACTATTGGCTAGATTTTCTGCATAGCATAAAACCTAGGCAGTCATGAGATAAATCTCCCTCATTTACCGGTGAGGCTCCGTGTTAGATTTGTCAATTAAAATATGCTAGTATCTATATGGGGTTTTACTTTAATCTGTTCAACTCATGAACCATATCATTTTGTCATGCTTCTGCAAAGTTAAAGTAAGCAGTTGTTTAAGAAAGGAAATATTTATAGAAGGGAATTATATAAACACAGAGAAGAAATGGGGAAGATGTGCATCCCAATCAATAGATAACAGAGTTGATTGCATGCACATAGAAGAAACCAATAGATATCAACACAGAATTATAAGCAAAGGCAGCTCTAGATCTAGATCTAAAATAACACAGTTTATTCAAAGATCTAAGATAGAAAGCTAGAAACAAAATACACCGTGACACAAAGTTCTCCGGAAATCTGCTCCTGTATATTCCTTTGCTTCAAGTGGCTCTCAAGGGTTTTTCAAAGACAAAGTCCTGGAACACAAGGATGTCAAGCTTAAATTCTCGATCATTAACCGAAGGTTCTTCCTCTACTTATAAAATGTAGAGGGGCAATTACAAGTTGGAAACTTTTAGTTGAACTCGCACATGTGGAAGTCGGAGGAAAGAAACAATTAGCAATCTCTCTCCTGGAATTCCTCTTTCGCATGACATGTATGATTTGCAGAATCGAAAATAGAACCTTCTATTTTGCACGTCTCGCCACCTATCTCCAAGTAGTTGACTTCTTTAAGTAATGGCTTTTAAACCAATCGCTTAAGTTGTATAATTTAATTGATCGCTCAATTACTTTGTCGGAGGAAAGAAGAAGGAAGAGGAAGAAAGCGGAAAGTCGTAGTCTTGTCTTTTTCATATTCTCGCATGCGTGGATTTTGCCTTTGCCTTGTCTACTCTTTTATTCTTGAAGCTTTTGCAGTTCTTTTCAAGACATGCATCAATGCAATGTTTGCTTTGTAGATAACTCATCATCCTTATTTTTAATTGCATATGAGCAATTAAAAATTTGGAAAGCACTAGGATGAATGAAAATTCAATGAAGGCTTCAATTGGAAGATGGGAGCATTTGCACAAGATCTTAGAAGGAATTTTCCACGCACTGACTTCTTCACGGGCTGCATTCGAAACAAGAGGATGAAGCCTTTGTGTGGAAGCTTTTGCAACTATGAGATTTGGATCTGGATCTACATATGGATTTGCATCCGATCTCGCATCTCGCATCTCGCATCCGGATATGGATCTCGCACTCGCATAACAAACTCGCAATCGGGATGTGGATAGAAAAGCTGCAGCTCAAATAATTCCATGCTTTTAATCGCACGCATGAGTGAAGTTTTTCCTGCACACATGAGTGAAGTCTTTCTTGCTCTGGATTTGTCTATCAATTCAGCAAGAGGTTTTGGGCCTAGATCCGTGTCTCCAATATCTACAAATTTAGAAGTGATGCATGACTCCGTTGTGCTTTCTTTTTCATCTCTCTTTGCCATGACTTTATCAATCTTTGTCTGAATAATTCTTTTTCTTCTAATTCGGCCGGAATTCTTCACATTGGTGCGGATTTGGATAATTCTTCAGATTCGGAGGATATATTCAATGCTTTGGACATTGATTAAAGCTCCCTTTCTTTTTTAAAACATTTGTATCTAACTCCTGCAATTAATTCAGACAAAGATGGCCACCAGAGCATGAATAGTGAATTTTAATTATAAAAATTTGTACTTTTCAAGCTTGCTGCCCCACAAATTGATGTTTTAATTGCATGCAAAGAGAGCATGAATTTTTCCAACTTCACCTGAGCACCTGTAACACTTATGCAAACAATTATGCAAACACAAATCAACCTCCTTCAATGCATGCGCCAAAATTGGAAGCTTTTAGCCTTGATTTCACCTTTGTCTGAGCAAAAATCCTCTTCAAATGGGGCGCACTTTTCCTCCGGGCTGCACTTCTTTACCTGTGAATTAAATAATTCATCCTTATGGCAGCCCATGCTTATATAACCCTCATAATTCTATAATTAATAATTGCCCTTCCTATTCCTGGCAATTAATTAATTAAAAATCATGCTCTTCTCTTTAACTGGTGTGCTAAAATTGCATGATTAAGGACAACCATCCATTAAATTAAATTTAATCAATTTAATCATCCACTCTTCACTTCACTTAAGCTTCACAGTGTGCTTTGACCATAGCCACTGAAAATAGAATTTAATTTAATCAATTAATACTTTAAAAAGTATTATTTCCTTCTCAAAAGGGGCTGCATTAAATAAATTAAATTTATTTAATTTTGGAATTCTATTTTTAAATTCTTTTGTCCACTTCCCTTTGTTGACTTTTCCACAAGCCTGGGTGCCAAAATTGGGTGAATAAATATTAACAAATATTTATTTAATGCATTATTATTCACCCAAGGTGGGTCGCACTTTTTAGCATAATAGAATTCTATTTTTAAAAACACATGGCAATGGGAATTTTTACCCTGCAAGGCAGCCCCGAAATCCCATGATCCACTTAAGTGATTTGACTTTGACAATGGGATTATTTACCCGTATAATGCATAATAAAATCCCATGATTTCACTTAAGTCACTTTTTTTTTATTTCACCATGAGAATTTTTACTTGCAAGGCAGAAATAAATTCCCCCCGCCCTTGCCTCTAATTTTTCCACTACACTTAAGTGACTTTTCCATCATGGGAAAAAGTACCTGTAAGTGTGTGACAATAAAATTTCCCCCTGCACGCTTCTATTTTTCCCACTGCACTTAAATCCTTTGTTTTCCAAAAATGCGTCCAACCCCATGCAGGGCTTTTTAGTGCACAACTTTGCTTTTTCCCAAAGTGAACTGACCTCCGATGGTAACTTCTCTCTGGGCATAACGTGCGTATATGTTTTCCATGCTTACCGCCAAGCCAAGAATCGGGCTAACCTGCAAAGGAATTGATCTAGAGAAATTTCACGTAAAATGAAACAGAAAAACACAAAAACACGAAAAATTGCCAAAAGTCACAAATAAAGCCTTAACTTATTCCTTGTTAAAATCCTTCTGGTACAAGGGAATAATGATATGTCCGATCATAACAGAGTTAAAACGAAGTGCAAATAGCCTCTTACGGGGCTCAAAATAATTAAATACAATTTTTTTGCAGACAAATCCCGACAACAGAATATAACAATTTTGGGCATCTGGGTATTTGGCGAAAAAGGCTAATATGGCTCTTTGGGAATATCCTGACACAATACAAGAACTTTTAGGCAATAAAAACACAAAACGACCCATTATTTTAAAAGTACGAAATTTTTTCGAATAGGGTAGTCACAGATTTCAGGATGAAATTTGGGTACACCAAGAACCAAGGGACGTTATTATGTCTAAAGCTGTAGTTATTTTTGTTTTGGAGTAAGGATCTACCTGGATAGTAAAAGTAAAACCCAGTAGCACATCTATATTTTTGGCATGTTGTTTTTTTTCCGAATAATTATGGCTAAAATTGTAAGCCTCATCTCGGAAGCAACGCGATCGACTCCTAATAACTATAAAGAATGGGTCACGAACGTGGAAAATACGCTTATTTTTAATGACCTCTACGAACTTGTTGAAAGCCAACCTATACTCCCTACCGAACTCGCTAAACTACTTGAGTTTCAACAACGTGATAAGCATGTGCTTGCTTTGATGAAATCTTCTTGATCTACACAAGTCATCATTCACATTGAATCTATTAAGTTTGAAGCTTGAAAGGCTTGGAAAACTATCAAAGATTTATATGATAAAAAAGCCAACATACAAGAAAATTGACCTCCTAATGCAGTCATTAAACACTAGGTTTCAAGATACGATGTTTTTGAATACATCTCTAGAATGAAAACATCAAACAAGAATACAACACTACATGTGGTAAAATTGATGATGATATGCTTATTTCTATCATTTTGAATGGACTCGCACCAATTATACAATTTTTTAGAAATGTTGCAACTCAGTGACAAAATCAATAATGCAACATTTGATTTGTCTTAGAATTGTTCACTCAACACGAGCGACAATTTAAAGAAGAAAATTAAGCCTACTGACGAAGATGTCTACTTTACAAGATTACGGAAAACATAGAGTAGAGAAGAGACATGGAAGAAGCATTTTTGGAAGCACTCTCTCAAGTATTCTCCAAGACACTCCTCATTCTTCCAATCATAAGCCCACACCTAAGAATAAGCATATACATTCTTCTCGGCCTTAATTACTCAAGTGATTCTTCATATTGTAGTCCCGACAATCAATAAGGCGGCTAAAAAGTTGTAATCCCGGAGGTATAGGACATTATGTTGTTGAGTGTCCCTCTAAAAAGGAGAAGCGTAAAAGAAGGCACAAACACACTATATTGCACACTCTAGTGGAGATTCTTGTGTCTACTCTAGCTATCATGGTTACTCTAACACATCATCTCGATTAGGAATGTTCATATATAGTCAAAGCCTTTGGTCTAAATGGATTTGACTACATTGTCTCGAGTGCACAGAATCCACCCATCTTGTGTGAGCTGCTCACTCAAAGATAAGGTTCTGCTATAGTGGCATTTTGGTTTTGGCTTGTGTTGTTTTCTAGTTGTTTTGCTTTGTTGAGATCTAGACTACACGCAGATACGGGTACGGGTTCAAGTACGCTGAAACAACGAATTTTTAAAATCCTCGTGCAGTGTACGCTTTTGGGCTTTATATATATATATTTGCATATAAAATTATAAATTTAAAGAAACATTTGCATACTTATTGAAATTTAATACTCATACAACTTAAAATCATTCATAGAACATGAAAACAAATTTCCAATACTTTGAGAATTGAGACTTAAGTTTGTATTGATTCATAGTGTTCAAAACATAATAGTTAATAACATAGACTATATTATAGATTTGATAATTCATTATTAATGCCTTAAGCTTGAGTTAGACGTATCATTGGACATTAAATAAATATTTAAAGTCATGAAATATTTTAATCCCTTTCTCAAACCAAAGGAGGGCAGAACAGCCTCTTGTCAAGGCAAGGATCTTGTCATTATATTTCTGATTCAATGAAATCAATTTGTAGGCTTGGCACCTAATGTCGAATGAAGAGAAAATAGGCTGCCCAACCACCAAGTGCTTCACTTGTTCCCATGCCTTCCAAATTGACTGAAGAATTAAGGACCCATGAGGAGCAACAAGAAAGCCCCCAAATAGTAAGTCAACCAAATGAAGTCCTTTTCATCTCTCTCGACCCTTCAGAGCCGATTGGCAATATTGAATCTCACACGAACTTTCCAAAGTTCAATTCCAATAAAAGCCCTCATGTTTTATTTATTTTTTTGCACTTAAAAAAAAGAAAAAACTGTGGGTACCCTCTAGGTACTTTGGGTACTCTCTGGATGCTCTTTTTATTTATTTTTTTGCACTTAAAAAAAAAAAACTGTGGGTACTTTGTGGGTACGTACCCACAGGCCTTGGGTACGTACCCACAACATACCTAGGGTGTACCCGTACCCAAAATGTACCCAGCTTGGTATAAGGGGGTCTAGGGCATTTCCGTGCGTCTAGGTTGAGATCATTGATGTGGAGCAGACAGAGTGATTGGATTGGTTTTCTCGCTGCACATTGAATAGTAGCCTTTGATTAGTTATTTATTGATTGTACAAATGACGATGTTGCTAGCACATGTAGTGTTGAGAAAAGTGGAGTCAGCATTGTTGGGCATCATGAGAGATGTGCCATACAAGTGTACCACATTATCGCTAAACGGCTTTTGTGTGAGGCCTTATATAGATCAATGTAGTTGAGTAGACCATGATTGTGCTTATAAAAAGCAATATATGGTATGATGGTCACAGGAACAAGCATGCCAACAGGGCGCTCATCATTCCTATCAAACTTGCTTGATTAGTAGGCTTCGTGAGGGAGCGACACCAGTTGATCAGTACCACAATGTACATTGCGCCAGCTTGTGAATTGCAGCAAATACTACTTGGAAGACTTCACAGTTTCTTGCTCGAGATCTTCTTCATTTGTACCCCTTTGGATCAAGGGAGGTTTGTTGGATTTATGATCCAAAGTATGTGTTGTGCTTTATATGTTAGTGATTTAATATTTTAGTGTGTGTGTGTGTGTGTGTCAAGGCATGCCATCTCTTAATAAGACACCCTCATAGTTATTATGAGTGTTAGTAATTATGTTAAATGGGTAGTTAGTGTTTAGTTTCTCTTGGGTGGTTTATTGCTATATGATACAGATCCTCCTATGTGACTTACCTTTGGCAAGTTTATAAATATCATGTAAACCCAATCTTTCAAGATTAATAAAAGATATTGGTTTTTTGTCTCTCATTATGGATGTAGTCTCGCTCTAACACCCAAAAACATTAAATAAAGTTTAAAACCCTGAATTTCATTTTAAAAATTAAAATATTTAGTGGCGCCTTCGCCCCCCTCGATCCCCCAAAATCTTGGAAATCTTTTGTCATCAGAATAACTCCATTCCTCCATCCCATTGTCACCCTGTTTGCGAGACTTAGGTGACTATGTAAATATTGCAAATGGTTCATATTGAACAATCTAACTAAAAAGAGAATCTCACAAACGACTAAATTGATGAAGAATTAAATTCACAAAGAACAAATTGCCTAGGTGGTTTATTCCTGTATGATACCAGGCCTCCTTTGTGACTTGCCATTGGCATGTTTTTAAATATCATGTAAACCCAATCTTTCAAGATTAATAGAAGATATTGGTTTTTATTTCTCATTACGAATGTATTCTCGCTCTAACACCCAAAAATGTTATATAAAGTTTAAACCCCTGAACTTCATTTAATAAAGTTCAATTATTGAAATATTACCCCCAACCATCCCCAAAATCTAGGAATTTTTTTCGTCGTCCCATAAACCCCATCCCTCCATCCCATTGTCGCCGTTTGTGAGACTTAGGTAACTATGTAAATATTGCAAATGATTCATATTGAACAATCTAGCTAAAAAGAGAATCTCACAAATGACTAAATTGATAAAGAATCAAATTCACAAAGAACAAGTTGTCTTGAATACAAAGGAGAATAACCAAATACAATATGAACTACACTCCAAGTTCGAAAATACAAGCAAAATTAGTACAATGATTCTCCTTGTTTTCTAATTTAAATTTAAATATAGAATGTGGGCTTTTACTAAATTGATAAAGAATCAAATTCACAAAGAACAAATTGTCTTGGATACAAAGGAGAATATACCAAAGACAATATGAACTACACTCCAAGTTCGAAAATACAAGCAAAATTAGTACAACATTCTCCTTGTCTTCTAATTTAAATTTAAATATAGAATGTGGGCTTTCATTTGCAAGCACATGGTGGAAGGAGGAACTCTACAGTCCCTTTTGTTTGGGAGATTTTTAAAAAGAAAAGCCCTATTAGAGGCTAGCGCATGCAGACATTTGGCATTCTCATTTCCATTTGTGAAGTTTTGGGAGTGAGTCTTTTTACTACCATTCAGGGAAGGAGATCACTAGTTAGCAAGCTAGAGCACCACTTCTTCGTGAAAAGAAAGAGGTTGCAACCTAGACTGCACTGATACGTCCAGTACTGGCCCATACCAGGCCTGAAATGTACTGGGTACAGAAACCGGTACTGGTACTCTCTGGGTACTCTGTGGGTACGTACCCACAGGCCCTGGATATGTACCGGGTATGGAAAACCGTACCGGGACATACCTAGGGCCTGTGGGTACGTACCCACATGCTTTCTTTTTTTTTTTTAAAGTGCAAAAATAATTAGAACTTGAAGGATTTGATTGGAATTGAACCTTGGAAGGTTTGTGTGAGATTCAATATTGCCAATAGGTTCTGAACGGTCAAGAGAGATGAAAAGGACTTCATTTGGTTGACTTACTATTTGGGGGCTTTCTTATTGCTCCTCATGGGTCCTTTATTCTTCAGTCAGTTTGGAAGGCATGGGAACAAGTGAAACACTTGGTGGTTGGGCAGCCTATCTTCTCTTCCTTTGACACTAGGTGCCAAACCTACAAATTGATTTTGTCGAATCTGAAATATAATGACAAGATCCTTGCCTTGACAAGAGGCTGCTCTGCCCTCCTTTGGTTTGAGAAAGGAATTAAAATATTTCATGACTTGTACAGATTTGGGAAGTGGATGGAATGGACAGACCTTAAAGCTTTCTATAAGCTTCCTCAATCTCAGTTCAGAATGTATACAATGCTCAGAAATGCTTTCACAGCTCCCTCTACTGGACTAATTATGGAGGATGAAAATGACTTTTGGGATACTATGAGGTGGCTCAAAGGCACCCCTCTCCAAGAGGCTACCTCCAAACAACTCTATGAAAAGATTTCCTTCTCCCCAAACCTTTCCCTAGGCCTTAACAATAAGTGGAATGTTTGTGAGCCCATTAGTAGATGGACTCATAGATTTAATGTTTTGTGGTCTTCTTGTATTCAATCAAAGAAATCTTGCTTTAGATGGCTTCTAATTCATAATAAGCTTGTTGTTGGCTTCTAATATTTTATAGGTTGCTGAGACTATAAGCTTGTTGTTTTCTTTAAATTTTTATATATTTATATTTTTACTTTTTAAAAATATATTGTACGAACGTACCCACAGCGTACCGTACCTGAAGTTTTTAAAAATTGCTGTTTCAGACTACTGTACCCATACCAAAACAGTCTAGCTCCCCAGGGTTAGTGATTACCCACACAAGGTTACATATATAGGTGTGACTCTTACAAAAATATGAATGAAACATACCTTTGCACTGAGATACAGTCATGAAGAGTGATTGCCACATAGTTTGCTAAGAGGTACAGTCAATAAGGTGCATGACTGTTACCGAGAGTTCTGAATGAGGGCTTAAGAAGTGGTTCGCAAAGGATCCCAACCATGGTCAAGCCTTCACTTTAAAACCCTCTTCACAGTCCCGACTTGAATGCCAAGTACAATAAATCACATCTTACAAGTTTGTTACACTCATGTCAAAGTTGACTAGCACAGTCAAGATACATATAGCAGCTTCATAGTGTTCACAAAGGCAGAATTTTGGAGGGGGATTTAAATGAGATGATGGTCTACTTCCCAGGGCCTAGGGCCTTGCCCTTGATTAGGGCCTTTTCAATAGTTTAGACAAAGTATGGCCAGGGTTTTTTCGATCAAAAAAACCAACCCTTAAAATCAGTACAAAAAGGCCCCTTAAAATACTCCATTCCATATTTATAAAACCATAACCTTAACAGTCTTTAATAAACTAACGTAGTCCACAATCCTTTTAGATGAACTAAAAGTTAAGATGAAAGAAGGTCCATGCCTGTGATAAGGATAAATCTTGGCAATAGTGAGAGGAGTTTGTCCAACAGTTCAATGGAGTCCTAACACAAGCTCCATAGTTGGTTGGAACCTCTTTCTTTTCATGAACAGGCAGTGCCTTAGCTTGCCTATTAGTGATCTCCTTCCCTGAATGGTAGTAAAAAGACCAACTCTCAAAACTTCACAAATGGAAATAAGAATGCCAAAAGTCTCCGTGCCCTAGACCCTAATAGGGCTTTTCTTTTAAAGATCTCCCAAACAAATGGGACTGTAGAGTTCCTCCTTCCGTCACAGGCTTGCAAATCAAAGCCCACATTCTAGGAATCAGAATGCCCACGATATGGGCTTCTTGCCATAGTCCTGTCTCTCCAACTGGAAATGGTGGTTAGAAGAAAAATAATCCCACCTTTCTTACCTCGAGTATCCAAGGTGGAGTTTCAAGTAACAGCTGACCAAAAACTTTCTCCCGGAGTATCCAAGGTGGAGTTTCAAGTAACCTCTGACCAAAAAGCTTTCTTCCATGGTGGTTAGAAGAAAATAATCCCACCATACTTACCTCGAGTATCCAAGGTGGAGTTTCAAGTAACAGCTGAGCCAAAAACTCTCCCCAAAGTATCCAAGGTCAAGTTTCAAGTAACCGTTGACCAAAAACTTTCTCCCCACTTCTTTGCCTGCAACCACATAGTCAAGCAACCATAGAAATAAGGGAGTCTCCCTTAATGCCACGAGTGCTGATTAGTCTGTAAATCAGGTGGTAGAGTCAACTTCAAAAGGAGTAATGATTATCATAAGGTTCCATTCCCACTATGTCAACCAAAAGTGGTGGATTTAAGATCACACTAAATGTTATCCCATTGAAGAATGAATAAAGGATCGTGTGAGCATTAGAGTCCTATATTGCTTCAAGTCCCAATTTAGTCTGTGTATCCTTTCTAGAAAAGATAAGAGTCAAGTGTCACAACTAATAGCGCAGTGACAAGGATCAAATGGTGTAGGAGTCCAATGAAAGTTTAGTGCCCGAGGCCTCAGCTCCACCGTATGCCCAAACATCCACTGGAAAATGCGCAACACTGGATATTTATAATTATAGAATCCATTAAAAAGGTCTTCTTTAGCCCTGTGTATTTTCATATTTTTCAATTTTGGGATCTAGAATACTTGTATAATTGTAACTTGTATTTCAAGCTTAGTATGAATTTTGAGGGCCATGATAGCCTGATATTTTAGATTCTCCCTTACCAACTTGTTTTAGAATTTTGTTCTTAGTACTATCTTTGCATGTTTTCTATTGAAAGATGATGGATGCTATAAAATCCTTTTGTCTAATTTTGGGCTTGCCCTCTTTTAGTCTGCTTGTGCAGCTGCTGCAACCCATTGCAAAGCTAAGGGAAAGAACATCTCAAAACTGGCTTTGCAGTACAGCTTGAAGAACAAAGATATTTCTTCAGTGTTGGTTGGCATGAACTCCGTTCAACAGGTTTTCTTCAGCAATGAATGTTTAAGATTTATTCTTTATAGCAGTATTTTTGAAAAACAAGAAAATAGGGAGGTGAGGGGGTTGGTTGGTTCAAATGGACTAACATAATGGTTTAAATATTTTCCTTAGGTCCAAGAAAATGTTGCTGCAGCCATTGAAGCAAACCAAGGCCAAAGTATTGATGATGAATTGCTTCGGGAAGTGGAAGTTATCATTAATCCAGTAAAGAATGTAGCATGGGAAAGTGGCATTAGTCAGAATTAGCTGATTTTTTATATTATGTGCACCATGTAATATTTGATGCTATCCTTGGATTGCTCCTTATGTTGCCACTTACACTTTCACCCATGACAATAATTCGTAATTAAGGAAAACCAATTTCTTGGAATAACTCGAAGAAAGAGGCGTAAAAACTGTCAACATTTTATTTATAAAATATTGAAGTGACACTATCACAATAGATGAGGCCTTTGGGTTCTTTGAATGTCTGTGTTGATAATAATGCAAACAGTGACTGTTGCAATGAATGCATCAAATTGTAGCTACAACAATGAAATATAATCTTACTGCTCTTGAGTGGTTGCATACAATAATGACGGTTGTGTGCAATAGTTGTTGCATATGGATACAAAATCACCACCACCAGACCAATAAACTTGTGGCATTTATAGAATGACCATTTTACTGTTAATCAAACATATAATTTGAAGCTTCAAATTTATATGGTTAAACAACTCGGATATTGAGATGAGCATTTTTCATATCACTCTCATCTCCAGGCATCGATTAAAATATAAAAAGGAGCTATGTATAATTTTTTTATGCATGTATAAAGAGGCAAAGCTTGACCTGATGTGAACACTTTCTTCTCTATCAGGGCACCAGGGTTTAGATGTTAAACAGTGTCTCAACTAAACATGGTGCTGAGGATCTTAGTCTATCCCAAGATAAACTATGGTTGCAGCAAGAAATGTATATGCTTATGGACAAAAGTTATAAAGGCTGAACAAGCGTCATATATTTGATGAGTAACAAGAAGGGTGTGAAATTGGGAGCATTTTTTGGTTGGAAATTCAATACCAGAAAAATATGAATGGGGTGAGAATAAAAAAGTTTTCCAATTTATTCTATGCATCTACTTAACCTATTTATTGGGGCGACATCGTTTGTTACACATTTTATTTTATAAAAATAGTTCAAATATTGCATGCACTTGTGTATGTTGTTTAACTGCACGTTGCAAGAAAAATGCTGAAATGTTGTTATACAATTGAATGTGAGGTTTATAGAGGTTTATTAATTAATCCATAATAATCATATGTAATATTCATCCATCGTAATTTTTACCTATGACATTTTTTTAACTGAAAAACACAGGTTTGCCGATGAAGAGCACTCTACTAGGGTTTTTATTTGCCGCATAATTAATTATTGATTATCCCTGTGTTTATACCACACTTTTTGGAAGTTGTGGGATTCTCTTTGCATGCTTACCATTTATTGCCCTCTTTTAGGAAACCTCACCTTTGGGCAACCCTTTTCACAACACAAGTTCAATTTCTACAATTGTGAAGGATTGTGAAGTTGTCCATAGTGGTGCCTTTCGGGAAGAAACCACACAACTTTGTGCCAAAGGTATTCTATGAAGTAATATCCCCTCTTAATATTGTTTTACATGCTTTTGAGTTTGATGTTGCATGTCATTAACTTGAACAATTTTGCTTAATAGGTTATTTTGTCTAAGAGAATTCCCTCGAAAGTATGTTCAAAACCTAGGTTCAATCTATTTGGACCTAGAATGGAATAAGGTTGGATGCAATCCAGAACATGACCTACGGATTTTTCTCTCTTATGTTTTAGTGATTCATTTCATGCCTCAATTGTTTTATAAATTCCTCTACTTGGCATGCATGGAGCTCTTTGCTATTTCTCTACCCATAGACGTGGGACTTTGTTGTTTTATTACGCCGAAGGTGTTTACAATTGGGCTCAACCCTCTCCCCTTTGATGTACCCGACAACGACTTGGATGCCCAGATTGAAACTCGTATTTTGTTGACAATCTTTTTTATTTTTATCGAGAGGACACTCAAGAAGCCATGTTAATCGTTGTGTGTGCACATATTTCCATGAGGGTTGTCGTAAGGTTACAAAGTGCACATGGCGTAGGTGCTCTCAAGCAAAAGAAGCAAAATCAATATGGTTAGACATTACATGCCTCCTAATCCTCAATCTTCTTCTTCTTCTTCTACATACAACAAACACAACATTCACAAGCAGTAGTTTCCTCTCAGAGACAATTGAACCCGCTTCAGATACAAATCCAGATCAATAAATTTGTATACAGTGAAATAAGGAGATATTAGGGTTACAGATTTTTCTCTGTTTGCGGTCTCGATTTAACCCATAATGGTGCTTGATTAGTAGGAGTTTCGTTTAGCGCAGTTCCTCGTAACGTTTTGTTTATTTATTTAATGTATTCCTCGCTGTAACTATCAAATTATTGCTAAATTTACAACGTTAACTTGGGTTTCAACATGGTTAATGCCTTCGGATCTCAAATAAAGTGCTTGTATTATTATGCGGGGAAATAACAAGTCTGCAAGGCCGTTTAGGATGTGTCTCTCTCAAAGTTCTACTTTAGGTTTTGAAGAGCGGTTAACGTGGTTGGTGGGTTTGTTTGACATGTGTTTATTTCTCCCACTCGACTTTTATTTCACTTTGTTAAATTTCTATATCGAATGCCCTTAAAAATAAATTTAAATTGTGTCTTAACTTTGCAAACCCTAAATTTCAACAACGTAGATTAACATCCGAACATCGATGACATAATAATAATTTAAATTGATCTGACTGAAGGGCTTTACCTATAGGTGCTTTGCGTCACCGTTCATCTCCTCTGTGCTAAGTACAGAGTTCTAGGTGACGCCGGCCATTCGATCGTGTTCGTACGTCACTGAAATAAATCATCACCATCCACGTGAGCAAGTAGGGAAAATGACAGTCTACAAGGCCATTTAGGGTGTATTGCTCTCCATGTTCTGCTTTGGGTTTTGAAGAGCGGTTAACCCGATTGGTGGGTTTGTTTGACATGGGTTTGTTTTTCCCACTCAACTTTTATTTTGTTGTTAAATACATGGAGAAACAAACAATAGATACGATACTTTTGAAGCTATACGATTCATATCATATCTTTTCAACCACAATCTTATCAATCTAAGGAATATTTATATCGAATGCCCTTAAAAATAAATTTAAATTGTGTCTTAACTTTGCAAACCCTAAAATTTGACAACATAGATTAACATCGAACATCGATGACATAATAATAATTTAAATTGATGTGACCAAAGGGCTTTTCCTATAGGTGCTCGCATCACCGTTAATCTCTCTGCTGCTAAGTACATGGGGCTCTAGGTGATGTCGACTGTTCGATTGTGATCGTAGGTCATTGAAATAAATCCTCACCGTCCACATGAGCAAGCGGGGAAAATGACGGAGGTTTGGAACGCTGTTTAGGATGTGTCGCTCTCCATGTTCTGCTTTGGGTTTTGAAGAGCGGTTAACTCGGTTGGTGGGTTTGTTTGACATGGGTTTATTTTTCCCACTCAACTTTTATTTAGTTGTTAAATACATGGAGAAACAAACAATCAGATATGATACTTTTAAAGCTATACGATTCATATCATATCTTTTCAACTGCAATCTTATCAATCTAAGGAATATCTATATTGAATGCCCTAAATAATAAATTTAAATTGTGTCTTAACTTTGCAAACCCTAAATTTCGACAACGTAGATTAACATCCGAACATCGATGACATAATAATAATTTAAATTGATCTGACCTAAGGGCTTTTCCTATAGGTGTTATGTGTCATCGTTCATCTCCTCTGTGCTAAGTATAGGGCTCTAGCGATGCCGGTCATTCGATTGTGGTCAGACGTCATCGAAATAAATCCTCACCTTCCACGTGAGAAATCAAGCAGTTGGAGGTTCACAATTGGGTTGACACTTCCCCCCTCCGACAACGGACAAGGACGTGGACGGCGTAGATTAACATCCGAACATTGATGACATAATAATAATAATGTAATTTTATCTAATTGAAGGGCTTTGCCTATAGGTGCTCTACGTCACTATTCATTTCCCCGTGCTAAGTGCAGGGCTCTAGGTGACGCCGACCATTTGATTGTGATCATACGACTCACACTCTCCCCAATGGAAATGCCGGTTTCTTCGACTTAGAGCTAGGGTTACCTGTCGGCTTATCCGGTTGCCATGTGTCTTCCTTTTGGGGAGTCCAATGGAGGTCAATCAACCAATGGGTGGGTCGATTCCGGGAGTCCAATGGAGGTCAATCTACTAGTGGGTGGGTCGATTCCGGGGAGTCGGAAGGGCTCGGTAGGTTGAATTCATAGTTACGAATGGCCCATGTGCCATATCCCCTTTCTCCGTAGAACATTTGACAAAATATGCACATGTTACATATGTTCCTCCTCCTAAGAAAGTTAGCTTCCTCAAAACGGTTCCACCCAATAATATCATCTCCCAATTGCTTCTCCTCCCTCTAACCCCCTCTTCTACCCCTCTTCCTCCTTTTATGTTTTGGTCCCTCAAATTCAACCTCGTCTTACGTTGCCCCTTTGGCATTCACATCACACACTTCGCATGCGATTGCTAGTTACTATACCAATATAAGGTCCCGGTTTGAGTAGAATTCCTTGGTCTTCCCATGCCTTGGTGGAATTTCCGAGACCAAATCACCTCCACGACAAGGTTGTTATTTGCAATTTACTTGATCGAAGCTCAAAAGTGTGTTTATATAGAGGTTAACATCTCCCATGGGCTTAAGGATTCGATTGACATTTAAGTCAATGATTCTCGATACATAATTTTTTTATACATTAATCTACCCAATACTTGTTTTTGATGCTAATCTTCTGAACATAAACTCAAGGACTGCCCCATGCTAGCTGCTCATAATAAAGTTGTTTCAAAAACAATATTCGAGTCTCGTTAGTCTAATGGCAAGTAGGGGTTGAACATCGTAGGTGGTTGCAAATATAACTATAACAAAAGCTTGATTAATAACTTGATTGCATGTGTGTCACTTCCAAGAATATCGAGCCAAACTCTTAGCTTTAATGATATCGTGTGGGAGCCACCCAAATCAATGGTGGCCTCATCACCCTTGTGAGAACAAACTCATGTATTAGCGGCTATATCAAAAGATGTCGAAAAACCAAAGTTTTCCAACACCTCTAGCTGATATTGCTTTCTTGATACCTCAGACTACTGCTCAAGATAACTCTCCACTTTTGCAATAAGTCTTTGAGTTGTTTCTCCTTGCAAGTCCACCTTAAGGTGTTCATGCAATCTTCCTTGTGAACTTGAGGAAGGAGAATTTTTTCTCGAGTTTCGGCAGTTGTTCAAACCAACCAATATCAGTTTTTGTAGAATAGCTATAAAGCCCTCGATGGATTAGTTTGAAAGGATATTGAGTACCCTCTACAGGGGCTCCATGGATTGCTTCTCATGGAATGTGTGGGTCTCACAGACCCTACTTGCAATTTCTAGAGATGGACATTATTTGTTTGCAAGAAACAATGGTGGCAAAGTTTTTGCTTACAACTGTCACTAAAATTATCTGGGTCCATAATTTAGCACGAATAAGAAATCATGAGCCAAGGCATGGATGTGACCCGATCGATTTGGGTTCTTTTAAACATTCAAAACTGCTCTTTTGGGGTCATCAATGTTTATGCATCTAACGACGCTACTGAAAGGATGGTGCTTTGGCATTGGTTAGCGGACAAAATGTTAGAGGTGCATTGGGTGAAGCATGACAACTTCAATAGAGCTTCCATCTGACAAACTTGGCTAACTCCTCGTGAGATTGATAGCTGGTGGAAGAGAAGCATGGATGTACATGCAAAAATAAATTAGATTTTATGATACCATTTCTCACATCGTTGTGTTTTTTATGTTTAGTACACATAATCAAATATCCGAAAAGGCCTTGAAAGAGTCTTTAAGTGGCTATATTGGGCCATGATCTCCACTCAGTCGTACTTTTATTTCACAAGCTGTTTTTCAGTTTCCAATTGAAGTTTTAACAGTTATTGTTTTTGTCAATCACCTGCCAATACGGTTCTGCATTGAATGGCTATCCTGACGCCTCAGGATTCAAAAGCATAGTTTTTCTCAACATTGCACTCTTCAGCATAGGCCCACTTTGTTTGATATCAAACGGGGTTTGGAACTCAATCTCTCAACCAATAGGAAACTCCGTCTGGATTGACTGGTGGTCAGTGACCATCACTCACCTTGTTCGGTTCCTGTGCACTTATGGTTGACAACATGCTTGCATCCCTTGACAGTCTTACTTTGTCACCCTTTTGGAGTTGAACTGCTTGTTGTCCGCCTAAGATTAATCCCCTTTTCATGAGCCTCAACAACGTCAAGTGGTGGCACCTTTGGGAATGCCTCCAAATTGCTCCTAGGGCACAAATTAAGGCCATGTTACATTGCTTAAAAGTTGGTGAAAAAGTGTTCGAGGGGTTTTCCATATGCTTAAAGTTAAACATTCTTATCAACAAATCAAAGCCATTCATGAGGCTAACCATAGGCTTAGAGAGGTTCCAAATATGACACAAGATTTTATTCACCATTACCAATAGGTTTTCAAATCTCAAGATCCTTCCCATGAGTAATAACAAGCTCTTCGCAATGCTGGTCAATGGTTCCATGTAAATTGTCCCAAACACAAAGAGTTTCCTGTGTTAGGATCTAATCTATGGAAGGTTTGCACGAAGTAGTCACCTAGATGGCCAATGACAAAGCCCATGGTTATAGCTCCTGCATATATGCACGCCGGTGAGGGCTTTGGTTATCTTTTGGCAATTGCTAAAAGCCGGGCTTGTCAAAGGCATCTCTTTATCCATATCGTCACCCACACAACTTGTCAATGGTCATTTTGTAGATGATTCTTTTCTCACCCTTATTGAAGAGGAAAGTAATATAGAAAATGCTATAAAGTGTCTCCTTGCTTTTGGTTTGGGCACGCAATGAAAGAATACTCAATGCTACGAATAATTATGAATGGAAATGTATCCAACATGGAGAAGTCTTTTGCTTCTTGGGTATTCCATTTGTGTTTCAAGTTTCCCCAACCCCAATGTGTCAATATGTTGTTTAACGTGTGGATAAGAAGCTTGCCTATTGGATCAATAAGCCCCTCTCTCTTGCCAATAAACTTTACATTTGCTCCAAAGTTTTATAGCTACTCATATCTACTATTCATCTTGTTGGGTACCTTCCTAGGATTCTTACAAAATACATGAAAAGTCACTAAGAGACTTTCTATGGGCTAGTTCTAAACATGGGAAGGGATTTCACAAAGTTGCTTGGGAATATCGTCTTCCTAAGGAGGCGGGGACTTAGTTTGTTGCATATTAGACACCATGAAACTAGCCTATGTGCTAAATGGATCACTTGAACCAATGCGGGACAAGAAGCTTGAAAATTCTCTTGTGAAATTATATTGTCGAAAGAGCACTACAAGATTGAAAAACTTGGAAAGGGCTCAACTTACACATTTGGTTATTCTCAAAGCCCATTTTGAGGTGGTTGACTTGTTTGTTATCAAAAGTATATACAAAGCCTAGAAAAACTAAAACCTTGGCTCAAATGGAATGACGATGGATTTTGGGAAGGGATTTTCGTCAATAAACACTCGGTTGCTAGTTCAAACGATTAATTTTCATAATGTTTCTCTAGCTAAGGCCCCTTAGGTGTATTCCTTCAAACGTTTTAGACGAGGGATTCACACACTCTTGATATTTTTGCAGCCAAATTAGAAAGTTACTTTCATGTCCTAATGCTAAGACAAAATTTCATCTAGCTAACAACAACCAAGTGCCTTTTGAGGAGATTATAGAGGTAATCTGTGATGAGATGCGACATAAAATCGGTGTCATTTCCTTTGACCTTGGTGGAAGGATTTGTGAAGGGTTATGTCCTTTTGTCATTACTTTTGCCCATTGCCGAGAAGCTTAAAGCTTAGTAGTCCTTGTACTCAATTTCTTTCAATTGGAGCCAAAGCTTACACATAGTTTGGAATGTTGTACTACCCTTCACTATTTCACCCTCCCCAATACCTTCTTCTCAATATTTTCTCGTGACTTAGGGTCTCAATATACTTAAGGTGTTTTAAATGACAAATGATGTATCTAATGACATCGATAATGACGAGAGAATTTATCAAACGAAATTCATCTAATTGAAAGAGGTTCTTCTTGTTTGATTGAGATATCAAATGGAAAATCGTAATATCTCATCCCTAAGGCGAGTTGGAGTGAAGTGAAGATATAGATTTTATAGGTTATGGAAGTTTCAAGATAAGATAAGGGGCTATGTTATCCAAAATCCCCATATTTTGATAACTTACTACTACATTCTTGGACTCAAACATGCCATACTGAGGTTAAATTGAGTGAAATTGATCAACAATGACAAAAACCAGTGTTAAGGACATTTCCCTCCATCTTGCAAAGCCCCTCCTTCCCATACTTAGCCAAAAATAAAAAAATTGGGGGGAGCAGAGTCGACTAAATCATACATTTTGGGAACACAAGGAACTATTCCATTGTTCCTTGTGTTTGCCACAATGCGCCCAACTGATGGTGCAAAGTGGGACAGGATGGGGGTGTGTTGTGGGCGAGGCGAAGAACTCGGGAATAGGTGGAACGTTCCCACATTCCGTCCGTTCCTTGATCAAGAGGCATATCCAACATGACGAGAGAGGAGTCGGGAGAGGCTGGTTAAGGTAGGCCTCGCTTGAAACATTGGAAGCAATTATGCATTTCCACCCTAACCACGATTCTCTACCCACACAAAATTTGGAGCAAACTTAGGTCCACACGACACATCAATCACACTTCCCTCCTTCCTCGGGTACCCCAATCGGCCGATTTGTTTGCCCCAATGCACAAATTAATTAAAGAGACATTTGAGGGCCCGTATGGAACTCTCTTATGTTCCTCCCGCACACTAGAAATCCGCATGGCCATAAATTAGTCCTTGTAACTCCAAATTTGATAAAATTGGTCTTGTTAGAAAGGTCTCATCAAGAAATTCAGTTTGGCATCATAAAATTTAGAAATTAATGGAGTTTGTTGGTGGTTGAATCGAGAAATATGAGTTTCCCTCTCTTTTCTCTCTTTCTCTCCCATTTTTATATATTGGCAAATGGTGCCCATTTGTAAAGGTTGGATCCCCTCGAATACTGAGGGCATCATATTAAGTGTCTTTGCACAAGTATTTTCGAGTTGCATGCCTCAAATATGGATGTTTGCAAAGTGTTTATGCCTTCTTCCTTCATTGTAATGGACTGTGCATCCTTATAAGGCAATAAAATTCATGTTTTGTGGCTATTCTCTACCCTAGCTTGTGTTCTATTGCATTTTCTTTCCTCTTCATTCATTGCAGGTATGTTGTGTATGTTTCTCCACTTTGTAGGGTTTATTTCTGTTATGTTTTGCATGGAAGTGGAAGGTAAGGTGTTGTTTTGATTTGTGGCACTCATGTTTTCCCTCTTCATCATCATTTCCTCCCATTTTCCCTCATTGAGAGTGTCTTCCCCCTTTCTCTTGGTGCTATCACCTCTTTGTTAGCTTAGGATTTCCATTTTTATGCACCTCCCTCTCTCCCTAGTCCATGTGAATGTTAGATTAGGATTATATAGTTGCATTTCCACTTTTACGAGTAGTTTAGCATTAGAATAGGTAGAGGAACCAACCTTCTTTGGAGGTTTGTCTTAAACAACAAGGTCCCACACTTGGAGACAATCCCATGTTACCCAAAAACACTGATTTCTCATTCATGATAAATCAAAGGGTGTTGTTTTTGGTGATAACAATTCTAGCATGCCAAGTGGGACTGTTTAGAAGTTAACCTCTCCATTTTGCCAAGTTTGGTGTGTATTGGTAAATTTTTAGCCTTTGAAGGCTTTGTAGAGAACACTATGGTGACTCACATGACTACATATCTACTAGTTTCATTAGTTTAGTGCCTCAATTTCATGAGAAGAATACAAACAAGACAAAGGATAGCATCTGGAGAGCCCTTTGACTACTTGTAGTTGTCACCAAGAAGAAGAAGAAGAGACAGATCAATTCAAAGATCACCATCACCACCAAACAGAGTCCTCTTTACTCCTCCCGGTAGGCCCTTCGTGCTATCGTCTAGGGTTTTAAGGCCCATTATATTCATGGCTCATCAAAGAAATCAGGCCTTTGTTATGTTCAATGGAGGAAGTCCTTTACTTTTAGCCCAATATGATGTCATCCCAATTGCAAATTTGAAGAGTGTTCCTTTCTTCATTGGAGAAAACACTACAACTTCCATTGAGCATATTAAAGATGTTGCAAACATATGTTTAGTCTACCATGTCACTAAAGACACATTGCGAAGCATGTTATTAGCCACCTCTTTCAAATGAAAGGCCTTGCAATGATACAAGTGTTTGGAAATTAATTCTATTACGAATTGGGATGAATTGGGATAGGCTCTTTGTGACCATTTTGAAGATAAGTCAGATCATCTATCACTAGTGGAACAACTGACAACAATAAAGAGAACCCCTAATGAGCTAATGACTAATTTCAATATCAAATTTCAGAAGACTTGGGATAAAATCCCACAAGTGGTAAGGCCTACGACCTAGTATGCTTTCCTCTATTACTTGAGAGCTTTAAATAGTGATATATATATATATATATATATATATATATATATGTCATGATTCAAGTATATGGGAGGTAGAACCTTACCAAATGCCTATGCTATTTCCATTAGAGCAGAAAATAGTCCCATTCAAGTTGAGAAACTTTCCCCTTGACTTCGATGCCCATATTCCTAGAGGTAGAGACATCTACTCCTTGTCAAGCTCCTAAATTAACTCCCATGCCATCTTCAAGAAGCCAAAGTTCAAGTCACTCAACTACTTCCTCAAGCCCTTAAATTGAGTTGCAAGAGGTAATGAAAAAATTGCAAAATTTTGGAAAGGAGTTGGTATCCAAAGAGACAACAAGCACAAAAGTCTTCGACCTTACCATCCTTCACACCAACCCAATAAGTCCCCTTATCAGCCAAACAAAATGAAATACCAAACAAACTTCCCAATTCAAAGTCAAATTTTCCTTGTAGGACCATTTCAACTATATAATCCAAATGTGGCTAGCTCATCCAAAGCCTTGGTTCCCATTCAGAATAACCTTGTGTAAGATTATGAGTGGTGTTTCCCTTGTCATCTTCCACACAACCAAACAACTTTCCCCAATGGAATTTTGAACCAAGATTTGATGGTGAAAAATGCATTTGTTCCTCAAGATGCACCAACAAAAGAAGTTAGCGGTCAGGGAATTATTCAAGAGATGTCACCAAGTGATGCTTCACTTGTAAACTGGAAAATGGATGACTTTTGTGGAATAAATCAGACTCCCCACAAGGTGTGGTTGTTAATACTAGATCTAAGAGAAGAGCTATGGAAGAGGGAAAATAAACAAATGTAGGTCCTTCCTAACCCTCTTTGACACTCCAAGGAGGTGGCAATTCAAATGTAGCTCCAAATGTGCAAGGCCAACCTAAGGGTCCTTCCACATCATCTCAAACACAAGAAAATGTTGTTACAAGTAAGGTGCAACATAAGGATAATTCCACTCCTTTCAACATCCTTGAACAAATGAAGAAGACCAACATGAATATATCAATGTGGGAATCATTGGTTATTCTAGGATAAAGAGACCTTTTGCAAGTAACTATGTCTAATCTATCTTCAACAAATGAATCATCCAAAGAACCGGTCAAGGTTGTATTCACTAATACACCTTAGCAAAGGGATGTTTATCAAAGTAAGGATGTCAAATCTCCACCCTTATATGTATCTTTGATCATCGAAATCATTTAGTTCACAATTTTATGATTGATTCTAGAGCAAGCGGTTCATCATGCCTAAACAAATTGTGGACCAGATGGGGTCTCAATTATGAATCTCTTTCTAAAGGTGTGGTTCAACTAGATGGAACAACAATAGGAATAGTTGGGGTTATTATGGGTGTAAACCTCACGTTGCATGCATGCCCTAATTTCTCAGTTCCTCAAGATATTTTCATAGTTGATTTACCTCCATTGTTCGCTTTATACCTCTTTAGGGACTTATTTACAACAATTGGAGGTACTTTTTAACCGATTGGTCTCATATGCTCTTCAGGAACATGTATGGCACTAAGGATACCATCAATCCCTGAACTAATTGCTACATATCATATAGAGCCTTACGTACCTAACCCCGTTAATGTAAATTGTACCATTTTTGATCAAGAAGATTATCCAGCACCCAAGAAACAAATACTCAAATAGAAGGTATTCCTAATTTGCTACTTGATGAGTGGGGGAATGAATGTCATGGTTTTAATCTATATCATCATATTGAAGAAGCTGGCCTTGGTATTTATTGTCTACATGAGGAGAATTCACCTCTACCTAGTATTGTCAAATTGAATGATGAAGAAGAGGATGACATTTGGATGATCTTCTTTGATGGATCAAGAAGCGAGAAAAAGAGTATATGAAGTATTTATCCTCTTTCAGATTTCAATTTAGCTACTCTAACAACATAACAAAGTATGAATCCCTCATACATGGCTTGCAATGGGAGAGAAAGAAGAACATAAAAAAATTGTAGACTTTTGGAGATAGTGAACTAATTGTGAACCAAGTCAGAGGATCAAATGCAACTAAGAATGACTTACTAAGAGCCTAAAAATAGAAGGTGTGGGACATTTTGGAGGATTTTGAAGCTTTCAATATCCTCACCATTCCAAGGAAAAGTAATGAAGCTGTTGATAGGATGGATGTAGTTGGAGAAAAGTTTGACGTTGTTGAGAATGTTAAGAGAGACAAAATACAACCACAATTCAAGGTAGTGGTGAGGCATGACATACCAGGAAATGACACAAATTGGCAAGTGTTTGAAATCGATCAACAAATCATCAATCTTATCGAGAGAAGAATCCAAGTTTTCTTCAACAAATCAAGCCAAATTAAAACAACATTATAGAGATCAAATTTTCCAATTAAGATCAAACAAGCTACCCAAGGGATTAGTTACATCGGAATCCATTTTTAATTTAGATGATCAACCTAGGAAGGAAAAGGAAAACATGACAATCAAGAGTGAAGATCATGAACCCATCTCGAGTTAGTAGGGGAAAATTGCTTAAAATTGGCAAAGTAAGTACCCCACAAGAGAAGCATGCTTTTGTATAACTTTTCCAAGAATTTGCTGATATTTTTTCTTGGGGTTATCAAGATCTTAGAGGTTTTGATCCTAATCTAGCCCAACACACCATTGAACTAGATCAAATGGCCAAGCCCATAAGGCAAAGACAACATCTTGTCAATCCATGCATTGAACCTCGAAGAAGAAGGAACTAAACAAAATGATTGAGAAAAAGTTACTTTTTCCCATTAAACACTCATCATGGGTCGCTAGCTTAGTTCCAGTATGGAAAAGGAATGGAGAAATCAGATTGTGTGTTGATTTTAGGGATTTGAACAGAGCATCACTAAAGGATCTTATCCACTACCTTGATGAAGAAAATCTTACAAACGGTGGTTGGATCGAGACATTTCCTCTTCTAGATGGATACTCACGATTCAATTAGATCATGGTGAAGGATGAGGACCGGTTCAAATTTTTTTACCACTAAATGGCATACCTACGCTTATAGGAAAATGCCTTTCAGTTTATCTAATGTAGGAGAAAATTTATAGAGAGCCATGGATATAACATTCAAGGGATTGACCAATTGCATTGTTTTCCTATATTTGGATGATATCATCATGTTCTCTAAAGATGCTAACGATCATTTACTCCATCTTAGGTAGATTTTTGAGAGATGTAGACGGTTTAGAGTTTTCCCACCCCAAGAAATACATCTTTTTAGCTCATGAAGGTAAGCTCCTTGGCCACATAGTTTCTAAAGAAGGATTAACCATTGATCCGAGAAAGAGTTAGTGCCATATTAACATTTCCATTACCAAGCTACAAGAAGGCACTCCAAAGCTTCTTAGGGAGAATCAACTTTTTCATGTAACTTGTCCCAAATTTTGTCACTTTGTCAAGTCATCGACACGATGTTGAAGAAAATATATCTTTCAAGTGGAATACTCAAGGGAAAAGTAGCTTTGAGGATATAAAAAAGAAATATAAGAGGCCCTTACCCCGATTAACCCATATTACTCAAAGGATTTCACCTTGTATGCCTTTGGAGGCACATATACAATATGTTACATTCTAGTACAACTGAATGAAGAAGGATTGGAACAACCTATTGCATTTTTCAGCCAAAGTCTAAAGGATTATGAGGTAAGATATTCATTTATTGAGAAACATGCCTTGGCTGTCATAAGGAGTTTGAAGAAATTCAAGCATTTGGTATCCAACAACAAGATCCATTTACTAGTTTCACATGTTAGTGTGAAAGATTTCCTTTTGAACAAGGATCTGAATGAGAAAAGAGCCAATTTGGATAACCAAAGTAATGGAGTTTTACATTGACATAAAAGTAAATAAGCTTGTGAGAGGGCAAAGGACTATGTGAAAAATTGGTTTCAAACCAACGAATTGAAGAGGAGGTTGTTTTAGTGCTCCAACATGATCAAGAACAACCAATTGATGCCTTACTTACTCTTTTTGGACTCATGATGTAGTCAACTTTCTCCAAACAAGCCAATGTCCTCAAGGCCTAAGTAAAGCCAAAAGAAGGTATTTTAGACTCCATTCCATTCCCTATGTGCTTATTGATGGAATTATATTTAGAAAATATGTGAATGGTTTTCTCTTGATATGCATTAAAACATATTAGATAGAGAAGGTGTTGTATGAGTTTCATGATGGAGAAGCGAAGGGAGTTTTCTCCAAGGATAACAACTCTTAGGATCATAAGGGTTGGCTATTATTGTCCCAACCTTTTCAATGATTGTCATGCATGGGTTAGAAAATGTTTAAGGTATGCCTTCTTTACAGGTAAAGAAAGACTAATAGCTCTTCCACTCCACCCCATTTATGTAAATCAACCATTTATGTAATAGGGATTGGATTTTATTAGAATAATTAGTCCGCACTCAAGCTTAGGTCACAAGTGGATCCTCACAGCCACTGACTATTTCACCAAATGGAAAAAAGCAATTATATTGAAGGAATCAAATGATGCTTAGCATCTTGAACTCCTATGAAGGTATTGTGACTAGATTTGGCATTCCTTCCATCATAATTTCGACAATTCCTTGGCGTTATTTGGATCAAATATATTTGATTGGGATATTAAGAATGTGATCTACTTGAGAACCTCTTCAAACTATCACCCCAAGGTAATGGATAGGTTGAATCAACCAACATGAACCTTCTAAGAATCATAAGGAAGACCTTAAATGAAAATCAAAGAACATGACACACAAAACTGAAATTAGCCTTATGGGCTAACAAGATCACTTTGCATAAATGTCAATGGGAAGCTCCCCCTACAAATTAGTTTATGGTAAATAAGAAAGGCTTCCAATATATCTTGTGTTCTTTAGCGTTAGAGCTCATCAACCAACTTGAAATGTTTGAATTCAAGGTCATGGAAGTTAGATATGTTGTTAGACCCTGAAATTGACCAAGTCCCGAGGTAGAGGAAGAGTACGTGCATGCAAGGAAAGTAAGGTAGAAAATTACTCAAGCAAAGGTGCGTGGGAAAAAGGTTAGTGCGTGGAAGCAGGAAAGGGTTTGGGGAATTAGCTACATTTCTAAGGTGGCATCGCAGGAAAAACACGTGAAGGCTCGAGTAGGTGTGATGAGTGGATAAGGTGCCAGCCTAGAGTCTTGGGGCTCAAGGAAAGAATATTCCATGAAGGGAATATTCCAAAGGAGGATCATTGATTAGTGGAGGCTTTTTGCAAGCTAGCATAAACGATCGGGTATGGAGGAGCACGTTTCCACGACACGTGACTGCTTTATGGGTAAGGTTATGGCGGTGAAGGAAAGCTCCTAATTTCTATGTAAGGAGGCATTTAGATATAAAGGGGTGGTGATGTTAGGGGTTGCCATTGTTGTTGTAGGTTTTGTTGCTGCTATTAGTGTTAGAGAGAGGCTAGGAAGGGATGATGTTATGCATAGATGTAGGCACTCAAGTATGAAACCAGAGCTGAGATGGAAGAACATAGCTAGGGATCTCTGCTGCGCAGAGTAGTTTTCAGAGGGTGGGATGTTGTTCCTTGATGTATATGGTCTGGTATGACCCCTTTTGACACAATATGGCTACTGTAAACAATTATAATCAATATACGAAGCTCTGTTCTAAATATATGTGTTTATAGACCAAACCCTAGTGTGTTTTCATGTTATTCTTGGTTCAAATCTGATTCTATTATGTCGTTGTGATGTTTATGTTTATCTCATGGTGCATTTATGCTTAGAACTAGTTCCACTACCTCTGTATTAGATTACATGCATGTTTCTGTTTTCTGCAAACCATTCTTCCATTAATGGTGGAGCATTCTTACAAGGCTCACATAAAAGAGGGCTCGGCACCCGCTTGTGCCTCAGTGAGTGCCAACTTATGTTGGGTGATAGGCCGACGCGCTTGGGGTTAAAAGAGAGATTAAAGGGTAAGAGGTAAATGAGGCTACATTTTGGTTCCGTTGTTGGGACCTCTTTTGAAGTTGTTGTAAGAATGGTGCGTAATGATAGAACACTTGACCTTGGAAAGTGTCAAGATTTGGCTTAAAAGCATGGAGGATGAGTTTGCTCAAGCAATTTAACCTTTGGACACGAGTTTGGCCGCACGTAAATGGGTAGAGGAGCACCTATATCATGAGCTCTATGAGACGTTCTTTTGTTGTTTTAGTAGATTTGTATGAATGGTTGTCGATGTATGCTTCGAGGAAGAGTTGGTACTATAGACCTTGTGTTTGGACCCAAGAAGAGTATCAAAGGTTGCATGGTGTTGACCTAACCTAGACTCATGCTATTGATCA
This sequence comes from Taxus wallichiana var. yunnanensis, assembly GCA_018340775.1. Lineage (NCBI taxonomy): Eukaryota > Viridiplantae > Streptophyta > Pinopsida > Cupressales > Taxaceae > Taxus > Taxus wallichiana. Next base: position 256,397,533 of record CM031234.1, read on the forward strand.
CTGGTGGAGAGGTGTGTTGACTAGCTATACCTTGGAATACATAGTTTTTACATATTCTTGCCAGGAGATTGCTAAGTTTGAGTTCTTGCGAGAGCCAAGAGGATCGTTCTTGCATGCTATGCCGTTAGCCATTAAGATCCTGATCATCACTTTGAGTATGGAGGAACTTCCTATGGCTGGATAACTTCCCACTAGGTGTGGGGCACGTAATTTGGTGTGGTAAGATATGGTAGACCTTGCGGAAAAAATGGAGAGAGATGAGAGGTGGCTCAAGTATAATGAAGCACGAGAAAGGGAGTTGGTGAGGCAACACAAAGCTGTAGGAGTGATGGACTTATGGAGGCGGAGCGTTACGGGAAGGATTTGAGGATGGAATCAGAAGTCGAGCTACCCCATCTTGGTAAGCGTAGAAGAGAAACCCCCTTGGATTTTGGAGAGATCTCATCATATGAAGGAAGGAAAAGAGCCATAGGTGCACATCTTAACCCACATGGCAACCAAACCCTTGTGCTTAGTTTTCCAGTTCTGAGATAATTTTTGTTAATCCAGTTGGTATTGGTATTGGTAGTCGAGTGAAACCTAGTAGATATAATTTTTCATTTAGTACATCTATGGTAGCACAAAAATTTTTGGTGTTTGGAGGTATCCTATCTAGTACAACATTTGGGCAAGGTGTGGGTACACAAAGTTTGGGTATCACGTCTGGAAGTGGTTCAACGTCTGCATTGTTGGTGCATAGTTTAGTACAATGGTGGGAATGTAGAGCGCAAGCTGTGCCGGGCCCCTTACCTTCCACATGAGAGGAGGATCTGGTGGATCCAGAAGGGATAAGAGCTAGTAGATCTAGTGGATCTAGTGGTGGAGGCAACACATGAGGGAATCAAGGTCCTAGATCTGGTGGGAAAGGACCACAACACCATCAATAGGTGTTTTATGAGATGTCTCTTCACTTACCTGATTACAAGGGCATTGAAGATGCCACAGAGCATGTACAAAAATGTGAGTTTCTATGGCGCGCTAAGATAATCAATCCCCTAGAGTGGAAAGCAAGTCAGTTTGCAACTACGTTGCAAGGGCGCGCATAAATGGTACAGAAGTATGACCCCCATCAGACGGTGGTGGATTATATTGCGTTGCGTGATGAATTCTTGGCGAGTTCCACATACTTGAATTTGAATAGAAGAGGATCAATGCGTTGAAGGAAATCTAGAAATTTATGGCGAGAGAGTGTGCGTGAGTATGACGCATGTTTTAAGACTCTCTGTCAAAATTATCCTATGATATCCATCTGTCCCAACATGCACAATGGTTCATTGGGGTCTTGATCATGCCCTTCAGGCGAGCCCTTTCACACAAAAATTTCATGGATCCGCGCGAGGCTTTGGAGGCTGCTTTGTGCGCGATATTGTGGGGAGCATTGACACTGGTGTGAGTCCATTTTTGGAAGCTCAAATTGCTTCCATGGTGAAGTAGCTTGAGAAATTGTCTGCCAACTCGGCTCATGAAACACGCGGTGGACTTTGGTACATAGATTGTGAAGTGGAGGGGCACATGAAGGACAATTTCCCACGAAAGATGGTGCGCACCATGTCAATGGATTGTGAAATCTATCACGGAGATCATGATCCAAGTAGATGCCCATTGTTGCAGCGACAATCCACAAGAATGTGTCTTGTTATTGTAAGATCTGTACATCTACAACCCATGATACAAAGGACTACAGATTGATAGACCAAATCCATGACACCATTGATCTTGGTGTGTGCCAAACCAGCATTGGGAGCAGTTCCAAGGCGAGGATCATTAGTATGAAGGGTGCGCAGATGGAGGAGGTTGAGGAAGAGGTTTTCATGGAGGCTTCAGAGGCCATAACGGTCGTGGAGGAAGAAGTGACTTTCCTGTGGGACTATTACAATTGTACATCGACCGAACACTACGAGTGTGAGTTACCCGATTTGTGGTGTCTTGTCTTGGCTCAGCTACCTTATTTGTCTTAATGAGATCATATTATGTTTGTTGTATACCTACAATCCTCTCTCAACACTTTATACTCCAATGTAATGTGCACAATTTAAACCTTGATCTCCATACCTAAATTGGTTGTGCAATCACCAAGAGATCAGAGTGTAATAGATTATTTATACCCACTGAAATAGTGTAATACATCATCCTCATCATTATCAAGCCTTTCCACACAAGAATTACCAAAACTTGCATCAAATTTCACAGTTCCGTGTTTGTTGTCACTACACAAACCTGGAGAATTCTGTTTTAAATATCTTGAGCTTCACATTGAGGTAGAAGCTAAAATTTTGTGGACATGAGCATCTATATGAGACAGAAATTTCGTGAAAATTTCAGCTAATTTGATTACACGAAACAAAAGTTACATCGATTCTACCATTCATTCATTTCGTCAAACAATTCACGTGCGTTCTCAGTCCATAAGAGAAAATGATTTGTAATTTAAAAATACTCAGATTCAATATACCCCATTTGAAACCCATATGGAGAATGGCCATGTGTACCTACAGCCTAAAATTTAGAGCATTTGGAATTCTTATGAGAAAATTATGATCGCTGTCCCAAAACTCCTATTTTAAAATTCCACAGAGCGAGAGGGAAGAAATTTGTATAACTTTCCCTAAACTCCAATCCAAGGCTTCTAATTTCAACTGTAGACTGATTACAATGTTGGGAACATAATAAAATTACCAGTAGGAGTCCACGAGATCATGAAATCCTCCTTTCAACCACTTTTACACTGCCATGTTAACACCTTGTTTATTGTTTTGGCCATGTTATACACCTTTTCCACAGAGATATTCAAACTCTACCGTTTATATGGCTAATAAAATTTATTTTGAGAATATTAAAACCTCTTAGTTCACCTTTCACCAGTAGTAAGGTACTGTTGCTTGTAATGGAGCCATCACAATCATAGATTCACAGTTGAAGAATAATGGGCATGTAAGTGAGTTAGCCTGGTGGATTGCAATCTTCAATTCATACAAGATCATAAGTGAAACTTCTCAGATACATTTCCATACAAGGATCCTCTGATTTTTCAACAAGAAACTCAACTATGTGCTAGGCATTAAGGATCAAGATCACATATGTTAGTCACAGGTTGAATAATTCCTTAACATGTAAGGAGAATCATAATATTACTTACTTATATCCCGAATTAAAATGCCCATAAGTACCTTATTGAGGTTCCAAGACTATCACCATCTTATTCTCAAGCTAAGACAATCGTAAATCATTGAAACAAAGTATGAATTCATTATCAAACCTCATGCATTATCTGGACTATCATAAAGTACAATCATCCTTCTTTCTTATCTGTCATGTCTACATCATTCTACACACATTCTTACATACCCTCGTTACTTCCTAATCCTCTTCTCTCTTAGAGATATTTGACCTATTCTTTTCTAACATATCTCCCTCTCAATCATACATAGTTGTTTTATTTAATCTTCATTCTTGTTGAGATATTTTCTCAACCTCCAACAAGAATAAGAGTTGTTTATGCCAACAAATCATGATCTAGGACAGCTAGAAACATGATCTTACACTATCCTATAACAACCAAAGATTTCCTCCTACGTAGCATACTTTACTCAACCAACTTTTCCTATTTTCACTCTCATATAGCTATGAGATTCTACATTCAATTTACAAGCATTTAAATATAGTTTCTTGGAGGGAAAGTATTCAAACTCCTAGCACAAAGTGTTAATGCCTTGAGAAGGATTATTCAAACTGATTCATGCTCCTTGAGTCTCATGAAGATGCTCTTGCATCAATTTTTTATAGTGCTCATGGTGTGGGAAGAAACACAAGTATGAAGAGTGCCTAGATTTATATGATCACATGAGAAAGATCTAGATGGAGGAAAAAGGCATGTGGATGGTAAGTGTAAAGAGGATTGACCCACAATGGATGCCGAGGGTAGCGCTTAACTCCGAGCTAGATCCTATTTTGGTCACTACATGCGCTAAGTCTGCATGCGCGAAGGAAGAACCAAAGCAAAGGAATTTCATTACCGGAGAATAAGTGTTACATGGGAAATATCCTAATCCTACCCACTAGAAGGAGGTGTACCAAGAAACCATGGAGGTGATTAGGAGTTTGCAAGGAGAAATCTAGTGTCTGAAGGAGAAATCATGCAAGTTGGAACAAAAGAAGAGTGTTGAGGTCCCTCATAAGCACATGGATGAGGTTAGAGAAGTGTGTAAGATGTTGTGCTAGGAGAATATTATCCATCTCTCGAGGAGATCAACTAAGAGTAAAAGTACCAGTGTCTTTGGAGGTGAGCGCAAGAGACAAGTCCTACATGCTAACCTACCCCCTCACAACATTGATTATGATAAGGAGATCACATTGAATGCAATTGTTGATGGGTGGCTCTGAGTAATATATTGATTGACATGGGTGCTTGAGGTCAATGTTCTCACTTTGGATGCATGGAATTAGATGGGAGACCCCCATTACAACCATCTTTGAATGTGTTGTATATGGAAAATAGGATGAAGGCCATGCCTCTCAGAGTGTTGAAGGGTGCATCCATAACCATCCAAGGGGCACAATTTACTGGATATTTTGAGGTTCTAGAGCTTGCTGAGGTTGATAGTTTCCCAACACTGCTTGGGCGCCCTTGGTGTTACACGAATAATGCTGACTTGCGCTTCAATAAGGGGTACATCAACTTTGAAAACAAGAAGGAGCACATGATTATCCCACTAACTGATGGAAGGTCTACACCTTATGTGGAACCCTTAGGAGAAGAGGACCTAAATAGAATCTATGTGCGCACCATCAGGGACCCCGATGTCATTCATCCATCAAAGGAAGGAGGCATTCAGTGGGAAGACACTCAGTCTATAAGTGACACAACTAGTATTGTGTGTGATAATTGGGTGCATGACATATGAGTTGGTTAGAAGGCATCTGAAAGATACTAAGATGCGAGTTGTCAGAGCGCTCAGTGAGGCGCTTGGGAGGAAGGAAGTTGCCATGGTACACTGGGGAGGGAAACCATGATGTATTTTTACATGAGATGGAGATCCAGTGGAAGTGTTAAGTGGAGAGAAGGAATATGCTTACCTATATCTTATGCGAAACAACGACACGATGGTGGGTGACCCATTGAGACAATATTTTAGAATGACGCGAAGTGAGGATTGTGCTCTCTGTTAGGTTTCTCCAAATCAAATTTGTGACTATGATGGGAAGGGATCCACCTCATGCCATGTTCAGGAGTGTGAGAAGACTTGGATGGGAGGCGCAGAAGCTTTACCTCCTTCCCTATGGGTGCACAAATTTTATTCCACCTTGTAGGGTTGTGCGCATGCCTAGTACATCCATTTGGAGTTACGTCGTTAGGGACGGGAATCGACAGGAGATGATGACAGATATCATCCAGACTTTTGAATACCAATCCCTTAAGAAATCGGTGAAGAGGCTTTGAAGGTAGTCAAACTCCTTACCCATGGAGATTATGCCATGGATGAGGACTGAATTTTGGAGTTGATAAGAGAACTTGAGTTGGGGGCGTGCTTCGTTGAAGAAGAAGTAGAAGAAGTACAACTTGAGCGTGCTTGCATGGAGAGAGAAAAGGGTAAGTTGGTGTACCTGGTGGATGGTGAGGAGATGGAAAATTTGGATGTTAACCATATTGTAGGTACGCATGAAGTATTGGACAAAGTAGATGAGAAAGTGCACGCCTACCATGAACCATTGAAAACAAAGAAGGTTAACATTGGTACCGAAGCAAAACCCAAGGAAGTTGTTATTGGAGACTACTGGATAGACTAGGAGGTTTCGAAAGTGGTTGAACTGTTGCATGATTTCCAAGATTTATTCCCATGTGGGTACCACGAATTAAAAGGAGTACATCCCTCATTAGGAGAAATGAGGATTAAGTTAAAAGAGGGTGCACGCCTAGTTCGGAAGAGACCTTATAGGATGATTCGAATATGCACGTCAAGGTTAAGGAGGAAATTGATAAGATGATAGAATTTGGGATCATTGAGGCCATTGAGGAATCTGAATGGGTGAGCCCAATGGTCATTAGTATAAAAAAGGATGGAAGAATAAGGATATGTGTAGACTATAGGGATCTCAATGTTGCATGTGTCATAGACCCTTTCCCAACCCCATTTACTAAAGAAATTATGGAAGGTGTAGCTGGGCAAGAGATCTATTCTTTTACAAATGGATTCTCGAGTTATCACTAGGTGAGAATTGCGAAGGAAGACCAGGAAAAAAAAACTTTCACCATTGAATGGGGAAGTTTTTCTTATACGGTCATGCCTTTTGGATTGAAGAACACGCCTACTATGTTTTCGCGCATTATTGTGCAGGCCTTTCAAGACTTCATCCATAAATTTCTACAAGTTTACCTGGATGACTGGATGGTGTATGGGTTAGTCAAAGATCATTGTGACAATCTATGGTTGATGTTTGAAAGATGCAGCAGTTGAGCATCTCCCGAATATTAAGAAATGTATTTTTTCCACTCCTTTTGGCACGTTGTTGGGACACATTATCTACAAGGAAGGCTTACTAGTAGACCCCACAAAATTTACTATTATAGTGGGATTGGAGGAGCCTACTAGTCAAAGCGTGGTGCACGGGTTCCTAGGGCATACGTGGTATTACAGGAAATTCATCAAGGGATATGCCCGATTTTCCGCATGCTTGGAAGAGTTATTGAAACATAAAAGTAAGTTCTATTGGGGAGAGGCACAACAGATGGCTTTTGACACCTTAAAGGAGAAACTTACTATTACGCCCATTTTGCGCTTTCCCTCTTGGGATAGGCCTTTCCATGTGCATGTTGATGCATCAGGTATGGTGATAGGATCAGTGTTGGCACAACCTAGAGAGGGGATTGTTGATCATCCCTTGTGTTTCGCAAGCAAGAAATTAACACAAGCTGAGAAAAATTACACCACGACGGAGCGAGGTGCTATCTATGATCTATGTGTTGCATAAGTTCAAGCAATACTTGTTTTCCACTCCATTTATATTTTACACGGATCATATGGCGCTCAAGTACTTGGTGAATAAACTGTCTTGCAAGGGCGCATATGTTGGTGGATTTTTCTATTTCAGGAGTTCAAATTTTCGGTCATAGTAAAACTAGGTAAAAGCAATTTGGGACCTGACCATCTATCACAGATTAACTTAGAAGAGGACATAAAAATCATCAAGGATATGATGTCAGATGCATAATTATTTAGATTGTAGCACATGCCCTCTGACTTAGAGGATATTTCTGTTTTCCTACAAATGGGTGTGGCGCTAGAAGGAATGAAGACCTTGGAGAAAAAGTAGTTGGCTATACACGCCGTGCCCTATATGTTGATCGAGAGGAGACCTATACAAGTTAGGCCGAGATGAGGTCTTGCGCCGATGTGTGCTAGAGCATGAACGTGCCGCAATCATGGAAGAAGCTCATGGTGGCATTGCAGGAGGTCACTATGCTAGGAATGCAACCACATGCAAGATCCTGTTGGTAGGCCTTTGGTGGGAAACAATTTATAAGGATTGTATAGAGTATTGCAAGGCTGTGATCATTGCCGCACCTTGGTAAACTAGGATGAAGAGATGAAATTCCACTAAGACCTATTGCTAGTGCAAATCCATTTGAAAAATGGGCAATTGACTTTGTGGGACCTATTTCCCCTAGCCGAAGTTCACGCTATATTATCACTTGTATAGACTATCTTACAAGATGGGAAGAAGCGGTGCTTACAAAGGATTACACGGTGGCTGATAACTAGGTTCTTATGGGAGAATATAATCAGCAGATATGGATGTCCGTTGAGCTTAACGAGTGATAGGGGTACACATTTCTTAAATGATACTGTTTGGATCTTATTGGAAAAGTTTATGGTGGCACATAAAAAAACTACGCCCTATCACCCTCAAGCTAATGGAACTACTAAGGCATTTAACAAGATATTAAGCCACACATTGACTAATATTTGTGATGTTGGAAGGAGGGACTAGGATGATAAAGTCTCTGCATAGTGCTATGGGCATATCACATGACTTATAAAAGGTTGAACAAGGCCACACCTTTTTAATTGGTGTTTGGCGTGGAGGTAGTTCTACCTATGGAATTCATGTTGCCATCTCTACATATTGCGTGCGCAGGAGGATTGGCTGATGAACAAGCATTAGAGGAGCGCATTGATAAACTTATGGAGTTGGATGAGAGGTGAGCCATTGCCAAATGGAGTTAGAAGATGAAGAAAACATGACAGAAGGCATGACATGATCATCATATTAAAAACAAGAAGTTTGAGGTTGGGAAGATGGTCTGTTGTATGATTCTAAGTTTTGCGCTACCCAGGGAAGCTTAAGGTGCATTGGTTGGGACCATACACTATCACTTACATACTTGATTCAGGTACTTTCTAGTTACAAGTGTTGGATGACACACAGTTTCCTGATTTATTTAATGGGAGTAGGTTGAAGCCCTACTATAAATAAGTCTTCTTGGTGTTTGTAAATAAGGTAGTATTGCCAGTTAGTTTAGGATTTCCCTTAATGTAGTTTCCTTTCTATGTGTTTCCCTTCTTTGTCACTTTGCCTTGTCTTTTCGTTTTGTTGTGGACGCATTCACATGCCGGTAGCTAGTTACTTTTTGAAAGGGTTTTTATGCGTAAAGGACCACACATCTATTTAGTGTGGGGTGGAAGGTGTCAAAGGAGAGTCTCTGTGAAGAGTCTAGTAAGAAGCAAGTGTTGAAAATGATGTGGATTGGTGGCCCAAGTGGAAAAATCAAAAGTGCGTAAGGTCAGAAGAGTGCATGTAGCAAAAGTGATTATGGGTGGAGATTGGTGTCAAAAAGCTTTATAAAAACCATGTACAAGGATAAAAGTGTAGAGCAACATGAGGTAGGCGGTGAAAAGGACTAGGTTTGATTAATGTAGTCTTGTGTGCGCCGAGGAAGGTTGCAGGGGTTTCATGCAGGATTGGGTGTAGAGGAAAAGAGTTGGACAAAACACACGGAAGGATGGTGTTGGAAAAATCGACTTTAATGTGGTTGTACATTGGTAGGTGGCATGGGAGTTTGTGTGGGAAAAGAAAAAATCTATAAATAGAAGGTCAGGGTAAGTTATTTCTTTTTACCTTGCGTTTGTTGTTGAAGAGCTCTTGCAAAAAGAAATTTGTGGAGATTTGCATGCGTAGTGGAAGATTTTGAGAGTTGTGAACTAAAGTGGAAAGGGAGTACATGGGTATGAGCAGTTTTGTTTGGTGGATTCCCATGGATTTTACACTATCTTGTGGAAGGAGAGATTTCCAGGTTAGGGTTTATAGAGCTAGGGCACGAGGTTGTGGAGGAATTTCATAGAGGAGTGAAGCCAAGGGATTGAGTAGAGTTGAAGCAAGAAGAAAGGAAGAACTAACAAGGACCAGATGAGAAAAATGACACCAAGGAAGGGATCAAATGTTTCACCGAAGAAGGGAAAGGGAAAAGGAAAACCCATCGTATCAACAAGTTTTAATGAGTGGTATGTGGAGATGCAAAGTACCTTGATGAAATTCTATTGGGGATGGATTGGGTGTCTCACATGTGGAAGATGGTGTAAGTGATTACAACCATAGGATGAGCACCACGAGAGAAGGAAATGGCATTGGAGTTAGTTTTCTTGATGGGAGAGAGGACACATGATGATAAGCCTATTTATGATGACTCGGTGAAAACCACATTAGAGAAGGCTAGACTCTTACAACTCTATGAGTTTCCATATTTTGGTAAATCGACAAGTTGTACCAGTGGTTGATGTCGCGCGTGCATGAGGATTATTTTTACTTCGTAGGAAGGAGAATGCGCTTGACTTCCCAGTTGATTTCTAAGTACACTGGACTTATATGCATGGGAGAGTCATTAGATGATGACTTGGGTGACAAGGATGTAGTCAAGGAAACAACCGCATAGTATGAGTATAAGAAGGGTTCATGCTACTTTGATATTAGCAAGATCACCAACCTAGTTATGAAGATGGCCACACACTTGCTCACCAAGTTGAATGGACAAGAGCGGTGGACACAAGTAGACAAGAGGTGGTTGTACATTTGCAAGAAAATTTCAGAAGGGAAAATATACAACCTCTCGGCCTTCATTGCAGAAGATATCATAGATGTGGTGTGTGATGGGGACAATATCATGTATGGTAATGTCCTTCTTACCATTGTGTTTTCAGAGATTAGAGTGCTCGATGGGCCAAATAGCTATGTTTGGGAGTACCTTGATGAGGACCCTTCCCCCGCGAAGAGGTTTGAAGCATACACTTGTGACACAATGACTACTGCACATAAGGCGCACTTGGAGAAGTGGTACAAGAGAATGCACGATGCGTTTGGGGTAGAGTGGAGAATCCTTGAGCAGCTACCAACCCTAGTGCATGGTGAGGTTGAGTTCACTATATACCAACACTTCTACATAGGCATTTACTTTGACAAATGGCTCAAAAATCCCATGGTGTAAATTACCGTTTTCCTTCACAATGCAATATTTTTTGAGCTTCAACAATGTGAGTTCAAGGAGGATAAGAAAATTAGATTCAATTTGAGGTAGACCAAGAGTACCGCGCGTGCATGCATAGAATGTTGGTATACCCTAAGAAACATACGTATGTGGAGAAGTATGTCTCCCATGACATACATATGGTAAAATATGTGTCAATACCTATTGCAGGAAAGATAACAACAAGGGTCTATGTACACCTAAGGCCTAAGTTTGAGAAGGGCACATACATCGAGGATGATGTATCCATCCTAGAGGACCCTGCCATGAAGAAAGGGATGAAGAGAGAAAGGGAAGAGACTACATCAAGTAGGGTCTTTGAACACACGTATAATTTAGACCGTAGTAGCGCAAGAGAGTCGGTGCTGGTCCGAGTACCTACATAAGGAGGAAGAAATATCCCGTTAAGGAGAAGTTACTAGAAAAATAAGAGTCTCCTATGATAGAGGAGCCACCAGTGAAGAAGAAGTAGAAGATGGCGCAGATTTCAGACTTTGAGGAGATGGAAAGCATGAAGGATGATGACTCTAAGGAAGGGAATGAAGAGCGCGAGGAAAGAAAGAGTCCCCCTGTGTACAATGTGTATGAATCGATGATGAGGAGAAAAATGATTATGAAGAAGGCACTCACAATGTGGGAGGTAGTGAGGAAGAAGTGGGGACAAATGCGTAGAAGACCTGCGCACTTGGGTGGAGGACACGGTGGAAAGGGAAGTGGCAGGCATCATTCAGAACTTGGTGGAGAAAGAAGTGGAGCACAACGCTGAGGAGGTATTGAAGGAAATAGAGGAAGCGAGAGAGAGGCATGAGAGCATGGGTTAAGATCCTAGCTTAGAAGTGAGCTTCTCGATGATAAAGCAGAACTGGTGGTAAGGGTGCGACAACGACATAATGACACATGAATTATGTTAATGACCCTAGCAAAGTCCTTCACGCGTGCTTCGAGCACAAGTACCCGATCAACTCTTTTGCTAGTTATCATTTGATAGTGGTAGCTCATACACATGCACTAGGAAGATGTTGTCATGGAATTTCAAGTCTCATGTTGATGAGCCTGAGTTCGAAGTTGGCACAAATGCAATAATAGAAATAGAGAACCCTAGTGAGGTGAATCTGTTGTTGATACTCAATGGTTAACTGATGAAAAAGTTTGTAATGCACTCAAACAAGGTGTCGGTAGAAGTAGAGGCTCGGTTATTTGGGAGGAATAACAAAATCAAATCCTGGAGGATGAATTGGAGGAGAAGAATAAGGAGATAATAGAGAGAGACAAGGAGATAAAAGGGAAGGAGTCCATAATTGCGCAGCTGAAGGTTGAGTTGAGAGAGGAGAAGGTGAAAGTGCGCGAGGCATACAAGAAGGCGAGACCATCTTAGACTCCATCATTCTAGCATGCCCAGATTTGGCCCCTTTTGAGTAGAAGTATAAGTCAACTTTTCTTTGCTTGGAGGTGACGCGATTGATCATGATGCATAAGAAACCACTTGCATTGGAGTTAGTAGAGGAAGTTTTGGTGTGACAAAAGGCTGAGGAGAAATCCAAGATTGAGGAAACCATAACTCGGTACTCGAGCTCCTTGCCTCAGTAAAAACCATGGCGCACATGGCCGAAGTTGTCTATGAAAATTGTGGGGATAGGGACATGGTGGCAGGTATATTGGTTACTACCCATGAGGCGGATCTGAAGGAGTTTTAGGAGAAGAACAAGGGTAACAGGGAAGAATGAGACAAAATAATTGTGGAGGTCGAGAAGAAGTATGAGGTGATCAAAGGCCTAAGGGTCTCGATTAAAAATAAAGTGAAAGAATTGTATCCCAAGTTATGCAAAGGATGGATGCGCTAAGTGACCTTAACAAGCAGATGGAAAAAATTGTTGATACATTGAAGGCTAAGGGTGAGGAGTTGTCATTTGATGAAGTCGGCACATTGATAGGGGATTTGTTTCAGCAAGCACAAAATGAGGTGGATGCTTGGAGTAAGATTGAAGCAAGCTTGAATAAAGACTTCCCAATTCTTCTTCAATAGTGATGAAATTATTTCATTCTTTGGTGAAAGCTAGAAGCATGTTATTATTTCCTCCCATTCTTTATTCTTTGCAGAAGATTAGGTTGTTTCCAAGGACAAACAACAAGTTTAGTGTGGGGTGATGTTAGACCCTAAAATTGACTAAGTCCCAAGGTAGAGGAAGATCGCATGCGCGTAGGGAAAGTAAGGTAGAAAAGTGCTCAAGGAAAGATGCACGGGAGAAAAGGTTAGCATGCAAAAGCAAGAAATGGTTTGGGGACTTAGTCACATTTATAAGGTGGCATCACAGGAAAAACATGTGAAGGCTCGAGTAGGTGTGATGAGTGGATAAGGTGCCAACTTGGAGTCTTGGGGCTCAAGGAAAGAATATTCCATAAAGGGAATATTCCAAAGGAGGATCATTACAGTTAGTGGAGGCTTTGCAAGCTAGCATAATCACTCGAGTATGGAGGAGCACGTTTCCACCTAACATGCGACCTACTTATGGGTATGGTTATGGTGGTGAAAGAAAGCCCTCGATTTCTATATAAGGAGGTATTTGGATCTAAAGGGGTGGTGATGTTGGGGGTTTCCATTGTTGTTGTAGGTTGTTGTTGCTCTTTATTAGAGTTAGAGAGAGGTCGAGGAAGGGATGATGCTATGCATAGATGCAGTGCTTGGAAAACGAAACCATAAATGAGATGGAAGAACATAGCTAGGGCTCTCTGTGCGAGTAGTTTTGTAGGGTTGGGATGTTATTCCTTGATGTATATGGTCTGATATGACCCTTTTTGATGTAATATGGCTACTGTAAATGATTATAATCAATATATGAAGCTTTGTTCCAAATATATGTGTTTATAGACCAAACCCTAGTGTGTTTTCATGTTATTCTTGGTTCAGATCTGATTCTATTATGTTGTTGTGATGTTTATGTTTATCTCATGGTGCATTTGTGCTTAGAACTAGTTCCACTACCTCTATATTAGATTACATGCATGTTTATGTTTTACAAACCATTCCTCCATTAATGATAGAGCATTCTTACAAGGCTCACATAAAGCAGGGCTCGGCTTGTGCGCATGCCTCGGGTGAGCATCTAGCTTGTGTTAGGTGATAGGCCGAAGCGTTTGGGGTTAAAAAAGAGATTAGAGGGTAAAAGGTAAATGATGCTACATATGTAGAGATCACGAGCTAAAATAATTGAGGAATAAAATAATGTAAATAATGAAAAAGATCAAGCTCAGATTATGAAGTATTTTGACAAGAAAGCACTAGATAATATTTTCTAAGAGGGAGACCTAGTCGTGAAGTGGTATGCAAATAGAGCTAAACTAGGGTGACACTATAAGATTGATACAATATGGAGTGTCCCGAATGTGATTTCCAATCGCAAATCAAACAATGCTTTCGATTGTCAAGATTGGGTGGAAAAGAGCTTGAGATCCCAACCAATGTGATCTATCTCAAGCATCACTTTTGAGAAAATACCATCCCTTGTACATAGCAGATTAGTTTTCAATTCCTCCAAGTGCTTCCAACACATTTTGTTGTTGTTAGTAAAGTTTCCTTTCCCTAAGTGCTTTGCATAATGCTTTGTTGTCCACGGGTAGCATTCCCATTATAGAGTGGTTCATGAAGGACTCCGAAGAAGGCGTGTCAGGGAGAGTTGGAGAATGAAAAGGATGAGTTGCAAGAAGCAACATGGCAAAGTTAATACCATCATGCAAACATTTAAGATGTTAAGAGAGGCACTAGTGTAACTCTATTCATGACTTTATAAGGAATGGGGTGGAAAATCAAGTTTCATGAAATTTTTCACTCTCATTAAATCCAATTTAAGAACAAATCTCATGATCAAATGATTAACTCAAGTAGTTGGTGGTCAATTATAAGTCCATGAAGTGCTTCATGAAGGCTCAAGGGTAATATTTTCAAAGTTTTATATCAATTTCCAAGTTTTTAGGATGAATCCATGCCCAAAGGATGATTCAAGGCCACCGATCTCAATATAGCTGGAAAATTATCGCATTGAGTCACCAAAATGTTATCCAAAATTCCCCCAGACTATTTTGACAACTTACTACTTAATTCTTGGACTCAAAGAGGCTATTCAAGGTTAAATTGGGTAAAATTAATCAATAAAGGCAAAAACCAGTGTTGAAGAAATTTAGGACTTCCATCTTATAAAACCCCTCTTTCCCATCCTTAGTTAAAAATTAGAATAATTGGGGCATTTTGGGAGAGATTCGGATAAATTAGACATTTGGGAACATAAGGAAGCTGTTCATTTGTTCCTTGTGTTCGCTGCACAAGTGAATCGTCGATGGTGCATAGTGGGACGGGATGAGGGCGGTGTTATGAGAGAGGTGGAGAACTCGAGAGCAGTGGAACGTACCCATGTTCCGTTGGTTCCTCGATCACCGACATATACGAAAAGGAGAGAGGAGTGAAGTGAATCGGTTAAGGTGGGCCTCGGTGGAACATGTTAAACTATTCGCATTTCCACCCCAACCTTGAATCTCCACCCACACACAAGCTTGCGAAAAACTCGGGGCCATGCGACACATCAAACACATTTCCTCCTTCCTTAGGTACTTGACTAACCGATTTTTCCACCCCAATGCCAAAATTGATTAAAGTAACCTTTGAGGGTCTACGGGGAACTTTGATATGTTCCTCATGCACACGAATAATCCATATGGCCATAACATTTTCCATGTTGCTTCAAATTTGATAAAATTGGTCTTATTGGAAAGGTCTTAGAAATAACTTCAATTTGGCATCATGAAATTCATAAATTAATGGATTTTGGTGGGAAAAAGTGGAAAAATAAAATTCCAACGATAAATTATAGTTCTAGGTAGCTCAACTACTATATTTAATGGTGAATGGTGCCCATACCTCTCCTACAAGAAAATGAACATGAGGGAATGGTCTTGCAAGGGTACCCATGCTTGTTTTCAACGATTTAATGCATGTTGTTGGTGTTTGAACTGAAAAATCCAAGCTTCCATATCTTTTCCCCCTCTTTCTCTCTCATTTTCTATATATTGTAAAATGTTTCCCATTTGTAAAGGTTGGACCCCCTCAAAGTATAAGGGCATCATGTCAAGTGTTACAAAAGTATCTTTGAGCTGCACGCCACATATATGGATGTTTTCAATGTGTTTATGCTTTCTTACTTCATTTTAATGGATTGTTCATCCTTATAAGGCAATACAATTCATGTTTTGTGGCTATTCTTTGCCTTGACTTGTGTTCTATTAGATTTTATTGCCTCTTCATTCATTACTAGTATCTGCGTATGTTTCTCCACTTTATAGGGTTTATTTCTATTGTGTTTTGCATGGAAGTGGAAGGTAAGGTGTTTTGATTTTTTTCACTCATGTTTTCCATCTTCATCATCATTTCCTCCCATTTTCCCTCATTGAGTGTGTTTCCCCCTTTCTCTTGGTGTTATCACCTCTCTATTAGCTTAGGATTTCCATTTTTATGCACCTCCCTCTCTCCCTGGTCCATGTGAATGTAAGATTAGGATTAAATAGTTACATTTTCAGTTGTAGGAGTAGTTTAACATTAGAATAGGTAGAGGAAAAAACCTTATCTGGAGGTTTTTCTTAAGAAACAAGGTCCCACACTTGGAGACAAT